>RBKR01000026.1:0-600000 GCA_004835665.1 Phoma sp. XZ068 | reverse complement strand
AAGCTTGGGCGCGAATCTCGCAAGTCACGTTGCCTTCTGTCTTTGGCTAAGTTGATAGTAACTTGTTACTGTCCAGGTACAACCAAGTCCTGTACTATCCTCTAAAACGTTTTCTTACTGATTTATCAAAGCATCCAGAGTGACTTCATCAATTCTATATCCCTCTACCTAGGTAGTCTGCTGCCTCGCACGGCCGGCGTACGGTGCCTATCCGCTAAGCACAATCCACACCTCGTCACATTTCAGCATACTTTATGACTCTACACTATAACTGCCGCACTTGCACGCCATATGAATGATGTTAGATATTGCTCGTTCACCTGATTGCACAGAGGGTTTCCACGATGTTGTTTGCGTTGTTTCCAGTCCAACGACTCAACGTTCGAGCGTTTCCCATGACTGTACGATATACATGCTGCTGGCAGGATGAGATATCTCAAAGGTTATAAATCTGAAGCGCAAAGTGTCACTCCTGGGGTGAACAAAGACCCAGGTAAAAGGCACCGGCCCGAGCGATGACATCAACCTCGGATCCTTTGAGTGACACCAAACGCTGTCAATAGATCCGCTAAGACAGGAGGTTGTGTGACAGATGCCGAACAGTCTGGGCTACCCGATGATAGATATGTGCAGAAATGTACCTAGATTACCCACCACGGGTGAAGCGCTAATGACACCATCCTCTCGCATCTCGATGCCTATACTCACTGTTGGAGCAATGACAGACAGGTTCACGTTGTTTTCGAGACAAGAAAGTGTGAAGGAGAGGCAAGCTTCGTCTGGGTGCTTGCTGTAGTCCGGCACAAGTAGGGTTATGTTCTCCCGTGGAAGAAGGTTGATGAGAGTGTAATATTTTGGTCGTGGTCAAAGCTGGTTGCCTGGTAGCGGAAGCGGAATACTGATTCAAGGTCTCTACTGTGGTGTGCTTGATATGAAAGCTGCCGTTATCGCCATCGAATCCTGTCCTGGTATTGAATGCTGACAAATCATGCGCCATTGGTTTGGAGTATGACAGTGACGCTCTATGCTCAACACGACAGAGTACCGAAGGCACCCATTTCATAATCCAGATCGACCATGGGCTTAGACGAAGCTCCAACTTACCGCAAGCATTTCATCCCCCTTGAATCTAATCCCGATGTCTTCACCGAGCTTATACACAAGCTCGGCATCTCCCCGTCACTCTGTTTTCACGATGTGATTTCTGTGGATGACTTGGAGCTCCTTGCCTTTCTCCCACGACCGGTTCATGCCCTCGTCCTCGTTTTTCCGACGAGCGAGGCGTATGAGCAGCGTATCAAACGAGAAGACTTGGAAGCCAAGGACTCCTCGAATGGTGGTGATAGGGAGGCCATTGTGTTCTTCAGACAGACAATCAACAACGCCTGCGGGTTGTACGCGATTCTGCACGCGGTGTGCAATGGAGATGTGCGCAACAGCTTTGGTAAGCATACCCGGGTTGCTTATCGAAGCTTGAGCTAATCAGCTTACACCAGGGCTCGACTCACCGTTGGACCGTCTTGTGAGGACCTGTCTACCTCTGGGGGCCGTTGAGCGGGCGATGGTATTGGAGAATGACGAGGAGCTGGAGCAGGCATATGCTGAGGTGGCGAACAAAGGTAATACTGAAGCTCCAGCGAACGCTGAAGACGAAGTCGACTTTCATTACATTGCATTCGTCAAGTCGCACGTCAATGGTCATCTGTATCAGCTGGACGGCGATCGCACGAGACCCATTGAGCTGGCATTGCTGGAAGATGGCGAAGATGTCTTGTCTGAGAAGTGCTTGGCTGTTATTCGTGCCATGATGACGGAGCAGGGAGACAACCTCAACTTCAGTCTGATGGCTCTGGTGGGTAGATGTTGAGGGCGGAAAATAAAATCTCTTGATGGAGATGTCTTCATGGCAGCAGATTGAACTTCAGACAATATGATGAAACGGACATGTAGGTAGCCAAGGAGTCACACTCTTCGTGGAAGGTCTCCTGAAGAGCGAGGAAGTGTGAACTATGAAGGACCTTGATTTGTTCTTGCAACGATACCATTGGCACAGCAAGCTGAGCCAACAGCAGCACGAACCGGAGTACAGCCGCATGCACCGCACCGACGCAAGACGCGACGGTGTGGGATGCTCCCGAGGGACTCGTTGGAGTGTCCGAAGACCAAGTGGCTGACGCGCGGGCTGCGTTCTACAGGTGAAGCTTCGACGCGGGCCTCTGCATGAAGAGGCCGGCGCAGAAGGCGGCGGGGATGTGAGGTGTGAAGCGTCGGCCGGCCAAAGGCAGAAGAAATTCAAATGTAGGCGCCAAGACATGGGTCGCGCTAGGCCTCCGCTCCAGCTTCGGAAACCGCGAGCTGCACCAACACGGCCGCCAGACTCGAGCTCCCTCGCTGCGCCTGCCGAATCTCGCGCCCCCACGACACCGCGCGTGCTCTGACGCCCGTTTTGACAGAGGCCCAACGCCGCCACACAGCCGCCGCGATGACGAAGAAGCGCAAGAGATATCCCGACCTCAACCAGAAGCTCGAGCGGCCGTGGTGCTACTACTGCGAGCGCGACTTCGACGACCTGAAGATTCTCATTTCACACCAAAAGGCGAAGCACTTCAAATGCGACCGCTGCGGAAGACGGTTAAACACGGCCGGAGGTACACGCCCGCGTGCGCAGCACTCCCTCCCGCACACTGCTAACGGGCGCAGGTCTGTCGGTGCACATGAACCAAGTGCACAAGGAGAACCTCACGCACGTCGAGAATGCGATTGGCGGCCGCCAGGGCCTGGACATTGAGATCTTCGGCATGGAGGGCGTCCCCGCCGAGACGCTCGACCAGCACAACCAGCAGGTCACGCAGAAGCACTTCGCCGAGGAGGCAGAGCGCGCGCGCCTGACGGGCAACCCGGTGCGCGGCCAGTACGCGAACGGCCAGGCGCCGCCGAACAAGCGCAAGAAGGTCAACGAGACGCTGGACGACATCGAGGAGCGCGCAGACAAGTTCCGCCACGACCGGCAGAACGGCATCTTGCCTGCGCCGCCCGTCGAGGTCGCACAGCCGAATCCGGTACGAGTCGCGCCGCTGCAGAGCACACGCAGACAGCTAACAGATGCTCAAGACACCCCCCGCAGCCGCCGCCCCCTACGGCGCTCCGCCCGCCGCCTTCCCTGGCGCCCCTGCCTACCCACCGCAAGCCCTCCCTCCCCAGCCCTTCCCCGCCAACGGCGCCATTCCCCCACGGCCAGGCAGCATCCCCGGCCAACCCGCCGCCCTCCCCCCGCGGCCAGGCTTTGGCGCGCCTCCCGCTTTTGCACAGAACGGCTCGGACCCTGCCGCAATACACGCGTCCGTCGACGATCTCATTGGCTCTGTTGCCAACGAAGCAACGTCGGCAGACAAGAAGGAGGACAAGAAGAGCAAGAAGAACGCCAACATCAAGCTCATCTTCTTCGACGAGAGCATCTCACCCGAGGAGAAGATGGCCACGCTACCTCGCTTTGCAGAGTTTGCGAGGGCGTAGGAGCGGCCAGGTGGCCGGCAATTGTTTGAAACGAAGTGGCACTTTGCGGCTCATGAGACTGTCCGGAATTCCAGCCCACATTCGCCGTGGCTTCAGGCGAGATAGCACGTGCGGAGGAGCAAGAGCACGAAAGAGTACCTTGGGATGCGAGGGCGCTGTGCAGGCACGTACGGGAGGCCATGTTGGATTTGGCCATGTTAGATTACGCTAGTCGCGACGAAAAGAGCGTGGCCGTCTTGGTCACAGTCAACGAACCTGCGGTGCCCACATGAAGCACATGCACTACGAAGTATGACTACATCGAAGAGCATGACTAGACTTTGAAGTATAACTGCACTTTGAAGTACGACTACAGTTTAACGTAGGACACTTTCAAGCATGACTAGACTTTGAAGCAGTCTTTTAGTAACACATGTCGTAACAAACGTCTCGTAGGCATTATGGTATCTCTAGTAAACATTGCTCTCGACATCAACATGTACCCTCGACGTGATATCAAGCTACCCCTCATAATCGTATTCCAGCTCTTCGCCTTCCTGCTCCTCGTCCTCGTCGTACTCTTCGCTCTGCTCGTCGTCACTGCTCCTCTCGCTCTCCCTCGCCCACTCGGAGGTCTCGGTAAAAGCCAGACTCTCGCCCAAGTCTAGCCCCCTCGTCTTCTCCAGCAGCTCGTCTGCCGTCACGTCGACGGCCTCGTCTTGCTCAGGCATGGGATCAATGTGTTGGAGGGATGCATCCAGCTCTGGCTCGTCCTGCGCGAAGAGGACAGACTTTGCGTGTCCGCCCGTGGCTGTACCCGGTCGGTCGGAGCCGTGCGACGTGGATTGCGTCCGCCGGGTTGGTTCCAGCACATCGCCGTTCCAGGGCCGGCATTCCTTGATCAGCTCGCCGCAACGGAGACAGGTCCAGCCTTCTCCTTCTTCGTTGGCGATGCGCTGGGCGAGGCATGCGAAGCAGTAGACGCAACCACACGGCACGGTCTCGTAGGGGTTGGTGATGTCTGTGGCTGCAGAGCCGACGACGCCGCCGCCGCCGGCCGAGGCTGTGAGGACGTCTGCCTCGCTGGAGGTGGTGGGGTTTTGGTCGCGGTAGCAGATGGCGCAGGTGCGTTCGGGGAGGAAGCCGAGTTCTCCTGCTTTCCTCTCCTCGTCGTCGGCGTCTGATGGTGTCGAGTGGCGGCCCAGCAGCGCGAGGAAGGCTGTTCGGAGACGGCGCAAGGAGCGCGAGAGGATGCGGCGCCAGCGCGATATGCCCACGAGAGGCAGCAGGAACAGCAGGAACTCGGTGAAGGCGTGCCATACGAGCTGGCGGTTGAGGTACTCAAAGGACACCTCGCGCGAGGTCGAGTGCGAGGTGGGGGTGAGGCGCAGGCGCAGGAGGCGGTCGGTGAGGGTCCGGTAGCGGCCGTTGACGAGGAAGACGAGGAAGGAGGCGAGCGAGGCCATGTCGTGGGCGTTGGTGAGGGACTCGGTCATGCGCGTGAGGAAGGCGAGGTTGGGGTTCTCGGGGCGCGTGTAGTCGTCGGCGGCGGCGACGAGGTGCTCTTCCCACTTGCTCCAGGCATAGCGGCCGCCGACGGTGATGAGCCCGTACGCGGCCTTTTGCCAGGGCTTGGGCGGCGGGCGGTTCGGGGCGGAGGAGCGGGCGTCGGTGTAGCGCAGGCCCTGCAGGTGGGCGCCGTAGCTGGCGTTGTTGTTCCAGATGCTGAGCTTGAAGAGCACCAGGCGCAGGGCGAGCAGGATCTCGGGCGTGTACGCGTCGGCCATGTGGGTGCCAAAGTACTTCAGGCCCTCTCCGACCTGGCCCTTGAGCAGCTCCAGCAGCTCGTCGTCGAGCAGTTCGGCGTCGACCTGGCCAACGCGGAACGCGGGTCGCGTGCCCTCGCGGCCCTTGACGGCGTCCCAGGCGCCCAGGCCGGCAGAGCCCAGGCGGCTGAAGGGGAAGGGCAGGCGCGGGCGGGCGCGGGCGGGCTGCTGGGACGCATTGTGTGTGCGGGCGGCGGCAGCGCGCTGGGCGCGGCGCGCTGCGATGCGTTCTTGGGCGGCGGCGAAGTCGGCGGCGGGCATTGCGGCGTGGGCGCGGCTACTGTATCATCGGGCGCAGGGCTGTATCATCGGGCGCAGGGCTGTATCGTCGGGCGCGGGCACTGTGGTAGGGACGGGTCACTGTATCATCGCCGGAGCAGAAGCGCGGCGTTGTGTGCAGCAGAGATAGGGTCGTGGGCTGACCGAGCTGTGGTGCTGCCATGGGCCGAGGTTGCGTGGGCGCTGGCTGCGGCTGGCCGGGGCAGGTCGAGGCGAGCGCGGGCGAGCCAGGGCCGCCAGGGTCCTGCCAGCCGAGCGCGGGGCGCCTCGCATGTGCAAGCTGCCAAAAGTTGTCCCTCGAACGGGCAGTCAACACCAACGGCACCACGCAAGACCAGCAGTCGCCAGCCGGGCCTGGGTGAGCAGGCTTCCTCCACACGCTCTCTCGACCTGCGCACACCACCCCCACGTGATCACACCACCCCCGCCATTCACCCCACGCGTGTCTTGCCGCGCTCCCTCCGTGACGTGACCCACAACACGGCCATGAACCTCGAGTTCGGCATCGAAGTGCCCGCAGAGGCCAATCCGCTCACCGAAGGCATCCTGTTCCACGTCCTGTGCTCCGCCGCGTCCACCGATGCCCACCAAATCCAGACCGGCACCAAGCAGCTGCAGCAGTGGGAAAAGGCCCAGGGCTTCTATCCACTGCTCCAGACCGTCTTCCTCGACAAGTCGCTGCCGCTCGAGGTCCGCTACCTCGCCGTCATCCAGCTGAAGAACGGCATCGACAAGTACTGGCGCAAGACGGCCACCAACGCCGTCACCAAGGACGACAAGGCCGCCATTCGAGCCCGCCTGCTCGATAGCGCCGTCCACGAAGCCGACCCGCGCCTCGCACTGCAGAACGCCCTGGTCGTTGCCAAGATTGTCCGATTCGAGTTTCCCCACGACTGGTCTGTATGCCTTCCCCGTGCGTGCCAAATCGCTGACCCTGACCAGGCCCGACCTGTTCCAGCAGCTGCTCCACATCCTTCGTGCCTCGACCGACCTGAACGCCTCCCGCCTCCAGCTGCCCCGCGCCCTCCTCGTCCTCCTGTACATTGTCAAGGAGCTCTCCACCGGCTGCCTGCTGCGCACCCGCCAGAGCTTGCAGACCGTTGCCCCCGACATCTTCAATGTCCTCGCCACCATCTACGTGAACAAGGTCCAGACATGGCAGTCCTTCTTGCGCCATGGCGGAGAAGACGAAGGCGGCGCCATGGAAAGCATTGAGCACAGTTTGATCGCCGTGAAAATCATCCGTAGGCTGCTCATCGCTGGTTACGAGTTTCCAGGTAGGGAAAAGGACGTCCAGCAGTTCTGGACACTGACTCGAACCCACTTTGGAGAATTCTTCCAATATGTGTCTGCGGAGAACTCGCTGCTCGGTGAGAGCGTGCAGCAGCTGATCGAGAAGCACTTGATGCAGCTCTCCAAACTCCATCTGAACATGGCACTTACCCATCCTGCCAGCTTCGTACTGCTACCAGACTCAATTCCCCTCGTACGCAACTACTGGGGCTTGATTGCAAGACTAGGTGAGACATGGGGCTCCAAGTCCTTAGACGCCGCAAAAATTGGCACAGATGGCGACGCTGAAGACGAAGCACCTATAAATGAGCGACTCGGCCTAAAGGGCCTTCTATTGATTCGCGCGTGCGTGAAGATGGTCTTCTATCCCACCCAAACCTTCAAGTATAAACAGCAGCAAGAAAAAGACGAGAGGTTTCAAGCTACGCAGGCCGTCAAGCATGAGCTTCTCACCGATGACCTGGTGCGAGAGATGATCTCCACGCTCGTCACCCGCTTCTTCGTTTTCCGACCAAGCGACCTGCGCATGTGGGAACAAGAGCCTGACGAGTGGGAGAAGATGGAAGAAGGCGCTGAAGATTGGGAGTTTGCCATTCGCCCCTGCGCCGAGAAGCTATTCCTAGATCTGGCAAAGAATTTCAAAGATTTAATCGTCCAGCCGCTGCTCCAAGTCTTCTACACCGTTGCCAGTGAGTCTCATCGCAGACTGAGCTTGCATACATACTGACCCTCACAGCTCCGGAAAACGAGGACATACTCTTCAAAGACTCCGTCTATACAGCCATTGGCCTCGCGGCCGATATCCTACATGACCAGCTGGACTTTGACGCCTTTCTTGAAAACACCCTTGTGGCTGAAGCAGGCAAGCAAAAACCTGGTTTCAACATCATTCGCCGCCGTATTGCCATTGTCATCTCTCAGTGGATCGCCATCAAGATTGCTCAACAGAAGAAGCCCATTGTATATCAGATTTTCCAGCACCTGCTGGACACAACCGACCCACTCAATGACCAGGTTGTTCGCGTGACTGCAGGCCGACGTTTCAAAGACATTGCTGATGAGTGGGAATTTCACGCTGACAACTTCCTACCGTATGCGCCGACTACTCTGGAGAGATTAATGGCACTTGTGCAGGAGGTTGACTTGCCAGACACCAAGATGGCCCTCCTTAACACTATCAGTATTATAGTCGAGAGACTGGAGCATCATGTAAGTCTACAATCCTCTACACAACTATGCGTACTAAAGAGCCAGATCACGCCCTACGCAAACAGCATCGTCTCTCTCCTTCCGCCTCTTTGGGAGCAGTCTGGCGAGGAACACCTCATGAAGCAAGCCATCCTCACACTGCTGGCACGCCTGACAAACGCGATGAAGGCCGAATCCCGAACTTTCCACGTCTCTTTCCTTCCCATCATCCAGAGTGCCATCGAGCCAGAGTCCGAGACACAAGTCTATCTCCTAGAAGACGCACTCGATCTTTGGTCATCCATCGTTGCGCAAACACCGTCTGCACCGGAGCCTGCGCCCCAAGAACTCCTCAATCTCTTGCAGTACCTCCTACCCCTATTTTCCATGGACAACGACACTCTTCGCAAAGCCATCGAAATTACAGAAGCCTACCTGCTCCTCGCTCCCGCCGCCGTCCTCGCAGACAACTTCCGCCCTGCCCTGCTTCAGGCGCTAGCAGACCTCCTTGGCAACCTGAAGCCCGAAGCCAATGGCATCCTAACCCACCTTGTGCAGTGCGTAATCCGCGGTGCCGAAGGAGTTGGCGGTGAAGCTGCCGTCCGTGTGCTAACCCAAGACCTCATCTCTACCGGCTTCTTCGCTAAGGTGCTTGAAGGTCTGCACGGCGCATGGACACATCACCAGAGCCACGGCCCGTACCGCGAACTCCCCTCTCGCGCCGTGGATGGCGTGGTCGAGACGGATTACTTCACAGTGCTCGCACGCATCGGACTAGCGAGCCCGAGTGTACTGCTTGAGGCTCTGTCGTCTACCGGTAGTGAAGGGTTGGACAAGACGCTCGATTGGTTACTGGAAGAATGGTTCAGCCACATTGAAAATATCGGCGACGCGCCGGGCAAGAAGCTCATGACACTTGTCCTGACGAGGCTGCTGGAGATGGGACAGACGTGGGCAATAGGACGACTGCAGAATTTCATGGCTTTGTGGACGGATGTCTTGGCCGAGTTACTGGATGGAATGGACGACCGGAGCGTCGAGTATGTTACCCTCTCTTCCTGAATCTGTGTTTGGCGATGGGCTGACGTGATTATAGCTGTCTGTACTGGCCTCCCGAGCCGTACAATCCCACCGAGCCAGAAGCCCCCGAAGACATGAGGAAGCGCGACCTCTTATACTCCGACCCTGTGCACCAAATTAACCTCGTTGCTTTCGTAAGGGAACATATTCAGCAAGCGGTGCAAGCAGTGGGTGGAGAGCAAAGGTTCCAAGAAGAGTGGTTGAGTAGGGTGGATAAGGACGTGTTGAAGGGGTTTGGGGAGCTGGGGATATTGTAGGTAGAGCAATAGAAAAGGAAAGATAGGCAAGGCAATGCAATGCACGCAAAAGACAATGGGTCATTTACGTTAAAAGGTCTTACATATGAGCATAGTCCAGTTAGGCTTGTTCTGTCGATGTGAAGGCCTCTGGACTATCACACTGCACAATATATTTGGCACTATATGAATACGCGAGTGAGCACACTGGAATTAAAGATGGCCGATGAGTGGACTGCGGAGATTAAGTTTGGTTGCACAACCAGCTCCTCGAGATATCATCAAAGGGGTAGCTTTGATTGATCACAAGTAAGGTTGGCTTCTTCGACCGAACTCTAGTGTGTTGACTTACGGGAGCTGAACTGCATCATCGAGGTTTTCGGCACTAAAACGCCGAGGCTTCACGCTCGGCGCTTCAATCGCCGGCACTTGTTTCTAACACGGTGAGTTGCCGCAGCACGCATCATTCCAGCGTCAACTATGCCAGCTACGCTACAGAATCTTTCAACGCATGAAATCACGTCATGACGGCCCTTGCCACACGAACGTGTGTTCGTTGCCATGACAAGAAAATCCGAGTAATAACAGGTACCGCTAGCCATGCGTGGGATTTTGCCTAACGAGATCCGCAGTGCCCAGGGTACCCAGAGTGTCCAAACTGTTTACATGCTAACGTGAACTGCGAACCGTATCGGCGACAGAGAAAAAGAGATAGCGCAGAGTAAGCACCATGTGCCGCCAATGGCGCCTCGTCCAGACTGATAGAGATTAGGGCTTTGAAGTATTACAAAGTACGGACATGTTGGCTTGAGGAGCAGCTGCAGCAGCACTTTAACACTCCTTGCTTAGATGTTGCAACGGGGACGTCACTACGACCTAGCTCGAACTTGGAACCTGGACACCCGGATCGACAAGTACACCATGTTGCTGGTTTGGAGGATGTGCTCATCCCGTCTGTCAGTACTGTTCACGAATCAATCCCTGATACCTCAGCCTCATGTAGCGGCGCGCCAGATGCCAGTCTGGTTGCTCTAAATGCGACAGGAGAGATGAGATTCCTTGGCCCGTCAAGTGGCATATTCTTCGCCCTGTATGCAAACGCATTTGCTCAGTTATCTGGTGCTGGCGAGATAGCTTCGCGCATGGACAGTACAGATACCGGTGCTCGCAATGACAATAGTCGCGGAGACGCGGAAGCACGCCCACTTTCGTCAGACAGTGCCCAGTTTCTGCTGCGGTCGTTCTGCATATGGGTTCAGCCCTTGTATCCCGTCCTGGATCCGGTGGCCCTGGATGCTATGGTGTCAAGGGGCGTCGCATTACAGGCTGCTGATGTGTCCGGTCCCAGGCGAACATTAAGAGAAACGACTGACTTGACAATATTTTACCTCGTCATGGCTCTCGGAGCGATCAATATGGACAGCACAATGAAGCACTTGCGCCGGGAGATTCCACAGAGGCTACCACAGGAAAATCCGAATGAAGGCCAATCATCTGCCTCGTTATATCATAGGGCGCTACGCTGCATCGACAGTGGTGCTCAAAACTTTGTGCCAAGCATCTCGCTCATCCAAATTCTTCTGTTGGTTTCAATATACAGCATGCATGGGCCAATTGCAACCAGTCAATGGCAATTAGTGGGTAGCGCGATGCGGGTAAGTGGCAATGAGTGTTGGGCTGAACGCATCAATAACGGCTCCTAGATGGCAGTCGAGTTAGGTTTGCATAGTTCGTCCAATACCTCCGGTTTGACTGATGTTGCACAAGAAGAAAGAAAATGCGTCTTCTGGACAGCTTATGCCCTGGAGATCAGTCTTGCTTACAATCTAGGACGGCCGCCATCGATCAGTGAAGAACATGTCAGTGTGGCACTACCTACTCAGTCGAATGCCAACTTGCTCAGCACTTTACACTTTAAACACAGACGTATTCAAGCCCAGATCATCTCCCAGGTGTACAGTGCAAATCAGCATACTAGTACAGTGAGCGAAGCTCAAGGGCGGGTCACTCAATTGCAGCACATGCTCGACGAGTGGAAACATGAGATTACAATCCTCGGTGAAGATACCATAAACCCTTACCCGTATGAGTACGTATTACTGGTCCCTGACATCAATAGCTACCTGACAAACACGCAGCTACTGGCTTCGACTTTATCATGGAACAACCTTCGTCTTACACCGAGCAAGTCCATTGTGTCCTAGTCCTCCACGCGAATCAATAGAGAGGTGTCTCCAGTCAGCTGGCGCCTACGTGTCTGATATTGTGAGAGTCCTGCAGCGCAGCAACGTACCTCTGTCATGGATGCTTGTACAAGGCGTCTTGTTTGCCGGGCTTACCATGCTGGTAACTGCGCGTATGGGCTTCGGACAACTTGATCAGCAGTCGAACCTCGGTCTTCTACTCGTTGATATCCCCGCCTGGACTAGACAATGTTCTGTCTGCCTCGCGATCATGAACGAGCGCTGGAACGAGCCACTTTTGTCAAAACTGATTTCTCAGTTCGACGGTCTCGTCAATGATACTTTGAAATATTTATCGTCTGAGTTGAGATGGTCTCAAAATGCTTTCGTGTCGCTACAGGCAGGACCTGTAGGTCTGGATGTTTCACAGGATAATTGGCAGTTACAGAATGAGTATACGCAAGAGGGTGGTCTGCCTGACCCAGGGAGTCATTTCGAACTGATGAGAGATGTAATGGGATTTGACCCTGATCAGAACTTCTGGGACTCTTTTCCGTTGTTATGAGCATCAGCATTATATCACATTTTCTCGAAAGTATGAACAGTAGAGCACCCGCCCTCACTCATAGCGTAATTTAAGTAAATACTAATCATCGCACTTCAACTTAAATCCCCCTCAACTTCGCTACAGCGGCTTGCAAAGCCTCAATGGCTTCCTGTAACAAAGGAAGTTCCACTACCTCTCTATTTGTGATCACCGAAGCCAAGAGATCGTACCCATACTCGTATCGCTCTGCAGGATTCCTGAAATACAAATAGCTGGTTGCCATGCGCAAGCGATATCGACCTCCTGGTAACCCCTGGTCATCCTCGCCAAACGCAGAACCAGGTAGAGCTGCAACCCCGCACTCAGTGATCAGCCATGAGGACAATTCTGTACTCGTGTTGACACCAAGGAGCTGTAATTGCCTCGCATAAGGTTGAAAGGAAGGATACAAGTAGAAGGCGCCTTGAGGCTCAGGAACGTCAAGGCCACACTCTTGAAGTGCTCGGTAAAGTTCATGGCTACACTTTTTGTGAAGCGCGGCGACTTGAGACCGATATAAATCCATCTCTGGCGATGTGTCGAAAGCAACTGCTGCAGCTTCCTGGGCCGGAGCTGAGGCTGCTGACCAACACTCAGATGCATAGGCCAGGATTGCAGACTGCACGCTTCTGCCGAATTCGTTGGTGGGGAAGATGGCAAACCCAACACGCCAGCCCCCGGCGGAGTATGTCTAGAGAACATTAACCCTAACCCATGTGAACTGCTGTTAAAACCTGCTTACCTTTGACAAACCACCCGTTGTAATGAATTTTTCGCAAGCGAGTTTACCACTGGTACCAATAATAGGAGATTGTTGCTCCAAAAAGGAGATGTCCGAGTAAATCTCGTCACTGATGAGTGTTATGCTGTGCTTATCACAAAACTGGACAATGCTTTCCAGGTTCTTCCTAGTAAAGGTACGGCCCGTAGGATTGGACGGGCTGTTGATGAGCATAATACAAGGCTTTCCTCCATCTTTCAACGCCTGTTCGTACGCTCCATGAAGAGCTTCGTCTGGGCAGACTGTGAGCTTAGTTCGAGGCGGGCTTCTGGGTGCGCACCTGTTATAGAATGACGGTCATTCTCACTCGTTTCCACCCAGAAAAGTCGCTTGCCTGCGTGAAGTACCTGTGGCTCATAGCTCACCCACGAAGGTCGGGGTAAAAGAACGTCTCCCTGGAGCACGTCGAACAATGCGAATAGGAGTGGCTTGGATCCTGGTGCAATAACAACTTGCTCATAGGTCACCTCTTGTCCCATGCGGCGCATCTGGAACCGAGCGATAGACTGTTTAGGTGTCAGCATAATCTGTGTATCCATTGATGGATCTTTCCTGCCTCTCTCAGGGCTCGTAAGCCAGCCACAGGAAGGTAGCTAGTCATGAGCGAAGCAGCTCTGTGTGCTGCTGCGATGCTTGGATGAATAGGAAAAGTCGCTTCCCCGAAGCCCAGATGCACAACTTTTTGGTTCTGCTTCAGTCGTTCTTGAACGAGCTCGTTGATTTCAAGGGTAGCAGACATGCGCAATTGGCTTGCAAGAGGAGTAAGAAGCGACATGTTGTCGGTGGGCTCTGTTCTGAACTACAGTGTTGATGGGTAGTGCAAAACTTAAGCAAAGTACTGGATATTTATAGTCATTTGCAACACGCCCTGTTACGTGGTGGTATCGGTGATATATCGCCGAGTAACAAGCGGTTCGCGCCAGTGGTAGAGTTCAGGGCCGAGCCAGACGAATATTCGGCGCCAGAGCGCCGACAACTTAACCTATACAAAATGAGTTGCGTGATAAGCTGAGGGCTGCAGGTACCTTTCCTTATCGCTCAATGACGCAAAGTGATGTTGCTTTCCCGTCGCAAGTCTGCGTCGGATTATTCCGAGGCCTTGTAGGATGGTGCACCGTAATCCAATCCTACTGCGATTGTTTCCAGACGCTTCAGCCAACTCTCGAACAACTCAGTTGAGAGTCCGAGATATTTCTGTAGTCATTTCACTTGAGCTGACAGATGGTATCGCTCTTTGACCTTTCGTAATGTAACCAGCAAACCTATAATCATTCCTCGCCAAGGGACGGATACGCAACGTAAGCCTTTTCACGCCACGCACACGATTGCGGATTAAATTAATACTATTGTCAACAGTCTAAACCACCAAAAATTCAGCATTTATAGGCTTTAGATGTGAGCTCCTTTGTAGAGAAGCATAGCAACAGACAAGTCAACCCATGGGTTATTGTTTGTGGGTAGGTATAGATTTTTGCTGTGCATCCAAGCTCTGATCATCGCCCAATGTTGTCCTGGCTTACCGCACCCTCTTTGTGCCTCTTGATTGCACAAGTAGGTCCGCCTACCTATAAATTTCATCCCTCGCCTCTCGACGTGGAATACCTCCCTCATCTCCCAACTCAGGGTTACTCGTCGCCATGGGATGTAAGTCGTGGCCTAGATAAATATTGGAATGAACGGATAACGTCACTAACTGCTACTAGCTCATTCTAACAGGGACAGACCGAGAACCACTACCAGACTCATGACAGGCCCTCCTGGTCTTATTCCGCCCCTTCCCGACGAACGTCGCCCTCGCCCGAGGCCCTCGCCACTCTTAATTGAGAAAAGGACGATCAGATAACCTTGTGCGGATCTCCGGTAGAAGACAAGATGGAGAAGTTAAAATTCAAGTACCCGAAGCTAGAAACATACATCTTGTAGCTAGTTTTTGAATCCTGTCAACATCCATGTTCACTTCATTTTTAACAACTCATATCATCCGTACTTGACCCGCCTACTTGTATTATTAAGTTTCTGCAAGTAAGTTTATAGCCATCCCTTCTTAGCCAATAATTCCCACGACAATGACATCTATCATCATCGGTTTTTATTTAAACCCCACATTTCTTCAACGAGCCTGGATACTGGAACTGTATCTGGCTCCAGCATGATGCGTACCTTCCCTTCCATTATCTCTACCGACAGGTTAGGATTGTGACCGTCGAGTACTCGTATCCCAAAGGTCTGCTCAAGCTTGAGAATCTCAAGCAGTTCAAGTGCCTCTTTTAGGAATGTACCAATACTGCTTGGTCCACACGAGTTCCGCAGCTCCGAGATACGCTGCTTTCATCTCTGCACACTCGATTTTAACCGCGTTCTAATGGCTAAAAAACCACTAAACATAAGCAGATGATGCAAAAGATGTCGTGATTTCCAACACTGCCCTCGATTTCTTTAGTTCTTACCTACAGGCCGAGATAATCGGAATCAGCAGAGGCGTGAGCTAGATCTGCAAACCCGTTCCCGGTAGCTACAAAAGCCCTATACGTGAGTGGATAATGCAACTAATTCTGCGCTTTATAACGCTGCCTTAGCTTTCCTTAGATCTTACCCACAGGCTGAGGTAAATGGCTTTGGCAGAGGCGTGTATCATATTGTCTTTCACTTCTACTCCTTGGCCGGACATAGGCCATGGCACTACATTAACGGCGCTCTCCTATCTGATAGGCGAGCCATGAAAGAATCAAAGTAAATAGCTGTGAAGAGCGAGAGCGATAGTAAATAGCATGTGTGAACCGATTCGAGTATCGTAGCCATCTTGAGCGCGAGCTTAGATACAGTGCGCAGGCTCATTCGAAAAAAATTACAGCTTGTCTGGTTTTTAGAATGCAAAGTCCACTGACAACCCTAATCATCCCTATCCGGCCGCCAAGGGAGCTCGCCATCTACTGTCGCTTCCATCCACTGTGCGCTCCGTCCCATGCACTCCATTTGGCCTGGATTCGCGATATACGTAGACGGCGGGCCCTGGAACCACACGCCAGTAACAGGGTCCCACTCTTGGACTATACTATGCAAAATGCTTGTCCCATGAACCCTATCTACCCTCTTGACGTTTCCGGCATGCGCAGCTGCGTCGTACGCCGGATCATGTACTCATACTTGGCACCCTTGATGCGCCATAGCGACCGTATGCCTGTTATTTTGGCCGTGCAATTGAGCTGATGCGCTTGATAGACTCGAATTCACGAGGCTAACAGAACCTCTTGCCGTCTAGCTCTTGATTGCGGTCATGACAGTAGCACCCCGGCTGTATTCACCCCTCTCCTCTGTTGAGATATTATCTGAGCTAACCTACGACTTTTGAATCTTGCTTGTTTTGTAGGTCGCGAAAAAAGGATTTATGCCAGGAACGGTATCGTCTGGCTAACTCTTAGCTGTGGCATACATGCGGTCGGCTAGTCGCGAGAAGCCTGTTCTGGGGTCGAAACGGAGAGAAGATGGGAGCTGTTGGCCACACGAGGCTTCAAATGTCTAAGGAGGACTACTCTGGCTCATGTGAATGGATTGGAATAGCGACAGGAAGAAGTGGAGCTGTAGCTCGAAGACGATAAGCTAGTGTGCTATGCTTTTCTAGGGGAGTATCTTAAATAAAGGCGACTGGCCATGATAAATGTAGTTGCGCTCAAGCGCATTGTGCTGAGTGTGAGAGCGCATCGTAGTGAGTGTGAAACGTATTGTGGTGAGTGCCCAGGCGTGAAGGGCGCATTGTGTTGGCCTTTGAGCATTACGTGCTCACCTCTTGAGTATTAACGACGAACGAAGGTGGACTCAACTTATCGTCAGCTTGTTCAACGCTGTTCCGGTAGTAAGAGCGGCTCAAGAACCACTTCTATACATCGAAAAACACACTATATAGCACGGTGTACCCATCTGTCCACGTAGAGAGTCTATAAACGCACAGAACCCGAGGAACAAACGACCTTCCTGCACCAGTTTGCTGAACGATAACTCAAGCCTCTCATACTGTCAACGATCTACTACTAGAAATTAATAAACGCATGATATTGTTACCTCATCCGTAGGTTTCGGGTGGTGGCTTTGATAGTGGTCGGCATGTCGGCGTGAAGCTTCGAGCTCCTACACTAGCACCAGTATCACTAGAAACCATAGATTTGCGTTGACCGCGCTGAGCGCGCAACTATTCTCGCAGAATTACAATATTGTATATCAAAGACCTGCCTTAAGAGGCTAGTGGCAAGGATTTCTAACATGCTACATGATCCGGGGCCTCAACGCCTAGACCCGTCTATGCCAAGCATATGTATAGTTGTGGCTGGAAAATCTGCATGCAGGGCAGGTTTCAACCTGTGTACTAGACGCACGACTGGCCTGAGTACATGGGTACATGGACATTCGACTATGGCAAGCTTGAGGCTGTTCACGTACCGCGTTCTATAGGTACCTCTTTATTGTAATATTAATATATCGCCTGAAGTTGGCGGTTAGGCATGTTTGGAGATGGCTGAAATAATAACAGCAGCATGTTAGATTTTGAACATTATTTCAAATACTTAACACATGACAGCTCTTAATGCCTAGCTATCACAATTATATAAAGAAAGAGCTTTTAAGAGCTAAAATATCTTACAAAGAGCGAGAGACAAGAGGGGAGGGTAAAGTTCCCCTACCTTGGCACACCTCAGATGAGCTGATTCCCCCCCTACCTACCCACGCCAGGCCCCTGCACGCATACGCAACATGCCTAAAGTAAATCATTTATCCCCTCTTTGCACTAGGGTTATGCGCATGCTAGGTACAAGGGTAGCTAGCTGTTATCAGTGCCTTCTTCTAAGGTTAAATTGAGATTTGAGCTTTGTCACCGGTCACCATTTTAGACCCTGAAGTCGTTCTGTCGCAGATTAGATCTATCACGATCTCAACTGAGTAATGCAAAGTCATCAACGTAGACGTTATGCCAGGCTCTGGCATTATGCCATCAATATAGTAACAAGCGATCTTGAATACCCCTAATCGCGGTACAATCAGAGTTACTACCCGCAAGTTACCATCCTGTCAGAAAGAGGACGATCCCATAAGCACTTATGTGCGGACCTGTGTAGAGACAATGAATTCCTGCATAGATACGAAGCTTACTTTAATTTCAGCGCAGACACGAGGCACACTGGGAGGTCTGCTACCAAAGATCTAGCATCTAGACCATTGGCAGAGTGCAGCGTGAGGCTGGACTGCCTACCTACCTCGAAATTTCAGGCTTGTATTGTGTCTTCCAAGACAGACCCTCTTACTTATATTTTTCTATATAAGGCGCTGCCACCTCCAGACAAATCTTGCACCAGCATCAACAGCATAAACAGTATCACCAAACCCTCGAAATTCGACAGTTACCAATCTTCATTTTTCAAGATGATCTGCTCCAAACTTGTCAGTCTTTCCACCTTGGCCCTACTGCCTCTGTCCTTTGCAGCTCCAGCACCAGCTCCTGAGCCCCTTTCAGCCGCTACTGCCGCAATTCAATGGATACCGATCGACTTCAATGGCAAGACACTCTATCTCAACAGCGCAGCAGTACCCGTGTCTGCCAACCCCGCTGAGGAGGCGAAACTAGCTCTTCTCAACGGCAATGCCCCTGACTCTGACACCTGTGATGGCACCACTCTCGACCCCCATCCTCCTCCTTTCGCCAACACCGCAGACTGCGCGGTGATCCGTGACTGTAAGCCTCCAAGAACCTAGATTCACTGCTCTAGTGTAGTTATGTCCGACTGAACGACGAACTGACCATTCTCCAGGGACCCGCTCTCAGAACACCTACTGGGGCGTTTGGGACAACACTCCCGACACACACGGCGTCTTGTACTACGGCACCTGTGTCTTCGAAGCAGGCACCCGGAACATTTGGACAACCTGGATTGGGTCTTCGAACATCGCGGACATCACCGAACTTGCTCTCAATAGGTGGCAGGTACGTTCTAGCTTTCTTGATCCAGTGCCAAGTTTCTCTGCTAACGAACAAAGTCTGGTGGCGTCGTTGCCTCTCAGGGACAGACAGAGTGCGACAACAATGGCATTGGAACGTCAACTGTCAGGTGGACTATCAAGCATTCTTAAGTAGCCACTAGTAAACAACTGTAAGGACTATACAAGTTGGAGTATGCCAGCTGTAGTGCGACTACACGTCGGGTTGCCGACGCTTCGCCTGCGCGGGCCTAGCGCGTCACGTGGATAGCACGTGTACAGATATAGAATAGGCCGCTCAGCTAGAAGGCTTGGCATAAATTAAAATATCTACACCTAACTCCCCTATTACTATACTTATTACTATACAACCTTATAATATACCTTATAGGCAAGCTACTTACTAAGTAAGTTAGTTACTTTTACTTAGCCTCTACTAAACTACTCTTTCTATACTAATATCTTTCTAATAATATAAGTTAGATATTTTAAAAAATATTAAATATAGTTTATTACTCTAGGCTTTTAGGATAAATATAATACTCTTTTAATAATATACTATAGCTATTTATAGAGTCTATTAAAAGATACTAAGTAACTAATATACTAGATAACTATTAAAGTTATACCTAAATAAAGCTTATAGTATATTAATATATTAGTTCTTAGAAATAAGTATAAGTAAAGATATAATAAATTATAAAGTTATATAGAATAATAGCTAGCTATAATAAAGTTATATACTTAAATAACCTTTAAATATATAAATAGAATACTTAATTAGCTTAAAAGTTAATAAGAACTTAATATATAGCAGACTATTAAGTTAAATATACTATTCTAAGAATAGTATCTAGAGATTTTATTATAATCTAATAGAAATAGATAGTTAAATAATTTAGCTATAATAGGCTCGGCCCTATTATAATTCTAGATAAAAGAATAGTATAGAAATAAATATCTACTAACTAGGACCTCTAACTTCTTTAAAGAACTATTAAAAGTATAAAAGAAATAACTATATAGTCTTATTATATAACTACTTATTAATAAGTATAATATATAAAATTAGACTACCTATTAATAAGTATAATATATATAATTAGACTACTTATTTATAAGTATAGTATAATATACTTATCTATAAGTACTCTTATATATCTTATTAAATTAACTCTAGTTACTTATCTATAAGTACCTCTATTTTCTTAGTATAGAGTATCTAGAAATATAACTCTTATAGTTTATATTTAACTTAATTAATCTACTTTATTATTAGAATCTTAACTAAACTCTTAAAATAGATAGATTATATCTATACTCTTTATTATTATCTATAGCTATTATAGTATTTTACTAGATAACTATACCTTCTCTATAATAAGCTACTTATAAATATATTTATTTCTAAGAAGTAACTAGAACTAGTATATAAGCTTTACTTAGTATAACTTTAATAGGCCCTGTTATAATCTTAGAGAAGGAGGCGCAGTATAATAAAGTTATAGTTATAGATTAATAGTGCAGGGCTAAGAACACTATATAATATCCTATAATTCTATAGAAATAAACTATACCAAGAGTATAAGATAGTATAAGATACTATATATATATTCTATAGAAAACTATAAACTACTTATAGAAACTATAGGGCCTCCTATAGAACTTTATAGGATATTATAAGAAATATAGGACACTTCTTAGTATATAGTAATTAGGAACACTACTCTTATAGTATTATATTTAACCTTATTAATTAACTTTATTATTAGAACTTAACCTAACTTTTAAGCTAGATAGATTAACTATCTATACTACTTATTATTAACCTTATAGTTATTATAGTGTTTTACTAGATATCTATACTAACCCTCTCCTATACTAGCACTTATCCTAGAAAACTAACCTTAGAAGTATTTATAAGCTTTACTTAGTTTATAACCTTAATATTTTAAATACCTCTAAGATAAGTACTACTTTAGAAACTAGAGTTACTCCTACTAGCTTATACTCTAATATTAATATAATAAAAAGAACTATTACTACTAATACTATTAATATTAAGTAACCTAATCTCTATAAGGGAGACTATAGCAAGCTAGATAACTAGTTAATATAATAGGACTTATTCTTTATATTCTAAGGAGATAAGGTAGAGGCTAAGAAAAAGGTTACCTTAGTAGCTAGCTATATATATAGAAAAGTATTTACCTAAATTAAACTTTTTATTTAACTCTATAGTAAAGATAATACTCCTAATAAAGTTAATATATAAATAAAAGACTTTAATACCTTTAAAGATAAAATCTACCTAATCTTTAGAGTCTTAAATAAACCTACTATTACTAGATAAGATATCTAATATATTTATTAGACCTAATCTACTACTAATTATACTACTAAGTTCTAGTAACTTATAGCTAATATAGACTAGAATAATACTATATTAACTATAATATTCTATTAAGAACTTAATATTAAGGTTATAAACTAAGTAAAGCTTATAAATACTTCTAAGGTTAGTTCTCTAGGATAAGTACTAGTATAGGAGAGGGTAGGTATAGATGCCTAGTAAAACACTATAATAACTATAGGGTTAATAATAAGTAGTATAGATAGTTAATCTATCTAGCTTAAAAGTTAGGTTAAGTTCTAATAATAAAGTTAATTAATAAGGTTAAATATAATACTATAAGGGCAGTGTTCCTAATTACTATATACTAAGGAGATATATATAGTGCTTAGTATTATAATAGCTACTAATTGCACTAATTATTAATTATACTAATTACTAATTATACTAATTATACCAAGACTAATTATAATACGTAACTTTATATTATTACCTAAGTAGTAACTAATAATACTTGTTGTTTATACTTACTTATAATACCTTCTCCTATATAGTTTAACTATGCTATACTTAGCCTATAACTATTAACCTTTATTTAGTGTTTCTAGAATTATAATACTATTTCTTTCCTATCTTAGCTTAGTCTCTTAAGCTTAGTTTATATAATATAGGTCCCCCCTTATTTAATAGTATATTATCTTTATAATACCTAAACATCCTACTAAGTTAAGTTTAGCCTATTATTACTATTTATATAAATTTATTAAGTTCTTTAAAGAGATTATAGTAAAGAAGTATTTAACCTATAAAAAGCACAAGCAAGTGTATAAAGTTTATATTTACTCTAGGAAATATAGCAAATATTTAAAGTATAGGTAGTATTATAATATTTATATAATATAGTTAGAGTTTAAGCGTCTAGAGACTAAGAAAGAGAAGCTATAGGTATAGATAAAAGAAAGTTATAAAGTATAAAATAAAGTGCTTAAGGCCTCTAAAAAGGCATTAGAAGAGTTGTAGGTTACACGCATATATAAAGAGTAGTTATACTAATAAATAGATTTGCTTAATTATTATATAAAAGAAGTAATTATAGTAGAAAAGTAAAGTATTATTAAGTAGAAGCTAGAGAAAGAGATAATTCTTTTAGAAGGTCCTTTAGATAGACTTAGCCTAGCCTTATTACCTAGCATATAGGGTACTTTTAAGGGGTAGCTAATTAAGGCTTAGGAAGCTAATATAGCACTCTTTAATTAGTTTTAAATCTTTTTAATAGCTACTAGTAGTTTATAAAGTTTATAGAAGGTTTCTATATATTTTCTAAGTTAGAGTATCCTAACTACTTAACTAGGTATTTGTCCTTATATCCTTTCTTTTAATATTATATTATTTTTTTAACTTTCTACTTAGTTTCTTTTTTAACCTAGTAGTAGAAGTCCTTCTAGATTAGTATATTAGAGTCTGCTAGTTCTAGTAGTAATATATAGAATATAAGGTGTATTCTAGTATCCTATAGTAGCTTAAGTTAATAGTTTATAAGGCTAATTTACCTAGAAATAAAAAATAGTCTAACCTTAATATAATCTAGTTTTTTTATTAGTCTTTATATTTATAAGTTTTTTATAAGGAGATAGACTTTATCTCCCTCTTTTAGCTAAGGTGCTATTTTTCTTTTCTAATTAATATAAGAGATTACTTATTATTAAGCCTTATTAATATTTTTAAGTAATTTCTAATATACTTCTTTTAGTCTTTATACTAAGGTTATTACTAAATCTATTTAGATATTACTATTAAGAGATCTTATAAAGAAGTTTAGGTGTCTCCTATTAAGGTTATAAACTAAGTAAAGTATTAAGGTTATATCTTAAGTAAAGCTTATAAATACTTTTAAGGTTAGTTCTCTAGAATAAATAGATGTGTAGTAGATTATAGAGGGTATAGATGCTTAGTAAAATACTATAGCAACTATAGGTAATAATAAGTAGTATAGAGTAGACTGTCTATCTTAAAGGTTAGGTTATAGTAAGGAGTATAGATAGTTAATCTGTCTATCTTAATATATAGGTAGAGATTCTAATAATAAAGTATATTAATTAGGTTAAATATACTGCTATAAGGGCAGTGTTCCTAGTTACTATATACTAAGGAGATATATATAGTACTTAGTATTATAATAGCTACTAATTATACTAATTATTAATTATACTAATTACTAATTATACTAATTGCGCTAAGACTAATTATAATATATAACTTTATATTATTACCTAAGTAGTAACTAATAACACTTATTATTTATGCTTACTTATAATACTTTCTCCTATATAGTTTAACTATACTGCACTTAGCCTATAATTATTAACCTTTGTTTAGTGTTCTCTAGAATTATAATACTATCTTTTTCCTATCTTAGCTTAGTCTCTTAAGCTTAGTTTATATAATATAGGTCCCCTCTTGTTTAATAGTATATCCTCTTAATAATGCCTAAATATTCTACTAAGTTAAGTTTAGCCTATTATTACTACCTATATAAATTTATTAAGTTCTTTAAAGAGATTATAGTAAAGAAGTGTTTAACCTATAAAAAGTATAAGTAGGTATATAAAGTTTATATTTATTCTAGGAAATATAGTAAATATTTAAAGTATAAGTAGTATTATAATATTTATATAATATAGTTAGAGTTTAAATATCTAGAGACTAAGAAAGAGAAGCTGCAGGTATAGATAAAAGAAAGTTATAAAGTATAAAATAAAGTGCTTAAGGCCTCTAAGAAGGTGTTAGAAGAGTTATAGGTTGTATGTATATATAAAGAGTAGTTATACTAATAAATAGATTTACTTAATTATTATATAGAAGAAGTAATTATAGTAGAGAAGTAAAGTATTATTAAGTAGGAGCTAGAGGAAGAGATAATTCTCTTAGAGGGTCCTTTAGATAGACTTAGCCTAGCCCTGTTACCTAGTATATAGAGTATATTTAAAGGGTAGCTAATTAAGGCTTAGGAAGCTAATATAGTACTTCCTAATTAGTCTTAAATTTCTTTAATAGCTGCTAGTAGTTTATAAGGTTTATAGAAGGTTCCTATATATTTTCTAAATTAGGGTATCTTAACTACTTAACTAGGTATTTGTCCTTGCATCCTTTCCTTTAATATTATATTATTTTTTTAACTTTTTACTTAGTCTCTTTCTTAACCTAGTAGTAGAAGTCTTTCTAGATTAGTATATTAGGGTCTGCTAGTTCTAATAGTAATATATAGAATATAGGGTATATCTTAGCATCCTATAGTAGTTTAAGTTAATAGTTTATAGGGCTAATTTACCTAGAAATAAAAAATAGTCTAACCTTAATATAATCTAGTTTTTTTATTAGTCTTTGTATTTATAAGTTTTTTATAAGGAGATAGACTTTATCCCCCTTTTTTAGCTAAGGTGCCTTTTTTCTTTTTTAATTAATATAAGAGATTGCTTATTGCTAAGCCTTATTAATATTTTTAAGTAATTTCTAGTATACTTTCTTTAGTCTTTATACTAAGGTTATTACTAAATCTATTTAGATATTACTATTAAGAGATCTTATAAAGAGATTTAGATATCTTCTATAATTTATAAAGAATAGTATTATACCTATTGCTTCTAATAGTTTATTATTATATATAATCTATACTATAGGTAATAGTAAAACCTAGTTATCTTGTTTCTAGTTACTATATATCCTTAGGTATATTTCTATAGTTTAGTTTATTCTTTCTATTTATCTGTCTGTCTATAGATAATATATAGTTAATAGCTTTTTCTTAGTACTAATAGCTACTATAAGTATAGTCTAATAGTTTAATATAAAGAGCTTATCTCTATTACTAATAATTAATTCTAGTATACTATAGTAATAGATAATCCTATCTAGAAATACTTGTGTAAGCTACTCTGTAGTATAACTATATTAAAATAGTATTATTTCTGCTACTTTAGTAAACCTATCTACTATAATAAAGATTAAGTTATAGGTATATTCTATAATAGGGTCCTTAGAGATTAGTAGTTATATAATAAAGTCTATTATAATATTTATCTATAGTGCTATTAGTAGCTCTATTACTTATATTTCTCTATATTTTATATAAGTACTATACTTGTTTTATTAATAATTAATATAGTTCTTAATAAATTTAGTAACCTTGTCCTTTATATAGTTAAACTTATAGTATTGTCTAATAAGTTCTATTATTTATATTATACTAGAGTGTCTGTAAAGTAGGTTATTATAATATTATATAATAATTTCTATTTAAAGTTCTTCTAGTACTACTATAGGTATATATTATTTCTATTAAACTTATATTATATTATTAAGCTGCTAAGATAGTCCTAGTAACCTATCCTTATATATCTATAGAATAGCATATTCCTTAATTATTTTTTCTCCTATAAGATTATATTGTTAACTTAGTATATTAGCTCTTATATTGTCTTTTCCTAGAGTATATATTATCTTAAACTTATATTATTCTAGTAATTCTAACTATTATACCTATTAGCTATTAAGCTTCTTAGTTATAGTAAAGTATACTAGGTTTTTATAGTCTATAAAGATAGTAAGCTCTAAGTAGCTCTCTATATAGATCTACTAGTGCTTTAATATATCTACTATTACTATAAGTTCTTTATTATAAATATTATATTATTCTTCTAGTCTAGAAAACTTTCTTAAGTAATAGGTAACTAGGTACTATTTGCTATCTTATTCCTATAATGCGTATACTCCTAATACTAATTCTAAGGTATTAGTTTTAATTTGTAGTAGTTTATTACTTCTAAAAGTAACTAATATTAGTAGCTTAATATATACTTACTTAAGTAATTAGAATATATCTTCTTATTCCTACTTTTAATAAAATAGTATATCTTTTTATATAAGCTTTATAAGCAGCAGAGCTTTCTTAGAGTAGTCCTTAATAAAGTATTAGTTAAAGTTAATAAACCTAAGAAATTCTTAGATTCCTTTAACTATTATTAGAGTTAGCTAGTCTTTAATAACCTATATTTTCTTCTTGCTTATCTTAACTCTATATCTTCCTATAATATAGCTAAGGAATTCTACTTCTTCCTTATACTATTTATACTTCTCTAGTTTAAGTTAGAGGTCTACTTGTTCTAAGTAGTTAAGAACTTCCTTTATATATATAATATATTCTCTTAATATCTTTAAGTATACTAAGATATTATTAAGGTAAGCTACTACTGTTCTGTCTAGGTGTGCCCTTAGTATATTATTAACTAGTTCTTAATATATAGCTAGTATATTAGTTAGCCTAAATAGTATAACTATATACTTATAAAGGCTATAATAGGTTCTAAATACTATCTTCTATTCCTTACCTTCCTTTATATATATAAGGTTATACACTCCTTATAGGTCTAGTGTAGTAAAGTATTATACTCTAGCTAAGCAATCTTATAACTTAGATATATTTAGTAATAAGTACCTATTCTTAATAGTAATATTATTAAGTTTCTAATAGTTAATATATAGTTAGTTACTACTATCTTTCTTTAGTATAAAGAGAATAGGGTATCCTACAGGTAATTCTAATTGTCTAATAAATCTCTTCTTAAGGTTCTTATTAATATACTTATAAAGTACTTAGAGTTCTTTTTCTAATAGTCTATATATTAGCCTAAAAGTTAGTGTCTTTCCTTTCTAGAGCTTAATCTTATAATTCTAGAGTTTATACTATAGTAATGCCTTTATAGTCTTCTTATTATAGAAGAGTTCTTTATAACTCTTATATTTGTTTAGGATATTAGGAGGTATACTATTCTTCTTCTTAACTCTTACTTTATAACCTATAGGGTATTTAGTGTCTGTAGAGTTAACTACTCTATCTTAGTATATCTTATTTAAGGAGATATTACTAATCTTCTTCTTATCTACTAGTTATATTATAAACTATATAGGTCCTAATATAGTTATACTATATCTATATCTAAATAAAAGCTTAGATATCTTCTAATTAATTCTTAGGTTATACTTTTATAACTAGAGGATTTCTAATATAATATTATAGATAGCTATTCTAAAGATATTAAAGGTAAATACCTTCTTATAGTTTCCTAACTTTAATAGCATGTTAGTCTTATAAGTAACTATAAAGTTATCTAGTATTAACTACCTATTAGCTACTCTAAGGATATAAGTAATCTCTTTTCTATATAATTAGAGTCTAGCTTGTTTTGCTATAGCTTCTAAGATATAGCTACTCTCTACTTCTAAGTCTAATATTACTATAAATCTTTATCTATTAATAAAGATTAGTAATTTAGTAAGTAAGTCTGCTCTAATAGTATTAATAGTCTTATACTAGGAGCTAGTTAGTATAGGCCTAAAAAATACTACTCTAGTCTAAATCTATAGACCTTCTTCTTACTAGTATAGTATATATATTTCTTATTTATATATAGCTGCTACTAATATTCTTTATAGGCTTTATTAATAATTATCTATATATCTAGAATATCTTTAGGGCGTGCATACTCTAGAAAGTATAATTATATATGCTTATTAAATAAGTAATCTAAGTATTATACTTATATATACTAATACTATTCCTCCTTGTATTGTTGCATGTTAATAGAGAATATTTAGTATCTAACTTTCTTATTATAATATTCTTTGCATCTATTATATAGATATTGCTCCTATAATATTTTATAGTAGAATAGGTTTTATTTATTAATCTTATATAATATAGTAGTTTATATTTATAGGGCAATTACTAGTTAAGTAAAGTCTAGTTTATCTTTTTATAGTAGGTTATAATTCTAGTGTTTAAGCTTAGCTACTATTATATAGTTTTATTCTACCTATTTCTAGAATATCTCTTTAGCTTAATCTTTGTCCTATAGTATACTATTTATTAGTTATTACTTAAATTAGCCTAAGGTATTAGGGTTATATAAGAGGTAGGCTTATATATACTTAGCTTCTATTTCCTATATAGCTTATAAGAGCGTAGAGTGCTCCTTGCTATTATATTATAAGTATTTCTTAAGTAGTTCTAGAGTAAGTTGTCTATAGATAGTGTTATATAATTTATTATTACCTTGCCTAATATTTTTATTATACTCTTATATTATTAGCTTGTCCTTAGAATCTAAAGTCTGTATAGTATAAGATTTATAATATAGTATCTTAGGCCTAGTATAGATTTCTAGGATCCTAGGTATAGTTTTATATATATATTCTAGCTTAGAGTCTATAAGAAGTTGTTTAATTTCTTTAGTAAGAATTTCCTATTTACTAGTATCTATATCCTTATTATATAAGGTGTAGGTAATAATATTAATCTATTAGAAGACCTTATTCTTTAAATAATAGTTCTTAGTAAAATATCCTAGCTTGCTATAATTATAGTAGTTCCTGCTCTTATTCCTATTATTATATCCTTTATTCTTTTTATTCTAATATAGTATAGTAGTAGGTCCTTTATAGATATTAGATAGGTCTATTACCTTAGGTCTATAGTATCTACTCTAGGTGTTACTATAGATTCTATATCCTATATTAGAGTAATAGCTATTTCTATAGCCTCTATAGTAGGTATTACTGCACTATTAGTTATATAGTAGTTAAGGTAACTAGGTTATAACTTAAGTATATAGGTTATTATATAACTCTTATTAAAGTTTATAGAGTTAAATATTAATATTAATAGCTTTACTAGTAAGGTTGTTAAGGGTGTTAAGCTTTATACTAGTATATATAAGTTTCTTCTTAACTTTAGGCTTTAGTCCTTATTAAAATATTATTATTAGTATAGTATTATCCTAGTCTATGTTAGATATATGGCTTCTAGGAGTTGAATACTTGTATTACTATGCTTAGGTAGGGCGTAGTTACTGGAGTTACCTCTATGTGGGGTAACTAGAGTATATAGAGCCTAGCTCAGCTGTTTGTTATAAGGTAGCAAACAGTCTACTGTTAATTGACCTTGTTTGGGACTATTATAGTCCTGCCTGCTTGTATTAATACTTCTCTCCCTAGTGCCCCTGGCTATTAAGCCTAATATTCTGTTTGCTCCCTTTATTAGGGAGTAGATTGTAGTATTATAGAATAAGTGACTGATTAAGCCCTATTGCAGAGGAACTCACCCTGGAACTACTGGAAGCCTCTTTTCCTGTAGCGACAGGGGAGTTCTTAACTTTAAGGACGGCGGGAACTTAGGACACGATGCCAAGGGATAATTAACCTATTATTTCCTTAAATGCAACGAATGAGGCACGAGGCTCGCTAGTATAAGCTAGCGGACCCTCTGATGGGTTACAGCGGCCTATGGAGGCCTAGAATACCCTAGTAGTGGATAGTGTGGAACAAGAGCTGCAAGAGTTGGAAGCTTGGCATGAGAGGGCTATAAAGATGTAATGAGTGGCTTGCCTTAAGGAAATGAAGGCTAGATACCTTGCTAGAGATGTTAATGCCCTGCAAGCTATCTTTAGTAGAGCTTAGTTGGCTATAGTAGTTCCTGTAGTCCTAACTTTAGGTTTACCTTGCCCTAAGCTACTATATGTGTTTGCTAAGTGGATATATATAGTATATAACTGCTAGAAGCGAGATTGTAAGCAGTTTTTTAATAGACTGCCTGCTAACTTCCTATAGGAGATGTAAAAGGTTGATTTTGGTGTATAGTATTTGTTAGAGACTATGAAGACCTTATGGTTGGCGTACTGTACTAACTAACTTTGCGTGGATCCTTTGTGGAATCTAACCTGGGAAGCTATGAAAGCTGTAATGCTAGGCTCTCTAGGCACTATCTTAGAAAGGAGATAAAAAGTATATAAGGCCTTGAGTTGTGCTAAAATGCTTCCTTATAGCAGTCCTATGGATTTGCTAGATTATATAAGGCCTTACTAGGAAGAACTAGGTGATATGTATAGAGCAAACCTCTAAGTAATTGGATATATTTATGCATTGCCTGAAGAGATATAAAGGCAGCTATTTATGTACCTAGAGGAGTGTTGTGTGATACTTAGCTAGGTAGAAGAGGTTGCTAATATAATTTATTAATAGAGGGGCTATTCTAAGAACTTAAAGGAGGAAAAACCTCCTAAGGAGTTAGGGAAGTAGAAAGGTAACTTGAAAGATATAAAGGGGTTTAAAGAGGCTATAAAGTGTAAGAAAGAGGGTAGTCCTGACTATAGTGGCCTAAAGAGGCCTAAGGGGTTGAAGCCAAGGGCAGACTGCTCTACAGTAACCTGTTATAGGTGTAGGGAGGTAGGACATATTAGACTAAAGTGTCTAAACCCTAATAAGTCTATGAAACCTAAAGAAGGGGGGGACTTGGGAAAAGGTAAGGGGCAGAAGGATTAGATCTGCTCCTTCTTGCCTATATCTCTTATATATAGGAGAGTAGGGATCTTGGCACCCTTTGCGTAGTATTATACCCTTAGCTAGTACAGCTGCTTATAGTAGAAGTGACTGTAGGATCTTCTAGACTAATAGAGGCCTTGGTAGATAGGGGCTCCTAGCTTAATTTGCTCTCTGTAATTGTAGTAAAGGAGTAAAATCTCTGTGTAGATCCCCTGCCTGAATTCCTTGTAGAGGGGGTAGATAGGTCTATAATATAGATATACAGCACTATAACTGTGAGAACAACTGTAGTTAACTTATAAGGCTGTAAGGAGGTAGGTAACATACTATTTGTAGTTACTAACCTTAGAAGGTACTAAATGTATTTGGGCCTGCCTTGGATTGACATGTGTTAGCCTAAGATTAATTATGCTACTTGGCGCGTGCTCTTTAGGGGGACAAAGGTTAAGAGTATAACTAAATTCTCTAAGATAGCGTTAGAAGACGCAGAAGAGTTTGATTGCACTATGCGTAACTTTTAGACGGATATATATGCCTGTCTTGTGGCCTTTACAGGCTAGAACAGGCTAGATTAACCTAATGTGGATAAAATGCCTATATACTATACTAATTTTGCGGATGTTGTATTGGAAGATAATGTATAGTGTTTACCTGACTACAGCTTGAATAATTTAGCAATTAATTTAGCTGAAGGAACTACACCCCTGTATTAGCCCTTATATAGTCTGTTAGAGGTAGAGTTGGTGGTGTTGTGGAAATACCTAGTTGACTATATAGCGAGAGGTTGGATTTGATGCTTAAGATCCTCTGCTAGGGCCCTAATATTGTTTGTAAAGAAAAAGGATAGCAGTTTGCGCCTTTGTGTGGACTTTAGAGGCCTTAACAAGATAACTGTAAAGAATTGGCACCTGCTACCCCTAATCTCTAAGTCTCTAGATTGCCTCTTAAAGGCAAAGGTATTTACTAAGTTAGATATTAGGGATGCCTATTACTGGATCTGAATAAGGGAAGGAGATAAATAGAAGACTGTATTCTAGACTAGATACGGTTATTTTAAGTATACTGTTATGCCCTTTGGCCTAATAAACGCACCTGCTTAGTTCTAGGCATATATAAATAAAGCCTTGGCAGGACTGGTAGATGTTACGTGCATTGTGTACTTGGATAATATCTTAATATTCTTAAACATAGAAGAGGAGCACATTGCCTATGTTTAAGAAATTCTGGAATAATTGTAGTAATATAAGCTGTATGTTAAGCTATTAAAGTGCGAATGGTATATATAGCGCACAGAGTACCTTGGATACGTAGTATCTCTACAAGGGGTTAGTATTAACCTAGAAAGGGCTAAAATAATCTAAGATTGGCCATTACTGGCTACAGTACGCGATATACGCGTTTTTGTAGGATTTATAAACTATTATTGACGCTTTATTGAAGGATTTAGCTGTATAGTACTCCTACTTATAATATTGACAAGAAAGGACCTAGGCTAGGCCTAGGCCGGGCCAGCTATAAAGAGGGAGGAAAGCTAGCTGCTATACTTGCTAGAGGCAGCAAAGAAAGCCTTTAAGTAGCTGAAGGGCGCCTTCTTAACAGTCCTAATTCTTGCTTACTTTAAGAAAGGAAAACAAACTAGACTAGAAGTTAATGCTTTAGGTGGAGCAATTTTAGGCATACTGAGCTAATATAGCCTAGGATGGGGCAAGGTGGACTAATGGAGGCTAATAGGCTTTTATTTGCGCAAGCTTATCCAAGCGGAGTACAACTATAATATATATAATTAGGAATTACTAGCAATTATAAAGAGTGTAAAGTACTGGCGATATTACCTCTAGGGGATCTATTTTGAAATTCTTATAGACTATATAAACCTAAAATAGTTTATAGAGACTAAGGTGTTGAACTACTAGCAGGTTTAGTTATACTTGGTACTAAGCTAGTATAATTTTACTTTAACCTACTAACCTAGGAAAATAAACCTAGCAGATAGGCTATTAAGGAGACCTAATTATATAAGTAAGGCGCAAAAGCCCTCCTAAAAGTATAATTAGGCATTTGTACAACTAATAAAGGACCTCTTGAATAGGAAAAGAGACTTAAGCACTTTAGTAGCTGCAGTAATAATATAGTTAAAGGCAATATATACCCTACTGGAGGAGACAAGCACGGCTCTTTGGGAATTCTGGAAGGCTGATAAGTAATCCCTAAGGGAACCTAGGACTATAGAAGAGAAGTCTGACATGGAAATAGACACCAAGACAGATACTAGTGCTGTAGGGCCTAAAACGGCCTATAACGACCTAGAATGCTCTGCTGTATCCTAGTTAGGTGTTAAGGAGCTAGTAATACTGCAGGAAAGAGCAGAAGCCCTTTATAAATGCTATAATAACCTAATAGTGGGACATTTTAGTGTAAGAAGGATATTAGAGAAACTCTAGTGCTAATATATGTGGAAGGGTATAAGAGAGGACGTAGCTTAGTACTATAGGGAGTGCATACCCTATAGAAGGTTAACACTAGCAAGGCACAAACTGTATAGGCTGCTAGCACTACTTCTACTACCTAACAGACTATAGGAGGAAGTTATGATGGACTTTATCCTAGAACTTCCCTCTAGCAAGATGAGTAGTGTAGTATATAATGCGGTGTTGGTAGTGGTGTGCTGATTGACTAAAATAGCCTATTATATCCTAGCTAGGGGCGATTGGGATGGAGTTGACCTAGTACAGTCCTAGATAAGGGAGATAATCTAATTGCACGGAGCCCCTAAATGAATTATTTCTAACTGGGGCCTGCTAATAAACGCGAAATACTAGGACACCTTTTAATATTATCTAAACTCTAGGAGGGTTCTTATGTCTGCCTATTATCTATAGACAGATGGATAGACAGAAAGGCAGAACTAGACCTTAGAATAATATCTTTAATGCTACTGTTTGTTAGAATAGGATGATTGGGCCCTATAGATTTTAGTAGCGGAGTTTGTGTACAATAATAGTGTATACTTGACTATTAAGACTATACCCTTCTGGGCAAACTATAGTTTGGACCCTAGGGGGGCGGACTGGCCTAGTATAGCCCTTGGCTAGGGCGAATTGCCCCTTGGGAGGCAGGTTGTGACTAAACTCCTAGAACTATAATAGGAATGTAAGAAGAAAATACTTGCAGCAAATGCGTATTAATAGGCGTACTAGAATAAGTCAAGGTTACCTATTCTATTTATAGTAGGCGACTAAGTTATGGTTTTAAACTAATATATGCGATTGACTAGGCTAAAACGTAAACTAGATTGGAAGTATGTAGGCCTAGGGCGTATAATGGCCTAGATTGGCCTATTATTGTTTAAAGTAGACCTACCTAGACTCTAAAGCGTTTATCTGGTCTTCTATGTGTTATTATTAGAACCTTTTAACCTAAAAGGCCTACTTCTATACCTAGCAACTCTAATTCTAGACACTCTTTGCACTTATAGTAATAATATGTAGAAGGTGGAAAAAATACTTGAATGAAAGTAAGATAAGGATGGAAATTGGCTCTATTATGTAAAATGGGCTAATTTTTCCTCTAAAGAGAACTTATGGGAGCCTGGGGTTAATATATTCTCTAATGCGCTTAAATAGTTCTGGGAAAGGGAGAAAATACTACCTAGGCGATAGAATAAATAGTAACAACCTAAGAGGCGCCCGGGACGGCCGCCTAAGAAAAGGGAAAAATATTCTAATACTTAGGAAAATTATAGAAATCCTAAGTGTACTACTACTACTAAAGTTGAAAAAGTTACCTTTACTATTTTTCCTACTGGGTTTTAGGTGTTTAATGGTACTTGATAATAGTAGGAGGTGCTAGGGGCTATAATGGCCTATTATATTATAAAACGGCACAGAAAGGTTATAAGAGTGGAATTTGAATAAACTATAACTATTGATGGCTGCTAAAGCAGCAGAAAACTAGGTATTATCCTATATATGCTAGAAGGGGCTATATTACCCTGTTATACACTATTTTACCCTAGAATTACTAAATATGCCTTAGAATGCCTTAAAACTACCTATTACCTCTTATAACTTGGTAGCCTTAGCTAGAAGTTCCTTATGCTCCTTGTCCTTTATATTTATACGCTTAGTAATCTTGCCCTTGTTGGCAGCAGACTTGCCAGCCTTAGAGAGGCGGAGTTCCTTGATCTTACTTACAAGAATAGCGGCCCTGGCCTCAAGATCACGCCTCTTGCTGTTGACAAGGACGCCCTTGGCCTATAATAGGTTAGAATGGCCTAAGGTGGCTTAAAAGGGGGAAAACTGACCTTCTTGGTGGGAGAAGCGGCCTTAGCAGCAGCCTGCAGCTTAAGCTTGCGCTTATTGCCCTTGACCTTGGCCTGGGTAGAGACCTTGTTGCGCTTTTGGCTAATAGGACGCACCTTAGTTGTAGGTTTGCCTTAAGAGGCGTGAATACCTAAGTATAGGAAGAGGTGGTTAGTATAGGGCTTGAACTCCCTAAAGGGGTTAGTAAGAGCTAAGAATGGTTAATAAGGGGGCAAAATAGCTTACCCCTTGATTATCTTGGTAACTTGGTGTGTATTGGAGATTAAATTGCTCCTGGCCTGGACCTTTGCGCTCTTGAGCACCCTCTTGGACTTAGGCTAGGCCTTAGTGCGCGTAGCTAAGCTAAGCGTGTTGAAGTGCTTGTAAATTGTGTTGAGATGGTTAAAGACGGCTTTGGGTGGCTGTAACAGGTTAGAACAGACTACAATAGTTGATAATGACTTATAATAAGGCTATATACTGCAAAGCAGTCTGAGTTGGTGAAGAAACACTGTATGTACTGTATAGTCTAGATGTCCTTGCTAGCATTGACCTTGTGGACCCAAGCATAGTAGAGGTGCTGATTGCTGTTGTTGACTAGGGGGAAGCGGCAGCCTAGGTGGTTAGCAAAGGAGACGCTACCCTTACTGAAGTAATTGATGTAGTAGACGCAGCTAAAGGCTGTATAGTGGGAATTAGGCACTATATTGTTTGAGACCTCTGAGTAATCTATGGTTGGCGGCTGGAAGGTGCTGGTAGGCGGTGTAATGCGCAAAAATAGTTGGGAACGGCGCAGAATGGTCTAAAATGGTCTAGTTAGCGCCGAAATGGTTAAACAAAGCTTGAACTGGTTCTAATAAGCCCTAATGAGCTAACTTGGGCTATAATAGCTTAAAATGGCCTATATTGGGACCTATTAGGGCTAGGATTTGAAAACAGAAAATCTTAAAAACTTACCAAATTGTGTAGTAGGAAGAAGGAGTAATGGCTAGAAATTGTGGATAGAAACCTATTAGAGGCCTATAGGCACCCTGCTGGCTAGCAGACAGAATTGGAGCGCAGGCAAACGGAATTCTAGGTGAAGGTGAAGGTGAACGTAGAAATTTCCCTCTAGGAGCCTGAGCCTGCTTCTAACTCAAGCTGGGCTACCTGCCGCCTATCCTCCTAGTATAGGGCTATAACAGCCTATAATAGCTTGAAATGGCTACTAACATGTTCCTCTGTGGTTGCCTAGGACGTTTAACTGTAGAAGGGGGATATTGTTAGACACATGGCTTCTAGGAGTTGAATACTTGTATTACTACGCTTAGGTAGGGTGTAGTTACTGGAGTTACCTCTGTGCGGGGTAACTAGAGTATATAGAGCCTAGCTTAGCTGTTTGTTATAAGGTAGTAAACAGTCTACTGTTAATTAACCTTGTTTGGGACTATTATAGTCCTGCCTGCTTATATTAATACTTCTCTCCCTAGTGCCCCCAGCTATTAAGCCTAACAGTCTATATTATAGGCTAAAGCCTAGAACTCTACAGCATAGTTAGCAGCTAAGGTAGTCTAACAAATATACTATATACTATGTCTAGTAATAACTAGTATATTAGAGACTCTAAAGATTTGTTAAATCTTATCTTTAAAGTATCTAAAGTTGTTAAGCTATATATTATCTTTAAGAGATATAGTGTTAATTATCTTGTTCTATATAAAGGGCTTAATCTATTTAAATATATTACCTTGTATATAGGAAGCTACTAGTTTAACCTTCTAATCCTTATTAATAGTTGCACCTTAGAAGGTAAAGAAGAGGTTAAACTAGAGTAGCTAGTTCTTAAGCTTAGATTAATCTCTATAGTAAAGGTCTAGTTTAGCAACCTTAAGTCTATAACTTACTAGTCCTATATTAGTTATAGTAGAGGTACTATTAATAATATAATCTTCTAATATATTACTTATTTTTAGAGTGTTTAAAATATTAAGGTTATATCCTAAGTAAAGCTTATAAATACTTCTAAGGTTAGTTCTCTAGAATAAATAGATATATAGTAGATTATAGAGGGTATAGATGCTTAGTAAAACACTATAGCAACTATAGGTAATAATAAGTAGTATAGAGTAGACTGTCTATCTTAAAGGTTAGGTTATAGTAAGGAGTATAGATAGTTAATCTGTCTATCTTAATGTGTAGGTAGAGATTCTAATAATAAAGTGTATTAATTAGGTTAAATATACTACTATAAGGGTAGTATTCCTAGTTACTATATACTAAAGAGATATATATAGTGCTTAGTATTATAATAGCTACTAATTGCACTAATTATTAATTATACTAATTACTAATTATACTAATTGCGCTAAGACTAATTATAATATATAACTTTATATTATTACCTAAGTAGTAACTAATAATGCTTATTGTTTATACTTACTTATAATACTTTCTTCTATATAGTTTAACTGTGCTATACTTAGCCTATAATTATTAACCTTTATTTAGTATTCCCTAGAATTATAATACAAAGCTTATAAATACTTCTAAGGTTAGTTCTCTAGAATAAGTACTAGTATAGAAAGAGGTTAGTATAGATACCTAGTAAAACACTATAACAGCTATAGAGTTAATAATAAGTAGTATAGATAGTTAATCTGTCTAGCTTAAAAGTTAGGTTAAGTTCTAATAACAAAGTTAATTAATAAGGTTAAATATAATACTATAAGGGTAGTGTTCCTAATTACTATATACTAAGAAGTATCCTATACTTCTTATAATATCCTATAAAGTTCTATAACAGGCCCTATAGTTTCTATAAGTAGTTTATAGTTTCTATAGGATATATATATAGTATCTTATACTATCTTATACTCTTAGTATAGTTTATTTCTATAGGATTATAGGATGTTATATAGTCTTCTTAGCCCTATACTATTAATCTATAACTATAACTTTATTATACTATACCTCTTTCTCTAAGATTATAATACTATTCTCCTTCTTTATAGTTTATATCCTTATAAACTAATAAATAGTTTCCTAAAGTACCTAAGCTTAATATATAATAGGAACCTAAATTAATAATATTAAATATCTTACTATAGTTGCCTGCAAGTACTATATAAAGAAGAACTTGCCTTATAAGATATCTTTATTATATAAGAAGTATAGGAATTATAAATATAATAGAATAAAGAAGTATAAGCCTATAGATTTGCCTGTTCCTAACTTCTCTAAGATTAATAATAAGATATTATATCTAGAAGAAATAGAAGATAAGGCTACTAAAGCTAAGGAAGCTATAATAGCTGCCTTATAGGCTACTTATACTAAATTAAACTAGGTATATAAATAAAAGAAATTCTTAAAGCGTTGTAAATAGTAATAGTTTAATATAAGTACTTAGTTTATTAAGGATATAGAGTACCTAGAGTAATAGGAGTTATTACTTAATAATATTACTATACTTAAGAATAGGTTAATACCTAGCTTACTTGCACTAGACTAGGTAATATATCCCCTGCCTCTAGACCCTAATACTACTAATACTAGTATAATAGCTAGTAGCAGTTTATAAGGTTTATTAATAGTTCCTATATATTCTCTAAGTTAAGGTATCCTAACTACTTAACTAGGTACTTGTTCTTATATCCTTTTCTTTAATATTATATTATTTTTTTAACTTCCTACTTAGTTTCTTCTTTAACCTAGTAGTAGAAGTCCTTCTAGATTAGTATATTAGAGTCTGCTAGTTCTAGTAGTAATATATAGAATATAGAGTATATTCTAGCATCCTATAGTAGCTTAAGTTAATAGTTTATAGGGCTAATTTGCCTAGAAATAAAAAATAGTCTAACCTTAATATAATCTAGTTTTTTTATTAGTCTTTATATTTATAAGTTTTTTATAAGAAGATAGACTTTATCCCCCTCTTTTAGCTAAGGTACTATTTTTCTTTTCTAATTAATATAAGAGATTACTTGTTATTAAGCTTTATTAATATTTTTAAGTAATTTCTAGTATACTTTCTTTAGTCTTTATACTAAGGTTATTACTAAATCTATTTAGATATTACTATTAAGAGATCTTATAAAGAGATTTAGATATCTTTTATAATTTATAAAGAATAGCGTTGTGTCTATTACTTCTAATAATTTATTATTATATATAATCTGTGCTATAGGTAATAGCAAGACCTAGTTGTCTTGCTCTTAGTTACTATATATTCTTAAGTATATTTCTATAGTTTAATTTATTCTTTCTATTTATCTATCTGTTTGCAGATAGTATACTATTAATAGCTTTTTCTTAGTACTAATAGCTGCTATAAGTATAGTCTAATAGTTTAATATAAAGAGCTTATTTCTATTACTAATAATTAATTCTAGTATACTATAGTAATAGATAATCCTATCTAGAAATACTTATGCAAGCTGCTCTATAGTATAACTATATTAAAATAGTATTATTTCTACTGCTTTAGTAAACCTATCTACTATAATAAAGATTAAGTTATAGGAATATCCTATAATAGGGTCCTTAAAGATTAGTAGTTATATAATAAAGTCTATTATAATATTTGTCTATAGTGCTGTTAGTAGCTCTATTACTTATATTTCTCTATACTTTATATATATACTATGCTTATTCTGTTAGCAGTTAATATAGTTCTTAATAAACTTAGTAACCTTGTCCTTTATATAGCTAAACTTATAGTATTATCTAATAAGTTCTATTATTTATATTATACTAGGGTGTCTATAAAGCAGGTTATTATAATAATAGCTTATAATTTTATTTTCTAATTTCTCTAGTATATTTATAGGTATGCACTATTTCTGTTAAACTTATATTATATTATTAAGCTGCTAAGATAGTTCTAATAACCTATCCTTATTAACTCTAAGTATAGCAAACTAGTTTATTATTTTCTCTCTAACTAAATTATATTATCTACTAAGTATATTAGCTCTACTATTATCTTTTTCTAGAGTATATAGTATCTTAAACTTATACTATCCTAATAGCTTAGACTAGCATACTTATTATTAGTTAAGTATCTTAGTAGTAGTAAAATATACTAAGTTCTTATAATCTATATAGATAGTAAGTTCTAAGTAACTTTCTACGTAGATTCTCTAATATTCTAGGGCTAATATAATAGCTAGTAATTCTTTATTATATATATTATATTATTCTTCTAGTCCTAAGAACTTCCTAGAGTAGTAAGTAATTAGGTACTATTATCTATCTTATTCTTATATAGCGCAAGCTTCTAATACTAAATCTAAAGTATCTGTCTTAATTTAAAGTAGCTTTCTACTCTTAAATATAATTATTATAGGTAGCTTAATATAGGACTATTTAAGTAACTAGAAAGCATCCTCTTATATTTATTCTTACTTAAATAGTATATTCTTCTATATAAGCTTTGTAAGCAGCAAGGCCTTAAGTAAATAGTCCTTAATAAAGTATTAATTAAAATTAATAAATCTTAAAAATTCCTAAATTCCTTTAAGAGAGGTAGGAGTTAGCTAATTCTTTATAACCTAAATCTTTATCTTACTTATCTTAACTCTATATCTTCCTATAATATAGCTAAGGAATTCTACTTCTTTCTTATACTATTTATATTTCTTAAGTTTAAGTTAAAGATCTGCCTTTTTTAGGTATTCTAATACTTCTTTAATATAGTAAGTATATTCTTCTAGTATTACTAAATATACTAGAATATTATTAAGGTATGCTACTACTATAATATCTAAGTATACTTTTAACACGTTATTAATAAGGGCCTAATATATAGCTAGTATATTAGTAAGCCTAAATAGTATTACTAAATACTTAAAATAACTATAGTATATTCTAAATATAGTTTTCTATTCTTTGCCTTTCTTTATATATATAAGGTTGTACGCTCTGTATAAATTAAGTGCAGTAAAGTATTATACTCTAGATAACTAATCCTATAATTCTTTAATATTTAGTAATAGGTACTAATTCTTAATTATAATATTATTAAGTTTCTAGTAGTTAATATATATTTATAATTTACTATCTTTCTTTAGTATAAAGAGGACTAGGAATCCTGCTAGTAATTTTAATTCTTATATAAATCCTTTCTTAAGGTTCTTATTAATATATTTCTTAAGTATGCTAAGTTCTTTCTTAGATATTCTATATATAGGCCTAAAAGGCAGTTTCTTTCCTTTCTAGAGCTTAATCTTATAATCCTAGAGTTTATACTATAGTAATACCTTTATAGTCTTCTTATTATAGAAGAGTTCTATATAACTCTTATATTTATCTAGAATATTAGGAGGTATACTATCTTTCTCCTTAACTATTACTTTATAACTAGTAGGGCATTCTATATCTATATAGTTAACTATTCTATCTTAGCATGTCTTATATATTAAAGAGATATTATTAATCTCCTTTTTATCTACTAGTTATATTATAAACTATATAGGCTATAATATAGTAGTACTGCATCTATATTAACTTAATAAAAGCTATTAATTCTTCTAATTAATATCTAGATTATACTTTCTTAACTATAGAAGTCCTAATATAATGTTATAAGTAGCTATTCTAAAAGTATCTAGGGTTATTTCCTTATAGTATCTATAGATCTATAGGGGTACTATAGTTACCTTATATATAATCTTAGATTTCTCTAGTATTAGTTCTCTATTAGCTACTCTAAGTAGGTAAGGTATTATCTTCTAAGTAAGGTATAGTCTAGCTAGCTACACTACTTATAAAGAGATATAATTAGACTATACTCTAGAGTCTAAGAGTGCCTTTATCTATCTTCTATTTACCTAAATAGGTAACTTAATTAGTTAGTAATTACTTTTAATACTATTAATAGATTAATCTCTAGTGCCTGCTAGTACTACTCTAAAAAAGAATTTTCTTATCTAAAGCTATTACTTTACTTCTTTCCTTTATAGGTTTTATAGTAGAGGTTAAAGCAGGTCTACTAATACTAATTAAAGTATTACTTATTTACTACTAGTCCTTATTATCTGCACTTAGACTTGTTCTAGCTAGAAAAGTATTAGTTATTATATTTATCTATTAGGTATAGTATATAGTAGTCCTCCTTATAATCTTTCTATTATAGTTTATACAGACATCTCTTTAAGAACTATCCTAAATTAAGCTTCTCTAAGTAATATATCTAGTAACTATTATAGTAGTATACTATCTATAATAATACTCTATAGTATAGGTTTCTTAGGTCTAGGCTATAATTAGGTTCTAGGTAATTATTATCCTAGTTCTAATATACTTCTAGTTAACAACGCTATTAGTATTCCTTATATAACTTATTATACTAATTTTCTTTATTATTATCTACCTTAATAGAGAGAATAATTAGGTCTTAGTATAATTTAGCATAGGCTTTATTATTAGCTTTCTTAGCTTCTTATTACTTATATTCTTAATAATATATATTATATTGTGCCCTATATTATACTATAGTAGAATATACTAACTTGTCCTAATCTTTATTATTCTCTAGGTATTATCTAGGTAGCTATAGTATATTGTCTTTAGTATTAGGTGTCTAGGTTGCTCTAGGTCTATAGTATAATATTATAGCTATACTAGAAGCTCCTAGGAGTTTAAAATATTCCTCCCTTAATATCTATATAATTATAGTTTTATAGCTATAAGGGTGTTTATATACCTATAACCTCTTAGGTACTAGTTTATATATAACCTCTAGTTTAATATCTTTATTATATCCTAACTCTAGGTCCTCTATAAGTTATCTAATTCTATTAGTAAGAATCTCCTATTTATTACTAGTATCCTTACTGTCTAGCTTACTAGCTAATATATTAATCTATTAGAATACTTTATTCTAGCAATAGTCTCTAGTAAAGTAGCCTAGTTTACTATAGTTATAATAGGTATTACCCTTATTACCCTTATTATTATTATATCTCTTCTTTTTATTCTATTATAGTTTTATAGTTATTAGTCCCTTATTTATATTAGACAGGTCTATTGCCTTAGGTCTATAGTACCTACTCTAAGTGTTACTATAAATATAGTAACCTATATTAGGTTAGTAGTTATTTCTATAGTTACTATAATAAGTGTAGTTATTCTATTAGTTATATTATAGTTAAGATAGCTAGCCTATAGCTTAAGCACGTAGATTATTATATAGCTCTTATTAGAGCTTGTATAGTTTAATATTAAGGTTAATTACTATATTAATAAGGTTGTCTAAGGTTTCTATGCTTGCGCTAGTATATATTAGTTCTTTCTTTACCTTAGGCTTAAGTCCTTAATAAAATATTATAGTTAATATAGTGTTATTCTAGTCTGTATTAGCTATAAGTTACTAGAACTTAGTAGTATAATTAGTAGCAGATTAGGTTTAATAAATATATTAGATATCTTGTCTAGTAATAGTAGGTTTATTTAAGACTCTAAAGATTAGGTAGATCTTATCCTTAAAGGCGTTAAAGTCTTCTATTTATATATTAACCTTATTAGGAGCATTATCCTTACTATAGAGTTAAATAAAAGGTTTAATCTAGGTAAACACTTTTCTATATATATAGCTTGCTACTAAGGTAACCTTCTTCTTAGCCTCTACCTTATCTTCTTAGAATATAAAGAACAGGTCCTATTATATTAACTAGTTATCTAGCTTACTATAGTCTCTCTTATAGAGATTAGGTTACTTAATATTAATAGTATTAGTAGTAATAGTTCCTTCTATTATATTAATATTAGAGTATAAGCTAGTAGGGGTAACTCTAGTTTCTAAAGTAGTACTTATCTTAGAGGTGTTTAAAATATTAAGGTTATAAACTAAGTAAAGCTTATAAATACTTCTAAGGTTAGTTCTCTAGGATAAGTACTAGTATAGGAGGGGGTTAGTATAGATACCTAGTAAAACACTATAATAACTATAGGGTTAATAATAAGTAGTACAGATAGTTAATCTGTCTAGCTTAAAAGTTAAGTTAAGTTCTAATAACAAAGTTAATTAATAAGGTTAAATATAATACTATAAGGGCAGTATTCTTATTTGCTATATACTAAAGAGTGTCCTATACTTCTTATAATATCCTATAAAGTCCTATAGAAGGCCCTATAGTTTCTATAAGTAGTTTATAGTTTCTATAGAATATATATATAGTGTCTTATACTATCTTATACTCTTAGTATAGTTTGTTTCTATAGGATTATAGGACGTTATATAGCCTTCTTAGCCCTATACTATTAATCTATAACTATAACTTTATTATACTATACCTCTTCCTCTAAGATTATAATAATAAGAAGAAGATTAATAATATCTCTTTAATATATAAGATATACTAAGATAGAGTAGTTAACTATATAGATGTAGAACACCCTACTAGTTATAAAGTAATAGTTAAGAAGAAGAATAGTATACCTTCTAATATTCTAGATAAATATAAGAGTTATATAGAACTCTTTTATAATAAGAAGACTATAAAGGTATTACTATAGTATAAACCCTAGGACTATAAGATTAAGCTCTAGAAAGGAAAGGAACTACCTTTTAGGCCTATATATAGAATATCTAAGAAGGAACTTAGTATACTTAAGGAATATATTAATAAGAACTTTAGGAAAGAATTTATATAAGAATTAGAATTACTAGCAGGATTCCTAGTCTTCTTTATACTAAAGAAAAATAGTAAATTATAAATATATATTAACTACTAGAAACTTAATAATATTATAATTAAAAATTAGTACCTATTACTAAATATTAAGGAACTATAGGATTAATTATCTAGAGTATAATACTTTACTATACTTAATTTATATAGAGCATATAACCTTATATATATAAAGAAAGGTAAAGAATAGAAGACTATATTTAGAATATACTATAGTTACTATAAGTATATAGTAATACTATTTAGGCTTACTAATACACTAGCTATATATTAGGCCCTTATTAATAATATATTAAGAGTATACTTAGATATTATAGTAGTAGTATACCTTAATAATATCCTAGTATATTTAATAATACTAAAAGAATATATTTACTATATTAGAGAAGTGTTAGAATATCTTAGAAAGGCAGATCTTTAACTTAAACCTAAGAAGTATAAATAGTATAAGAAAGAAGTAGAATTTCTTAGCTATATTATAGGAAGATATAAAGTTAAGATAAGTAAAATAAAGATTTAGGTTATAAAGAATTAGCTAACTCCTACCTCTCTTAAGAGAATTTAGGAATTTCTAGGATTTATTAACTTTAACTAATACTTTATTAAGAATTACTTACTTAAGGCCTTACTACTTATAAAGCTTATATAGAAGAATACACTATTTAAGTAGAAATAAGTATAAAAGGATACCTTTTAGTTACTTAAATAGTCCTATATTAAGCTACCTATAATAATTATATTTAAGAGTAGAAAGCTACTTTAAATTAAGATAGATACTTTAGATTTAGTATTAGGAGCTTATACTATATAAGAACAAGATAGACAATAGCACTTAATTACCTACTACTCTAGGAAGTTCTTAGGACTAGAGGAGTAATATAATATATATAATAAGGAGTTACTAGCTATTATATTAGCCCTAGAATATTAGAGAATCTATGCAGAAAGTTGCTTAGAACTTACTATTTATACTAACTATAAGAACCTAGTATACTTTACTACTACTAAGACACTTAACTAATAATAAGTATACTAGTCTAAGCTATTAGGATAATACAAGTTTAAAATACTATATACTCTAGGAAAAGATAATAGTAGAGCTAATATACTTAGCAGATAATATAATCTAGCTAGAGAAAAAACTATTAATTAGTTTACTATACTTAGAGTTAATAAAGATAGGTTGTTAGAACTATCTTAGCAGCTTAATAATATAATATAAGTTTAATAGGAATAGTATATACCTATAAAGGTACTAGAGAAATTAGAGAATAAAATTATAAGCTATTATTATAATAACCTGCTTTATAGACACCCTAGTATAATATAAACAATAGAACTTATTAGATAACACTATAAGTTTAGCTATATAAAGAACAAGGTTACTAAGTTTATTAAGAACTATATTAATTACTAACAGAACAAGCATAGTATATATATAAAGTATAGAGAAATATAAGTAATAGAGCTACTAACAGCACTATAGATAAATATTATAATAGATTTTATTATACAACTACCTATCTCTAAGGACCCTGTTATAGGATATACCTATAACTTAATCTTTGTTATAGTAGATAGGTTTACTAAAGTAGTAGAAATAATACTATTTTAATATAGTTATACTACAGAGCAGCTTATATAAGTATTTCTAGATAGGATTATCTATTACTATAGTATACTAGAATTAATTATTAGTAATAGAGATAAGCTCTTTATATTAAACTATTAGACTATACTTATAGTAGCTATTAGTACTAAGAAAAAGCTATTAACTATATATTACCTATAAATAGACAGACAGATAGAAAGAATAAATTAGACTATAGAAATATACTTAAGGATATACAGCAACTAGAAGTAAGATAACTAGGTCTTGCTATTACCTATAGCACAGATTATATATAATAATAAATTATTAGAAGTAATAGGTATAATGCTGTTCTTTACAAATTATAGAAGATATCTAAATCTCTTTATAAGATCTCTTAATAGTAATATCTAAATAGATTTAGTAATAACCTTAGTATAAAGACTAAAGAAAGTATACTAGAAATTACTTAAAAATATTAACAAAGCTTAGTAATAAGCAATCTCTTATATTAATTAGAAAAGAAAAACAGCACCTTAGCTAAAAGAGGGGGATAAAGTCTATCTCCTTATAAAAAACTTATAAACACAAAGACTAATAAAAAAACTAGATTATATTAAGGTTAGACTATTTTTTATTTCTAGGCAAATTAGCCCTATAAACTATTAACTTAAACTACTATAGGATACTAGAATATACCCTATATTCTATATATTACTATTAGAACTAGTAGATCCTAATATACTAATCTAGAAGGACTTTTACTACTAGGTTAAGAAAGAAACTAAGTAGGAAGTTAAAAAAATAATATAATATTAAAAAAAAGGACGTAAAGACAAATACCTAGTTAAGTAGTTAGGATATTCTAACTTAGAAAATATATAAAAACTATTAATAAACCTTATAAACTGCTACTAGCTGTTATACTAGTATTAGCAGTATTAGAGTCTAAAGGAGGAGAATATATTACCTAGTCTAGTGTAAGTAAACTAGGTATTAACCTATTCTTAAGCATAGTAATGTTATTAAGTAATAACTCTTATTACTCTAAGTGCTCTATATTCTTAACAAATTAGGCACTTATATTAAACTATTATTGTTTATAACACTTTAGAAATTTCTTTTATTTATACACCCTGTTTAATTTAGCATAGGCAGCCTATAAGGTAGCTATTATAGCTTCCTTAGCTTTAGCAGCCTTATCTTCTATTTCTTCTAGACGCAATATCTTATTATTAATTTTAGAGAAGTTAGGAATAGGTAAATCTATAGGCTTATACTTCTTTATTCTATTATATTTATAATTTCTATACTTCTTATATAACAAAGACATCTTATAAGGTAAGTTCTTCTTTATATAGTACTTGCAGGCAACTATAGCAAGATATCTAATATTATTAATTTAGGTTCCTATTGTGTGTTAAGCTTAGGTACTTTAGAAAACTATTTATTAGTTTATAAGGATATAAACTATAAAGAAAGAGGATAGTATTATAATCTTAGAGGAAGAGGTATAGTATAAACAAAGTTATAGTTATAGATTAATAGTGCAGGGCTAAGAAGGCTATATAACATCCTATAATCCTATAGAAACAAACTACACTAAGAGTATAAGATAGTATAAGACACTATATATATATCCTATAGAAACTATAAACTACTTATAGAAACTACAGGGCCTCCTATAGAACTTTATAGGACATTATAAGAAATATAGAATACTTCTTAGTATATAGCAAATAGGAATACTGCCCTTATAGTATTATATTTAACCTTATTAATTAACTTTATTATTAGAACTTAACCTAACTTTTAAGCTAGACAGATTAACTATCTATACTACTTATTATTAACCCTATAGTTATTATAGTGTTTTACTAGGTATCTATACTAACCCCCTCCTATACTAGCACTTATTCTAGAGAACTAACCTTAGAAGTATTTATAAGCTTTACTTAGTTTATAACCTTAATACTTATCTACTAGTTATATTATAAACTATACAGGCTATAATATAGTAGTACTATATCTATATTAACTTAATAAAAGCTATTAATTCTTCTAATTAATATCTAGATTATACTTTCTTAACTAGGGAAGTTCTAATATAATATTATAAGTAGCTATCTTAAAAGTATCTAGAGTTATTTTCTTATAGTATCTATAGATCTAGAGGGGTACTATAGTTACCTTATATATAATCTTAGATTCTTCTAGTATTAGTTCTCTATTAGCTACTCTAAGTAGGTAAAGTATTATCTTTTAAGTAGAGTGTAGTTTAGCTAGCTATACTACTTATAAAGAGATATAATTAGACTATACTCTAGAGTCTAAGAGTGCCTTTATCTATCTTCTATTTACCTTAATAGGTAACTTAATTAGTTAGTAATTACCTTTAATACTATTAATAGATTAATCCCTAGTGTCTACTAGCGCTGCCTTAAAAAAGGATTCTCTTATCTAAAGCTATTACTTTACTTCTTTTCTTTATAGGTCTTATAGTAGAGGTTAAGGCAGGTCTGCTAATACTAATTAAAGTATTACTTATTTACTACTAATCCTTATTATTTATACTTAGACTTGTTCTAGCTAAGAAAGTATTAGTTATTATATTTATTTATTAGGTATAGTATATAGTAGTCCTTCTTATAATCTTCTTATTATAGTTTATATAAATATCTCTTTAGGAACTATTCTAAATTAAGCTTCTCTAAATAATATATCTAGTATCTATTATAGTAGTATACTGTCTATAATAGTGCTCTATAGTATAGGTTTCTTAAGTCTAGGCTATAATTAGGTTCTAGGTAATTATTATCCTAGTTCTAATATACTTCTAGTTAATAATATTATTAGTATTTCTTATATAACTTGTTATACTAATTTTCCTTATTATTATCTACCTTAATAGAGGGGATAATTAGGTTCTAGTATAACTTAGCATAGGCTTTATTATTAGCTTTCTTAGCTTTATATTACTTATATTCTTAATAATATATATTATATTATACCCTATATTATACTATAGTAGAATATACTAGCTTATCCTAATCTTTATTATCCTCTAGGTATTATCTAGGTAGTTATAGTATATTATCCTTAGTGTTAGGTGTCTAGGTTGCTATAGGCCTATAGTATAAGGTTATAGCTATATTAAAAGCCTCTAGGAGTTTAAGATATTCTTCCCTTAATATTTATATAATTATAGTTTTATAGCTATAAGGGTGTTTATATACCTATAACCTCTTAGGTACTAGTTTATATATAACCTCTAGTTAATATCTTTATTATATCCTAACTCTAGATCTTCTATAAGTTATCTAATTCTATTAGTAAGAATTTTCTATTTATTACTAGTATCCTTACTATCTAGCCTGCTAGCTAATATATTAATTTATTAAAATACTTTATTCTATTAATAGTCTCTAGTAAAGTAGTCTAGTTTACTATAGTTATAATAGGTCTAGTCCTTATTACTCTTATTATTATTATATCTCTTCTTTTTATTCTATTATAGTTTTATAGTTATTAGTTCCTTATTTATATTAGATAGGTCTATTGCCTTAGGTCTATAGTACCTACTCTATATATTACTATAAATATAGTAACCTATATTAGGTTAGTAGTTATTTCTATAGTTACTATAATAAGTATAGCTATTCTATTAGTTATATTATAGTTAAGATAGCTAGCCTATAGCTTAAGTATATAGATTATTATATAGCTCTTATTAGAGCTTATATAGTTTAATATTAAGGTTAATTACTATGTTAATAAGGTTGTCTAAGGTTTCTATACTTGCACTAGTATATATTAGTTCTTCTTTTATTTTAGGTTTAAGTTCTTAATAAAATATTATAGTTAATATAGTGTTATCCTAGTCTATATTAGCTATAAGTTGCTAGAACTTAGTAGTATAATTAGTAGTAGATTAGGTTTAATAAATATATTAGATATCTTGTCTAGTAATAGTAAGTTTATTTAAGACTCTAAAGATTAGGTAGATCTTATCCTTAAAGGTATTAAAGTCTTCTATTTATATATTAACCTTATTAGGAGTGTTATCCTTACTATAGAGTTAAATAAAAAGTTTAATCTAGGTAAATACTTTTCTATATATATAGCTAGCTACTAAAGTAACTCTTTTCTTAGCTTCTACCTTATCTTCTTAGAATATAAAGAATAGGTCCTATTATATTAACTAGTTATCTAGCTTACTATAGTCTCCCTTATAAAGATTAGGTTACTTAATATTAATAGTATTAGTAGTAATAGTTTCTTCTATTATATTAATATTAGAGTATAAGCTAGTAGGAGTAACTCTAGTTCTTAAAGTAGTACTTATCTTAGAGGTATTTAAAATATTAAGGTTATAAACTAAGTAAAGCTTATAAATACTTCTAAGGTTAGTTCTCTAGAATAAGTACTAGTATAGGAGAGGGTTAGTATAGATACCTAGTAAAATACTATAATAACTATAGAGTTAATAATAAGTAGTATAGATAGTTAACTTATCTAGCTTAAAAGTTAAGTTAAGTTCTAATAATAAAGTTAATTAATAAGGTTAAATATAATACTATAAGGGCAGTGTTCCTAATTGCTATATACTAAAGAGTATTCTATATTTCTTATAATATCCTATAAAGTCCTATAGAAGGCCCTATAGTTTCTATAAGTAGTTTATAGTTTTCTATAGGATATATATATAGTATCTTATACTATCTTATACTCTTAGTATAGTTTGTTCCTATAAGATTATAAGATATTATATAGTATTTCTAGCTCTATACTATTAATCTATAACTATAACTTTATTATACTGCACCTTATTCTCTAAGATTATAATAGAAGTATAGATAGTTAATCTGTCTATCTTAATATATAGGTAGAGTTCTAATAATAAAGTATATTAATTAGGTTAAATATAAACTATAAGGGTTGTATTCCTATATACTATATACTAAAGGGATATATATAGTGCTTAGTATTATAATAGCTACTAATTATACTAATTATTAATTATACTAATTACTAATTATACTAATTACTAATTATACTAATTATACTAAGACTAATTATATATATAACTTTATATTATTACCTAAGTAGTAACTAATAATACTTATTATTTATACTTACTTATAATACTTTCTCCTATATAGTTTAACTATACTATACTTAGCCTATAATTATTAACCTTTATTTAGTATTCTCTAAAATTATAATACTATTCTCTTCCTATCTTAGCTTAGTCTCTTAAGCTTAGTTTATATAATATAGGCCCCTCCTTATTTAATAGTATGTCTTCTTAATAATACCTAAATATCCTACTAAGTTAAGTTTAGCCTATTATTACTGCCTATATAAATTTATTAAGTCCTTTAAAGAGATTATAGTAAAGAAGTATTTAACCTATAAAAAGTATAAGTAAGTATATAAAGTTTATATTTGTTCTAGAAAATACAGCAAATGTTTAAAGTATAGGTAGTATTATAATATTTATATAATATAGTTAGAGTTTAAATATCTAGAGACTAAGAAAGAGAAGCTATAGGTATAGATAAAAGAAAGTTATAAAGTATAGAATAAAGTACTTAAGGCCTCTAAGAAGGCGTTAGAAGAGTTGCAGGTTATATATATATATAAAAAGTAGTTATATTAATAAATAGATTTGCTAGATTATTATATAAAGAAAGTAATTATAGTAGAGAAATAAAGTATTATTAAGTAGGAGCTAGAGGAGAGGATAATTCTCTTAGAAAGTTCTCTAGATAGATTTAGCCTAGCTCTATTGCCTAGTATATAGAGTGCTTTTAAAGGGTAGCTAATTAAGGCTTAGAAAGCTAATATAGCACTTCTTAATTAGTCTTAAATTCCTTTAATAGCTACTAGTAGTTTATAAGGTTTATAGAAGGTTTCTATATATTTTCTAAGTTAGGGTATCCTAACTACTTAACTAGGTATTTATTCTTATATTCTTTCTTTTAATATTATATTATTTTTTTAACTTCTTACTTAGTTTCTTCTTTAACTTAGTAGTAGAAGTCCTTCTAGATTAGTATATTAGAGTCTACTAGTTCTAATAGTAATATATAGAATATAGAGTATATTCTAGCATCCTGTAGTAGTTTAAGTTAATAGTTTATAGGGCTAATTTACCTAGAAATAAAAAATAGTCTAACCTTAATATAGTCTAGTTTTTTTATTAGTCTTTATATTTATAAGTTTTTTATAAGGAGATAGACTTTATCCTCTTTTTTTAGCTAAGGTGCTGTTTTTCTTTCCTAATTAATATAAGAGATTACTTATTACTAAGCTTTATTAATATTTTTAAGTAATTTCTAATATACTTTCTTTAGTCTTTATACTAAGGTTATTACTAAATCTATTTAGATATTACTATTAAGAGATCTTATAAAGAGATTTAGGTGTCTTCTATAATTTATAAAGAATAGTGTTATACCTGTTACTTCTAATAGTTTATTATTATATATAATCTATACTATAGGTAATAGCAAAACCTAGTTATCTTATTCTTAGTTACTATATATCCTTAAGTATATTTCTATAGTTTAATTTATTCTTTCTATTTGTCTGTCTGTCTATAGATAATATATAGTTAATAGCTTTTTCTTAGTACTAATAGCTACTATAAGCATAGTCTAATAATTTAATATAAAGAGCTTATCTCTATTACTAATAATTAATTCTAGTATACTATAGTAATAAATAATCCTATCTAGAAATACTTGTGCAAGCTGCTCTATAGTATAACTATATTAAAATAGTATTATTTCTACTACTTTAGTAAACCTATCTACTATAATAAAGATTAAGTTATAGGTATATTCTATAATAAAGTCCTTAGAGATTAGTAGTTATATAATAAAATCTATTATAATATTTGTCTATAGTGCTGTAGGTAGCTCTATTACTTATATCTCTTTATATTTTATATAAGTACTATGCTTATTTTATTAGCAATTAATATAGTTCTTAATAAATTTAGTAACCTTGTCCTTTATATAGCTAAACTTATAGTGTTATCTAATAAGTTCTATTATTTATGTTATACTAGAGTGTCTATAAAGTAGATTATTATAATATTATATAATAATTTCTATTTAAAGTTTCTCTAGTACTACTATAGGTATATATTATTCCTATTAAACTTATATTATATTATTAAGCTATTAAGATAGTCCTAGTAACCTATCCTTATATATCTATAGGATAGCGTATTTTTTAATTATTTTTTCTCCTGCAAGATTATATTATTAACTTAGTATATTAGCTCTTGCATTGTTCTTTTCTAGAGTATATATTATCTTAAACTTATATTACTCTAGTAATTTAAACTATTATACCTATTAGCTGTTAAGCTTCTTAGTATAAAGTTACTAAGTAACTTAGAAAAACACTTTAGTAAAGTTAAGCATATTCTTATTTATTTATTTCTCTATTAGGTATAGTGTATATTTAAAAGTAGAATATTATTCCCCTAGTATAGGTAGTTATAATTAGGTATAAATTACCTAATTAGGCCTAGTATTCGGGCCAAGGGAACTTTTAGTAATAGTGTTACTTTTAGCTCTAACTACTAAAGAGGGGTAAGAAACTAAAAAGAGGAGTAATAAATAGTATTAAAGATTACTATTCTTATATTATAAATTCTTAGGAGTTAAAGGAGTTAAATAGTATATTGTTATAAATCTTACTCTTTACTAAGGCTAAATAGCTAAATACTATAGATATATATAGTAGTATATCTCTAGTATTTAGAAAGTACCTAGCAACTCTAGTAATATATTCTATTATTTGCTTATACTATAAGACTATATTATACTACTTGTCTATAATAGTATAATACACAACTATACTATTATTTAGCTTTATAATATAAAGCTAAATTATATTATTAATATCTTTTCCTAGTAATCTAGGTCCCTTACTAAGAAGAGGAAGAAAGTAGTTATTTATATTTATTACCCCCCTACCTACTTTCTTTATAGGTTATAAGCCTAGCTCTTCCTATCTAGGATTATTCTAGTATTCTATACTAGAATTAAATCTTACTAGTACTATACTAATAGTCTAGTAAGTAATAGTATTCTACTATTAGTCCCTGTTCCTTAGATTCTTAGTAATAAGGAGTAATCTAAGATACTAGAGCATTAATTTCTATCTAATTAACACCCTATATAAGACTATTTTAAGTTTATATAAGCTTATTTAAAGCTACTATATAAACCTCTAAAAAAGGCAATAGGGTAGTTATATTAGTAATAATATAACACGGCTCTAGATAGACTCTAGAACTAAGAACAAACTAGGTAGTAGCTATACTATAGTTATAGTATAAGCTATAGAGACTATATATTATAAAATAAATACTTATAGTATTTATACTTATAATATACTCTATAGTAACGCTTATAGTAGTCTAGCAAACTACTATTAGTTACTATTACTTAGTATATTATTGCAAAAATATACTATTATACTAATTAGTCTACTATAGAAGCTATATATATTATTATTACTATAATAGCTAGAGTCTCTCTAAAAACCCTAGGGCTAGTAGAGACAGTAACTACTATAGTTATATACTATATATAACTTATTAGTAAACTATTAACTATATAAGCTAAGATATATACTATTAAAGTGTTAATATCTTAGTTAAAAAAGCCTTCTTAGTAATTATTTAATAACTCTAGTAACTTCTATAAGCTACTATAGTATTAAAAAGCCTCTAAGACTAGTCTTAAGCTTTTATACTTAGAGAATTATTTAATTAAAGTACTAGAATATATATATATATATAATAGTACGCGTTTTGCGTTAGGCAGTTTTTGCCAAGACTTATAGTTTCTATACTAATAAGGACTATAACGCGTAGAACTAAGAAGGAAATTAATAAATAAAGTATATAACCTCTACTAGGCTATATTACTTAATAAAATAAGTCTATAAAAGTCTATAATAGACTTAGACTTATTTAATAATAGGTATACAACCTTATCTATAAGGTACCTATAATATTTAGATATAAGACTTATTATAATAAGCGTTCTATAAGCTTGAGTAGAAATACTCTAAGAGTTTTCTATATAGTTAAAAGCCTAAAAAGCTAAAATAGATTATAAGAATCTAGTAAATTTATTATAAACCTTAAAGGTTTTATTATAATAACTTTATTACTATAATCTATATAAAGTAACTTATCTACTTTATTTATAGGCTAGTTTATTAAACTACTATTATATATTATATTAATAACAATTAAATACTATAAAAATACAAGATACCTTTAAAATACCTAAATTAAAAGGTAGTTCTAACTATAATATTTAGTCTATTAGAATACAGGCTATTATAGTAGATAAAGGCTTTACTAGATATCTAGCTAGTAATCTAGCTAAATATAATAGTAGTAATATAGAGTAACTAGAAGAAGAAGCTCTAAAAACTAGTGCTATTATTAAATTAGCGCTAGAAGATAGCCCTCTATTATAAACTAGATTTATAAATAATCCTTATACTTTTTAGATTACTTTAGAAAATCTATATAGAGCAAAGGGCTTTAGTAGTGAATTTATTCTATCTAAAGAATTAATTAATACTACTTTAGATTACTATAAAGGTAATCTAGAAGACTATATAAATGCTTTTAAAAGAATAGTTAATAATCTAGAATCTAGAGAAATTATTCTTCCTAAGAAGTTTATTATAGCTCTATTATTAAATAATCTAAATAAAGATTATAAATATGTTGTTACTATTATAATGCAAACTATTAGAACAAATACTAATAGTAAAATTAATATAGAGGATATAGTATCCTAACTACTAGACAAATCTAGAAGAATTAAATCTTTTAGAAAACCTAATAGTTATATTTATAATAGTAATAAGCACTATAATACTAGTTATAATAACTATAATAATAAAAAGTCTAGTTATTCTAATAATATAGAGATGTCTCTAAATACTAATACTAGAAATATTAGTAAAAGTAATAGTATTAACGCTAAATCTAAAGCAAATAAAGATTTAAAGTATAGCTATTGCTTATATAAGGGATATAAAGAATCTACTTGCTATAAGAAATATCCTAATCTAAGAAAAGAAAAGGATAATAACTATAATAAAATAATTAACAACACTAGTATAGAGGAATAAGTATTAGTTACTTCTACTAGTAATATTAATACTTATAGTAGTAATACTATAGACTTTATACTAGATTCTAGAGCTACTATATACACTTGCTATATTAAAGAGTTATTTACTAGTATTAAACCTACTTCTATCTCTATAAAGTAGGGAAATACTAATAAATCTATTAAAGTAACAGGTATAGGGGATATAAACTTAGTTTTTACTAGTACTAGTAAACTAGTTAAGTTAACTAATGTTTTATTTATTCTAAAACTAGGAGTTAATCTACTAAGCCTAAATTTAATTACTTCTAAAGGGTATAATCTACTATTTAATAAGAATAGTTGCTATATTACTACTATAAATAATAACTTACTAGCTAAAGGTAGCTATAAGAAAGGAGTTAGTTATTTTAAAACTAGTAGTAATAAAGTTATACCTAATAGCTATAGAAATAAAGAACTAACTATTCTTAATACTATAGAAGAAGAAGAAGATATTACTATAGAAGATTCTATAGATCTTAATAATAATAGTACTAGTAATAATACTAATACTAATACTAGTAAAGAAACTATAGTTATTAATAATAATACTATAGACTTAGCACATAGAAGATTAGGATATATTAATCTTAGTGCTATTAAGAAATTACTAGACTCTACTAAAGTAGATTTTATTAATATAGAGGATATAGAAATAGCCTCTATTAGTTTAAAAGATTATATAACTTGTATATAATCTAAATTAACTAAAAATATTAATAAAACCTCTAGTACTAAAGTAAAAGGCTATCTAGATTTATTATATATAGATATAGGAGGACCTATAAGGCCTAAAACCTTTAGAAGATTTAAATACTATATTACTTTTAGAGATAGCTTTACTAAGTACTTAGTAGTAAAGCTACTAAAGACTAGAAAAAGTACTATAGATATTATTAAGTCTACTATAGTAGAATTAGAGTTAGAAGTAACTAATAACTCTAATTCTATAGAGGTTTTTAATAATAATAGAGTAAAAGCTCTATAGTTAGATAATAAGTTTAAATCTAAGGAATTAGATAGTTATCTAACTAGTAAAGGTATAAGTACTAGATATTCTGCCCCCTATACACCTAAGCAAAATAGTATAGCAGAAATAATTAATAGAATATTACTTAATAAAGTAAGAGCTTTATTAATTACTAGTAATTTACCTAGATACTTATAGGGGGAAGCTATATTAACAGCTACCTATTTATATAATAGAACTCCTAGTAGTTCTATAGATTTTAATACCCCTTACTATTTTAAATATAAAGAAAAACCTAATATAAATAATATTAGAGTTTTTAGTTCTTTAACCTACTATAAAGAACCTAGTAATTTTACTAAAAAGCTAGACTCTAGAGCTAGTGCTTATTATCTAGTAGGATTTATAGGAAAGAATATATATAAGCTATATAATCCTACTAGTAATAAGACTATAACTACTAGAGATTGTATTATTATAGAAGGCTATTATTATAAGCCTAATAATAATACTAATATACAAGAAGTATTTACTAGTTTAAACTTAAAAAATAAGAATAATACTAGTAATATAAATAAACCTACCTAGGATTCTATAGACAAATTTTTAGAGGATAAATTAGCTAATAATACTACTATTATTAAAGAAAAACCTATAATAATAGAAGATACTAAGTCTAATTCTATAGAAGAAATAATTCTAAATACTATAGTAGAGGTTAATAATAAACAAGATTAGAAATCTCTCTATAAAAACTCTATACTAGAGAATATTCTAATTGTCTCTAATAATAATAGTATTATTAAAGAACCTAATAGCTATAAGCAGGTATTACTAAGTAAAGATAAAGATCTATATCTAAAAGCTATGCAATTAGAAATAGAAGATCTAATAAGAAGTAATACTTAGGATATTACTATAAAACCTAAAAATATACCTATTATACAAGGTAGATAGGTTTTAACTAAAAAGTATAATCTAGATAATACTATTAGAAAATATAAGGCTAGGTAGGTAGCTAAAGGATTTCTACAAAAATATAATATTAATTATAAAGAAACCTTTGCTTCTACTTCTAAACCAAGCCTAATAAGATTATTATTATCTATATTTAATTATTTAGATTAGGAAATATATACTTGGGATATAAAACAAGCTTTTCCCAATGCAAATATAGATATAGATAATATATATCTACAACTACCTATAGGATTAGAAGAGTATATACTAAGTAATACTTTAAAAAATACTATAGACAAAGAGCTTATAGATTTAATTAATATAAGTATAAAGAATAAAGAATATTCTAATATAACTTATAGATTAAATAAAGCTCTATATAGATTAAAACAAGCTAGTAGACAATAGCAATTATTTCTTACTAGAATACTAGAACAAATAGGTTTTAAAAGCCTAAAAATAGATAATAGTATATTTATACATACTAGTAAACCTATTGTTCTAGCAACACATGTTAATAATATTCTAGTATTTGCTAGCAATATTATACTAGTTAATAATCTATATAAAGAACTAAGTTCTATATCTAAGTTAGAAATAACTAACTTAGGAGAAATTAAAGAGTTTCTAGGAGTAGAAATTATAAGGGATAGAAAGAAGAAATCCTTAATAATAACACAAAGAAACTTTATAAATAAGATACTTGTTAAGTTTAATAAACTTAATAATAAACCTAAAAGTATCCCTATACCTATAGGTATAAAACTAGAAAGATTTCTAGAACAAAGTAGTATAATTAAGAAATTCTAACAAGAAATAAGAAGCTTAATATACTTAACTATATTTACTAGACCTGATTTAGTATATAGTGTTAATTATCTAGCTAGATTTATGTCTAATTCTAGCTTAGAACACTATAAATACCTAAATAATATCTTTAGTTATTTATTAAAGACTAAAGAACTAGGTTTAGATTTATCTATTAAACAATCTACTAAATATACTACTAAATTAATTAATTTAGTAGGTATATCAGACGCAGATTAGGGGGGTAATATAGACTCTAGAAAATCTACAATAGGAAATATATTCTTACTTAATACTAGTAATAATAATATTACTATTAGTTAGATTTCTAAACTATAAAAAATAGTAGCTTTAAGCTCTGCAGAAGCCGAATATATAGCCTTAAAAGAAGCTACTAAAGAGTCTATATACCTATAAAATATTATAAAAGAACTATTCTTTAATAGTAATATATCTAAAGAGTTTAATAATATATTTAATACTCTAAATACTATTAAAACAGATAGTTTAAGTGCTATAGAACTAGCAAAAAACCCTATATACCATGCTAGAACTAAGCATGTTAATATAATATATCACTTTGTTAGAGAAAATCTACTAAATAATAGTATAAATCTAGTATACAAAAATACTAGTACTATACTAGCTAACAATCTAACAAAACTAACTAGTATTAATAAACTACAAGACTTTACTAGTAAAATTAGCTTAGTAGATATTTCTACTATAAAAGACTAAAGTTAAAATAAGTTATATTATATATTGCTATACTCTATACTATAATATAAGCTATTCTAACTATTAAATAAGAGAAATAACTAAAATAATTAAGGGGGTGTGTAAAGTTACTAAGTAACTTAGAAAAACACTTTAGTAAAGTTAAGTATATTCTTATTTATTTATTTCCCTATTAGGTATAGTGTATATTTAAAAGTAGAATATTATTCCCCTAGTATAGGTAGTTATAATTAGGTATAAATTACCTAATTAGGCCTAGTATTTAGGCCAAGGGAACTTTTAGTAATAGTGTTACTTTTAGCTCTAACTACTAAAGAGGGGTAAGAAACTAAAAAGAGGAGTAACAAATAGTATTAAAGATTACTATTCTTATATTATAAATCCTTAGGAGTTAAAGGAGTTAAATAGTATATTGTTATAAATCTTACTCTTTACTAAGGCTAAATAGCTAAATACTATAGATATATATAGTAGTATATCTCTAGTATTTAGAAAGTACCTAGCAACTCTAGTAATATATTCTATTATTTGCTTATGCTATAAGACTATATTATACTACTTGTCTATAATAGTATAATATATAACTATACTATTATTTAGCTTTATAATATAAAGCTAAATTATATTATTAATATCTTTTCCTAGTAATCTAGGTCCCTTACTAAGAAGAGGAAGAAAGTAGTTATTTATATTTATTACCCCCCTACCTACTTTCTTTATAAGAATCTCCTATTTATTACTAGTATCCTTGCCTTCTAGCCTACTAGCTAATATATTAATCTATTAGAATACTTTATTCTAGTAATAGTCTCTAGTAAAGTAGCCTAGTTTACTATAGTTATAATAGGTCTAGTCCTTATTACTCTTATTATTATTATATTCTTTCTTTTTATTCTATTATAGTTTTATAGTTATTAGTCCCTTATTTATATTAGATAGGTTTATTATCTTAGGTCTATAGTACCTACTCTAAGTATTACTATAAATATAGTAACCTATATTAGGTTAGTAGTTATTTTTATAGTTACTATAATAAGTATAGTTATTCTATTAGTTATATTATAGTTAAGATAGCTAGCCTATAGCTTAAGTATATAGATTATTATATAGCTCTTATTAGAGCTTATATAGTTTAATATTAAGGTTAATTGCTATATTAATAAGGTTATCTAAGGTTTCTATACTTATACTAGTATATATTAGTTCTTTCTTTACTTTAGGTTTAAGTCCTTAATAAAATATTATAGTTAATATAGTGTTATTCTAGTCTATATTAGCTATAAGTTACTAGAACTTAGTAGTATAATTAGTAGTAGATTAGGTTTAATAAATATATTAGATATCTTATCTAGTAATAGTAGGTTTGTTTAAAACTCTAAAGATTAGATAGATCTTATCCTTAAAGGTATTAAAGTCTTCTATCTATATATTAACTTTATTAGGAGTATTATCCTTGCTATAGAGTTAAATAAAAGGTTTAATCTAAGTAAATACTTTTCTATATATATAGCTTGCTACTAAGGTAACTCTTTTCTTAGCCTCTACCTTGTCTCCTTAGAATATAAAAAATAGGTTCTATTATATTAACTAGTTATCTAGCTTACTATAGTCTCCCTTATAGAGATTAGGCTGCTTAATATTAATAGTATTAGTAGTAATAGTTCCTTTTATTATATTAATATTAGAGTATAAGCTAGTAGAAGTAACTCTAGTTTCTAAAGTAGTACTTATCTTAGAGGTATTTAAAATATTATAGTTATAAACTAAGTAAAGCTTATAAATACTTCTAATATTAGTTCTCTAGAATAAGTGCTAGTATAGAAGGGGTTAGTATAGATACCTAGTAAAACACTATAGTAACTATAGAGTTAATAATAAGTAGTATAGATAGTTAATCTATCTAGCTTAAAAGTTAGGTTAAGTTCTAATAATAAAGTTAATTAATAAGGTTAAATATAATACTATAAGGGCAGTGTTTCTAATTACTATATACTATAATAATTATAGTAGCTTACCTAGCTTACTATAAGCTATATAAGCTAAGATTACTAAGCTTAATATAAGCTATATAAGCCCTTATATATAGTCTACCTAGCTTACTTGCTAAGAAGTAAGCTTATTATATAACCTATAATAAAACTATACTATAACTATGCTATATAGAAAGCCTTATATAATTATTATATTAAAGCTATTAGTATCTAAGGCTGTTAGTATTCTAGTTAGCTAGTTATAAGTAGATTATAATAGTTAGTAATACCTAACTAGTATACTACCTGCGCTAAACTATTATATAATATCTTAATAATAACTAACTTAAAATATCTATACTAAAGCTAATATATAGCTTACTATCTTTAATATTAATACACAACATATTTAAAGTATTAATTAAGCTATAACTATATATAAAGTACTTTAAAGCACTTTTATAGACTAATATACTAGAAAGTATATATAATATAACTATAAAGTAAACTTAAAGCGCCTAATAAGACTAGAAGAGAAGGCTATAGTCTAAAGGATTATTAAGTAGTCTATATAAGGATTTACACCTTTAAAGTCCTATATATAAGAGATAGTAAATAGACTTTTTAGAATATATAATAGTAACTCTATTAGTAAGAACTAGGTTAATAACTTTATTAAGTAAACTCTTAAGCTTTAAATATACTAGAGCTATCTATATAACTATTAGCAAGCTACCTATAAGAACTCTATAGCTATTCTATACTAGTTTAGCTTAGTAGAGGTAATAAAATAGAAATAGAAGATTATAGACAATAATATATATAACTTTAATAAGACTAGCTTTATAATAGGTAAGGTTTTATTATAAATAGTTATTATAAGCTTAGAAAGATTAGGGAAAAAGAAGATAATCTAGCTAGAGAACTATAAGTAGGTTACTATTATCTAAGGTATTAGAGCTATAGGTTACCTACTTCTACTCTTTATTATCTTTATAGGTAGTATACTTATTAATATTTAGTTTAAAAACCTACTATATAATTAGATTCTTAAAGTAAGCTCTAATAGCTAGACTAATAACTAGCTTACTTTTACCTAGTTGTAGTACTTTAATAAGTATATAAAGTTAAGCGCTATAGGTATATACTAGCTACTTATAATTAATAGCTATAAAAGCTATAGCTTGCTTAAATTCTAGAATCTTTATAAGGAGAAGAAAATTATCCTTCTCTATATATCTCTATATTTATTATATCTATTATAACTTCTTAATATAGGTTGTTTTATACTATTAAAGTATAGATATAGTAACTAGATCTTAGCCTTAGTATATAACTATATATATTTTATTAGTAAAGAAACCTTTCTCTAAGTATTTAAGCTAGCTTTTAAATAGTCTTTAATAGTAGAGAATATAAAAGTAGGCTTTAGAGGTATAAGGCTAGTTCTATATAACTTAGAAGCTATTCTATTAAAGCTTAATATAAGGTTATAGACTTTAGAACTATTACTATAAATATAGAGTATATAAAAGGTATAAATACTATATAATACCTATAAAATTAAAGTATAGGCTATACTTATTTAATAGAGAATCTAAAATTATTATAGGTTCTCTATAAGCTTAATAGATAAAAAGATTTACTAGCTAAGTAAAGGTATATAGTAAATTATATATAATATAGTATTATTATAGAAAAGTGTTATAATCCTAGGGAACACTAAACAAAGGTTAATAATTACAGGCTAAGTATAGTATAGTTAAACTACATAGAAGAAAGTATTATAAGTAAGCATAAATAATAAGTGTTATTAGTTACTACTTAGGTAATAATATAAAGTCACGTATTATAATTAGTCTTAGCGCAATTAGTGTAATTAGTAATTAGTATAATTAATAATTAGTGCAATTAGTAGCTATTACAATACTAAGCACTATATATATCTCCTTAGTATATAGCAACTAGGAACACTGCCCTTATAGCAGTATGTTTAACCTAATTAATATACTTTATTATTAGAATCTCTACCTACACGTTAAGATAGACAGATTAACTATCTATACTCTTTACTATAACCTAACCTTTAAGATAGATAGTCTACTCTATACTACTTATTATTACCTATAGTTACTATAGTGTTTTACTAAGTATCTATACTCTCTATAATCTACTGCACATCTATTTATTCTAGAGAACTAACCTTAGAAGTATTTATAAGCTTTGCTTAGGATATAACCTTAATATTTTAAACACCCTAAAAATAAGCAATATATTAAAAGATTATATTATTAATAGCACCCTTACTATAACTAATACAGGACTAGTAAGTTATAGACTTAAGGTTGCTAAACTAGACCTTTACTATAGAGATTAATCTAAGCTTAAGAACTAGCTACTCTAGTTTAACCTCTTCTTTACCTTCTAAGGTATAACTATTAATAAGAATTAGAAGGTTAAACTAGTAGCTTCCTATATGCAAGGTAATGTATTTAAATAGATTAAGCCCTTTATACAGAATAAGATAATTAACACTATATCCCTTAAAGATAATATATAGCTTAATAACTTTAGATACTTTAAAGACAAGATTTAACAAATCTTTAGAGTCTCTAATGCACTAGTTATTGCTAGATATAGTATATAGTATATTTGTTAGACTACCTTAGCTACTAACTATGCTATAGAGTTCTAGGCTTTAGCCTATAATATAGACTAGAATAATACTATACTAATAATAATATTTTAATAAGGACTAAAGCCTAAAGTTAAGGAGGAACTTATATATACTAGTATAAAGCTTAACACCCTTAACAACCTTACTAGCAAAGCTATTAATATTAATATTTAACTCTATAAACTTTAATAAGAGTTGCACAACAACTTATATACTTAAGTTATAACCTAGTTACCTTAACTACTATACAACTAATAGTGCAGTAATACCTACTATAGAGGCTATAGAAATAGCTATTGCCTTAATATAGAATATAGAATCTATAGTAATACCTAGAATAGATACTATAGACCTAAGGTAATAGACCTGTCTAATATCTATAAAGAACCTACTACTATACTATATTAGAATAAAAAGAATAAAGGATATAATAATAGGAATAAGAGCAGGAACTGCTATAATTATAGTAAGCTAGGATATTTTACTAAGAACTGTTGTTTAAAGAACAAGGTCTTCTAATAGATTAATATTATTACCTACGCCTTATATAATAAGGATATAGATACTAGTAAATAGAAAATTCTTACTAAAGAAATTAGATAACTTCTTATAGACTCTAAGCTAGAATATATATACAAGACTATACCTAGGATCCTAGAAATCTATACTAGGCCTAAGACACTATATTATAAATCTTATACTATACAGACTTTAGATTCTAAGGACAAGCTAATAATACAGGAGTATAATAAAAATATTAGGCAAGGTAATAATAAATTATATAATGCTGTCTATAGACAACTTACTCTAGAACTACTTAAAGAATACCTATAATATAATAGTAAGAAGCACTCTACGCTCTTATAAGCTATATAGGAAATAGAAGCTAAGCATACACAAGCCTACCTCTTATACAACTCTAACACCTTAGGCTAATTTAAGTAATAACTAATAAATAGTATACTATAGAATAAAGATTAGGCTAAAGAGATATTCTAGAAATAGGTAGAATAAAACTATATAATAGTAGCTAAGCTTAAACGCTAGAATTGCAACCTACTATAAAAAGATAAACTAGACTTTGCTTAACTAGTAATTGCCCTATAAATATAAACTACTATATTATATAAGATTAATAAATAAAACCTATTCTACTATAAAATATTATAGAAGCAATGTCTATATAATAGATATAAGAAATATTATAATAAGAAAGTTAGATACTAAATATTCCTTATTAACACGTAACAATACAAGGAGGAATAGTATTAGTATATATAAGTATAATACTTAGATTACTTATTTAATAAGTGTATATAATTGCACTTTCTAGGGTATATACGCCCTAAAGATATTCTAGATATATAGATAATTATTAATAAAGCCTGTAAAGAATATTAGTAGCAGCTATATATAAATAAGAAATACACATGCTATACTAGCAAGAAAAAGGTCTATAGATTTAGACTAGAGTAGTATTTTTTAGGCCTATACTAACTAGCTCCTAGTATAAGACTATTAATACTATTAGAGTAGACTTACTTACTAAATTACTAATCTTTATTAATAGATAAAGATTTATAGTAATATTAGACTTAGGAGTAGAGAGTAGCTATATCTTAGAAGCTATAGTAAAATAAGCTAGACTTTAATTATATAGAAAAGAGATTACTTATATCCTTAGAGTAGCTAATAGGCAGTTAATACTAGATAACTTTGCAGTTACTTATAAGACTAACGCGCTATTAAAGTTAGGGAACTATAAGGAGATATTTACCCTTAATATCTTTAGAATAGCTATCTATAATATTATATTAGGAATCCCCTAGTTATAAAAGCACAACCTAAGAATTAATTAGAAGATATCTAAGCTTTTATTTAGATATAGATATAGTATAACTATATTAGGACCTATATAGTTTATAATATAACTAGTAGATAAGAAGAAGATTAGTAATATTTTTTTAAATAAGACATGCTAAGATAGAGTAGTTAACTCTATAGACACTAAACGCCCTATAGGTTATAAAGTAAGAGTTAAGGAGAAGAATAGTGCACCTTCTAATATCCTAGATAAATATAAGAGTTATAAAGAACTTTTCTATAATAAGAAGACTATAAAGGTATTACTATAGTATAAACTCTAGGATTATAAGATTAAGCTCTAGGAAGGAAAGACACTAACTTTTAGGCTAATATATAGACTATTAGAAAAGGAACTCTAAGTACTTTGCAAGTATATTAATAAGAACCTTAAGAAGGGATTTATTAGACAATTAGAATTACCTGTAGGATACCCTATTCTCTTTATACTAAAGAAAGATAGTAGTAACTAACTATATATTAACTATTAGAAACTTAATAATATTACTATTAAGAATAGGTACCTATTACTAAATATATCTAAGTTATAAGATTGCTTAGCTAGAGTATAATACTTTACTGCACTAGACCTATAAGGAGTATATAACCTTATATATATAAAGGAAGGCAAGGAATAGAAGATAGCATTTAGAACCTATTATAGCCTTTATAAGTATATAGTTATACTATTTAGGCTAACTAACGCGCTAGCTATATATTAAGAACTAGTTAATAATATACTAAGGGCACACCTAGACAGGACAGTAGTAGCTTACCTTAATAATATCTTAGTATACTTAAAGATATTAAGAGAATATATTATATATATAAAGGAAGTTCTTAACTACTTAGGATAAGTAGACCTCTAACTTAAACTAGAGAAGTATAAATAGTATAAGGAAGAAGTAGAATTTCTTAGCTATATTATAGGAAGATATAGAGTTAAGATAAGTAAGAAGAAAATATAAGTTATTAAAGACTAGCTAACTCTAATAATAGTTAAAGGAATCTAAGAATTCCTTAGGTTTATTAACTTTAACTAATGCTTTATTAAGGACTACTCTAAGAAAGCTCTGCTGCTTATAAAGCTTATATAAAAAGATATACTATTTTATTAGAAGTAGGAACAGGAAGATATATTCTAATTACTTAAGTAAGTGTGTATTAAGCTACTAATATTAGTTACTTTTAGAAGTAATAAACTACTATAAATTAAAACTAATGCCTTAAGATTAGTATTAGGAGTATGCGTATTACAGGAATAAGATAGTAAATAGCACCTAGTTGCTTATTACTTAAGAAAGTTTTCTAGACTAGAAGAATAATATAATATTTATAATAAAGAACTTATAGTAATAGTAGACATGTTAAAGTACTAGCAGATCTATGCAGAGAGCTGCTTAGAGCTTACTATCTTTATAGACTATAAAAACCTAGTATACTTTACTATAACTAAGAAGCTTAACAGCTAATAGGTATAATAGTTAGAATTACTAGGACAATATAAGTTTAAGATAATATATACTCTAGGAAAAGACAATGCAAGAGCTAATATACTAAGTTAATAATACAATCTTGCAGGAGAAAAAACAATTAAGGAACATACTATTCTATAGATATATAAGGATAGGTTACTAGGACTATCTTAGTAGCTTAACAATATAATATAAGTTTAATAGAAATAATGCATACCTATAGTAGTACTAGAAGAACTTTAAATAGAAATTATTATATAATATTATAATAACCTACTTTATAGACACTCTAGTATAATATAAATAATAGAACTTATTAGACAACACTATAAGTTTAACTATATAAAGGATAAGGTTACTAAATTTATTAAGAACTATGTTAATTATTAACAAAATAAGTATAGTACTTATATAAAATATAAAGAAATATAAGTAATAGAGCTACTAACAGCACTATAGACAAGTATTATAATAGACTTTGTTACACAACTACTAATCTCTAAGGACCCTATTATAGAATATGCCTATAACTTAATCTTTATTATAGTAGATAGGTTTACTAAAGTAGTAGAAATAATACTATTTTAATATAGTTACACTATAGAGCAGCTTGTATAAGTATTTCTAGATAGGATTATCTGTTACTATAGTATACTAGAATTAATTATTAGTAATAGAGATAAGCTCTTTATATTAAATTATTAGACTATACTTATAGTAGCTATTAGTACTAAGAAAAAGCTATTAACTATATATTATCTGCAGACAGACAGATAAACAGAAAGAACAAACTAAACTATAGAAATATACCTAAGAATATATAGTAACTAGGAATAAGACAACTAGGTTTTGCTATTACCTATAGTATAGATTATATATAATAATAAACTATTAGAAGCAATAGGTATAACACTATTCTTTGTAAATTATAGAAGATATCTAAATCTCTTTATAAGATCTCTTAATAGTAATATCTAAATAGATTTAGTAATAACCTTAGTATAAAGACTAAAGGAAGTACACTAGAAATTACTTAAAAATATTAACAAGACTTAGTAATAAGCAATCTCTTATATTAATTAGAAAAGAAAAAAGGTACCTTAGCTAAAAAAAGGGGATAAAGTCTATCTTCTTATAAAAAACTTATAAATATAAAGACTAATAAAAAAACTAGATTATGTTAAGGTTAGACTATTTTTTATTTCTAGGCAAATTAGCCCTGTAAACTATTAACTTAAACTACTATAGAATACTAAAATATACCCTATATTCTATATATTACTATTAGAACTAGTAGACTCTAATATACTAATCTAGAAAGACTTCTACTACTAGGTTAAGAAAGAGACTAAGTAGGAAGTTAAAAAAATAATATAATATTAAAGGAAAGGATGCAAGAATAAATACCTAGTTAAGTAGTTAGGATACCCTAATTTAGAAAATATATAGGAACCTTCTATAAACCTTATAAACTACTAGTAGCTATTAAAGGAATTTAAGACTAATTAGAAAGTGCTATATTAGCTTCCTAAGCCTTAATTAGCTACCTCTTAAATATACTTTATATACTAGGCAATAAGGCTAGGCTAAGTCTATCTAAAGGACCCTCTAAGAGAATTGTCTCTTCTTCTAGCTCCTACTTAATAATACTTTGCTCCTCTACTATAATTACTTCCTCTATATAATAATTAAGTAAATCTATTTATTAGTATAACTACTCTTTACACGTGTATATAACTTATAACTCTTTTAATACCTTCTTAGAGGCCTTAAGTGCTTTATTTTACACTTTATAACTTTCTTTTATCTATGCCTGCAGCTTCTCTTTCTTAGTCTCTAGATATTTAAACTCTAACTATATTATATAAATATTATAATACTACCTATACTTTAAATATTTACTATATTTCCTAGAATAAATATAAACTTTGTATACCTGCTTATACTTTTTATAGGTTAAACACTTCTTTACTATAATCTCTCTAAAGAACTTAATAAATTTATATAGGTAGTAATAATAGGCTAAACTTAACTTAGTAGAATGTTTAGGTATTATTAAGAGGATATACTATTAAACAAGGGGGGACCTATATTATATAAACTAAGCTTAAGAGACTAAGCTAAGACAGGAAGGAGATAGTATTATAATTCTAGAAAATACTAAATAAAGGTTAATAATTATAGGCTAAGTGTAGTATAGTTAAACTATATAGGAGAAAGTATTATAAGTAAGTATAAATAACAAGCGTTATTAGTTACTACTTAGGTAATAATATAAAGTTATATATTATAATTAGTCTTGGTACAATTAGTATAATTAGTAATTAGTATAATTAATAATTAGTGCAATTAGTAGCTATTATAATACTAAGCACTATATATATCTCTTTAGTATATAGTAACTAGGAACACTACCCTTATAGCAGTATATTTAACCTAATTAATACACTTTATTATTAAAATCTCTACCTATATATTAAGATAGATAGATTAACTATCTATACTCTTTACTGTAACCTAACCTTTAAGATAGACAGTCTACTCTATACTACTTATTATTACCTATAGTTACTATAGTGTTTTACTAAGCATCTATACCCTCTATAATCTACTATATATCTATTTATTCTAGAGAACTAACCTTAGAAGTATTTATAAGCTTTGCTTAGGATATAACCTTAATAAAAAGACAGGTATATATATAAAGTATAATTAATAAGCTTATAAAGTATTAGTTAAGAAAATAAAAGTATATTTAAGTAGAGAAGAGCCTAATAGTAGAGGAAGTAAGTAATTTAATTACTAAGAGGGAGGGTAGCACTTATAATACTAGTAAAGAGCCTATATATAAGGTATATAGTATAATATACTATAGATATTATAGTAAGAAAGAATATAACTTCTATACTTATAAGGTAGAAATAGAAGATTCTAAGAATACTAATAAGTCTAAAGAATAGATTAGCTTACTATAATTTTAAATAAATTATATTATATATATATAATAGTTTAGCGCAGGTAGTGCACTAGTTAGGTATTACTAACTTACTTAGGTTACTAACTTACTTATAAAATATATTACTTAAAATATTTATTTATAAGTACTCTTATATATCTTATTAGATTAACTCTAGTTACTTATTTTTAAGTACTTTATCTCTTTAGTATATAGTAATTAAGAATACTACTCTTCTAGTATTATATTTAACCTTATTAATTAATCTTATTATTAGATTCTAACTAACTTTTAAGCTAGATAATTTACTCTATACTACTTATTATTAACCTATAGTTATTATAGTATTTTACTAGGTATCTATACTAACTCCTTCTATACTAGTACTTATTCTAGAAAACTAACTTTTAAAGTATATATAAGCTTTACTTAGTTTATAACCTTAATAAAAGCTCTAGTTTAGAGAGTATAAAAACCCTATAGTTAGATAGAATAACTTCTATTAAATCTATCTAGTTTTCTAACTAGTAACTACTCTTAGTAGTCTACTTCTTATATATAGCCTTTAAGAGAATAGTATAGTTAAATAAATTAAGAGCTATATAGCTCTTAGTTAATATACTCTATAGTATCTATAGTATATAAATATTAAATAAAGTTCTAAGGTTTTCTTTAGCTACTTACCTACTAAGAGATAAGTACTATAACTTTATTTATTAAATAAATTATTAGGTCTAATTAGCCTAGCTAGTTTGTTTTTAGCTACCTATTTCTATTAACTAGGTTATTTAAGTACCTATTTCTATTGGATTGTAATAGTTCTATAGTATATAATTAAAAAGTACCTTTATAATAAGTAGCTCTAAGATTAAACTAGTAGAGTATTAGCTAGCTATTATATAATATGTCTATAAGATAACTAAATAGTATTTGTTATGTATTCCTTACTATCCTTGGCAACATAGCAACACACTTTAAATTGAGCAGGATATCTAGACCCGCTGTATGGAAAATTGATAATTTGTTCTAAGTACACAAATGCATGGTGGTTGCTCGCACTCTCGATGTTGAAGTGAGAAGATCTCGAGCTTACCAGGGGATTGAGAGACTGAGATTTCTTGCTGTTGAGAGCAAGAAGCAAAGCAAAGCATGGCCACTTCAACAAGTGTATTCGAGATCACAGGCTCGCTGCATTGCTTATATTAGAACCAATGTTGTTCAAGAAATAGTCTTACACTTACACACCAATACCCACAGTTTCCAGAGCAACACTGAGCGTGGATTCTGATTAACAAATGGTCTAAGTGTGCCTGAATTACTACTTACACCAAATGACTGGCAACTTGCTGGAAGACATGCTGCTGGAGCGAGCGCATTACTCGCAGCTTCCATCAATGGAGAAGGTGATGCCCACGCAAGACTTGCGGTTAAGAGGATTGAAAGGTGGAAAAAATTCATGTTGGTGAGCTAGACGCTGTGTTAAAAGACTTAAAGTGGGACAAAAAGACTTGTGTGTTCAGTATAGACAGACAAATCCTTTGATATACCTTTCTCTCTACTTTATAGGCGTCAGCTGTGGGCACTTTCGGCACTGTCCACATTCCTAGCATTAGAATGCGAGCAATGCGAGACCTTATGACACGGGGACAATCGATCTTCAAGCAAGATGGTTACAACACTTCTAACCGTTTAACCCCTATGCTTCTGCGCAATCCAAGCACTTAATCTCTGAGCTTATGCTACTGGGCAGCGTCTTCCTTCATGGTATACATCTGCGACGTGATCGACTCAGTGTGCATCTCGGAGCCTATTGAATCTCGATTAATACACGTGCGCTGTGTAGTAGTAAACTGGACAAGGGTTTCAATTCGCTGTACACTATTGTACAGAGGCAGCCTAACGGAATGAATTCTTATGTGGCCTTTGGTCTTCCTTAAAGCATAATTTTGAAGCAGGAGGGCATGAATTAGGGGTACATTCCTCGCACCCATGCGGTAGTGTCAAACGTACTATCCGCAAATAAGCGTGGTCCAGGGTCCCCGATAACACATTCATACGAAATTTGCTCCACGTGCTTGACGGTAATATCCTATTATTCCTACGTAAGTATATGAATTATATGGTTTTGTAAGACGTATCGCTACAAGCACACACTTGCTTTAGTCACGTTGAAGGCTTGCACAGACTTGGCATGTACTTTAGTCAGGTCAAAGCGGACTGCTGAACATTATTCGAACCCTTTTTCATTTCCACACTACTGACAGAGAGCGTGTAGGAGCCGTGCATTGTATCCCAAGGCTATACTGGCGGCTCTGTGGCGGCGGAAAGTACATGAAAGCGTAAAACTTTACTAACAGGTACAATATACTCGTGCGATTTCAAAGAATTTGTTTGGTTTTTACTCTTGACCGTTTGCCATCTGGTTGAATTACTTTATCATTTTGAATAGGGAGAGCTTTGTAGACGAATTTCACACTGACACGAGACCAAGCCCTCCCCTGCTTTTATAATATAATTTATTGCACAGACCCTGTTCAATGCTACGGCTCATAATTTAGAGTAGGCTTAATATTATCGTAACAGTTTGCATGCTCGTATAGACGGCAGCACCGAAGGCATAGGTATACTCGTAAGCTCACACAGCCTCATATACTATTTATGCGCCTGTCATGGGATCAATTTGACATTATAACAGGTCAGATTATGGCTTTTGTCCGATATGTGTGCAGAATGTACTCAAATGAAGCAACAAGGCCCACGAATCTGTGCTTTAGAATACGTCTCACTTCTTGAAATTCATGCGTTATCCGGGAACCAGAAGTAATAAAACATCTGCAGTAATTGTTCCAGGCTCTTAAGAGGGCATAAATCTTGTTGTCGGCACAATTCTAAACGTAGAGCGAAGTTACATTACGGAACATTTGCCCTAAATCCGTACTTGCATGTTCAAGACACCAACTGTATCTCAAACAGACTTCATTTCCTTACGACAGCTTCAATCTCCATGCACATATAGCTCAAACTATCACGACCTACGTAATTAAGAAGAAAACTCCCTTCGCTCAGAATCTCAGTTCTCGAAGAGGGGACAGAATAGCAGAGTTGGAATAGGGGTCATCACCCAATGATACCTGAGCAATCGTTCCATGTTCACTGCTGATATTGATGAGGATTGACATCGTTCCACTTATACGGACCTGACAAGGGCGGTGAACAGTCTGACACAGTGGGTTGAGATGAGCTTTTGCCCCAACAGAGTGGTAAGATCATGCTCTATCGACCTTTAAACAGAACACCACGTTCTGCGAGGATATACTCTCGTAAAGCACATACTTTCTGTCATCATGGGCTGCGCATCCTTGCACTAAGAGCATGACACTAGAATGGACTATATTGTCCCCTGCTCCCGAACTATGCTCAGATCAACAAGACGGAGTCCAAAAACATTCTTCATCGACGTACGTACGAATTTTATAAGATAATTGCATTCCAATACCCATTGTTGCCTGAGGCATTCTCGAATCGCAGGCATTGTCTGACTGCTAAGATAAATTCTACAACATAGTTTTCGAGTACTATTCAGAGCTTTTTGCTGCTGCCAGTGCTTCTTAGAGCTATCTGTTTTGAGGCACAACTGCGTACGTTTATCTAACCCTCGTATAGCGCTTTGTTTTGGTCGACGGCTGACCAGCTACCTCCCAAGGTCGTCCTTGACCGAGATTGCTTGTCAAGGCAGACCGAGCACACGACCCTCATGCTGGCAGCCTAATATGTTTTGAAACAAGGAAACATAAAGCTATGTATTTCTGCGTCATTGCGCGCAATTGATTCTGATTTGTGATTTGTGGTTCGGGGTGGATACGGGAGTTGTACCCGATTTCAGCGCTAGCTCGTCTGCCGTTTGATCGACTCCAGGGTTCTCCTCAGTTCGTGGTTTTTCTCCGTCCTCAACACCTTCTAAATCAGGGAGTCACTGAGAAAGCCCCTTGCGAACAGACCTATCAAAACAATGCCAGAGGCTGTTGTAAAACTTCGAGGTGAGACGAAATGCTACCCAGATGCGGTACTACCGAACCAATGATCTCCTGCATAATGGTACTTCCCACTTCAAACCACTGAACTCGGGTCTTCCTGGTTGCCAAGCTCTGTTTGACATCAAGTTACGCTACAGTGTGGATCAAACAGGCCAAGCAAACAAATTTCATTGACACGAGCGGGAGGAGATAGAAGGTTATACCATGTGATAAGGCTCAATGCCGAATTCTATAAGAAGAAGTGTCTCGCCATATCAGGACTCTACTTCACTCTCATACTTTCCCTGGATCTTCCACTCGCTCTTTTATTGCATACATTGCCAATACCACTCTCTTTTAACAAACCTTACGCGCTCGCTAGAATGAAGTGCACACTCCTTATGTCCACCTGGGCGGCCGCTGCTGTTGCAGGCGTCATCCCAGGTAGTGTCCATCAGTCCATTCATCGACGCGATCCTGCACCCGTCTGTTCCTTTGACGAGAAGAACTTCGACTTCAACTACTTGGCCACTACCAAGGCAAACCCTGGAGTAAGCAAGCGCGATCTGGGGCAAAAGACCTGGAACCCGCCATCCAACCTCGTCACACCACTCAATCAGGTCTGGAAGAGATCGGTCGACTCGAACTCTAATGCGCTTACCTTCCCAAATTATGGCTACGACCAGGTCATGGCAGCTAAGGGAAAGATCAACTACTGTGTGCGCTGGGAGGGCACAAAGAAGGTTAGCGCTCAAGAGCGCAAGAACGTTGAGACAACACTTCGCAAGCAGTTCAACAAGTGGATTGAAGTGCTTGCCGGATTCGAGGGGTTCCCGTACAAAACTGTGGATGTGAACGTTGTTGGATGGGCTGTTTCGGACAAGAACCTTCTGGAGGGCGATGTTTCCGATATCCAGGTATACACTGATAAGGATGGTGCCGGTCTTGCTCAGTGTGCAGAGTCTTGTGGTCGCTTCTTCCACCAGGATGGCGACTACAGCCAATGCGCGGCGGGTGCTGATCGCCACTACGGTAAGTTCTCAAGCTTTATGTCCGTTCTATGGCCTTGTTCGCTGATCAAAACATCATACAGACCAGTCTCTCACGCTTACTCCCGGCCTTCAAGGAGGCGCAGGCGGTGATTGGGGCCAGGTAGTTGGCCAGGAGTATTTCATGGACAACCTTGACGCAGAGAACATTCATATCTATCTTCACGAGGTCGGCCATACCTTTGGCCTTGCTGACTTCTATGATTGGACTCCATCTGGCGTCACTAACTTTATCATGATGGCAGGCAGCTCAATGGAGATTACCGAGTTCGATGCCTGGATGACAAGGGATGTCTGGAGGCACCTCAAGTCACGATACAACTTGTAATTAAGTAGGGATGCGACTAAGATGCCCCGTCATGCCAACTTAGATAGTATGCCTTGCAACAAGAGTATCACCTAGTTATTTTCATGTACATAAGTAGATTACTAGAATTAGTAACCGCCATATAACATTACAGAAACTCAAACAACGCTGTGAATGTTGCTGAAGATAATGGGTACTTAAAGTTTGTCATCCTTACCTTTTAACTTGCTAAGAAAACATTGAGAGCTTGTATCTTGCTGTGTTACATCTGGTTGGAATCTTGGCTTCTTCAGCTCCGAACGTGCACAACACCATCTCTTTAGTTGTTCCATTCTATTCTAGGTTCTAGAGAGACCTTTACAGAGCTAAGTAAGGGCATAACTATAGTAACCCTTAATAGAACATAAAATAGCCTAACACGGCGCACCCTACACGAGAATATTGTATAAACTCTATATATTAGCGTTGCTTCTATACTTCTTGGCTGCTTATAATTGTTCTAGAATCTCTTTATACTCTAAAAGTAGTATTATAGATCTTATGGAACGATCACATGGGTGGGAGCGGAGGGAGGATGTTTTGGCCCACGCTGACTCAGAATGCCCATTTATCTCGAACCTGCATAAAAATAGAACCAACGCCTGTTCAGATAAGTCCACAGATGGCCTTCCAGTTATATGTGAGATCTAACAACCGCTATAAGAACAAAGGCAGGCATGGGTTTGTTCACATACGCGCGATGCTGCAACAGAGAAAGCCGCAGAACTATGACGAATCAACACACTCATCAGCATATTTCGCGATTGTTGCTCCCTGGTAAGTGCGTTCATACGCAGAAGCATTCATAGCGTTGCTGATTCCTGCAGATCTCAAATATGATGGAGATCTATTCAACTACACCCGGGGTCGCTTCGTTTGCAATGAAAAGTACGAAATGTCGCAGCGCCATGTGCGCTTCGACGTCAATGAGCTTGCTCGCTGTGCGGCCGACGCTATTGGGGCAAAGTCATGCGTCAGTGTCGCAAAGTACCCTGATGGAATGTATAACAAGAGTCTCTTGTTTACAATGGATGACGGCGCTCAAGTTGTAGCCAAAGTTCCGAATCCTAATGCGGGTTTACCTCATTTAAACACGGCTAAAAATACATTCTTCTGCCAGATAGAAGCATTTCATCAACACATCTCTGGCACGAAGACCTACACGTCGCTAAAATCTTCGTCGACCCTTCTGAGCCTACGAAAGTTGTGAGTCTTATTGATTGGCAGTCGACAGAAGTATCTCCGCCGTACGTCCACGCCCACCAACCTCAGATCATTGACTATGTTGGCTCACCCATCAACGGTCTGGAACAACCACAGCCACGAAAGGACTTGGATACACTTGACCCATCTGCAAAAGAGCATGCCGATGCGCTATATCTACAGCAATCCCTTTGTTCACTGTACAACACGCTCACGTATCACCGAAACCCTCGGCTTTATGCTGCACTTCAATTTCAGCATACGCAGAAGTATCTGCTTCTAGTATTAGCTCGTAATCTTCTCATTGATGGCGAGGCGACTTATCTCTCACAAGTAGCTGAGCTAGAGTCGACCTGGGCTGAATTTTCTGCGGAGAAAGACTCAGCTTATCCAATTTCTTTTTCCGAGAACGAACGGGTTGAATTGAACTCTGACGTTGAAGGCGTGGTACGAGGTATGGAAGCGATGAGTTCAATAAGAGACAGTTTGGGAGAATTATTTCCAGAGCAAGGTATTGTGAAGTCGGATCAGTACGATGAGGCTCTGGACGCATTGTCACAGATGCAGGATCAAATTATCAGTACATTTGCTACGAATGCACAGGAAAGAGAAGCATGGGAGAAGGCGTGACCTTTTAGAACTTGACTTAAACAAGCGGAAATTTTGTCCATCTATGGAAAAGATTTTTAGCCATATTTTTTCAATTGTCGACGCTAACAGGTGATAAAAGTTAGGGTAAACCTAAGAACTTCTTTGCTAACATGTCCTCGACGGTGACCCTTCCGGCTACCTCGATTCTGCAAGGTCCGGAGACCTCCAATCGTTGCGCAATAAAAGGTATTGTCGGTGTGTTTGACCTTGACTAGCAGTATTCCTTTAGATGTCCCAGACTTAAACTAGAGCTTCCCTGACCGTCCTTGACCTCCAGCAAACCTTCTCGCACCATCAAGGCTCTCTTTTTCAATGACGCCTTTCCCGTTGTCGAACTCAAACCTCAGCGCGTCCTCCAAGCTCCGGGCCTGATAAGCTGCAAAATAGCAACTTTCTCGATCCTTGTTCATACAAAGCTGCGGGAATCGCACCAGTGTCTCCGCAATCTCCATGGCCTCCTCAACGGCCTTGCCTTTTGCTACAACACGATTGGCCAATCCCATACACAATGCTTCTTGAGCTGATATTGCACGTCCGGTGAGAATCATGTCCATGGCGCGACCCAAACCAACGATTGCCTGAAGACGGACCGTTCCGCCATCAATCAGAGGGACACCAAACCGGCGACAAAAGACACCAAATATGGCATCTTCCTCGACTATACGCAAATCGCCCAGGAGACTCAACTCAAGACCGCCAGCGACTGCATATCCGGAGACGGCGCAGATCACAGGCTTCTTTATCTGAAGTCGCGAAGGCCCCATAGGACCAATGTTACGAGCTGCGACACACCCGAAATGGGGTTCTTGATGTGAGGTTGTCTGTGCTATTTCTTGCAAGTCTGCGCCAGCACAGAAGGTGCCATTTGCACCGTGGAAGACGCAAACCTTTTGTGCTGTATCGCTTTCGAACTGTATGAAGGCAGCATAGAGCTTGAGGGCTGTAGCAGGGTTCACAGCATTGCGACGGGCGGCGCGGTCGATTGTGATCGTGGTAATACCTTTCGGTGAGGGAGTATATGTTACCCCTGATGGCTCCTCGTCCGCAACTGGAGAGGACATGGTGATGTGTGTCTACAATATCGGGAAGAAGATGCGGGGCTTTCGCTGCTTTTGAGCCCCTCACCCATTGCAAAGCAGACCTCGGCAACACACTTGAGCACAAGCTGTTCAAGTGATGGCTAGTAAGGGAGCCCGTGAGTTTTTGATGTGAAGCATGGCTCCAATCTAAGCGTCGGCTGCTGTGCCGAAGGTGTGATAAGCTTTGCGGCTCCTGCATCGGCGTTTGTAGCCGCGTTCTTCCTCTCCTCCAAGAAGCAATCCAAGATGCACATCAACAACGTCAGGCCTTGCCCAATTCTCATCTCACCACTCCCCCGGATATAACTTCGTTGCCGGCTTACCAAACATTACCTTTGTACTTTCCGACCACGCGAAGCCGTTTTCGCGAAAACCCGCACCCTCATTCGCCAAGTGCGAAGCCGCACTGAGAGGTTTGGTAATGTGAAATTGAACTAAGTTAGGTTATTACGACGCTTGCAAGACTGATCGGCAAGCACCGGGGATTAAAGTGACAGCATGGAGGCTGAGCTGACGGTCATCTGGAAAATCATCATTACGACAGTTGTTGCATCCGTCATGTCGAGCATCGTACCCATCGACTTGTTGTCCTATGCAACAGACCCAGCGTACTTGAACACGCTTGCCACGACAAACACGTCCAATCCGAAAACAATTGAACTCATTGCCTACGACCAGAGCTTTGCTACAGTCATAGGGGAGGGAGCAACAGCCCGACAGTTGTACAGCCTCGATTATCAAGCTTTCCACGAAGCTGGAGTGTACAGCAAGAAAACCAACAAGCTCTATGTGACAAGCAATTGGGCAGGGGATCTCAAAAACCCTATCAATGTTACCGTTTTAGACCTTGCGAACAATTACTCCTTCACCTCTACGCGCTACTCTGAGCTTGCTGAACCCAACGGCGGAACAAGCTATTTCCCTCCCGGCACCGAAGGCAACGGCTCCTTTCCGTCCCGAGTGCTGTATTGCGATGAAGGAGACTTTTATAACTACTCAGCGCTTGTCTCCGTCGATCCTGTCACCGGGGCATCAGAGAAGATTCTAACCTCCTTCCTGGGCCGCAACTTCTCCAGCATCAACGATGTGCGCCAACATCCCGAGACGGGAGACCTTTGGTTCACGGATGCGGACTATGGGTATTTCCAATATTTCAGGCCTCTACCTACCATCCCAAAGCAAGTGTACCGCTTCTCTCCCAAGACTGGCGAAATTGCTGTCGTGGCAGATGGTTTCGTGCAGCCGAACGGGTTGGAGTTCTCGCCGGATTTGAGGACGATGTATGTTAGTGACACGGGTGCTGCTGGCTTTGATACGAACTTGACCCGTCCCGCAACTCTATACGCCTTCGATGTTGTGGACAATAAGAGCCTGACGGGTCGCAGAACGTTTGCGTACGCAGACTATGGATTTCCTGATGGCGTACATTGCGATACTGAGGGCAACGTTTGGGCAGGATGTGGCGACGGTATCCACATCTGGAATCCTGAGGGGAGGCTATTGGGCAAAGTTTGGACCGGAGTGGAAACAAACAACTTTGCGTTCCTGCCAGGTGCTGTTATGGTCTTCACCAATGCACAGTTGTGGATCGTAGAGAATGTCCGTGCGAGGGGGAGGGAGCTCTGCAGAGATTTTGGGGTGTGTTGAGGAAATCACAGCCTTTACGTTTTAGAACTCTGATTTCCTAGTCGACGTCGATGCCCGCTACATGTTGAATCGATCCTTGGCTTGAAAACGGCTGGTACTGTTGCTCCAGCATGCATGATGATGCGCCTTTGTGTGGTGTGCTATTATTTTGATGAACAGATCAACCTTACGCGTGTCAGAGGCTGTTCAAAGTTCTCCATTCTGATGTAGATGATGGACTTGTAGCGTTGAATGCTATTTCGTACAGCCTGTGAAAGAGGCAGCAATGCCGAGGGGAATCTCTGGCTCCAAGACAGCTAACACACTCTGTAGCTTGGGCCAGGGATGATGTGCACTTGTAGCATGCGGGTTCACTCTCGCGTCCAAAAGTCCATCCATCAATCTATGTATACTCGCGTGGAGTTTGCTTATTCAGGATGGGTCGGTTTTGGTGGTCGTTCCAGCCGATATCCCTGCTAGTGTGGCTGTCGATCTCAGGGTCTGGCCAGGCACGACATCAAAAATGTCCACGGCTCCCACACATGCGACTTCATTCATCGCTCGCCACTGCCAGCTCCCACCCAAAACAGCACTAGACATACCATGTCCCCGTTGATTCGATCCTCCTCCGCTAACTCTAGTATACGTGACATGCATAGTTGATCATTGCAACACTGGCCCCTCATCGTCAAAAGCTCTCCTGCTCCAGGGAGCTTTGGAGTGCTACGATCTCTGCACGTACCTACTACATAGTCACCACGCGCTCTTGATCACCAGCCCCATGGCTGCATATTGCAAACGCACTGATTTGCAAGCGCCAACACCTGCCAGCGACACGCCACAGGCCATGTGCCCCTCGGACAAGCCCGCCTCCACCACGGCCTCGTCAGCATGTAGCCTGTCCCGGCCGTCGTCGGCCTCGTCCGCGCTTTCCACCACGCCCCCGAGCTCCCTTCCCGCGGGGCCGCCCACCAACCCTCTCTTCGAGATCCGCGACACACCCACCGCCGGCCGAGCTGTCTTTGCAACGCGCGACATAGCCCGCGGCACCCTGATTTGGCGCTCGGAAGACCTGACGCTCTCAGTCCTGCTCCGCGAATACCGCCGCGAAGTCTGCGGCCAGTGCTTCCGCTACGATTTTGGGCGGGACCTACCCATACGAGACGCGACGGTAGGGTTCGCCTTTTGCTCGCGGGAGTGCCACGAGCTGTGGACGCAGTCGAACGGGACCCTTGGCGTGCAGGCATGGACTGCGGTGGAGGCGTTTGTGAAGAAGAGGAGCAGAGAGGACGCTGACATGGTCGAGGCCGAGTTGCCGCGGCCCACGAGCAACGACATCAGGACGGCGTGGGAACATGTGGATGCGCAGGCGAGTCTGATACGGGCTGCACGGCAAGCAGAGCGCCCTACGTCCTTGTCTCTTCCGGATGCCGAGACCAAGGACGACGAGCCAGTGCCCATCACAAAGCAGCACCGCAAGGCGGTCCAAAAAGCGCTGCAACAGAAGATCTCACCCGACGTCATGTCCTTCATCGTCAGCGGAGTCGTGTGGCGCCACAACGCGCCCAGCGACTGGGGGACAGTGCTTGCCCTCGCCGAGGACAACACGCCCTATCACAGCGTCGACGATCTCCAGGCCTTTGTGCGGTCCTACTTGCACCTGGTCGCTATTCTCCCTCTGCAGCTCCTACCGCTCGTCACGGCCGAAATCTTGTTTCTCTTCTCCTCACGCGACAGCCACAATTCCTTTGGCATCCGCTCGCTCGAGGACGATGGGTCGGAATTCTTCGGCTTCGGGTGCTGGCCCGCCGCCAGCTACTTCAACCACTCGTGCGGTCCGAATGTGAACAAGGCGCGGGAGGGGCGGGCGTGGTGTTTCAGGGCTGGGTGTGATATTGTGAAAGGGGAGGAGCTGAATATTACGTACTTGAGTGGAGAGGAGCGAAAGTTGGGACGCGAGGAGAGGATGCAGAGGTTGAGAAAGAACTGGGGGTTCGAGTGTGCATGTACGAGGTGTGCAGCATGAGGAGAGGAGATGCTCAAGTCAGCATGACACTGATAGTTCACACACGGCTTGGGATGCAAAAACCTTGTCGGTATGCAAATGCTGGTGTTTGGTATTGAATTGTACGCATATAAACGCAGCCATGACGCTTCGGTGAGAAAGTGGGAAGAGCGAGTGTACGCTGGTCTGATCATTTGGCGGTTCCATCATGAGCTTTGGCATCGTCATCGACATCATCGTCCCACTCATCCCTTCTGACGCCACTGTCATGCGCAGGCGCAGCATTCGAACTGGTAGCTGCGGCGGGAGGCGCATCATCGTCACTCTCATCGTCCTCAAACGCGGCAGGATCAGCCAGGGGCTGACTCTCGGAATCACGGTCCACGGGCCCTTTCCGCTTCGGGGCATCAAGCACACCCTCATCCGCAGATACGCTGATTCCCCTCCTTCCCCACTTGTTCTGGGGCTGCGGGTTACTTGGCTGCTGTCCAGACTCCTCATCGTAGTCGAAGTTGTCGGCGCTCTTCCTGCCCATTCCCGCCAACCTGCCAACAAGCCATCCCCGGCCCAGATCCTCAGAGTCAACGACACCGCCTTGCCTCAGCTTGACACGCTGGCGGGTGTAGTAGACCCAGGCGAAGTCAATCATCAAGGCTGTCTGGATGGTGCCCCAGACCCAGCTAGTGGGGTCGCGGTAGCCAGTTTCATTGGCGGCACGGACGATCCAGTTCAGGATGTAGAGGAAGCGGTAGGTGCCGAGGGTGACGAGGTAGAAGGAGTCGATGACGGTGGGCACGGTGGTTTGGCGGAGGAGCAGCAGCTGCGGGATGATGCAGACGGACTCGAGGATTTCCGAGAAGACCCAGAGAAGCTGCGCGGCGTCAGCGACAGAGAAGGGAGGGGGTGGGTGGTGCAAGGTACCTTCATAAAAGTGCTGCGACCAATGACGTGGCTGGAGAAGATGAGGTACCAGAAGGGCGCGACGACCAGGGCGCCGAGCAGACAGTACATGCCAAACTTCCAGGCCTTTTCGCGCTCACGGGTGCGGGCATAGACGCTGGTCATCAGGAAGATGATGTACAAGGACGAGAGCGTGTAGAAGATCTCGGGCACGTCAGCGCGTCAGTCATACAGAGCCGGCCATGGGGCGCACCTTGAGGGTAAAGTTCCACGTGTGCTCGGCATCCTTGGTCGCGCTCGAGGTGAAGATGTCGAGGTAGCGGGTGCAGAAGACGAGGGCGTAGAGGGCCTGCGTGATGAGCGAGACGCCCTCGGAGCTGCTGTTGGAGTGCATGGCCCATATCAGGATGAGCTTCGACGACGTGTGCGACACGTCGCCGAGGATGTGGAAGAGGTTGAACTTCATGGCCCGACGAGAGCTGCGCGATGCGACGGGCGGGCGGTGCGGTGCGAGACCTGCCGCCTCCGGTGTCTCGATGCAGCTGCTGCAGTGGCTGGTGGGCGCGGCGGAGCGATGCAAGGGATGCTCCTGCGTGTGCGTGTGTGTGTGCGTGTGCGAGTGTGTGTGCGTGTGCGAGTGTGTGTGCGTGTGCGTGTGCGTGTGCGGTGTGGGTGGGTCGGTGCCTGGAGGGCTGCGTGCGGCGAGGAGAGGACGGACCGCGGCGCGCTGCTCTTGATAGCTGGCCCGTCACCTCCTCCACGTCAACGTCCTCGCGCTTGCGTGGAGCTCTTCCGGCTTGGCACCCGCCCCGGCCCTGCATCGCGCTTGCCTGCTTCGCACTGGGGCTACATCCACTGCCGCCCAGACACGGGGCTGAGAGAGCAGCACTACCATCTCCACGCTACCAGCCCTGCTGTGCTCAAAGTAAACAAACCTTGTCCGTCGAGCTACCGAATCTTGTCCTTCAAGGCAACAAGTCTTGTCAAAGGAAAAACTGGTCGTCCATTCATAGACTCTGTAGTCTTGGTTGCATCTACAAAACACCTGCCACGGGGCAAGGCAAGCAAGCGAGGGTATATAGCAGCCAGCTAAAACAGCCATGCACAATACAGCGGAGAAGAACGCCCATGGCCCAGAAACAGCCCTGGGCGAGAACAAAGGAGAACAAGTATCCAACCAGCCGCGAAGCCCAAAACATCGTGACAGAGCCTTCGCCAAAGACATGCAGCTACGAGTGCATGTACGGTCGGAACGATGTCGCAGGTTCCGCCGGGCTCATTGAGTAGGGCGTGAACGTGTGCTGCGCCTGCTGGTCGTACTGCGCCTGCTGTTCGTACTGCGCCATGGCCGTTGGCATGCCATCACTCTCTGCCCACTTGCGCGCGCACTGACGCGCGGTCCACTTCTCTTGCGCTCCGAATTCGAGCATCTACACTTGGTCAGCTCCCATCACCGACCACGCGGGCGCCAGAAACCTACCTTTTGAGAAATCATGTCGAACTTGTTCTGCACCCAGTACTCGTGCGCCATGCGAAGCGCTCGCACGTCCGCTTCACTCCAAACTCGCATTCGTTCCCGAAGACGCTTGAGCCGCATCTGCAGCGCAGGTATCTGATATTGTTTGCCCAAGTCGTTCTGGAACCGCGCTGCAATATCCTTCCACGGCATAGATTCTTCCTCCTTCAACTTCAGCAGCAGCTTGTCCTCTTCCGTAAGCTCGAGTTGCGTAGATGTCGTCGACTCGGATCGCCGCCGTCTCTTTGACAAGTCTGCCAATTCGTCATCCTCTCTACATCTCTTGCCAGCCATCGACCTGGGCGTGTCCACTGGCTGAGGCGCGATAGGCGTGAACCCACGCCGTGGTTGCGGCGCAGTCAACGGAAGCTCCATGGTGCTTTCACCGCTGCGGAGACCTCGTATGTGCTGCGCGAAGCTCGTGTAATACGACTCAGATGGCAGTGAAGGCGTGTGGATACCGAGTGAGTCAATAGCCCATGATGTGCTTGGAACAGACGGCAACACGGAGAAATGGCCATGAGAAGACTCTTGGCCATGCGATTCGACGTTCAATTGTGTCGGAGACCGCTGTAAGCTTGCCTCAGACGCCTGCGCCCCTTCAGCCGATTGCTGTGTCGGCTCGCGGACTAACGTGCTCTGCGGGTACACCGGTACTGGAGATATGACTCTGGCTGACGACTCGACCTGTGCTGTCGACGAGGTTATCTGAGCTGCTTGCGAGAATGTGGGCGTAGGTGGTGAAAGAACAACGGAAGACCGAGGCGGAACATAATCGTCGTATCCAGTAAACTAGGTAAGCACAATGTCAGTTGTAGTCCACTAATGCTTGATCAACGGAACGAACCTGATAGTCGGTGGCTGTCATGGAAGCATCATACCAGCTGGTTGTGGGTAGGTGGCTGACATTGTGTGAAGACATGGCACTCTCGTGCATACGGCTGTATGTGTGAGGCGGCTGGGGAGACTTTATCGCGGGCGATGAGCCTAGCGAGCAAGCTTGAGTGGTGTAGGAGCTAGGCCATGTAGCAGACCTGCCTGGAAAGAGATGCGGCGCAGGCACCCCATCCTCAACCTTGAGCGACATGTTGACTGATCGGTAATGTGGGCCGTCTATGTAAAGGTACGCCTTGGATAGCCAGCATAACCAGTGGTAGTTAACCAAGATGATCCAGTTCGCGATACAGATGGCTTCGGTTTGGTGATGCCTGGGAGGGTCGTGAGCTGGTCGGCCCTGCACTGAAAGGCGCCGCAGCCATCTTAACAAGTACTTGATGGATCTAGTGCGGCACCTCTATCAGGCTTCTCGAAGGATGCTGCTGCGCACTGACATGGGCGCTTAGCGCCAGGCCCTTCACCTCGCCCTTGGAACGCTTCCTCGTGGTTTAGCGCGACGCGACCTGGTTCGTCGGCTGCTCGACGAGCCGTGAATGACCAGCCACTCCTTAAGTCCCGGCCTGTCAACGGTCATACCCGGCTCATTACCAGGGCTTGAACGGTCCGCCGGGTCATGTCAACGACGATCTCACCGTTGATGGCCGTGGCCTTACCTTCTCAAGAGTCGTCGTTTTTGTCCCCCCTACTTTGACATCGCGCATGGTGTTTGGCGGTCAAGGATACTCCTAGGGCAACACATGCCGGAGAACATCCGATCGTCCCGCAACGCTCGTAGTCGGACACTTTGAGCAGGTCAATCTCTCTTCAATGCAGCGTGATATTGATAGCCTGGTCTGCGCTGGCGGCGCGGTAAGGCCGCATTGTCTACCAGGTTTAGCTTCCTTCGTGCCAGACAAATTTCGCAAGCCGTGTGCTCTCATTTGGTGGACGATCCAACGTGTGCGGCACGACTGCAGCAAAATACCCAGAATTGGTAATGACCAAGGGCGCATAGGCGCTTAATTGCATGAACGCGGCAGCTGACATTGGCTGCTAAATTTCGCAATGCGGTGGAATGACCATTAATCTGCTCCATTGGGTGGGGCCTGCAGCAGCAGCCCACCCTTACACATCATGCATAGCTTACCGCACCCCTGGGCCGTGCTCGTTCTCCGCGATGGTAATGCTCGTCCCTCGCCATTTAAAACGGTTAAACCAACCCATTGCCAAGATCCCATGTTTGACAGGGCGGACTGACGGTTCCCCAGAGATGATCTGATTCGGTGCCTTTTTCAACAATGTACTATATCCGATCCTCTTTTGTTCTCAATCGGATGCAATGGGACTGGTCATTGCAGTGATGTTACATTTGGTCATAGAAGTTAATTGTAGCTAAAACGCTTGCAACGCTCTGAAACGGATGGATGGAATTTGCGCGGAAAGTTCGTCGACGGGGATCAAAATCAAAACCCGCTGTAACCCTGCGTGTTCGCATCTGGTGGGTAACTCCACAATTGCATCGAGTCTGGTATGAAGAGAGCCGAGAGATCTGCATCGGAACCTGTGCCTAGATCGAACTGGGTAAAGTCAAAGTTCAGATCAAAGTTGGGTTGCGGCATGGCCATCATGTCAGGCGCATGCGACTGTGCAGGCATGCCTGGATACCAATTCTGTTGTAAGCTTTGCTGCGAGGCGTGCGAGTGCGCTTGCAAAGCAGCCTGCGCCTGTTGTTGAGACCGGCTATGGGCGTGCGATTGCGTCTGTGAGGATCCACCAGAGTTACTGCTACCCATAGCAACTTCAGACAGCAGATGGAGAGGCGTCTGATTTGTCGAGGCTTGTCTGGAGGGGGGCTGAGGGCCATCGTTTGAGGGCCGCCGAGATGCTTCGCTTGAGTCCGCCTGTTCTGATCTGGAGGTACCTTCTTTGATCTGCGCAAACCGCTCCTGCAACCGCTTGGCCACAAAATAGAATTTCCCATGCGGCGACTGAGCGTCTCGAGAGACGATTGCGTTGAACATGGTGACCAACCGCTCAATGTATATCTCAATCTGCAGGTCTTCTTTCTTGATGATGCTGCTTACCTCGCCGGAACTTGTGACTGATACCCACATCTTCATAAGACACACGATGGCATAGATGGCGCGTACACCTTGGGAATGATGGTCAGCCATAATCCATGTAAAGTCTGACCAGCGGGACTCACAGAAAATGACAGGCAATGTCAGCAGGATGTCCAGCTGTATGCTGAGGATCGTATCCAGTATACCATGTGTAGCGGTGAGGCATTCGCCTAATGCACCAATGTGCGCTGGTCCTATAGGCACATCTTTCTTGACCGCACCTGGCGAGAAATCGTCTAGTGGAAAGGGTGGTTGTAAGTCTGAGGCACTCTGATTTTGGTGAAGTGCAATCTCATGAAGAAAGAGGTTTGTCACGTGTTCCCCCAGTCGAAGTGTAGCTTAGAGGTGTTAGCTATGTCATAATGACTGTCCAGGCAAACTTACGGTCTACGTCGCCCATCTTAGCATTCTCGTCCTTGAGCTGTTGAAGCTCGTTTTCAAATATCTTGAGCGCGTAGATAACTTTAGGCTCAGATATGGCGACCTCAATGGATGGATCATCCATACAGAACTGAACTGATATGTTTTCTCCAATATGTGCCATCTTCACTTGCTGACAGAGCAGCTTGTCAGAGGGGAATGCATCTGGAGAAGTTTCAAGGATCCTGACACTCTCTTCCATGTACTTGGTCCACCGAAGAAGGATCGGCCGTCGCAAAACCATCGTGATGCTCATACAGAGGTAGTAGCATACGAGGAATGTACGGCGCGCTTCGATGCTGCTTGAATTGGGGTGGTACCTTCGAAATGGACCGATTGACAGCTTCATTACATTCGGTGTTGATTTCCGGCCGAGTCCAAGGTCCAGTGCCATTACGGCGGCGCAGTTAACCATCATGTAGAAATTGTGTTGTTCAAAGTGAAGAGGAGGTCGGTACCACAACACAGCAACCTGCAAGGCCTGCACAATCTCGAGAGACTTCTCTCCATTGCGCCATATGATGTCGGCGAGCTGATCCTTGAGCAATTTTGTCAGCTCGCGCTGAACCTCCTGTGAGACAAGCTGCTCCGCGCTACCATGAGATGATCCAGCGACCAAGGATAAGAAGAGCAGGGGCTTCTTTTCACGAACGTCGCGAGCGGTCGTGCCATGGGGGAATGGCACGGCAGGGAAGTGCGGACAGATCTCGTTGATGTATCGGAGGAACACGCGCTCCGCAAGCTCAGGGCTCACAAGCGAGTCAATCAGTGGGTTGATGTGCGAATGGTCTGCATGGATCCGGCTCTTTCCGTTGCGCTTCATCTCGGGATGTTCAGCTAGATCGCGGTGGATGGCGTCCATGTCCTCGGGGATTGTCTGTGCATGTTAGATGTAGGTCACGACAGCAGATAATGCACCTACTGCGTGGCTGTGTCCATTGTTTACCTTTCTCCGCTTGGCGTCTGGGCCTCGCTGGATAGTCTGTGCCGGCCCGTAGCCTGGAGGTATGTTTGCATAGCTGCTCTGCCCTGGGGTGGACCATTCGTGACTGAGCGTACCCATGCGGAATGAGCCTTCGGGCATGGCTGTGGCAGGAGTGTTGCCATCGTGTTGTGGCAGCCCTCCGTGATGTCTGATATCCGGAGCGGCTGACTTCTGCGCATGCAATGTTGCTGTCAAGGCATCGATCTTGCGTTCCAGCTCGGCGACGCGGCTGTCGGCTTTCTTCTGGCGCTTTCTCGTGGGCGGTGTGGTAATACTGGAGAGGGTTAGTTGGGCATGCAATGCGGATGGCCAGTGCCATACCAGGGCCGTCCAGCCTTTGCGCATCTTCTACACGATACGTCCGGGCGTTCTTGGTCGCAGCGCACCTTCAGTCCTCTGCACGAGTCGCATGCTCGAGGGCGCTTGAAGTCGCCGGCGTCTTTCGCAGAGCCTGGGGTCGCATGCGCGCCGTCGTGGTCGCCGTCGTCGTCCTGGTCATACTCGTCGTGGTCACCCTCCGCGATGTGCGGCGAAGGCTGTTGCAGCGCCGGATCCAAGCTGTTGCTTAGCGGAGGCTGCGGGTGCTGTGGTGGCTGCTGCTGTGGCGCTGACGTAGGTAGATAGTACGGGTGGCCCACGTTCTGCTGGGGCTGCGACGTGTACGGTTGCGATTGCGCGTTGTCTTTTGCATCGAATGGCGAGAACAGGGCCGGGTCAATTGGCGCAGACATGGTGTTGGACCTTGAGCGCGAGCGCAGTCGAGCTGCCGAGGTCGGGATGTCGGTGGATGAGAAAGTGCGACGATGAACAAAGTGGGGACCTCGAGGTCAATTGATAGCGCTAAGCTGCTTCGAGGGGTGACATGGCAAACCGATGTGAGGCTCACCACCACCGAGGAACACACAGGGTGGGACAGACAATGTATGCAGAGGGGAAGAGCGTCTAGTACCGACGTGCAAGCGCTTCTGCGCTCGTCAGGTGCGAAAGAGTAAGATGCATCCAACTGCCTAACATCCTTTCACTGTTCAACGAGCCTGAATCTACACCCACGCCAGCAAAGCCTCTGAACACAGCAATGACGTTGGCCAGCATAGATTACCGAGATTCATATGGCTGAGCAGTCCATATCAACAAGAAGGACATTGTCGATCGTCTGGACACGGTTCATCAGTCATCATTCATCATTAATCCTTCATCCGTCATCCTTCATCATTACATCATTACATCATCCAGCATGCGACTACCTCCTCGTACCGTCTAAACAGTACCAGTACATTTGGACGCAAGGGGAACGCGGGCATTGCGCAGGGACCCAGCCCTGCATTGCCACACCTATGCGGTGCTGCCACGGATAGCTGGAACCTGCCCTTCAGACGTGACCCACGATAAGTGGCAGGCTCGTCTGTACATTCCATTATCTTGCATCGTCATCAGCTTCAGCCTGAGCTGACAGGCGGAATGATGGCCACCTCATCGCCTGCTTTGAGCTCGTTGTCCGCGCCTAAAGCATCGTCATCGTCTAGATCGACATACTCGAGGTTCACGGTCACAGCACAGCTGCTCAGCACCTTGTCCTTGATGCCAGGGTACGCGTCTTCGAGCCTTGTGAAAAGGTCATGGATGCGGAGTGGTGCAGGCAAGTGCTCTGTAGTCTTGCCCGTGAACGTTGAAGCAGCGGCAAAGTACAAGATCGTGAAGTGACCTGCGGGAGTTTTCGCACATGCCATGTTGGCGGCTAGGGGTTACTGCGACTTGTTAGACGTGTGTTTGCGCGGTCAAGAGCAACAAATCGTAAGTGCAAATTTTCTGGTCAGCCAAAAAAAAGGTGTTCCGCAGGCCATCACCGAAGTGACAGTCGGATAATACATGCTATATTGGAGAACATCACAAGAGAGGGGGCTTGATGCAATGAGAGTGGTGACTGCTTACCTTTTGAATTTGTGAGTGTGGAGGAAGAAAGGTGCGGAGTTCTCGGAGGAGAAGACATGTGAGTTCGTGCGTGGCCCTAGCGGCTGTCGCGACTTTCTTGAGCGCATCATTGTGGATATTCTGCAGCCTTCATTACCCCATTGTAGAATATGCACCCACGTGTGCTGTGGGCTTCCAGCAATATCTGCTTGCGATGCCAATGGCGCCTCGCTTCTCCGAGCCAAAGAAGCGCTCGTTTGCAAACTTCACGTAATCCTAATTCGTCCATAACTGCGTCGCGCACGATTCCAGGGCGCTCCTTCCACACTTCTGCACTTGTATGCCCTCAGCACACCCTCCAGCTTCGCGATACTGATACCATCCAGCGCGCACAATCTCTCGTTACTTCCACACCCATCGACTTAGCCGTCGACCCCGTCTTCATTGCTCGCCCGCAACAAGTACCAATTCGCAGTCATCTCGAGCAGTGGCAAACCCAGTACGGGGGACCCAGCGAGGAGACATTGTCTGCTTTCGAGAGGCATCCAGCAAAAGGCGAAATAATCAACAATGTGTCTAAAATCTCAAGTGCATCTCCAGCAGATGACCAGACAGACGCCGACAGGTGGTTTGCTGGCGAAGACGATGATGGAGAAGACTTGGTCACCATAGGTCTCTTTCTGAAGCCTGGAGATGTCGTCGAACTATCGTACGTGCTATCTACAAGAAGCATGCAGACATGAAGACTGACGCTTTGCAGACAGGCTGGACGCGAGCCTATCCTCGCTGTCTTCGTCCAGCAACTCGACAATGACAGCCAGTTCTATACCATCAACGGGAAATGGGCCCATTCGAATCTCGCTCAGATATCCTTCGCCATTCCAGGCTGTGTAGATCCCGCACTTCTGCAACCTCTCCTACCTTTCTTACCAACAGACCCTGACAAAGCCAATCCGAAAGGCGAGGTCCACGTACCTGCAGAAGTTGCTGCTCCGGTGCAAAGACTTCTCGACAACTTGGCGGAAGAATCTGAGGGCGTTTACCGAAGAAACGCGCCAGTTCTGGACACCGCTTATGCTGTGCTTGCGGACAACAATCGAACCCGCATGATGACACTTGCCCAGATCGCAAAGACCTTGCTTGCTCGAGGGAACACTGCGTGGACGCCCTCCTCACCGGATCTCTTAGCAGTGCGCAAAGCTTTGAATCACAATGCTTTTCGCTTCCGTTCAGACCAACGCAGCCACCGTTTGACCAACGTGTTCGCGATCCGTCCCAAGAAGGACGTACAGGTCGTTGAGACTGTCCATGAGTGGATCCGAGAATATTTCGAATATTCGGCTACAATCGCGAACGAACCGAAAAAATCGGCCGTAAGGCGTACCAATGGGGCAACGAACGTTCTACATTTCCTCCAGAAGGCCCGCAGGCTGGTTGCGAAGAGTAGGAAAGATCGAGATCCCACCTCAGGTGGGCTTGGGCCGAGTAAGAGTCGGGATGGAAACGCATCTGAGCCCTCGATGCGAGCGGTAACGGACGAACTTTTTACGAAGAGTGACCATGAACTTGTTACCTTCTTGCAAGCGTGGGTGCTGAACAACCAATTCCAGAACATGGGAGGTTTGCATTCTGCGTGTGCCGATCTTATTGCTGCGACTGGATGCTACAAGCCGGGGACCATACAGCATCGGGCCGAAGTCGAGTTGCGAGCAGACTTGATTCAGCGTGCGACTGGGCTTGTGTTCTTGCAGGAAATTGGAGTCATCACGCCCTACGAAAACCGCTCTATTTATGATGAACAGCTCATGCTCCCAACAGTTCGACTATCACGAAATTTGGAGCTGCTGAGCGAGAAGGCAAAACTACTTCGAAACGCCCCTGATTTCCGCGATTCCATGGCCGGCATGCGCCGCGACTGGGGATCGACAAACATCTATTGCATAGATGATATTGGGGCCCAAGAGATCGACGATGGTATTTCCATTGAGAGGGTCAAAGGTGCCGTCTCAGAATTTTGGGTTCATGTTCATGTGGCGAACCCGACTGCGTTTTTTGACAAGACGCATACGCTGTCCAGTTTGGCCGCACACATGACCCAAACTGTGTATACACCGGAGCGAACATTCCCAATGCTGCCCAAATGGGCCACCGATGACCACTTCAGTCTACAGTGTAACCGACCAGTAATTACATTTAGTTCGAGGGTTGATCGCCACGGCAATGTACTCGAAACCAACATCTCACATGGCATCATTCGCAATCCCATCTCTATCACACCTTCAGAATTGGCCTTGAGCCTGGGAGAAAAACCCACGGGAAACACACGCAAACTTGTAATTGGAAGCAAAGCAGTGTCCAGTGATCAGGTGCGAGATCCTCCATCCATCAACCCTGGTCAGCGCCAGGAGCTACATGACCTCTATGCAGTAGCAAAGTCACTCTTCAAAAAGCGTCAAGAACGCGGCGGTATCTCCATGTTCAACAGCTCACCAAGTGTACGTGTCCATGAGAGTACGCAGAAATCTGGTCTGACGTGGAACGCTCCCTCAACCGATATATCTCGATTCATCAAAGGCGACCCCATTATCGAAATCACAAAGCCTGCATCGCAAGGCTTCCTGCGCTTCGATATGAACGCTACCAATATCGTTGAGGAGATTATGATGTTGGGTTGCTCCACGGCTGCGTCGTGGTGTGGCGAACGAGGAATACCGGTTATCTTCAGAGGGTCGATCGCTCCGCCCAACGCCAACCGCACACCATCAGATGAGCTTAAGCATAATATCATGTCGAACTACCTGGAGAAACACCAAAACCCCCCACTTGCACTGACTATGCAGTACATGGAATCGCTGGGTAGGGCTATTGCTCATACATCTCCAGTGCCACACAGAGTGATCGGAGTCTCCGGTTACGTCAGAGTTACGAGCCCGCTTCGACGCTTCAGCGACATGATTGCTCATTGGCAGATCGAAGCTGCCATTCGATACGAAGTGAAAACTGGCAAGAAATACATTGCTGCCGAACTGAACTCCCAGCGTGGCATCATACCTTTCACTCAGCGTCAAATTCAAGACTCAATCATTACGCTCTCGCCGCGAGAGAAGCTCATCGCCGCAACTCAGAGGAATGCGGTCAATCATTGGGTTTCCCAGGCCTTCCTTCGTGCTTTGTACTACAACGAGGCTAAGCTGCCTCCCACGTTTAGATGCTGGATCAGATTTGTTGACCCAGGGTCAAATTTACGTGGTTTGAAGTCCATGGCGGTAGGCCTCATGCCCGAATTCGGCCTGAGGGTTGCCATACGGGACATAGAGGAGGCCCAGCTCGGTGACGAATGGGAAGTCACGCTCGACAGTGTGGACTTGTTCAACGCTCGCATCTATGTGAAGCCCGTCCAACTGTTGAGCAGAGAAACGAATGAAGGCGAGTAGTACGCGTTGATGGAGGGAACCTACAAAACGTTGTCTAGATCGGACAGAAGCTCACAGTTCGTACTGTTCTCGAGTGCATGGGACTTGGTAGCATCAGCTGAAAGGCTCAGCTCAGATCACTACTCCATGGGTTTGTCCAATCACTTTGTCTTCGCTCACTGGCGACGATGGGGCGTTCTGTGCGACGGGGAAGGACTGGCGGCCACGCCACACACATCTATGCTTGGGTGGACCTGGCACGTGAATTACATATGAATCAGCGAGCGATGCGGTGGCAAATCACATGGACATCGTTAGACTTGACAGGCGGTAGAAAGGAGGCGAAGTTTAAGCGCGACGGCAACGAGCAGGCCCAAGGCGCTGGCGAGGCACATGAATATCACCCCTGTCAGCCATCAAAAGCCCGCGGAGCACTAGCGACAGATGTCGGTCCAACAAGGATGCAAATGTCTTACTGTAAGCCATGCGTAGTCTAGTTCTTTCGCTTATAGAATAGAGATAAACAAATTACAGCACGGCAAGAGATCCGGTTCGCCCAGACATGCGCATGCCGCACGGCCGGGGTGAGTGGATCCAGCGGACCGGGCCCTTGGTAAAAAGCGCCAGATCTGTGTACCAAGTATCATGTACTGTCCCGACAGTCCTTTTACGTCCTTGGCGATATCTTTGTACGACTGAGGCTTGGTGAGGCTTGCCGATGCACCACTACTGCACCACGACCAATTCGGTCCTATGCCTACACTGAGAGCTTACACGCCTTGACCGACACTCTCCCATTGCACACACACTCCACCCCTAATCAGGCGAATTCTATGAATGAGGCTGCGAATGTGCAATTACTGATCACAGACTACAAGAGCAGGGATCAGCCACTGCCAGCCTAGCGATATGCACTTGTTCGTCACAGGAGCTGAGACCCGCCAACCTCTATTTGTCGAAGAGGCGACAGTGGTATTATAACACAGTCCCTGTGATTCGGATTGAACCAACCACATACCGTCACATTGGTTCAACCCACAATACTGGAGTCGCATGTCAAACCCTAGGCCGAATGCCAACCATCCGACCATGGCTACATTTTCGCATGACCGCATTCGCAGTCCCTCTGATCAATCCATGGACATTGCTAGAAGAAAGCAGCAAACCCAGCAACCACGCCAACTTCTGTCTTGTACCAAGTGTCGTGAGCGGAAGGTCAAATGTGATCGCACCAAACCCTGCTCAGCCTGTTGCGCACGAGGGGCGCCTAAAGAATGCCATTTCGTCGCGGAAGGGGGTGATTACGCTCCGATTCAACAGTCCTACGAACTACGCAAACTTCGCGCGGAGAACCTACGATTGAAGGAACGGCTGCGTACCAGCAAGATTTCTATCGAGGAAGATGATTCCGACCAATCCTCAGGGTCCCAACCTGGCAACAGGTCTAGAGCGTCCTCATTCAAGAAACGAGCAGCACGGCAGAAACGATTCCAAGGCTCTGAGTTATCCGACTCGATATACTTTGGCTCTCCAGGACTAGCGAACATTATTGTAGATGTGAGTGGATTCAATATCATTGACACAAGACTTGCTGATTGGAACAAAGTTCGCAACTGAAAATCTGACACCCACAAATGCCCAATCTCTTGCGCATCATATGCCCCGCGGTCCAGACATTTTTACACCAAAGTCGCCCTCTTCTTATCCATTTGCGACTTTGTTTGCAGCAACTCCAGAACAGTGCATACCGCAGCTTCTGGATATTCTCCCAAATCGGAAAGAGCTGTTAGAGTACTTGTCCGCCTTTGAAAAGCGCGTTTATGTCTGCGCATTCCCTCATCTCCCTGTCGAGCTTACCAAGGCTGAAATCGAGCGTTTCCTCTCCGATCCAGAGAGAAATGCCCGAATGTGCCCTGACATGTTGGCGTTGATATTTGCGGCCATAGCACTGGGCGCACAGCACTCTGTTTGGGATAAATCTGGTGAACAGTGGAGAGCAGAGTTTGTCGATGCTGAAGCGCAAAGAGGCAACGTCTACGGTTAGTAAAGGTTTCCAAAGTTTTAAGCAAGTCTAACCAGACGGTCAGTCGCGGCTTCCATGCAAGCCCTCCGCCTTTCATCGTTCATGCATAAACCTTCACTGTTGGCAATCGAATCTCTTGTAATGATAGGACCATTTCTGACCAACTCTGGACGCTTTCTGGATGCCTGGACACTTTTTGGCACTACCGTTAGATTGGCACAGGCTATTGGTCTTCATCGTCATCCAAAGTATCTCGATCCAGCCCCACCCACTCAGAGAGAATGCTCAATACGCCAAACCCTCTGGTGGTGGATGTTGCATATGGATGAGCAGTATTCGATGAGTTTGGGGCGTCCGCTTGGAATCAGCGGCATGGGGGATTGTCCGCCCCCTCACGAGCTTACCACCGATCCGCAGATGCTGCGATTTGGTGAATTTATCAACCACTTTACGATACTGGCCAGGCAGATTCTGAGCAGTGATCGATTGACCAACACCAGGATTGATGAGTTCACCGATCTCCTCGCCAGACTTCTAGACACGATACCTGAGTTGCTTCAGTTTGATGACTCATGGCTAGACGAAGACAACGAACTTCCCGAATGGCCATTGAGCGCCATGGCTGCTGGTGCGTTATTCGAAGCTAATAGCATCATTTTGGTCAAGGCTCACCTTTTAAAGTTTACTACTGCAAGACTCATACCTACCTCATCCTGTTAAATCGTCAGAGGACCGATAAACCTTCGGAACATTCTCCTGCAGCTGCTACCAAGTCTTCTTCGTCGTTCCGTCCCGTCAATGTGATGCATTCCTCGCATCCCTCGCCTACCACATCGATAGCCTCGCCACGTGGGCGGCCCCTGGTACTCAGTTCTTCTTCAGGAATTTTAACAGCTTTCCTGTTTTTCTATACGCGCACTCCCTCATCCCTCGTCTCCTGGACCATCAGCCAACAAGCTTTCAACAGCTCTATGATACTCCTGCTAGATGCATTAGAGACCGGTAATCTTTCACACGTAAGAAAAGTCGAACAAGCTTATGCGGTCTTCAGGGAGCTACAAGACAATGGTGTCCACAAGCTTGCAGGCTTGGCTGTCGAAAAGCTAAGCTGGGGCCTAGATCTCCTGCGCAAGAATATGGGAGGATTTGGCACACATCAATCACCAGACAGAATCCAGTCAGCAAGCGCACCTCAAGATGAAGCGGACCGTATCACAGGAGCTTCCCGCGATACGGTAATGGGCAATACAGGCATGCTACTACTCGAGGAATCAGGCTTGCAGTCGTACGCACCAGAACGCTTTGCTCCCTTCACATGGGCCGCAACAGGAGCTGAGAGTGAACCCACAACCCCGAGGGGACCGAAGCAAGACCACAGATTGCACATTTCCAGCAAAGCTAGTTCATTGGCTTACATGAAGCTAGAAAGCTCGAACAAAGCTGTTCCGATCCTGAACGAGCTTCAAAGCAGTGCAAGATCACCCCAAAGATCGGCTTTGGGACGATATTGTGCGCCACCGTCACATGAACAGTCCCAGCCACGGAATTGTGTAACAGGCCCGGCCTCGCCGGCTGTGAGCGGTGCAGCGCCCGTGCCGCAACAGAACCACAATGACGGAACCATTGGCACGGAGCAATGTCGTCCACAGCAAAAGCATTCGCCTCACTCATTGCACCTCGAGTCGAGTCGGGTCATGCCTGCTACAGCTTTTGCTAACGATAGAAGGCTGGAGTTTGGCAAAGAAGTGGTGGACCGTGTTGGGCCTGCTCAACAATGGGCCGAACCTGCGTCAACACCCAAGCACTATCAGATCTCGGCAGCACAACTCAGACACAACTCGTGCCCGTCACTGCATCAACTCACGACAACCCCACCCCTCCTGCGACCCACATACTCGTCGCCTCTCGCAAACAGAGCGCACAGTCCTGTGAGTAAAGAGCATCACGACGTGCATACACATTGGTCAGCGAATCCTGCAGCCCCGATATTGGGCAGCCCAGAGGCAGGGATGGTTATCTCGCCCATGTCCGACCAGGGCCATACCATTCCGGGGTTCCATCACGAGAGCGCTCAACAGCAGCAGATGATGTATCAGCACTCTTTTCCGAACTATTCGACGGCTCCAAGGGTCGATGAGATCGCAACGAATGTGGAGCAGATGACAGTAAATCAATGGAAACAATGGGTGGGCAGCGGGTCGCGTGGGTAGCGTTCCTACCCACCCCACTTCGTGTCATGCTGTTTCGGCGTTCTTGTCCTTGCATTTGTGTATACATCAATTGACCTATCACTCTTTACCGTCTTGTTTTGTTGTGAGTGTATCAACGGGCTCCGTACGCTCCAAACGTTATGCTGATCGTAAAAGCCTCTATACCAACCTTCTCCGATGTACGTGTAACAATAGGATCGACCGTTTCCGTTTGTTAGAGTCCTGATACCCCCCATCGGATCGTGGTATTCGAAATGTGCTTTCCAGGAGTCTTGAAGTTGTCGTCATTGGTAGTTCGCCACCAGCAAGAAAAGCAATCACGTCCCCGCTTCCCTGCCACTGCCCACCCGCCTTTATCCAGCTTTGTATGCCGCCGGGCACCTCGCGCAGCATCGAGCCTCCTGTCATTCCAAATTAAGCTCTTCAATACGTAAAATCGGCTATCAACGTTTGTCACATCCAGCCGCGCACACATCTTCCTTTTATGGCATATCTTCCTCTGATGGCATATCTTCCTCCTACAGCTGTCATGTTCTTGTCTCGTAGCCTCGCCGTTCCATTCATTCGTGTATAATTGAAGTTTGCGTCCGAATCCAAGCAGAGCGACAACTGCACCGTATCACAACCGAGTTGCCAACTGCATCAACCGAGGACATGTCGAATATTAATCTCCACATTTACACCGGCGAGCACAAGCTCATCCCAGCTTAGAAACTCCCCACCCTAGCACCTTATGTCCGCTCGCCCATCCATCGCCCCTGCAATCAGATTCGCACTTGCGCCCCTCGACCCGTTCCGATGGTGCGTCTTATCCTGGTCTTCGGGAACAGGGTGTCAAATCCACGAGTCAGATCACGATGTGGGAAGGATGTGATCTTCGATCGCGTTACACGACAGTAGTGCCGAACGCGAGACTTGTGCCATCTTGTCACCCCTGTTACGACACGAGCTGAACGTGTCGCCCGCGTGCACCAAGATCGATCGACAGGCATTCCATCATACATTTGAGTTGGCTATCATTGCAACGAACACACTGGACACTGGATACCGACACGGTCAAGCGACACTTGTCAACGCCAAAGTGTACAGGACACTTCCTCGCCACGCCCAATGTCTGGTGTGATGGAATACAAGCTTTTAGCCCCTGCATGCGGTTCTCTCAACATTTGAAGGGCAACGTGCTCACTGTTTCGAACCCGTGATCTACATTGCCGCTCTGACGAAGTGAGGCAGCAAGTACGACTGTCTTTGGAACGGAGGAAGCCGGCCCGTATGAATGTGCCCACAAGATACAAGGGTTAGAGCGATAATGACATTTACACGGCTTCACCAACAGTTGCTTTTGCGTTCTGGAGTCTGAAGCTGCATAGGTGAGAACGTGGTGGCAACGGTTGGAAGGGCACTATCGGCGACCTGTAAGCGAGCAATGGGCGTCAGGAAGGAAGAGGCACTGATCGAGCATCGGTTGACTGCAGGATCGAGTACCAAACTTCCACGCTTCGCGTCAGGATGCGCAGGACCAAATTGCTTTTTCTCGTGTTTACTCGGAGTGGTATATACCTCCGATCGCTATTCGTAGGGTAAGCCACAAGCGAAAACTACGGCGCGGGTAATGTACCGAGATCTCGTCTGTCTTTCGGCCCTTCTACGGTCCAACTTAATCGATTCCCTTGACAGTGACAAGGGAGGTAGATCTTGGGGGCCAATCGACACTGGTGTTGACAACGCTGAACCCCACAACATCGAGCCCTCAGACCGATGGGGATCTCAATCTCCTTGGCGACAGCATGGATGCAACCAACATACGATACCTGCGTTAGTAGCCGGCACCAGCACCCCGAGACGCTACCGATCAGACTAGTGTGAGATCTGGTGGAGTGTGAGGGCCTGCTAATGAAACGTTTATGCAGAGTATAGCCCTCAAGTTGAGTGCTTGGCTGACCAGGTCGCCGATCTCGAGGGTCGGCGCCGGCTTCAAGAATCCGCTCACGGGTGCTGCACAAGTAGTTTGTATCAGCTCTGCAGATACGAGACTCATTGACGGCTGTATTGAAGACTGCAGAACACCTACCATCACTGCAGGGCAGTGGACAAGAACGGAAGTCCATTCAAATACGTCATGCCTGCTTGCGTTTCTTACACGCTCTCAGATCCGACAGGGCGCGGCATCCCATATGCGACGCTGCCACTTACCATCTGTCACTGCGGGACCGGCCCGCAGTGACTAACATAGTTACATGATCTCCTGCTACTCGAGGCAACCTTCTCGACTTTAAACGAGACATGTCGGATTGGATCCCCCACACCGCCTCCCCATTCGCAGATACAGAACCCGCCATTCGAGTCCATAATGCGGAACTAATGCGTCTTCACATTAGCAACAAAAAGCAGGGCAGGCTGAACGGCCCGCTGTATGCAGCTGTATGGTGGCTGCTAGCTGACGGAACTCTTGTGTGTGTGACGGCCTGTTCTGAGTTGTGCCCGTCGCATAAATGCAAATGGCAGGCTTGGAAGACGTTCAGTAAACGCGAAGCGCGTAATTTGGACCGAGGTGGTTGTTTCGAGCACTGTGGCATATTCAATACAAGGAGTTGCGAGAAGATGGACGCCATAATGAAGGTCTCCAAGATGCTCAATATCAGCCATCACAATCGTTTGAGGCCGTCATGGTCAAGGTAGGTAAGTGTTTCTTAATGTCCTCATATCATACGTAGAGATGCACTTGATTGAATTGCACACTCCACATCATGCCCTGTTCAGTATAGGCTTAAAGGTATATAATACAGATGCTGTCCAATTCCTGCAAGTACTGCCATGCCAAGCCCTCTGACCTCAACGCAAACTTCAACTTTCCATACTACGCTTGCCTGTCCAACCCCCAGTCAATTGCTTCTGAGACATTTCACAGAGTCCTTGATCTTCTTGAACCAAGACAGTAATCTCCCTCGAGACGGTCGGCCACGGTCAGACGTTGGTGTCTGAGTACCAGTTAGTGTGGAGAGAGGGTACCATGGGAGAGCCTGAATTCTAATCAACTACTTGTAGAGTCTTGGCTTATGGAAGCGTTGTGTGATATGTTTCTGTAGGAGATGATTTCCAGGGGGGCTGCCTACCGGTTCTAGAGTGTCGCTGCTATCGGGTTTGACATGTGCATCTTATATGTTATCCAGCAAAGGGTGGCATGAGTTTGCTACCGTGCCACAAATATCAAGTGATAATTAATAAGCGAAAGTGGTCACTACGAGTAGCAGTGTGACCTCCAACAAGTAAGGCCTTTAGTGTGAGTGAAGATTCGCTGACTTATACAATGCGAAGTTATGCTACGCTATGCAATGGAAAAATTACAGGCTGTCCTCCGTTCCCGTCCCTCTCCTTGCCCAAACGCCTTGGAAGTAGTACACCAATGAATGATTTGAAAGAATGAAAACCAGGGGTATACCAGAACGCCTTAACACAATTCTTCACAAAGCATTGCACCCATGAGAGATGGTCTCCTTGACAACTTGATCGCTGTTTCACCATTACCGCTCTCGTAATGTCCATGCATTCGATTGCAGGTAGCCAACGGTATCGCCAATAATCAAGCCAGATGCGTCTATACTGTGTTTACGGCCGGGTGTTTCTCCGTCAATGTGAGATCGTTGTCCAATTACCCTAAGCTAATGGAAATTTGATTTCTTGCTGGGTGAGACTGACGATTCGGGTAGGTCGTAGAGACACTGCGGGCCAGAAGGCTCTCCCGCAAGTCCACAAGTTTTTATTGTTGTCGTTCGAGCGTAGTTGCTCAGTCACGAACAGACAGCACTCCTATCATCCTCTGTAAAGGTCAATGTCCTGGTGTAGAGTCCAATCTCTTGGGCAAGCGCCTGGAACAATAGGCCACGACAATGCCTCCTGTTTTTCAAAGCGTTTTCTGAAAGTGAAGCACCTGTAATCATCATTCGAAGGCCGCCTGTTCCATTGCGAGCATAGGCTGTGGGCGTGGCGTGTTGTTGAATAATGTCGTCTGCATAGACGGGTGAGTCTCGATCGTGACACTTCCAGGCCAAAATTCCAGAGCTGGTGCCTGTTCTAGACCCGGTGTGTGCCATGGAGGTATCGTCTGATGTCGACCATCATCTCCCATTCAAAGCACTACTCTTCGTGCAGTTGGTGCGTAGGGCATGCGCCACGACCCTTCATTTTCCACCAGTCCTTGATGCATTTCTGAATCATGTTAGCCCGGATACAAGAAAATTAGGAACTATGGATCACGTGGCATGCAAAGAGGGCGTTGAGAGAAAAAGGCACATACCTCGTGGAACTTGCACCAGCAGACTAACCTAGCCATCTTGTCGCCTGCCTGGAACTCCTCGAAACAAATCACGCATTCGGCATCATTGCCATCCTCGTCCACGCAGTCCTTCTCAGTAGCAACATACGGAAACATGCCGCGGGCAGCATGGCTGTGTCTGTGTGAGGAACTCGCTCCCTCGCCGTTTCCTACGCTGCTCATACCACGCGTACGGGTCATGGGTAGGCTGGTGGAGGTGTGCGCTTGCGGGCGTATTGCTGTGGAAGTGGGCGCGGGTGACGCCGAGTGAAGTGCAATGCACTCCTCGATATGCTGAGATCGTACCGAATCATCACCATCTGGACCATTTGCGGGTAGTTCGCCTCCGCAAATGGGACATTCGTCCTCTTCGGCAATTTGACGCCTCGGGCGGGGGTTCAGCTGCTGGATCGATGGAGGGTGCGGCGACGGGATGAAGAATTGCCGTGGAAACATGTCACCTCCTCTTGCAGAACTTGAGCCTGAGCCTTCACGCTGCTGATGTGGCTGTGGTATGTAAGAAGGCCCTGTGGGTTGGCGTGAAGTAGCTAAAGTATGATCATGTTGGCGAGCATGCGAGGGATACACGTGGCTAAGGTTTGGCAGAGGTGACGGCCAACGGTCCTCGGAACGTGTAGCATCGTGGTAGCTCACACGTTGATGATGGAAGGAATCACGCGAGGGTTGTGTTTGGCCGTGCCCAGCAGCCTGAGAGGCGCCATGCACGCTGGAGGACGAGCGGTGCGAACGCTGATAGGGAGGAACGGCGCCTGCGGGATAGTTTGGTCGCGCGGGTGGGCGGGGCGAGTGGGTATAGGCATTGTTTGAAGCAGCCAGGTACTGTGGTGGAAGGCTGTAGTTTGGGTCCGGGACACAGGGGTTGCAAACGCGGACCTCTTCGCCGCCACCTAGCGCTGGGTTGCGGAACGGGCCGAAGTTGGACATGGGGTTCTGGTCATCGTCGCCGGCGAGCTGGATGAGGGCGTTGGCGCCGTCGGCCGGCGGGTGGACAATGAACTGGCGAGGGATGGTAATGCGGTGCGGCGAGCACTGAGAGCACACGACGCGGCCACACTTGCGGCAGTGGTGTTTGCGGAACAGGAAGGTGAACTGGCGGCGGCACACGGGACAGTGGGTGACGTCGGCGTCGGGCTGCCACGGCGGCAGCACCAGATCGCTCTCGCGGCGGAGGGGGCGGGGGGTGTTCGCAGGCGGCGAGTAGGACGGTGGGGGAGGCAGCGGCCGTTCGCGCGCGGGTGCGGGCGACGAGTCCAGCACGATGGGCTCTGCGCTGGAGCCGGGCTGCGAGCCGCTGTGCATGCGGATGCTCGACGGGCGGCGCATGGGCGGCTCGGCCGTCGTCAGCCGCCTCTTGCGGTCGGAGCTGCTGCCAGACGACGGCGTGTCGGAGCGCGGCGGGCGAGAGGGCAGGGCGAAGGGCAACGACGGCGGCGGAGCGTCCATGGTGGGCGCCGTTGCAGCAGGCGTCGACTGCGGGCGCCGCTGTGCGGGGTCGACGCCGGCCTCTCGAAGCAAGGCCGCCCACGTCTCGCCGCCGTATGCGTCGCGAGGCTGGGCGAGGAAGTGGGAGGCGACGGCGCCGTGCAGGTGACGGTGCGGGTCGGCGCTGTCGACGGGGCCGTTGTCGCGTGCGGGCTCGTCGGAGGGCCGGTCCATGCTGCTGCGCGGACGACGGAGCGTGTGGGCGGTGGTGGTGCAGTGGACAGCGACACGGTGCAGTGGACGGAGCTATCTGGGGCAGTGGACGAGCTATATGGTGGGCTGGAGCTATACGGTGGGCTGGAGCTATATGGCGGTGCAGGCCGGTGCAGTCAGACCACAGGGCTACGGCGACATGCCGCCACCCCGTCTCCACGAGGCAAAGCTGGGTGAGTAATGCAGTCTGCCCGCAGTCTGCAGGCTTCTGTCCGTGACCGAGGCCCTCTTGCTGTGTGTAGACGCTCACACCCGGCCAGACGACGTTGCGAGCGAAGCGTCGTGTTGCGGTGAGGCGCCGAGCTGCCGTTGGCCGCCGGTTCGATGTGGATACACCTCGACGCGGAGCCGGTGAGCGTAAAGCACGGCTGACAAGGCTCTACGTGCACGTGAGACCGGCGAAGCAATGGCTGAAGGGCGCAAATCCGAGTCCACGCCTGGCCAAGCTGGTGGGAGCTGGTGGGAGCTGGAGGCACGTCGTGAGAGCCTCAGGCCTTATCGACTGTGCTAAGACGCTTATCAGAGCCGCACATGCGTCGAGCTCCGAGCAACCGCCGCCCCACGCCCCGCACTTGGCCCGCTGCAACCGTCTCCATCATGCCATCCTCAAGAGCACAAGGCCATGCAGTGCTCTATTACTGCCACGTGTGTTGCAGTGCTCACACCCTCACTCGGTGTCTTGCAGTCCTCATATTACCACACCATGGATCATGCTCATACAACTACACCATGTATCATGCTCATACAACTACACCATATATCATGCTCATACAACTACACCATCTGTTGCAGTGCTCGTATTACTACACCATTGTGAAAGCAGTGCAGCCTTCGCTCCAACAACATACAAACAAGAAAGTCCCCCATCCAGATACCCAAACGTCCTATATATGCACAACCCCCTTGCGCCATGCTTTGCAGCCCCAACCTGCATGCTTCCAAACCCTCTACGCCAGTAAATGAGCGCTCATCATGACTAAACGGCAAATATACAGCTGCACAGCCTGTCGTCGTTACAACAACGTATGGCCCCAACAAGGAGGAGCGCGTCAAAGCCTTGCACACACTACCCATCTCGCCACAACCGTCCAACTGTCACCCCAACATCAGACGTGTCTTGACCTGCGACTCCGCCCGCTCATCTGTGTGCTGCCACTCCGACTGCGATCTACAATTTCCGCCCTTGCTTCCACATCCGCCCCATCGTACCCGTCGCTGTGGAAGCTGTCTTGCGTCCTATGCCCTTGTACGTACCCTGTGCTGACCATTCCGCTTGCACTTATCACCGGCGGTGGAGCGAGTGCTTGCCGGTAGGTGCTCGACGCCGCCGAGTGCCCTGGTGATCGCTCAGGCGAAGGATCTGTGGAACCAAACGGCAACCGGATACCATGTGTTCCACCACGAGGTTGCAGATGTTGGTTGCCCCGTGACATTGGCGGAGAATCCATGATCCTCGACAATCGTGCATTGTTCTCGAGGATAGCAGCATCTGTCGATGCCGTGCGTCTTGAGCTCCTTCTTGGTATTGTCGGTGCTCGCGCGCCGCCTTGTCCACGTCCTGATGCGTGCGAAACGCGCGAGCCCACTCGACTAGGCAGCTCGATGCCGCCACCCGTCTCAATGGGTCCTAGCATGGGTGGAATCTCGGACACGCGATTAGAGTCGTATGCCAAACGTTCATCGTCACTAAAGTCTGACTCGCTGTCACTCGACTGTGACCTTCTGCTCTCGCCAGCTAACACTCCGGCCGGTGCAACCGCCCGCGATGAACTCTTTCGGCTTTTCTTGGACTCTGGTGAATCTGGATGATCGCGATAAGGCTCTTGCGTGGCTCGTGGTGACTGCTCATGCTCCTCCTGCTCCTCCACCGCCATCATCTGCGGTGGCATCCTTGTGCTTCTAACCACCTCAAAGCCCTTGCTCTTTTCTTTCTTGCGGCCGCCGCCCAGCAGATTCAAGTTCTTGAACCATCCCGTAGCAGACGATACTGGACTCATGGGATCAGCGGGTCCAGTCTTCAACTTCCGGCTAGGTTGCGACGAGAGAGCGGGTCCACGGAGGCCGTAGTAAAAGTCAGATTCTCGTACTGAGTAGTCGGTGTTGTTGCGACGTTCAAGATTCGGGTCCGAGTCGTTCTCCCGGTTCATGCGCAAGTACGCTGGCGACGCGCGAGATGGACCTTCACCTGCATCATGAGCAGCTTCGATATCCATTTGGTCCGAGTATGGTGCATCCACGATATCTGCGCTTCCTGGTGGTGGGGCTCCTCGACCACGTGCACCTGGTCCCACCGAATCCATCGTGTTTGTGCGCACCCGGGGTGGCCTGTAGTAGGGATCCGCCTGATCGAGTTGTGTTCCCATGGTTGGTCTGCGAGAGCTCTGACCAGAGTTCCCTCCCAAGAAATTAAAAGGCATTGCATTTACCCCGGGCGTACCCGGGCTGTTGCCTTCACCAGAACTAAAGTCGAAACCTCCACTTCGACGCTGCTCGTCCCTGTCGTACGGCTGATTCAGAAGCACACCAGAGCTGGCAGACAAACTACGCGACCGGCTGTCCATAAGCTGGATATTCTTGTTCTCGTCATGGACGAGCATCGCCGCATTAGAGTTGAGACTGCTTCGTTGCTGTCGGTGGTTTACTCTCTTCGAGAGCTGGCGTTTTCCGAAAACCTTGGTGAGACCGCCTCGCGTGTCTGCACCTACGCCCGACAACCTCGCAATGACTTCGACAATGGTTTGTAAGGCATTAAGAAAGAAGCCAAAGATCAGGACAACAGCGTGTAGAAGTAGAATCGCGTACCCAATCCAGCCTTTCGAGGACTCTGAGACACCAAGAGAGGGTACGAAGGCGACCGAGAGGAGGATGCAAGTAAGTCGGATGACCGAAAAGAATGTGTGGTATGCGTTCATCGACGTGTTGGATTGAAATGGCCGGAAGGCGTGTAGAGTTAGAATTAGAATTACTTCGCAAATAGCGAGCATGATAATCTGGGCAATACCAGAGGGCTGAATCGCACCTATAGCAATGCCTCGTATGATGGTTAGCAATACAGGGATGAAAGCAAATGGTGCTGCGTCGTCAGAGTACGTATTGTACAATGGACCGTACGTCAACACCGTCGGTAAGTCGTCGAAGAGGTGGGCGCGAGGTCGTGTGGTGAAGATAAGCCAGAATATCCAGAACGCTACTCCCATGACCCCAATGAGAAGCACAACGGCAGCACCAACTACGGATCCGGGGGACCGCGGCGCTACGACCATTTGGAAAAGCGAGAGTGCAATGATTGGCAGCATGAAGAAGTTGAAAACGATCCGAACAATATTGCCGGCTGTGAATGACCAATTTTTTCCGGTGAGGTCACCCTCTTGCGTGTGGGTAAGCATGCGAAGGAGCCACCGGGCAATAAAGCCAACCTGGGTCAATACAATGACGATGCCGATGAGGACAAGGAGGAAAATGGCCATGCAAGCCCACATGTCCCGCTCCATGGTCATGCCAACGTATTGTCCAAGCCGAGTCAGACCATAAGTACCGTTGACGATGTAGATGCCGTCATCGAGACTCTGCGAACCGTTCCCCTTGCTGACAAAGCTCTGGTTGAACAAGAGGACAGACCAACTGGCCTGGCTGACGGCCGGTTGGAAGAAACCCGGGTAGTTTAGGCTCAGACTGCCGGCCAACACGATAAATTGGATGTATTGCAGGCAGTCACCGAATCCTGGAGTGACAAGGCGCAAAAGATCTTCGTCACGACCATAGTTGCTGGTCCAACGAAAAATGTTCGACGTTCCCCACGGGCTGCACGTGGCTGCGAAGACGGTTGCTATCCCCACAAGAATGAGCACAGCCGCGGGCATGTAACAGACTGCATCGGACAGCCTTTTCCCTAGATCCGGGGTGATATTCGCAGACACGCAGCCCAAGGTGTATTTCCTCTCATCACCGGACACAATACGCAATTCAGTCGCCCAAGTGGAGAAGGCGTAGGTGCTATTGAAGTTGTGTGCTACAGTGAAGCCAGGCAAGCTGTAAGGATCGCTCGCATTGGCCTGGAAGGCCGGCGCCATCGGGCACCCCGATCCAGTTTTGTTCAGTACATTCCAGCAGAATGATTCGCCTGAGGGAGTCCATGACGAATAGGTCAGGGTTCTAAAGTCGGAGAATAGCGTGGTGTATTTATTAGTAAGCTTGTCGAGCTCTTCGATCTTCCCCAGCAACGTCTCGTTCGGGCTCTTCCAGCTCAGGTCGTCCGGTGGAGGTAGCTTGCCCCTGTCAGATTGGCCTGATACATTTCCGTACACGGTGACGTTCAGGCCGTGCGTTGGGTTGTGGGTGTCGAAGGCCGCCCAAACGTACATGGGCGTGAACTGGAGGAATGGCGTTTCCTTGTCGAGATACAGCTTGGTCAAGCAGCTTTCGAAGTTGATGAAGACGGCGTCCGCGCGCGGCAAGAACGAGGCAAGGACGAGGACGAAGAATACGGTCGGTAAGGTGCGCAGGAGAGGCATCGTGCGCTGTCTCCGCCGGGGTCGTGGCGGTGGATGTGTGTGTTGGTGGGAGGGTATCTCGATTTGTCTGTTGCCGGGGGGCATTGGTGCGGCTCTGCGCTGTGTAGAGAGTGCCATTATCGTCTGCAGTTCCCCTTCATGTTCAAAGCCCACGCTCTCTTGGAGATGTTGTGTCGTGCAATGGGCGGCGACAGATGGCCGGCCTTTGCTCGCGGTGTTGGGGGCGCGCGAGGCAGTCGTATGACGTGGTATTGCAAACGCACAAATGTCGATCTGGACAGTGATCGGTGCTGGGGGCCCGCAGGTAGCAATAGAAGCTTTGCAGGCGGAGCTGAGGGCTGGCCGCACGCAAGACGAGGGTAGCCTGCCCAGGTTCGAAACACGGGGGCAGCACACAGTCGACAGTGCTGGCAGCGCGATGGATGGGAGGAGCGTCGGCGGCCGGTCTGGGCGGTGGGCGGCGGAGCAATCAATAGAGCAGGCCTACTGCCTCGTGGAGCGAGTGTTACGAAGGGAAGAGCAGAAGCCGCCTTGGTCTCCTGAGGCAGGCGCTGCGGGGACTGGGAGCGTCGAAGTGTAGCGCAACACGGTCAAGACACTAGCTGCACAGTTGGCCTCGTATAGAGGAGCGCCAGTGCGCACTACAGCCGTTGCGCCTTGAACTGCACAAGACACGGCGGGTGGGTGGCCGCAAAGGAGGCGGCGCAAGGAAAGAGGAGCTTGAAGATCTTCACGCGGCGCGGGCTGATGGGCATGCGCGCGAGGTAGTCTACACCCATCTAGCAGCCCTCAACAGCAACACGGCAGCGCAGGTGACGGGCGCCCACCGCGCCTGCCGCACGCTGCATCGTCATAGTCGCCTAGCGAGTGCTCTTACTGTTGACAAGGAAACATCTTCTACGCTGCACTCTGGCTAGGCCACGGGAGTCTGCCACCAGTTGCTCACCCACGAAAAGGCAGCCGGCCTGCGCAGGGCGCCGCTGATTGGGTGTTTGCTGGGTTTCTATTTCGGGCGCCCCCGTTAAGAACGCCACCCGCGAGCGCCTTCCTCAACGCTCGCACTCCACTGTTCGATGGTATTCAATGGGAGCACATGCTCGTCTATAACACGTACTGTTTGTATGCGCCAACACGCTCACGCAGGCCCAGTTGGCGAATGACTCCAAAAGCTCGAGAACAGTCGCATCGTGTTGAGGGCTGCAATGCTGCTTACGGTGCTGCGCCACACAGCAGATCCACCCACACTTGTAGCTCACAGCTCTGTTTCATCTCGCAGGGCAACGCGATCAACGCGACTCTGTTTCACCGATGCCTGTGGAGTCGCTGCCGGCAATCACCCGAGACAGCTCCAGCAAGCAAGTTGATGGATGCCCCTTGATGCACATCGACCAAGTGAAAACCTGACAGCTGGGAACCACGACATGGCAGTGACGTGCCCTTGGCATTTCAGCTTCAAGTAGTATACGACGGATTGTCTTCTCCATTGGCGCTGAATGCAGTCGGACAGTAACGAAAACCGTGTGGTCCACTCCTATTCCCACAGTCGATGAGACTACCATTGCTCTCGAGGGCGATTGCACTCGTCATTTGCAAGACGTCCAGCGATAATAAATAACCGGGAACAACTCCGCAAGAGATCTCACACAATAGCGTGCCCGATTAGATGATCGTAGAACCAGGCACTATATTTACTTCGAGGTACAGCAATTACACCAGCAAATCACAATGCGCCCCGCAGCCCTAAGTGCAAGGGTCCCCAACCTCCAAAGACAGTCAATCCTGCAGACTGTTTCCCCCGCAGGACGCTGTTCAACACAAGCCTCGCGATCTGGTTCCTGTGACAATAATGGACTCTGGCCACGACTCGCACACGCTCTTATCGCGTCATCTTGCAGGGAGTCGATCCATGCTAGTATCCTACATCACGTTTCTTTGGTAGTCGGCACGCCTTTCTGGCGGCTCTCACCTCATCTGGCAGGTACCAGCACGACAACGTGATTTTTCGACCAAAGCCCCGCTCATATCATAAAGAAAGACGCCTCACCGGCACAATTACACTGTTGCCCTAAGCCGACTTCCACGCAAGGTCGACAAGCCCGCAAAAGCCTTGCTTGGCAGTAGCTAAAATGGTTAGCCTTCGTAAGTGTTAGGCAGGTACTCTGGCTTAGGGCACTTGGCAGCGATTGTCAAGAGCTCCGCTGTCGATGATGCTGCAGGATCCCGGAAGGTTGGGACATGTTCAAAAGCTCACCATCTCCGCCTGGAATTTCCACCTTGTCCCACGTTTTCCAAACTTGCCAGCTTGGAGAATTGATGAGAGATGGCGATGCGGTCGACTATCCTGGCCGCTGGCCTACTTCTTGGCTCTGCGCAAGCTTTGACCACCGAGTAAGTATGGTGCATTGGAATTGCAGCATGTTGCTAACATCCGCAGGGGCATGCTTGCTGCGCCTCGCAGAAGCACTGGAAGTCTGAGTCCAAAAGGAGTATGTTCATCTTCAACTACATCGACACCGTACTAATATCTCAGGACCGAGCACTCTTCTCCTCAACCAGCTACAACTGGACGACTGCAAAGGCTACGACCGGCTGGTACTTCCTTGATGTCGAGAGCGGAAATACAACCAAGGCACCTTTTGGAAGCGAGGTCTCTGAAGTTGTCTGGATCGGCGAGACAGAAGACAGCATTCTGTACCTGAACTCGAGCAATGAGAAGATCCCTGGTGGTGTAACCCTCTACACGGCGGACCTGAGTGGGGAGTTCAAACCGTGAGAATTATCAGCTGAGGATCCGCAAGACTCTCGCTAACGGGTCTTAGTTCATTGGTAGCGTCTCTAAATGCTCCGTTCTCTGGCCTTAAAGCGGCAAAGGCGACTGATGGCTCTCTCGCGTTTGTTGCGAATGCCCTCGCGTACTGGAACAATGGCTCTGCCTACAACCCGGAGCTTGTTACCAAGCCCAAGTCGGCAGGACAGCTATACGATGCTAACTTCGTCCGCCACTGGAACTATTACATCACCGAGCAGCGATATGCCGTGTTCAGCGGGAGCCTTGCTAAGACCAACGGTAGCTACTCCTTCGATGGAAAGATGACCAACCTGCTGAAAGGCATCAACTCAACTATCACGCACCCAGAAAGCCCAGTTCAAGGATCTTCCAGCGATCCCGGCGACTACGAAATCTCACCCGATGGCAGCAAGGTGGCCTTCCGCAGCAAGTCCCCCGACCTACCCAAGGCCAACTACACAGCCAGCTACATCTACGTCGTCCCTCACGATGGGTCTGAGGTTGCAGTCGCTATCAATGGACCCGGTACGACCGCCCCCAAAACTGCTCAGGGAGCTTCGGGCTACCCAGTTTGGTCGCATGATAGCAAGAAGTTGGCGTACGGCCAGCAAGACGGTATCGACTACGAGTCCGACCGCTTCAAGCTCTATGTTGCAGATATCGAGGGCTCAAATTCGGAAGTTCACGCAGTAGCTGAAGATTGGGACTCATCACCCTCCGGCCTCAAATGGAGCCCTGATGATGCCGATCTTTGGGTCATCTCCGAACTCCACGCAGCGAACCGCCTCTGGCTCGTCCCTCACGATGCTCCTACTGACTTTAAGCCCGTAAACTTCACCGGACCTGACACCGTGCTAGCCGACTTTGACATTCATCCGGATGGCTCTGCATTCGTATCGGCCGCTGCCTCATGGACAAGTCGTATCTTCTACAAGCAGTATCCTAAGGAAGACAAGAAGATTATCTTCACCGCTAACAAGGTAGACCCAGAGCTCGCTGGTCTCCTGCCGAACTCGACCTCCAATTTCTGGGTAGAAAATGAGGATGGTGATCAGGTTCAGTCTTTCGTCTTCTACCCTACCGACTTCAACCCTGAAGAGAAGTACCCGTTGATGTTTATTATTCACGGCGGCCCTCAGTCCACACAGGGTGACAATTGGAGCGTTCGGTGGAACTTGCGCCTTTGGGCTGAGCAAGGATTTGTGGTCGTGGCCACTCAATTCACTGGCTCCCCATCCTACAGCCAGGCTTTTACCGACAAGATCCAAGCCAACTGGGGCGGTTCGCCTTATAATGATCTCGTCACAGTCTTCAACCATATCAAGGCCAACATCAGCTACATTGACACCGACCGTGCCATTGCCGGCGGTGCGTCGTTTGGCTGCTACATGACAAACTGGATCCAGGGCCACGCTCTGGGCCGCGAGTTTAAAGCACTGGTTTGCCATGATGGCAAGGTCAACCAGGTCGCTAGTTACTCGACCGATGAGCTGTGGTTCATCCAGCGTGATAACAACGGCACTATCTGGAACGATCGCGCGAACTACGAGAAGTGGGATCCAATCATCCACTCAGCAAACTTCAGTACTCCTGAATTCATCATCCACAACGACCTTGACTACCGTGTGTTGATCTCGGAGGGTCTGCAGACATTTAACATCTTGCAGAGTCTAGGTGTGCCAAGTCGCTTTTTGCATTTCCCAGATGAGGGCCACCATGTTCTGAAGAGGGATAACAGCTTGTTGTGGCACAAGAGCATATTCAACTGGATCAGGTACTACGCCGGCCTAGATGATGAGCTTATTCAGGAGGGTGTCATCCACCAGTAGACGCGCAATCTTGAACCCGCTCAGCACATTTTGCGGATTTGTGAAAGTTGCGACTGAAAAAAACCCACACAAACTAGCTACGAATAATTTATGTATTAATTTCAATAACACAATGTTTACACATAATAGATATTATCTGGTCAGGTGAGAACTCTGATTCGACGTTAACAATGGTCGGCCGATCCGCATCCGGGCAATAAGATGTCTTCTTACTCATCGTTATACAGCGCAGTACCTGTGTTTTAGCAACTGCCTAAACAAGAAGCTTACTGAGCACAACTGCGGAGCCCGCCTCGCCGTGGCAGTTCAGCTTCTCCAAGTTGAATTTTGACCCACCTGAACACGAGCTTAAATCACCTCAGCTGGATGTTCAATAGGCTGAGACACAAATTAACTCCACGCCTCCCTTCAGTGAGTAAGCCGTTGATGTGGAGACGACGCTTTTTTTCGCGGGCCGCACCGAATGTATCTAGTCTGCATAAAGTACAACAGAGTATAAATATCAGTCTCTTCACTTCACATTTGAAGCAGAACAAGCTTCCAGATCGTGCTCAGCAACCCAGCAACTCAAATCAAAATGCGCTCCTCCATCACCATCCTCGCCGCTTCAGCCGGACTTGTCGCCATTGCTTCCGCCGGCCAAGTGAACTTCTACTCCGACACAAACTGCCAAAACTACATTGGCGAGAGGCACCCAGGTAGCTTCCAAACCACAGGGTAACCCCTCCCCCTCTCCCTGTCACGTACCCATTCTTCCCTCCTCAAATTCTAGTCTTCCAACCCCATCTTTTGCCCCATTAACAGCCAGGCTGACTTTATGTAAGTGGTCCGGCAGGCTCCTTCTCCGCGCTCTGGGTCACCATCGATCAGCAAGCATGCAGCTCTACCTGCGGACCGATGATCATCTGTGGTGATTCCAACTGCAGTCGTCGCAAGGCTACAGGAATTGGGAGATGCGTCAGCTTCAACACTGGTGTGTGGGCAAGGAACGGCTGTGGACAGGACATGTGTGGCAATGCTTGAATGTGGAGGTCTTTGCTTAGTGGAAGCAAGCGCGAGGAAGCCGAAGTTGGGTTTAGAACGTTGTTTGGGAGGTGTGCTCGCAAATCCCACTAAGATTGAACAATTCAAGTGCCTAGGGAGCTATTCGCACAGGACAATTGTAATATCTTGTACTCTTCTCCCTGCGATGTTGTGATCTTTTGCGCCCGCGGCTTCTCTTTGGACACGTTCGGCATGTCCAATTCCAAGTTGAGAATGTAGTGAGCCTCATTCCCGCCCTACCTCGTTTACGCTGACCATCAACCCAGCATAAGGCAAGTATGAATAACGCGATATCACGCTTTCTAAATCTCGATTGGCGCGCTATGGTAACTCAGGTGATTCTTTCCACTATCAGCGAACGAACCATGGAGAGAAGTCCATCCGCCTCGTTGCTGTCCATTGTAGCCTGAGTGACATGATGACACTATAGATTCCAAGGTCTTCCCTATAGATGAGGCTCTGTGCAGCAATCGTAGACAGACATGGTGCGAAGCTCTTCGTGTGATGAGGGAAAGTGTCTGAATATTGGCAAGAGCGCGCCAATCGAGATTTAGAAAGCGTGATATCGCGTTATTCATACTTGCCTTATGCTGGGTTGATATTCAAGTTAAGTGTAATATCAGGTGATGTTCAAACAAAAATGATTCCAGGAATCAATGTTATTACCATATTAACGAAAGCTATATCTGATTATAATGCAAACACCTACTCACATATAATATCTTATATACATCTACCCATATTAGAGAACACTATGGCAGTGGCTGGTAAGTGAATGTGGCGTGTATCTTACATATATGCAGCCAACGCTCTCTCCACGCTACAAGGCAGCACGCTTCACCAGTATATACGCAGAAGAATCATACCTATAGAGAGGCCTAGAGCAGCCTTCTAAGTAGTATATATAGAGATGTGTAGCCCATACAGGCCTATTACCTATTGCCTGTTGTTGCTATATGGAAGATTGAACGTCAATTATTATTTCAGGTTTTAACATCACCTAAACATCAACCAAACTTCAACAACTTATAAAGATCAATATTCTTACATAAAGATGTCCAAAAAGACTATATCCACCCCTAGAATAGTATCTGCATCATGTCTTCATCATACCCAGAGACTCAATCCGCGCGCTATGGTATGCAAGGATGAGTTCGGGACTTGGATTCTGATGGACAGAACTCTTTGAGTAGCAAGTAGTATAGTTCTGTTACAGCTCACGTGCCATCCTCTGTGTGACTGCGATAAGGGGGTTGGACTAGATAGACTGTAACTAGCACACAACTCAGTTATCCCAGCTGCATGGCTGAACACGGCTATCCTCCCAGTTCCGGGAGAACAACCATTTCTGGGTCGTTTAACTTGAGCTACGAACAAATCTGGCTACTGTTTATCTGGCCATGGTATCTGGACGCGGGGACATCTCGCGTGGTGCATGAGCTATACGTGCCAAGAACGGAGGTCACATTAGCCTGTCAGACTAGTGAATATCTGGCTGATGCAGCGACGTTGCTAACGCGCAGGGACTGTGAAACACAGACCAGTGACAGCTCTGGCAAAGAGCGAGTTTCTAGACCTTCGGATATGAAAACACGTAATTCGTATCAATGCTGCGCGGCTTCGCATTCCTTCCCCATGCGGTTCAATACGCGATGCTGTAGGACAGTGTACGCTGGTTGTGGTGGCCAGCACTGGCATTGAGCCTTGTGAGCGCTGGCTTGACCCGAGAAAGGCGTAACTGCGGTCAAGAAGGGCCGACCTCCACGAATATAGGCCTGTCAATTCTCCATGGTTTGTAGATCCGGCCTTATTCTGCCAAACCGAAGGATTTTGGAGGCGGGATCGGCATAGGGGTTTGAGATTCACATCTGCAGGGTGTTCCTACTGTGCTTGTTCGACGACACTGCATGATTCCAGGCTCTTTCTCTTTGGCGTATACATCAAGCTGACCAAGTCCAATGCATGTGTCATAAATTGCCTCTCTGAACGGAATGCGACGCCACCAGAGAATAGAACTGCTTTCAAGCTTGCCGTTCAACTCCTTCCTATCTGGGGCCGCGAGTGTAGATGCTGGGAGGGGTGTTGGACGGGAGGAACCAGTGGCACAGCTGGATGGATTCCTATCGGAGTGATCGCCAACGTGAATTCGCACACAAACGCCGGAGACTGGGGATCTTCGGTTCAGAGTGCACGGCACATGAATCAAGATCAGTCTAGACAACACCGCATCTGTGCCGTTGAACACGATCGACGAACGATAGCGTCCAGACGGAGCGACGAATTCACAATGTGACGACTCGACAATTCCGCGAGAAAGAGGCCGAGGATCGTTCAGTCCAACAAAGGTGTGTTGAGACGGACCTAGGGGGTGAACGCCCGGCGCAGTCCACGGCTCCAGCGCGGAACTAGCGGCAACGTGGCGGGCTGGTTTTACTAGGGGCTACCCGGTCAAGTACGGCCAGAGGCTGCTCACTTTCCCATTGGCAACGTCCGCGCAATTCTCAAGATTGAACTACTCCCAATTGACAGTACAGCGTATCCCCTTGTAAGGCCGTATAGCAAATGAAATCTTGTCGACCGCTGAGTGGTTATGCTAATCCGCGAATGAGTGAAATTCTGACTCTCGAGGTGCGGGAACAGCTGCAAATTGCGCGTCAAGATTAAGGGTCTGGAGACATTCCGTCTCGGTCGAAGAAGCTGCTTTGGGAAGTAAGACCTTGCACTTCCGTTGGCCATGCTGCAACGCCAGCAATCTCCTTCGTTTTTCCCGTTGATGGCGTGCAGGACATGCGTGCACGACGTCGCCATCTTCCGAATACGGGGCGCTTCACTTTCGGGGAGAGGCTCCCGCAGTCAGCTCCGAAAGAGTCAGGGTGGAGGCAACGACGCCAGCGAGAAATCGGTTGAGCGGAGACCTTGGATGCTGGCCGTGATTCATGACAATTGGGCAGCGGTCCAGAAGGTTTCAGTCAGCATAGAGACATGACGCATTCCTCAGACATATGTACGTTTGCAGTTGGGCTTCAATTGATCAGCAGTTAATGGACAGAGTAAGGTTATGGTTCCTGCAGCAGCGTGGTTTTGAGGGACCAATAAATGCTGCATCGAGATTCTGGTTGTCACCTCACTTCTAGATGCGGCTCGTGCTTACTGTGACCCTTGGAGAAAAGTCGCCGTTCTGCATGATCGACACCAAGCGAAAGGAGCAAGGATCCATGCACCTGTCATGCTAGTTGCGCAATAGTCGAGCACTTTGAAATCTTCCGCGTCGCTTGGAAGCACCTGTCACGGTTATCAGTGCGTTTACATGGTTGTTGGATGATATTCTAGATTTTGCATTGTTTCTTCATGGCGAACCGAGGCAAAGGGCGGCCCCTCAGCATCGCAGCGATGAACCACGCACCGTCGCAGCTCTTCGTACCGCAACACAAGGTGGCGTGATTAAAGCTGGACCTTATGGCATGCATGTTTCCATTTACCTTTCGGAAGCGGGCGCTGTCAGTCGTAGCCTACAAGACGGTGACCAGTGGAGTGCCACGGAGCAAGAGTCCTGAAACTGATAACCCCTTCACGTGGCAAGTGGATCGATTGCCTTCTAGCGAAAGCGTAGGCGAACAGCGCGGCAGGGAGCGCCGCATGCATGCAAATGTCAAACACTATTCTACCTACACCGAGTCAGTAGTATACTTTCGGCAGTTCCCACAAGAGGCGAATTCCCCTTTTAATGGGTCATCTGGGATATATACGTAGATGAGGATCCCTTGAAGCTTCTGGATCTGCTACTTTCTCACACTGGAGCTCGCACGTTGAGCAAAGGTGCTATAACATCATGTCGGCATCCGTCGAAGACTTCCAGCTTGCTGCGGTGGCAGCAGGCTTTACAATTGGATTCGGTTTCCTTACGGTATGGGAGGCCATCCAACAAACACGCCGGAACCGCAACCCGCTGAGGTCGGCCTACATCTACATGCTGTGGGGTGAGATCATCGTAAATGTGTGCATTGGAGTTGTTGGTTGGCTTTTCCTGACTGAGACGTTGGGTCCCACGTAAGATACCTCCATCACGTAGTGAATCTGAGAGATGCTGACATACCGACAGTGTCCCAGTCCTGTTCTTCATCCTCTTCTTCTGGGTCTTCCAAATTCAGCTTCTCATGCAAATTATCATTAACCGAATTGCACTCATCGCCGAACATCGAAAGACCGTCCGTAACATCAAGTGGGGTACCGTTCTTATCATCACTGCCATCAACATCGCCGTTTTCTGTATCTGGATCCCTGCGCATACCGTACCGCCCGTCAGCCAGGTCTTTGTCGATATCAACAATGTCTGGGACAAGATCTCCAAGGTTCTCATTCTCATTGTTGATGCTGGTCTCAACTGGTACTTCCTGCGCATTGTCAAGATCCGACTTGTTGATCAAGTCGGTCTCACCAAGTACAAGCCGCTTGTGAGCTTTAATGCAAAGCTCATGGTCGTTTCCATTGCCATGGACGTAAGTTGTCAGTCCCTATTCACAGAGAGAGTGTTCGCTGACATCACCAGGGCCTTTTGATCGGTCTTATGTTCCTCAAGAACCAAGTTGTCTACGTCCAATTCCACCCGGTCGTCTACATGGTGAAATTGAACATTGAAATGTCCATGGCCTCCCTGATTGTCCGCCTTGCCCAAGGCAAGACAGAGAACGATGCCGACCCTGAAGACTTCGGCAGCTCCACTGGCCCTTCCAACTCGCAATCCGATCGACGTTCAAGAGCAAAGCCGAACCAGTTCCAGTCCTTCCAGCTGACATCCGCGAAGGGAGGAACGAAGAAGAAGATCCACAGTCGCAACGATAGTGATGAGAGTTTAGGGCAGATTCACCGCACGACGGAGTTGAACGTGGTGGTGGAGCACGTCGACAAGCTGAAGGGTGGCAGTGAGGGCAGCTCGAGGAGCAGTCATGAGATGCCGCTGAGCATGTTTGGAGATGAGACGCCGCTGCATAAGAACAACATACGAATTACTGGGAAGGCTTTGTGACAATTTCTTTTGTTTACTATCAGATACCACCGTACGGAAAGTACATGTTCAATTCATCATGACTTCAAATTGGTTTTCTCCTGCTGTTTGTGGAGGGCAGATCAAGCTAGTCGCGGTTGACTGTAGGATCCCATGCGCACGGCTCGTAAGCTCCTGTATCGAGTGTCTTCATATCTTCTGCCGAGAGCTCGAAGTCATAGACCTGAGCGTTCTCCTCGATCCTAGACTTGGTGACTGACTTAGGGAGGGGAATAAAGCCCTAATTGCTGAGTCAAAATACATTTCGTTAAAGTATCGGTATGTGCGACTCACCATTTGCAAGCTCCACCTGATCAGAATCTGGCTCGGCGTTTTCCCATACTTTTTTGCCAATGGGGCCAAGAGAGGATCATCGTTTTTCGTTGCCCTTACGATCGGGCAATATGCCTCACAGAGTACACCTCTCTGCTTGCACCAGTCGACAATATCCTTCCTTGCGAGCCAAGGGTGCAGTTCTACTTGATTGATGCTAATCACCCCACCCTTCCCCTTTCCTTGACTCTTGTCTGTCTCTCTGATGTACGTCTCTAATTCGTCAAGGTGGTGGACGCCGTAGTTACTCACGCCGATACTCCTGATCTTTCCAGCTTCCACACCTTCAACGAGCGCCTTCCATGCGCCAATGCGATTCTCCTTGCCTCCGTAGGGCGAGTGCAGGAGGTAGAGATCTACGTAGTCGAATCCGGTGATCCTCAGTGTGTTGTCGATGTGCTGCTTTGAGTTCTCATAGTTCATGTCCTTCGGTGGGATTTTGGTTGTAAAGAATAACTCTTCCCTTGCGATACCGCTGGCCTTCATGCCTTCAGCAGATGGCTGTTCATTGCGATATGCAACTGCGGAGTCAACGTGACGGTATCCGTGCTCGAGGGCATGCTGCACGACTTCTGCGCATTCGGCGGCAGGAGTCTGATACACACCATAACCTATTGCTGGAATCTCGTAGCCAGATGGCATGCGATATTTGGCGTTGATGGATAAAGTGGACATTGTCGCAATGGGGGAAGTTGACGTTCTGAAGTTGCGACCAGGAGCTGGGAGGTGACCTCCTAGATGAATAAGTCTTGAAAGCGCCGTGTTTCTCAGCGCGAGCATAACGAGGTTCGAGTTGAGCAGTGAGTGTGCTTCTTGTATGCTGCAGCGTGCATGGCAGGGACGGGATGACGTGAGGCGCTAGCGCATATAAGCGGAGATAATTGCGTTTAAAATCTGTATGATTGAACACGACAATTAAATCCGCGCGACTAAGACATCGGGCCCCCGATATCTAATCCGCCATCTCCGGTCTCTCAGGCATCAATAACGGTTGTGATGGCTCATAAATGCCGTCTACGTCCTCTGTTCCTCACTTTGCGTCCAAAACTTCAAGATTCCTTATCGTAATGGAATAGCAGCCTAGAAGGCTGCATGCATAGCGGCTCTGCTAATATGATTCGTCCCGTGCTGTAGATAGAAGCCAGAGGACAGATTGTTTCAATTGCTGCAGAGGTCTCAATATCCACCATGAACACGAAGGTTCGCAGAGAGGTCAACGGCACAGATGTCCGTCTTTGACTCATGGGGCTGACCACAGAAGGAGGGTTAGGCAACAACGATGCGCTGGCACAATGCGCACGTCAACAACAGCTCGCAAACAATATAAGACGCGGTGGTCTCTCCGCACTCCTATCTATGGTCTTCTCTCCGCGCATGTTGTCCTGAGCGGACAAGCCTGGCATCTCCTCTACCATGCTTTCGTCACTTTTGATGGGTGTTCTCACCTCTCTACTAAACTTGGTGCAAACACTTGAAATTTTCGACCCCAATGAAATCTCCCTTCTTCGCCCGCGGCGCCCAAACCAAAACTTCGCTCTTGGTATGTCCCTTGGCTATGGAGACCCCGTTTGGACGACCTCAGAACCATGCCCTCGGGCAATTCACGCCGTCCTACCGTGCCCATACATGGCAATGTGCCGTTTCAACAATATGACGACCATTCAATCTGTACTCACCCACTGCCCGGGCGTAGAGGAATTGAATCTATACTTCGTAGACGGGCGGTGCAAAGACAATGGTGTCGAATGGTACAATAATTCGTTCACCTTGACAGGTGGGGAAATATATCCGAGATTGAAGAAGTTGGTACTTGACGGATATCGATTTGGCGGACCGTGGGCAGAAGAGCCGTGGCAAGAGCCTGATGTGGAGATGTGGGACGAGTGCATATGGGATGATGGCGGAGATCAAGCAAGGAGTCTTGTACATAGTCTAAGGAAAGACCAAATGGAAAAAGAGAGCAGCACTACAACATTCTCTGAGTGGTTGAAAGTCATGGACTGGGGGCAGTTGAAAGAGTTGAGTGTAAACTGGGCAAGAAACCCAGAAGTGGTTTTAGTGAATGAGCTAGCGGGAACTGGAAGGTTGAAAGGTTTGGTGAGCCTGGAGGTAACAAGTACGGCATTCGTGGAAGCATTGGATAACAACACACTGCCGAATTTGAGGTGGGTGGGACGCACAAAGCAAGGGGAGTTGGAGCGTATCCTCGCACATCAGGGCCAGTCGCTCCAGAAGCTTGAGTATCGCTGCGATGAGCTGGATTGCCCTAAGTTTCCCCAACCCTTCAATATATCGAAACTTGCACTATTGGCGCCACAAATTGAGCACATCAGCATCAACATGCCCCGGAACGGATCGTGGCCGTTCCAAGATCTGAAGGCGTTGGCGAACATGCCGAGTCTACAAACCGCTGACTTGTTTTTCCGGATGCAGAGCGACTGCCATGAGCAGGAGGAAGCCCTTGGAATCGCACCGTATAGCCCTCGAGATGACGATAAACTCTCTGAAGGACCAGGGAACTGTGAGGGCCCTAATCGTTATGAAACCCCGTATCTCAATCGCAGCGCTGCGGTAGACATGTTCAGCTATCTTCGAAACGAGAAGCAAGGCTCGGCGATGCAAGCTGTTACGTTCTGGGTAGGAGACTGGAGTGATCCAGGGCCTCTGTTTGCTAGTTACATGGCGGCACGAAGGGCAAAGGTGACATGTAGCGTTGAGAACGACGAAGAGGTATGTGAGGCAGAGAACTATATGTACTGGAAGGACAAGTGGGGACGGGAGTGGCTTTATTCTAGAGCAGAGGAGTTGGGTCAAGAATGGGATGGTACATATAACGTTGAGCAGAGCAAGTGGGAAACAGCCCTGGCCAGCGTATGGAGCCGAATTGGTGGAATATTCTATGGTCAGGGCCTTGGGTGGTTTCTTGGCTAGGTGTTTTCAATTTTCGAACGAGACTGGAACGCTTTCCAAGCGTAATATTGCCAGGTTACACGCGTTTGTGTTCAAGGCAACAAGTAACTGAATACACTCAGTATAAATTTTGAGACAATCTTTTATCCTTTCCCCCTTCATTCGCCTCGCCCATCCAACAGCTTCCAACTCATTGTCACGTCAAGTTCCAAAATTCACAACCCACTCTTGCTCCCAACCATGCCTATTATGTCTCATACCCCGCTTGACACATCTATCTCCGAAGCTTAACGCTGCAACATATATTCATGCGTCCATTAGCTATACCGTGTTCGCAATATTGCAGCCTAATGTCGAGCCTAGCATAGAATTTGAGCATGTGCATCGCGGTAGATCTGTCAGAAACCGAACGGTAACATTGTATTGGTGGAGCATATTTCATCTTTCGCAAATGACTTTACGAAATGCGGATGGCTGAATCGGAGGAAGTGTACATGTGCGGTACGGGGCCGGATGACGATTTTAGAATCCGCTGATGTGAGAATTGGGATGCGAGCCAGTGATAGTAGTTGTGCGAGCAGCCAGGTGTTGTTAGTGTACACAGTTAGGCAGTTCTGCAACATCATTGACCTTCGCCGTTCGCTGCGTAGTGATACTCATAGCTTCAAGCTGGCTCTATTCCATCAACCTGCAGTCACAAGTCCAGGTTTGTCTTGCTTATTCCCTCCTATCGCTACTATTCTGCTCGTAAGCCGTCATTCTCCAAATTTATCCAAAAATTAGCTTCTAGCCACGTTAACGTCTCAACCCAAAATTTCACCTTACCCACGAACATCATGCAATATTCTGTCCCAGGTTCCCCTTTTGATATCTGCACATCGTATACTGTCCACTTTTACTCGCTACTTGTCCATGGCATCTTAGAAGAACGATACTGAACCAAGAATTTACAGTACCTTATCTGAAATTTCCACACTGAGAAACAGGATCAGACAAGGGGTTCTGTACGCTGCTCGAGATGTTGGAAGATCCTCTTGAAGTGCCACCAGATACCATATACTCCAACCTCCTGTTCAAACGACCTATTGCGAATTGTCTCTTTAGTGAAGCAAATCAAGTTTTCCACGAGGGGTGGCCTAGACTACCGGGGAGGCTTCAAAGTGTGAGCTCTGGGGATTGTAGGGAGTTCGGTGGAGAAGAGGAAGAGGCGATATCGCATCAGCATCGGGAGACTGACGGGAAGTGTGAGGACGGTCACTTGTGCCAGCATGTGTGAGAATGCATTGAAAGGATGCATACAAATAGACCAGGAATGAGCTGTAGTTTATGCAATGTTAACCGCGGGTCATAGTCGTTACGTGTTATGTTCAAATAATGTTGCTGTCTGACGAAGGATTGAAAACATTGAAGGCCGTGCGATCAAACGTGCCACAGTGAGTCTGCGGCAACGTTGGAATGGATAAAGGATATGACGTCAGTACTTTAGAACTGTTCAGGACGCAACTCAAACCTATGTTGCTTTCATTGCTCATGCTTATCATTTCTACATCTCTAAGTTGTCTATTCTTTGTCGAAACGGACAGCCGGCTGCTCCTTGATCCAGCTCAAGTCAACCTTATGCCCAAGCAGCTCCCGAATGTTCGATACGCCATACTTCATCATCGTTGGGCGCTCGAGGGACAAACCAAAACCATAGACGCGCATATCCTTGGGCAGGCCCATGGGTTCCAGCATCTCCGGTCTGAACATGCCGGAGTTTCCGATCTCGATCCAGCGCTTCAGGCCCTTGTGGTAGCCGAAGATCTCCATACTCGGCTGTGTGAATGATTAGCATACTTGCATAAGAAGAAATGTGAGTAGATGACATACCTCTGTGTAGGGGTTGTACGCGGGCTTGAAGCGCAAGTTCTCAAGACCCATGTTCGCGAAGAAGTCACCAAGGAAACGCTGGAGACCTTCAGAGTGTTAGCTGAGAAACGAAAGCGCGTTTAGGAAACTATAGACGTACCACCTAGTGTGAGACCGAAATCCGCGATGACACCCTCGATCTGGTGGAATTCAGCCAAATGTGTGGCGTCGACGGTTTCGTTACGGAAGACACGGTCGATGGAGAAGTAGCGTGCAGGTCTCGGGTCCTCTGCTAATCGGTGAAGGGCCCATGTCGATACGGCAGTTGTGTGTGTGCGGAGGACCAGGCGTAATGTCTCCTCGTCCTTGAAGTTGTAGCGGTCTGCAGTTCGAATTAGCATATGCGATGCGCGCACCACGGTCCCTCGGTACCGCTTTCCAGTGGTACATACAGCCTATCGATCCGAAAGCGCCCTCCTCATGGACCTTCTTCACATCGTTCCAGTACTTTTCGAAATCCCTGGGCTTCTTTTCCCGCTTATCACCCGTAGAGAAGAGACGCTGTGAGCTTGCCTCCATCTGGTCCATCTGCTTCTCGCTGTGGGGGTCAGCGCGCGGCTTGTCGGCCATAGGTGGGTCGGAGACGAAGAAAGTATCCTGCATATCACGGGCAGGGTGCTGTTGCGGTACGAAGAGCGCATCAAAGTTCCAGAAACCGGAGTCAACGAAGCTGGAAAGGTTAGCTGGTCGTTCATAGCATTACGCTAGAGTATTCTTACTGTCCAGTTGGCATCTCGACGAAGCCTTGCGAGAAGAAGATGTTCCTGAACTCTTGCCTGACCTTCATCAAGGGATGTAGTGCGCCAGCGTCTTGTTGGGCACCAAGCGCGGCGAAGTTGTAGGGTTTGAAGTTCGCTGTCTCCCAAGCACCGCTTGCGAGGAGATCTGCCGTCAGATCTGTGTGCTCCACAGGCATTTCCTTTGCATACTTTGGCCCCTTGGTAACGGTGTATGTAATGACCTTGGTGACAGTGACGAGCTTCTTCTTCTTCAAATCGTTGAGCTGCTTGGCGTCTGATACTGTGTGCGACTCTTGGATGCCCTGAAGAAGCTTCTGCATGCCATCCTCTGGCTCCTCTGTGACAACAAGAACGAGGTCGGTACCGTCCTTCTTGACCCACTTGTTCTTGAAAGCATTACCTTGCCCTACGCTCGCAATTTCCTTGCCAAGAATGTTCTGTACCCAAATTATCAGCTCAAAACCAACATATCGTGTTCCAACAGGCTACGCACAGGCAATTCTTTGATAGCGACCTTCCCCGCGGCCTTCACTGCTTTCCAGACGGCGAGTTCGTGACTTCCGTTTGCGACAATTCCTTCTGACTCCGCTGTCAGACTGACCTGCTCATCGTCTAGAGTCTTGTATTCGATCATCGATCGGCTGGCGAGCCTGTCAAGTGCAGCCTTGATTTCGCGCTGCGGTACGGCGGGGAAGTCTTCATTGCTCTGAAGCGTCTCTTTTGTGTCGAGAAGGTCGAGTACGTCTTGTGTGAGGTTGCGACTTTGCGTCTCGAGCGGTACGGGCACCGGGCCCCGTGTTCCTGTCATTCTGGCGTGTGGCTTTCTTTTGTCGTGCGCGGGGAGCTTCAATCAACTTTACGTGGGGTCGCGCTATGAGTCGAATGTGGAAGGGACGCGGAAATTTGGAAGGCCCGAGCGGACCTGCACGCGATGCAATTGGCTGTGGCGCACGAGCAAACGGCGAACTGCAGCTTTTGTATAGATACTGATCTTACTGTGCACTTACAGTGGCACTTTTTATTGTGCAATATTCACTGGCTCTTATTAGATGCTCTTGAGGTGCTTGCAATCACCATCGAGTGTATGCCGACGATATCTCGGCTCCGCAGTGTCTTGAATTTGGCATGAGGCATCGAAGCGATCACAGTCACAGCAAATGCTTGAGTCATCTTACATTTGGATATGTCCAATCCAAGATATCTTACAGATGGGTGACTGCTGCCGTCGTGAGTCAGCTAAGCGTAGATGAGGTCGTTGACATTGATAGATGGATATTGATGTGCAAAGCTCTGATTGATGCATTCCATCCAGGTCGAAACTCGTCTCACGGATTGAATATATCATTCTTGTAGAGTACTGAGTAGTCCTGGTTCAATTCTTACACACGTTGTGCACGGGACTTGTCATAGAGCGAACGAGTGGTTGACCTCAGAGGCTTTCCCACATGGCGTTTACCAGCCATTCGCATTTCTCGCACACGGCAACAACCGCAGTCTTGCCGTATGAAGCGCCGCCTGCTGTCGCACCATGTCAAGTGCCGTCGATAGGTTTATCGTTTGGGCGCTGCGCATGATGAGGCTAAAGAATTTATCACTAGACCGGTTCCTAGGAATGAGGTCATGGCAACATCGAACCACACAGGACTGTAAACTTGGCAGGCATGCAGAGTGAGCTTCTTGTTCCTGGTTTGAGGCGGGGCTTGCACGATTGGACCCTTGAACAGTCACGAGCAATTGCGAGTGTCCTGTTCGCGCTTGTGATTTTCAAGATGGCTGCTAGGTCATCGTCGATGGTAGCTTATGTACACTCCTGTGTGAGAGGGCCATGCTCCAAGACGGTGCAGCGAACCAGCCCAGTCAAACGATGAAGCTCTGAAGATGCGATGTGATCGACGATGGATCAGCTCCACACCCACGTTGATCTGGCTGACGACGCCTGTTACAGAAAATCGAACATGGGGTTTCGCAGCCGTTCCACACATGATCCCAACTTGTAAATCCTTGATAGACCGACCCAGCCGACCGAGGGGCAGCACCGGCGAGGGTTGGAACTTGGAAGTGGATCTGCTGATGCGGCAGCGGAGCCTCAAGAAGAGTCAAGCTTTCCGTGGTGGTGATGTTGAGTGGCATGTCCGGCGTGGCAGCTGTCGAAGCTGAGGGCTGTCAAGGCCGTCTGACCTTGGCGCGCGTTTGACGTGAACCACATGTCTCGGCTAAAGTCCAGAGATGAGCAGCGTAATGAAGGTCCTTATGCGCGGTCCACTGTTATCCAAAACGGTCGCGGGCACAAGGGCCACTACCAAGCAATCATCTCCGTCTCGAGGCGGACAGCGGAGTCGGCCCAAGGCGGCGTGACGCCCCTCTGAAAAGTGCAAAACGCAAAGGACTGCACGGCGAAGAAAAGTCAAGAGCACGAAAATGGAATGGGACACGCTTCGGTACAGTATCGAGGGCGTCCAAACGGGATGAACAGCCGGCGATATGCCGCAACGGGATCAACGCTCTGAGGGCAATATCGAGGCGATAAAATTAGCGATGGAGTGATGCCAGGCGGCCTCGATTGGACCGCCACCCTGGCAGGCCGCGTACGCAACTCTTGCTCGCTGACTGAGCCGACAGGCAGCGAATCAGAGGGCGCCCAGCGACGGCTCTGGCTGCGCGCCGGCCAGGGGCGCGGGCAAGCGTGCGAAATTGACACCAGGGGTAAAGAGGCACTCATTATCCTGCGGACACGGCGGAGGGGGCTGCGCTGTGCTTCAAGGCTGGCAGCCGTGGAGCAGACGACGACGGTTGCTCGTCGACGTCAGTCAGGCTGGGCGGCGACAGCGGTCCACCCGAGTGCTGCGGCAAAGTGCCGGGGGCAGGCAGCGTTGTTGAGACGACGGCAGCGCGGGAGTGTCGATGTGCAGGCGGGCGTCGATAGCTGCGCGGCGTGTGATTGGCCGGCCCGGCTGCGAGCAGCGACGGCAGGCCAGCAGCGCGCACAATGCAGACTCGACGAGGGCTCCAGCAGCTTGGCCGCGGCGAGGGCAGCGCTGTCAGTCGGCTGCGAGGCGCAATGCCCAGTGGCCGGCGCTGCAGCTCGCTGCCAACTGCGGGCGCTGCAGCATCCAGTGCGGCGATCCAGAATCGGCGGCCTCTGCGGGCGCTGCCCTAGCGCGGTGGAGAGGACGCCAGCTGGGCTGCGAGCGGGCTAAGCTCTCTGGGGCGTGCAAAACCCCTAAGCACGCTTGCACGCTTGCACGCCTGCACGGCGCGCTCAGCCTTTTGTCTTGCCATCTCGCTCCCAACGCTGCATTGCTCGCCTCCACGCCCACAGACGTCCCGCCCAGGACAGCACGCTCGTTTCCCCCGCGTCCTCGACACTGCCTCTCCCTCACGTCACCCCGACCCCCAGTGTCGTCGCCTGCCTGCCTGCCCCCAGCGTCCTGCGCACTGCGTCCGCCGCACATGCAATAAGCGCACCTGGCGCCCTCGCTCTCCGGTGACACCACGGCTCCCGCCTCGCCCGCCCTCACAATGGCCTCGCGCTTCAACCCCGGCAAGCTGTTCATCCGGACACGCTTCAACTACGAGAAGCTGCCCGGCGCCGACAGCCAGGCCTCGTCGCCGCTGCCGCTCTTCAGCAGCAAGGCATGGGGCACCCGCGCCCGCCAGCCCTCGTGGGTCAACAAGGTCCAGCGCCCGCGCTTCTCCATGGCCCGCATCCTCACCCTGCTCGTTACCGTCGTCGTCCTGGCCTCGATGCTCGGCGGCGGCATCTACCGCCGCCACAAGATACGCCTGCAGCACGGCGGCGACGAGCGGAAGCAGTACCACTGGGAGCACTACCCTCGGTAAGCATGGCAGCCTGCCGCTCTGATGACCGCGAGATGACTGACGCCCGCAGATTGACTGGCTTCTGGAACGGCGTCCGCACCCTCGTCCCCTATGGCGACTGGGTCTCTGAGCAGGACTTTGTCAAGTACTCGCAGAGCCCCAATCCCGAGGACAACATCAAGCCCAAGTGGCCGCACATGTCCAAGGACAACAAGGAGCCGCCCATGGACCCCGTGCCCTTCAACCCCTACCCTTTCGAGTCCGAGTCCTACCTCAAGGACCACGACAAGGTCGAGACCTGCTACCTCGACGAGGACGAGAAGATCGACCTCCCTGACATCTACGCCTACCCCGGCATTCCCCAGAATGCCACTGCACCCTTCTTCGGCTCGTACGAGGAGCTTGGCATGAACGACAAGGTCTGCTTCGAGCGATTCGGTCGTCTTGGGCCCTATGGCTACTCCTACTCTCGTGACGAGGGAGGTCTCGAGATGTCTGGCAAGTCGGAGAAGGCCGGCTCCGAGAAGATCTGGAGCTGGGAGAAGAAGGTCGACTACCGCAAGGTCAAGTGGGCCGATGCTCAGAAGCGATGCCACCAGAAGAACATCCACCGCTTCAAGAAGAACGACACCGAGGCCGAGGGTGCTGGCCCGGCCAAGAAGAAGGTGCCTCGCCACGCCTACATTCTCCGCACCTGGACTGGCTACAAGTACAGCGACTACCAGATTCTCAGTCTTCGTGCCATGATCAACGAGCTTGCACTCAAGTCTGGCGGCGAGTACGACGTCCACTTCCTGATCCACGTCAAGGACGACAGCATCCCGATCTGGTCTTCAGAGGAGATTTACCAAAAGGTCATCGAGGACAACCTGCCCAAGGAGTTCTGGGGTATGGCCACATTGTGGTCTGGCGCTCAGATGCAGATGTACTACCCCGAGCCGTTCCCCAACAACGTCTACAACCACGCCAAGGCACCTGTCCACTCCGTCTACCGCAGCGCCCACTTCGCCCTGCAGTGGTTCTCCCAGGCTCGCCCCGAGTACGACTTTTACTGGAACTGGGAGATGGATCTCCGTCTCACTGGTCACTACTACGAGTTCAACACTAAGATCGGCGAGTTCGCCAAGAGGCAGCCACGCAAGGGTCTGTGGGAGCGTTCTTCTCGCTACTACATCCCTGAACTCCACGGCTCATGGAAGAACTTCACCGAGTTGGTTGAGGAGGAGCTTTACAACAGCGACGAGAAGCCAGTCTGGGGTCCTCCCAAGTTCGAGAACACTGGCATGCTTCCCAGTCCCCCTGAGACCGAACCCCCCACATCCTACCTCCAGGACAACTACGAGTGGGGTGTTGGAGAAGAAGCTGACATCATCACCTTCAACCCCATCTTTGACCCGGCCAAGACCAACTGGGTGTTCCGTGATGACGTGACCGGCTACGATCTCGAGCTTCCCGAGCCTCCACGACGATGCGCTATCATTACGGTTGCGCGACTCTCGAAGCGTCTCTTAGACCTGATGCACCGCGAAACCTACCTGATGAAGCACCACATGTTCCCTGAGATGTGGCCGCCAACAGTCGCGTTCCACCACGGACTCAAGGCTGTGTACGCCAACCACCCCGTTTACTTCGACCACAACTGGCCGCTTGAGGCGCTCGATGGCACATACAACAAGCCTCCTAAGCCCACCGACAGTGTCTTTGGCTGGGGTGAGCACAACCAGCTTGGCAACAGCTTCTACTACAATGCCGGCTTCTCTTCTGAGTGGTGGAGGAGATGGCTCGGCTCGCGCGAAAACGACAAGGGCGGCCCAGCAGAAGAGGAGGCCAACAGCGGCCGTCTCTGCATGCGCCCCGCGCTATTCCACCCTGTCAAGTACGAAAAAGGCTCCGAATGATCTCTACGCTTCTCTGAACTATCCATTTAATCCGCGCTTCTTTTCGTTTTTCCCATAGCGCGGCTGCGCTTGCGATAGACTTTTGCAACATCACAGCGCTGTCATACCTTTCGACAGACGCTTTCACATTGGGCGGCGTTTACGGCGTTTTCAATGATCTGATATCAATCTTCCGGCACTGTACCCTTTTTTCATCTGGCCGACTGTCGTTTTTTCTTTATACCTTCTCCTACCGCGCGCATACCTCGTTCACACGTCAAAAAGTCGGAGATGTAATTAGCCGCATCTGGCATGTCCATTCCTTTGGAACCGGCGCGTTTTTGGATTGGACCGATCGTTTTGTTTTGGATCGATGGCAAGATTGTGGGCAGTGAGCTGAGAGCCGAGAGCTGGCCGTGGCTGGCGTATGGTTGATACGTGTAGATGATGGGAGGCCGCGCACTCGCTGCGGCTTCGTTCTCAACTGAATCGCAACGCGCTGGTCGAGATTGGATGGTTGTAGACTATGAATCAATGGATATAATCACTTTGGCTTCCTGTTTACCCACTGTTTGCTTCACGTTCACTCCCAGTTCTTTGCAAATGGCATTGAAATTATGTAATCTGTGTTGCTTTTGGTCCCTTCGGTCTTGAAAGCTCAGCCAGGTCACGTAATGTTAACATTGGTAGGAAAACCTTCATCCTTGATCGTTGCAACAGGCCACGCTGCTCTTCGCCACAAACCTCGACACACAGCGCCTAGATTTCCGTTCCGCCGCCTGATGGTCTCCCAGTATTCTTCGTCTGCTTCGAATTTGATGCCGGACCCTTGGATGACTACTCCACTAGCAGGTGCGGCACCTGGCACCAAGAGTACGTTGGGTTTGCTCTCAGGCTCTGGCGATTCCAGGTCACTGCTATACACCACTTCCAACTCGACAGTTCGGCCCCCTTCTTGCGTCAGCACAGCAGCTGTCCAAGACACATCTGTGCAGCCGCATAAGCACATCTGCACACCAGGAATCACACCGACGGCATCAGAGTCCATGTACAGCTCCTCCCTCAGTCCATCCTTATCGCACTGGATTCTGGAGTAGCACAGTGCACTGTCCAGCTGTGGCCATCGCGCCGTCCACTTCGACCCGTTCTGCCATGCGTACGCTTTTCCTTCTGTTACGATACGGATTTCGCGCAACAAATACTGCAGTGCGTACTTCTCGATTGCTTGCAGACCAAGATCGGTCTCTTCTGACAAGTCTACGGCCGGGTACGCATGATGGTGGTAGTGATAACATCCATGCCCATGTGGTTCCCTCCTTCCTTTCCTCGTTATGATCACGAAGCGGTGCAGTCGAGGAAAGACAAGGAGGGCATTGGTGAGAAGTGAAGCAGCGTCGCTGTCTGAGAGGACGGAGAGCGACCTGACAGCCTCGACCTGGGTGGCTGACAGATGGGCTACTGCGTTTTTCAGACCAAGATATGTCGGCTGCATGCAAGATTTGATTCGAAATGTATAGGTATTGAAAGCAAGAATGCCGGCTTCGTGATAGATCTGGCGGCAGGTTGAGAGCACCGAAAGCGGGTGCGGCGACGAGCTTGGCGGCCCTGTTTGTGCAATTGATGGCTGCTCAGTGGTAAATACATGGCTGTAGATCTGGTTCCTGAGTTCGGCCGGAAGCCGAGTGAGGAGGAGGCTTTGAGCTTGTGTATGCTGGTATGAATTTGGTTGCATCGGTGAAGTGGCAGGTGCCCGGCAAGGAAGCTGTGGGTCTTTGAAGAACATGATGGGAAACATCGATACTGGAATCCTTCAGGAGGAAGTCAGTATTGCATCACTTATGCATTGTTGGTGCCTGATAGACATGGAAACTTAACACTTGTCATGTCCGTTTCTCTGCTGCCTATTGACTGGTGTACGTGCATCTCGTAGCTACGTCGATCGGCACAAATACTGCCATGGCCTTACACTAAATCGGTATTGAACCAATCTATTCTTGCGTAATCGAGCCTATCAATAACGATGCAACTGTAAGGAAAGAAAACGGCAAGGGTCCCGCGAGCTTATTGCTGTTAAGCTTAAATTATTTGAACTAGCGAGACAGAGCCCCACCAAAAATGCCCCTCCCGTGCGTCACTGTCTTTGATTAACAATAGCCACACCATACCTCGCCAACACTTCCACGCCATACACACGCGTGCAACACTTGAACAGCCCCAGAAACATTTTGAGCAACCAGCAGGTCTACAACAGCACATACGACCCCCATCATGCGGTTACTTAAATCACAGATAGACCAGAAGACGGGCGCTGGTTTCGTAACGCTATTTCCAGAGGAGCCAGAGGATATGGTATTCTGCCCGAAACAACGTCTCGGGTGCTGTCGCTGACCTTGTGCACAGTGGCATGCCTACAACCTCATCCAAGAACACGACCGCATTCGCGCAAAAGCTGTACGCCGTGTGTCGAAAGTATCAGACGCAGGCTCCGTATCCTCGCAGCGCATAGCCCTCGACCTCACCATCCAGGTCACCAGCACAGACTTCGATATTGGTTCCGGACAGCTACATGTCTCAGGGAAGGTCGCAGCCGAGAACGAGCACGTGAAGCTCGGGCAGCACCACACACTTGACCTCGAGCTCAACCGCAAATTCACACTAGAAAAGGCCGATGGATGGGACAGCGTAGCCCTCGAGATGCTGAAAGAGGCATCTGAGACTGAGCGCCGTGCAGAACTATGGGCCGTCGTCCTCGGCGAAGGCACAGCAAACATATGCATGATCACCGAGCATCAAACCATCCTGCGCCAGCGCATCGAAGTCGGCGTGCCTCGCAAGCGCAAAGGCGGTGTCGACGGCCATACAAAAGGCATGGAGAGGTTCTTCTCAACCACCCTCTCCACACTGCTGCGACAAATCGATCTCCCCGCCGCCACTGCAACACAAGGCAAGTCACTGCCTCTTCTCCTTGCGAGTGCAGGTTTCGTTGCAAATGCGTTCCTGGCATACATCAAGGCAGAGGCAACACGCACAACCAACAAGCCCCTCATAGCGCTTATCCCATCCATTGTTGTCGCACACAGCTCCTCCGCACATATCCACAGCCTCAACGAGATCCTCTCTTCACCAGCCATAACCACAAAGCTCTCCGACACGAAATACGCCCGCGAAACAGCCCTCATGGACAAGTTTCTCACCCTAATGCGCCTCGACGATGGACGCGCATGGTATGGCCCTCGCGAAGTGGAGCGCGCCGTCGACAAGGGAGCTGTGGGGAGAGGCGGTGGTGTGCTGATGATCAGCAACAGTTTGTTCCGGGCGCAAAATGTGCAGCAACGGAGGAGATGGGTAGCGTTGGTGGACCGGGTGAGGGAAGTTGAGGGCGGCGAGGTTCGGGTGCTGAGTTCGCTACACGAGAGCGGGAAAAGGTTGGAGGGACTTGGTGGCGTGGCAGCGATACTGACGTATCCGCTTGAGGATTTGGACGAGGGTGATGATGATTTTGGTGAGGGAGGTGAGGACCAGGGGGATATGGTTATTTGAGTTGACAAGAGATACCCCAGGCTTCTAGTGCAGACTGAATGGATACAGTATAGAGTCCAGCCCTTTGCATGAGGTCGAGATTCCTCGGCTGCGCTTGATTCACAGGTGTACACATATATTTGACTCATCTATCCGATCTGACAACTTCTTTCTAGAATGACATTTTGGTTGATATACGAAGCATTCATCCCGAACACTGAACTAGGAGTATTTTCGACCATTTTACACTGGCGAAGCTGGCTTCTGGGGCGATATATCCTCATATCGTAGTTTAGCACTTTCGTAAACTAGGCATATTACCATGCTTCAAGAAACGGTCGTGGATGTAGGTAGCAGACGATCTCAACACAATATACTTCTGTGACGCTCAATATCCCTTTAATAAACTACTCGCTCTATTGCGTATATCATTGCCAGTTGAGTGTCAGTTTTGATACGGTGGGGAAGAAGGCTTGTTCCATACATGCTACCAGCTCAGTCTTACTCTAGTAGTTGGCATTGACATTCCTTCCTTACTAGGGTATCTCCAAAGGAGCACGAATTCCAGACACTGAGCTCACCGTACTTTGGAACTTCACGAAGCTTCGAAGACAGAAACTAAGTTCACTATAAGTCACAACGAATAAAGGTGTCACGCAAGCCTACATCACGTAAGGATGCTGTCTAGCGACAAAACTTTCCCTTGCTCGGACTGAAGTTCCCATGTCTTCGCCATGCTTATACGATACACTGAGTCAGACTCATCTTTCATCACCTCCCACTGATATGTATCCAAAACTTACAGATGTGCCCGGTCTCTCAGAGTCGCAGCGATCTAGTCTACTTGACTCAAATGCGGCTAATGAGTACCAGTACCGTCTGGAACGCAATACGCACAGTGACAGAGTTGTCCTTTTCGTTTCTCTCAAGATCAAAGCCAAGCTCCGCCAGCGTTGGCTTTTTCTTCGTTCTCCAAAACTTGGAGATGATGGTGTCACAGACAGCGCTAATCGAACAGCACATTTGTGACGGAGAATCCGCAATATTAAATTTCACTACCGGGCCAATTGCCGGCTGGACGTCCGAGTGGGGGCCAACTTCAAGGGTATGTAGAAGATTCACCACTGAGCACAAGCAGACATTGTACTCGCAGGCGTGGAGGGTGCCATAGGCAAGCTCGACGCTAAACGATTCGTAATCCACCGCAATGTTCTTGCCGTTTTGGACAAGCCCAATAAGCGAAAAGACTCGATCGCGAGGAATCCTGCATTGTTTGCCCATCAGAGCCCTCGCGTCGAGCATGGTCATCAATTGCTGCGTAGCGGGGCTGTACTTTTTACGCATCCCCTCGTTCTTCTTTCTCCAATCAACGAGAACCGTAAGGTCGGATTTTTACAACGTACGAGAAATGTTTTTCGATTTGAGAGAGGAGCTTCGAAGAGGATATCGCCGAACGGTTCACCAGTACGGTCACACGTTGTGCGAGTATCACTTCCTGCGTGATCCAAGCTCGACGCCAGTATTCATCATTTTTGATAGCTTCCCAGTAGTGTCGCCGATCCGCTTCGGGCATGGAATGCTGAAGTTTCGATGGAGTGAGACTGAGCCATATCACCACTCTTTTAGCGTTTGAATACATCTTCCCCATCTGCGCAACTTGGTGGTTTCTCTCTACATTGTTTGCCTGATCAATACACAATGCATCTATCCAGAATGTCTTTTCCGTTGTCTTCTTCAATCTGGCAATTTGACGGAAGTCATACAGATATCGCAAACGATCTCGTCGTGCGGGTGGAGGGATCGTGCATTAGAATGCTCTGCGGTATTTCTTCAGAAACCCATCTGTACGACAGGCACTGGTACGCAGCTGCAAGTGTCGTATGCAAGATATCGCATCTGATGACGCCGTTTGCTGACAATCTTCGACGGATCTTGATAAGGCGGATGGATTGCAGTGATTGATCGAGCGGCCGGTGTTGAAAATGGTCTTGGTGGTCTTGCTGGCTTGGGAGGGAGCTTGGTCTTTGATCAAGCGTGGTCATCATTTCGATGATATCGAGAATGAATCCTGTGTGTAGACGATTAGAAAGTTGAATGTGTTGTGTCCGCCAGCGTTGGTGTGGCAGTGAATAGACAGTAAGCACGCGTACACGTATAATGCCAATCCTCGCTTATGCGGTGGCTCACTAGACGGTAAATAATCCGAAATTCCGCACATCAGTCTTATGGTGTATGTTGACGGACGAGTGTAAAGATGGAGTAAAGCTAAAGCTAGCTCTCTACCTCTAGAATCTCAAATACTCCATCCAGCCATCCCTCTAATTGTCCTATCGATTGGGTGGGTATTCCAGACGACTCGTCGGCGCTGGGGCTTTTTCACAGCCGCAATCCTCCACATTATAGCCGCTTAACCTTTTGTCGTCCGGCCATCGAATCGTCCTGGATCCGCGTGAGGATAGGCATCTCATCATCGATCACATCCTGGCAAAGTCCGATACCCTCTACATCCAAGCATACGCGCAAAAAGAAAGCCCCCAGAGTAGTTTTGAGATGACTTGCGATTCCCGCTGCGCCATCTCTCTTTACAAACGACACTCCTTCAGTTGACCCGGTCACGTTGGCCAAATGAGAGATCTCTTTCGCGATGCGCATACTGACCGCACAGTCAAGACCTCTGCTGAGACCCTCTCGCAGCCTGGCTATGTCTAGTTCGATTGAGAGGCCTTGGGAACATTGTATCGTTCTGTCATCCGTTGCTTCCATGACGCTCAGCATGAAAGCAATGACACATGGACATTGCAACGGCTCACAAGCTTCGAGTATGTTGTAAACCAGATCCAGAATCGGCAAACCATAGTCTACTTCTATTGAATCACCCTCTACAGCCAGTCCGAGAATCGAAAATACCCGGTCGCGAGGATTGCTGCATTCTCGGTCCTTAAAATCTTCGAGCAGTTCAAGCAGGCGAGGTTTTTGCGCGCGTCCATTAAACGCACCGTTGTGTCTCCATTGAGTAAGCACGTTCAGCTGGCTGTTCCGAAGGACTTGATCAGGTAAATACTGTAGACGAATGTGACCATCCGTCAGCATCACAACAACGTCCTCAGCAAGAATGACCTCTTGGGTTATCCAGGCTCGCCTCCAGTATTGATTGTTACAGATGACTAATGGGTCGAAAGCCATACTCAAACTCATCTGACCAAGCCAAAGTACGACTTTGGTAGCTCGTGTGTATATATCGCTCATCTGGGAAACCTGATGGTTCCGCTCTGCACCATTTGCCTGATTGATGCATAAAGCATCTATCCAGAACTCGTGGGGAAACTCTGGGTCCCTCTTTTGTCCCTGCGATCGTGTCTCTTTGAGTCGCGTGCGTGCGACCTCCAGGAAATCATACAAATTCTGGCCGACATGGAATGGCGTCTCCGGAGTCCAAGCATCCTGTAGTAGGATGGTCCGGGTTGGTGATGCGTCACCCCATCGATACGACAGGCATTGGTATTGCGCATCAATGGTGGCGTGACGTATGCGGCATCTGATCAAACCTTTTGGCGACAGTATGTGGCTTATCGAAATAAGGCGGATGGACTGCTGGTTGTGATCCAGGGGGTGATGTTTGTAGTATCGGCTATTTGACTGTATCAGAGGCAGGGAGGATGACATTGTGCAGCTAAAGACAACACGGTTGGAGAGTTATTGTGAAAGAGTTGCAGTGGTCTGACTTGTTAAACCTCCAAGGAGTTGTCTGCAGCTCAGCCTGATGCGTGGCTGTGTTGTGTTGCCTAACGAGTGCCATTATCCAACCGCCTGCTTGTTCCTCAGGCTTCAGCGGTCCATATGTTCCCCCATTGTTGTTGATATTTCTTTGCTTTGTTGTGAAATCCATGTGAGTGCTGATATACATGTTGCTAGGAATATGTCCGGAAGTTAGACTGTGAGAGCTGCGAGAGTATAACAACGCTAGCTGCTAGCGTCCTCGCTCTGGAATAGGCAATAGCAAGAGGCAGCGGAACACGTGCAAAGGAGCACTTGCTTTCAGATGATTTAATGAGATCTATTCCCCTAACAAACGCCTTTGGGTATATTTGCTGCAGCAGTGCTAGGTCTTTGGATTCTAGCTCGAAAACTTCACATAACAACACAGCCAATCCTCTTTCTCCCCCTTTCCTCCTTCTCCTTTGCCTTCTCCTTCTTTCCACTCTCCTTTACCCCTGTATTCCCCAACCTCGGTGCCGCGCTCTGCACACCCCAATCCTGCACTCCGCCCTGCATCCTGCCCTGCATCTCACTCGTTGTCGCCAAATAACTCTCTGTTCTCGGTGGCGCACTCATCGGCACTCCATAACCCTGCTGCAACACCAGTCCCTGTTGCTCTGGTGGCACAAGTCTTGGGAGCATATTCCTCCTTTCCTGTTCATGGGCGCGCGGAGAGGTAGGTTGACGGGGCACGGGTGTACTTGTTGGATTCAGCGGAGGATTAGGCGGTAGTGGACGGTCTGCAAGCGGAATGGGAAGGCGCTGCACGGGTGGTGCGGAAGGTCCGAGTGACCCGACGCCACGGCGGTGAACGTCTGGGTCTGTGACGGGTGAGGGACGGATTTCGATTGCACTTTCTACCGTGCGGCGAGCGAACAGTGATGGACGGCGAATGGGGTTAGCTGTTGAAGTTGATGGGTGAGGTGAGGTCTGGGCTTGCGGCGGTGCGATGCAGGCGAGTTGTTGTGGGGGTGAGTGAGCTGCCGACCCGCGTCGTCGGATCGAGTTGGAGGAGTGTGGGCTGGGGTATGTCGTTGGGTGGATAAGTGACGGCCGTCGCATCGACAGATCTGTTGATGAGATAGACTGTCCTCGATTTTGGTATGGCCCTGTCGGCGAAAGCTGCGAGGGATTCACTGTAGCAGACATCGCAGGGAGTGCAGGTACAGACGGTACGACTGTTCTTGAGCTTGAGCCACGGCTGGATCGACGTGCGGTCGGTGGTGCATTTGGATGGCTTAAGCTGACGCTCTCAGCTTCCTCTGCCTTTGCCGTATATGCAGGTGGAGGTGGAACCCAGTTATCGGCATCGCTCTCGTGAGGTATCTCTCGCTGACCCGAGCCATCAGCACGGCGGTACTCAAGCGGGCGAAAGGGTAACGCTCGCAAGTGTCGACGGTTTGCAGGAGAGACAGCAGCCACTGTAGCAGCTCTCGCCAAAGACATTTGCGACCTGGGTTGCTGATTGTCGTACGGCATCTCGAAGGCAGCCTGTGCTTCTTCGGCGGTCAGCTCTTCTTCATCTGCCAGAGGCGGTGGTCTCGAAATTGTGACCTGGTTAGTTGTTGTGCGAGAGCGTTGAACGGATGAAGCGCCACTTCTCGAACTCCGTCGTGCACCTCTCGCCTGATCTTGCGCTCTGCGCTGTGCTAACGTCCTCGTTCGCATGAGTTCGACTTCTTGGTTGAAATCGATAGAGCCTTCGGGAAGCACTTCGCCAGGACACAGTGGGTCCAGGTCGTACTCGGTTTTCGATATTACCGGCACAGCATCCCCCACACATTTAGTTTTATCAAAGTCGAGAACGATGATGACGCCCTTGGAGCCCATTGGCACGTCAGGTACGTCACTCTCCGTTGGCACTATGCTCGAGTTGCCCACTGCAATGAGTCGCTGAATGTTACTGCCGATCTTGACCCACCGCAGCACGCAAATCTCATGGTAAGCATCGACACCAAGCTTCGGTATAGGAATGCAGAAACACGGCTGGATCGGTGCCTGGCCCTTGACTTTCTCACTTGGTTTGTACTCCCAACCAGGCACTTCGTATATCCAGATGTTAGTAGTGCCGCGCATGCGTAGAGCGACGGCTGCTAGGTCAGCATTGGGCGAAACAGCTGGCATCGCATCGTCGACGAATTCAGAACGCGTCCACCGCTGGTGATCAGGCAGAAACATCTTTCTCTGTGTGAAGCGCTGGCATGCAATGTCGTATATCCCCCATGAGTCTTCTTCTGCGTTGAAAGCAAAGAGCTCATTGAAAGTGCCGGTGTCTGCGTCTGGGAGCAGTGTGGCCTGGCGCGCTATCCTGGCAGTCTCTGGAAACAGCACAGAACCCGTCCACACCACCTCTGGCGCCTGGGGAATGGGTGCACCCTCCTCGTCAAGCGGGCCATCGTACAATCCGGGTAGGACAAACAGGGCAGAGCTGTCCGATTTGCGCGCATATCCTGTAATGAGCAGCGTGCGACCGTCGTCTGAGAATTCCAGCGCATCGCCGGCCGGCCCTGAAAGTGTACGTCTCGCAGTAGCAGGTGCGTCCGGGAAGACTGCGACTACTTCGATGCCAAATTTGTTGCCCGTGATCAGGATGCGGGCATCTGGCGAGATGACGAGGGAGTTTGCCTCGTGCACCAGCTGCACAGTCCTCCGCATCTTGATCTCTCCACCCTGCTCGCCGTGGATTTCATACAGATCGACTTGGGACGGCCGCGACAAGACCGCCAGCAAGAAGCCATCCTCTGTGATGTCGATGGCGGTAGGCTTGCGTTTGACCTGCAGCGTGCGGGCAAACAGCCGCGGCAACTGCACGGTCTGGATCAGCCAGATATTCGAGGCCGAGTACACGGCCACGTATTTCCCCTTGCGCGAGACAGCAAAGTCAAAGCTATCTGGCAGCGCAGAAGACGAGGCCGAGTTGGACACCAGCTCAAGCAGAGTGAGGTTAGGGTGCGCGTGCGACGTCGTGGCCGTGGGGCTGCTCGAGGGGTCGTCGGTCATGTTCGACGTCATGGCGGTCGAATAGCCCGACTGGCTGATGGCCGACGAGGACATGGTCGCGTTGTCGACTGCAGACGCTGCGAGACGAGCGTCGGCCGCATCTACGCTCGAATCTGAGCTCAGGGCGCTTTCATCGCTGGCGAACGAGACTTCTTTTCCCTTGACAGGGGCTCTGTTGGCGTCGGGCTGTGTGTCGTGCGCTGTGTCGTCCCGCGAAGTCCTCCTCCCCACCATCTTTTGCCTGCGGGCTCTCCAGCTCCGTCGTTATCGTGTCAATCGTGTTTGTGCTGTCAATCGTTCGTCACGCGGAATCGGGGAGGTTCAAGCGACGACAAGACTCCATGGGGCATGCCTGCGAGCTTTGCGTTCAGCTGTACGGTAGAGCGCGAGCATACATAGCAGGAAGGGCCTCCACGGAGCACGAGATGAGGCTGCCTGCGGGAGCTTGGTGTGGATACCATGGCACCTTGGGTTGGACAGTTGGACATGCCTTGGATCGCCCGCTGCCCGCTAGTCCCGCACCGGCGTGCATCCCCACGCTTCTGTGTCGCTATATATAGCACAGATAATCACACATGCGTCTTGCCCTTCGTATCAGAGGGCCATCTATCAATCACTGCATACGAGATCGTCAAAGCGTCGGACTTGTTTCTTTATCTCCCTTGTACCTTTGCTGGAAGCAGCCTCTCCTGACCGCTCTGCTGCGTCGTGTCTGAAACAAAGCTGCGCAGACCTGAAGAAGGGAAACCCTCCAGCGTACAGACATCGTGCCATAGGTCGACAAGCTGCACTGGCGCTGCACCTCTGCACCATCGTCTGCGTGCGTCCTTCTCTCATCTCCGCTAGTTAGGCCTTGCCTTAGTGCAACCCTGCGCTAGTGGTCAGCCCCGAAATGGGACGTGACAAGCTGCCGAGGCACGTGTGAAAGCTTCCGAACCAACATGCTTAGTATGCAAGTCAGAAGTGGCAAACTTCATGGAAGCACCGTCAACAAGGCCTGTTGTATGGTCAATGTACCCGCTAAAGCTTTGCATTGAGCTTCATCAACCCCTTGCTGCGATGCGGTTGGTCTTTGCTGCTTCCTTCCCTTGCAGGACCATGTGGTGCTGCTGCACCAGCTCTTCCGGACAGCGAAATTCTATGTGAAAAGGCACATGAGACATTATCTCCTTCACTGGTAGTATACCGCTTTGCCATCTCGACAGTCGATGTTCCGCATACTGCGTAAAGTATGGTATGGGGTTCACAGCGACGAAGTCACCTGTGACGTCCCGGTTGCTGATAGCTTCTTGGATTTGGCGCGCACAGTCTCGCTGGTGATCAACCAGCCTCTGATGTGTATTTGTCCAGGCATTGACTGCATGATCGCGGATGTAGTGTCTTGCGCTCGGGGAGTCATGTGGCAACGCCCACCATTGCTTCCAGAATAGGTCAGGTCCCTCGGCCAGAACGAACCACGTTAACCAAGAGCTGCCCTTACGGAACAGTCTTTGCCCATCAATGCCATGACCCCAGTCGAAAAGCCATGGCTTATGATCCTCGCCCACGTTCGATATCGATGTTCGGAACGAAGAGGAAAGAAGTACGAACATGAGTTTGTAATCCTTCGCATCTTGAACTGACATTGAATCGATGTATGCCAGCCGCTGCTCAAGGACCTGATCTTCCTTCTGCCGACTGGTTTCGAGTTTGCGCGAGGGGCAGATCCACCGGATACCGAAATCATTGGCAGGCTTGGAAGTCCCCGACACCTTCGGCCTGTGGATATCCTTCGAGATGTTGGCGAGTCGAAACAAAATGCGCCAGCCATTGGCTACTCGGGCTCGCAGTTCGTCGCCGTACGTGTCTTCAGCCGGTATGCCATAGCGATGTTGCGTAGAATCGTGTGCTATGCGATGGCGGTCCACCAAAATCGCCGCCAGCTGCTGTGGTATCAGGTTTTGGAGCCATTCGGCGGTGTACCGTAATGGCTTGTGAAGTAAAAGGTTATCGCTATGGGGGAAGGTAGCGCGGGCTACTGAGGGTGCAATGGTGCTGATGTATTCGGAGATCAAGCTTCCTAATGTCCTATCCGTCAATCGCAGAGCAAGCAGTTCGTCGATGGTGCATTGTGAGCAAATAAGAATAAGGATGTCGTCAGGTAAGTCGGTCAAGCACGCGCGCTCAGTAGTACGGCGGGTCGATGCCTTTCGGCAGCGTGTTAGTGAGAACATTGTCAGGAAGGGAAAGGAAAAGAGACTAGACACTAGCCCAGCATGCTGGATGTTTGAACGAACGAGCCACATCCTCGGAGTGGCGGCGCAACAGTCAAGAAGCCGAGGAGGGAGATTGCTCAAGACGGGGATGCTGCTCCTTTGACCGGTTGGAGCGGAGGGCGATCACAACAGCCGCTCGGTCCATTAACTGCTTGCTGGTGTCCAAATCGCCAGCTCAATAAACGTAGTATGTGTCGAGGCCACCGTGAGAAGCGCAGTATAGTATCGATAGGTTGATCGAAATTGCACAGTAGCCTTCCAGGGTAGGTGTCACCGCCTTTGAACAATGCCCGACAGCCTGCGCGGTTGGTAGGAGTACTATGCATAACAGGAAGTTCCAGGAACCCGGAACAGCACGATACAAGCATTGCTGGCGGCTCGGTGACACTTAACGGCGCCATACTCTTGCGGTGTCGGAGGATTTCATCCTACATTAACGTGCTGACTAACAATCCCGGAAGGCACAAGCGCACCCCGTTTCCGTAAAGATTGCTGATCACAGAACCATGCGACGTCTGAATCTATGCACCAACGGACATCATCGCCATCCTCCACTCCCACTGTTCGTGAAGCTGCGCGAAATGGACGTGGGCTCAGCCGCAGCCACCCGTAGACAACCCATAATTAGACCGGTCTTACGCCGATCACAAACAATCATCTTCATTTCATCAGCCAGCCTTCGCCTAACATTGCCTAAAGACGTACAGCGCATGCATGCACGCAGCCTCGCGACTTGTCGTCGATTTCGACGTTCTCCTCCTTTGTCACAAGCATACCGATGTCTTGCTTGACCGTGCCTCTCACAATTACAACTCTGAGCCTCTAGTTGCCATGTATGGCTACTTGTTCGGTTAGATGAATCGAGGGTCCGGATTGTCCGCCCATCAGCTGCCATGCCAAAAGGCTTGGTTGTGCCCGACAAACGCCGAAAGAAAATAGCCCAATGTTCTTACTGCAAGAAGCTCGCGCTAAACACTATTCAGGTATCCCCATGCTCTCATCCTCGTGAACGCACGTCAAGCTGAGGACGTGACTTTCATTCAAACAATCCGCACAGTCATCCCTAGCCTACCTTGGGCTAGACGCTGCGCCCACAACATTGACTGGCTCAGTACCACCACTTGCTGCTGGTCAGTGTTGCACCGGTTGGCCGTGTCTGGCATAACGCATCCACCTCCCCCTCCGCCTCGAACAACGAAAGACTGGATGCGCCCTAGATACGGGTCGATTGTGGCTTTGAGTGTGGGCCTCTGTCACGCATATCGGTTTCTTTTTATTTAAACCTTAGACTGTTCCTCTTCGCGACAGCTTTTCAGCCTCCTTCAACTCTGTACTCAAACCTCATCGGTCGTAACAATGTCCGATAGGCTGCGAACAGTCGCATTCTCAGCTTTAGCCTTATGGCAGCTTTCAGGCGCTGTGCCCGCCGACCCAGCTATCACGCCTGCTGCTCTGCTACCGAGGCAAAACAGCGATAACTTTATTGGATATCTCGAAGCAAACAACACTTGTAAATTAGTCCACGAATCCATCCTAGGCTCTAGCTGACGATACAAACAGGGTCCAGTCTTAATTGTGAGATCTTCGTCACCACCTATTTTACATTGCTGATGTGATCAGGCAATTCCGGCCTTACGTGGTACCAGAGTGGACAGTATGCTCAGTGTTGCCCGGAGACTCTTACCCATTGCTATGCGCCGACTGCCTGCGTTGCAGGGTCACAGGTCTATACGTATCCCGATATCACAAGCGTAAGGACGATCGCTTGTACCGACAACTACAACAATGCAGCTCTTTCGATCTGCAATACAATCTTCATTTTCGAGAACAGCCAAGACTCCAATCCCAAAACAAACATCAACTGCGGAGATTCTAGCGCAAACTGGTCGTATTACCGTGATATTCCAACAACAGCGAAAGGTCAGTCTCAAGTATTGCACGGATCATGAAGCATAGTCTGATGTCTCCACAACAGGCTCTGCACCACAAGCCTCTTCAACTGGCCCCGCAGGGTCTACTACAGGGCAAAAGCCAGAGTCGGGCTCGAAAGCATGGATTGCAGGTGCAGTCATTGGTGCCGTATTAGGTCTCGCACTCGTTGTTCTTGGTGTATGGTTCTTCCTCCGCCGCAAGAAGAAGGCTGCACAGGTGCCGCAGTACGGTACCGCATCTATGGCACCAGTTGACCCTTCCCAACCACCAGCAGGCGTTGGCGGATACACCAATGCGAAGCCTCAGTTTCAGCCAGCTCAGCCCACATACTACAATCAACCTGGACAGCCAGATCCGTACACCCAGCAAGGGTACCCTCAGCAAGGAGGCTTCTCACCGGCGCAGGGGTCGCCTGTTCCGCAATACGGCTTTCAGTCTGCGAATCCGCCAACTTCAGGCACCTACACAAATGGTGCCAAATACGAACAAGCCGGTGCAGCAGCAGAGCTCGGCGATAACAGTAAGGTTGCGCCAGCTGCGCCGAGCACACCAGGGTCACCACCACCGCATACTGCTCCGACATCCCCGGTTGCTGAGCTGAGTGGTGTAAACGTCGAATCGCACGGTAACGAGTTGCCAGGCGGCGATGGTGTTCAAAGCAAGCCGCATTAAGCTACCAAATATGTGAACGGGTAGCAAGATTGCTGTGGAAGCTGCGAACAAGGAGTACATATTGGTTGAATGTTCCGCTTCAAAATCATCATAGATTTTGGTTCATCTGTCAATACTTAATTCCATAAAGATCCACAGGTCGGGGCTATTGCAAGTTTTCCAGTGACCAGCATTTGCTTACAGTTTTACTGCGTCTTTTTTGGACCACAATCGCTTCAAGCCTTCCGCGTGCATCCCAAGAACAGGATCTTGTTCAGGCACCTTGACATTCCAAACATCATCAAAATGTCCCTCATGCTCTCCCCCAATAGCAAAATCCCACGCTTCACCCTTTGGATATGCACCCATCATCATGAACTCTCCCTCAATCGGTATTGCCTCAAAGAACTTCCGACTCCCTTGCTCATCATTCTTATCTGGCGGCTGATGAAATACAATCCCATCAGTCTTAGGGCTCGGATCGTGCGTCTTATGTGCAACCCCCGCAGGAAGAATAAACACATCCCCAACCTCTGCATCAAGCAGAATACCTCCATCATGCCCACCCTCCCTTCCAGCCTCATTCAGATCCTTGCCCTGCGCTCCGAGGCCCAGGTCTTGCTCCCGGTCTTCTTTGGAATCGGCAACGCCGAAGCGGATCTTGGCCCGCCCGCCGGATATCACGGCCATGCATTCGTGGGCCGAAGAGTGGTAGTGAGAGTGCTGGTTAGGGCCGTAACGCGCGATCCATTGAGATTGCCAGCCGTTGCTTGCGAAGAGGTCGAATATGTTTGTTGGGGAGAAAGATGGGGATTTGACAAGGGAGGTTAGGAGGCCGGGGTAGTGGATCAAGACATGTGGAGAGTTCGGGATCAGCTTTGTGGGAGGAAGAGTGTACGTTCGGACCTCGACTTTGTTAGAATTCGCCATGATGCACAGGACGACACTCAAATTCCGGAATTGATTTTCAGTGCCCAGAATCTGCGTTTCGATTCTACTGAAAAGGGAGCGAATAGAGCATGTGAAAGTATATCGCCGTTGGGATACGTCTATGTGTTGTAAGTCGAAGTTGTGAGGGGAAGGTTGACGTCAACTTCGGATCGTATCCCGACCCGGTTATTATGACCTTATCGGATTCAAAAAGTGGGCATACCATGCAGCCACCCTAGGATAAGAAGGTCACGGCTAGTATTGAAGAGTGAATGCTATTGAGTTCCTTAGGATTGAACGGAACGGCAACTGGAGAAGCCATCAGCCCACTATACCCGTAATGGTGACCGGGACCAGTACCGAAGTCACATTTATTAAACAGACTGTAAAAGCATCACCCTTGAATCACAGTTAAAGAGTAAAAGAAACGGTCTCTTGTCTCAAACAATATATTTGTATTTGGAGTCGATTAACGACATGAAAAAATATGTACGAAGAAAGTATTCCTGGAATCAGGCTTCAATCCGGTGTCTCAGTGCATCCCACTGCGAATGTCTAGCAGATGTTCCTGGAACCACTGCCAGTCAAGGTCCAGTTGCTGTTATCAGCGCAAGGAGACTCGCGGACACTTGTGCCATCAACCTTGAGCGTAATCCAGATATCACGGGTGTTTGCAAATTCCGAGCGAGCAGCGATGCGCACTTCACCGCCGCCGCTGACAGTGCCGCCACGGATGGAGAAGTTATAGCAGTTCTCAATCAAAACAGCGTTGTTGCCGTTGTTGGCAAGATCGACCGTAGTGATAACCGCACCGCCAGACTCGCTCACACAGAAGACGCCGCGGCCGCCTCCACGCGACTTGACCCTGTCGACGTATACGTTGGTATTGTAGTTGCCATTTGCATTGCGGCCGTTACGGTTGGCGAAGCGGAGAGTTCCATATCCTGTTCCAGCGCCGACATTATCACCATCGACAAGGCCAACCGACACGTTGATCGAGTTCTGGAGCAGCAATCCGGACTCGCCAATATTGCGAGCAATAACCTGGTTGATGGTCAAGCCATCGATGTTCCAAGTCTCCACAGCATGGCTGCCTGCGCCAGTGACGCGAATGTCGTCCATCTTGACGTTCGACTGGGCGGCCTTGTCCCGATCGAAGCGAATACCGAGACCACCGCTGAGGTTCATGGTAATCTTACCAAGCACAAGGCCGTTGGCTCCAGAGAAGCGGAGACCGAAGTAGGGCGCACCGGTCATCGTGAGGTAGGGGATTTGAACATCGTTTGCGTTGGTGACTTCGATGGCGCCACGACCAGCGCGATTGGCGACATTGATAGTACCGCAGCCTTCGAAGATCTTACCAGCGGTAATCGTGATGGTACTGGCGCCGATGGAGCCAGAAGCAATGACGGAGACACGCTGACCAGCGCTAATGGAGTCAACTGCGGCCTGGATAGCAGCTCGGTAATCGGATCCAGTGTAGACGTTGGTCGAACCTCGGGTCGCTGTGAAGGAGCTTCCAGAGCCGGTGACCTTGGCTGCCGGTGTGCCTGAACCGCACTGGGCGGAGACAGTAGCAACAAGCGCCAGCGCAGATGCGAAAAGAGATAACTGGACCATCTTGGCGATGTTGCGATCGATGTTGATGACACTAAAACACAGCGAAGTGTTGCTACTTATATAACGGGAGAGGAAGAAGCTTCCATAACCCATGACAGCAGCGGCATATCATCCTCCGGCCCAGTATTTTCGTTGGCGGATGATATTTGCCATGTTTTGTGTAGATCTATCCGTGATGATCCATAGATGGCTAAGCAATGTAAACACCAGCAAACTTTGAGTGACAACTTTCCTTAGTGGCCTTGGTCCCATACGAAAACTGACATTTCCAAGAGCCTAGTGCTTCTCAGGCAGAACATTCCAAGATGGTATGAAGTTAGGTGTGAAACAATGGGCCGTCCTTAATACCGAATCTCTACCAAAAGTGTTTGGTTTCGAGAGTTTTGAAGGTTTCATTGGTGCGCCACCGCAATGCTAGCTTCCGCGGCCAAGTCTTCCAAGAACTTATTAGATTGATGTCATTTAAGTTTGCGCTGCTCGTCTTTGGTGTTTCCGAGTCCTTTTGGGTAGATGAGATGCCAGATGAGGCAGTGTGAGGTCGATTACCCCGCAAAACGCTAGATGTTGCTGCATCTTCGGTTACAAATACGCCGACTTCAACATAAATAGTTTGTTTGGGTGCATTGCCGTGAACTGAGATGCATCCGACGATGGCTTGGAGCATAGCAAGACCTGAGGCGAACGTGTAGCCACGCAAGTGCGCGATCGAACCAGGCACTACACCTGATTGTGCACTCAGCCGGCTTTGGACTGGAAAACTCTCAAGCTCTACTTCCTCGGTCACTTGTGACCCGATCGAACGCCGTTAACCTCTAAGATACGCAATATAATATTGCGATCAATTCCAGACCAGGTCCAGGCACAATCGAGACATGGTTGTCGCCTTTTAGCAACCGGCACGTCTAAATTGCAGGATAATTGCAAATCTTCAGATATTAGAAGAACGGTAAAGAAAGCCCATGTCACAGGCGATGCGGACCGTATCAGCGTTCCTGGCCATGACTTCGTTGACGGTTTTTGTCTGGAGCCGGTAATTGAATCGTAACGGAAGTCAACGGAAGCAAAGCTGTCGATGAGTTCGCTCTTGGCTATAAATCCTGGGAACAATTTTGTCCGTGTTAAGATCCTCATAGTAAGCTCTTCCAGCCGAAGACAACGATGACTGACAAGAAAGCCACTCTGCGTAAGGTCCGGATGTTTGCGGCAGGTCGGCGCAAGGTCTGGACACCCACTGTGTTTTTGTGGAGCTGCGTGCAGTTCATATCTCGTCTGCATACCTCAGCTACAAAATATACAGCAACAACCGGTGCAAAAATCATGGACTGGAAGGATCCCGACTGTCTCGTCGGGACTGAACAATCTCAGTAAGGACATTTTGGAGGTTGTGCAAGAGATACGGCAACCCCCCTACCCCCCGGTCCCACCAAAAACGGCCTCGAGGTGGCAAAAGAACCGCGAAAAAACATGGACTCGCGGGGAATCGAACCCCGGACCACTCCCAGTCAGGATTCGGAGCACTAGGTGCTTGCGAGATGCTAAGGGAGTATTATACCACTAAACCACGAGCCCGTGGATCGAGTTGTTACTCCTTTGATGAAAGATCGGCAAGGAAAAATTAATATATTTTCAATCTGATATTCTAACGTACGTCCAGCAAGTTTAGGTTTTGGAGTGGATTTATCGTGTTTTACGTTACAGATTCTCGTTTCCAATCTTGCTATCCTCCGATCGGAGACTAAGCGAAAAACCGTCCGACAATAGCGCTGAATGCCAGTAGCTGAAACCAGACCAATCACCAACCTATTTGGGAAAATCAAAAAGTGGTCACGCATGCTACGCACTTTTCGCCGTTCGAGATACCTTGTGTTTTGGATAGGTCTATAAGGTTGATCTTGGTATGTTATGGGCTGTTGCTAGCGCGCGTGTAGTAATCCCTTCTGATAGGATGCAGTTGCAAGTATTACTATTCCTCCATAAGGACTGTGGGGTACCGTAGGCTGCTGGCATTAAGGCGTAGTTGATTACCGCGGGACGCGTTGATGCCATGAACAGACCAGCACAAGCAAATTCATTTCCAATACAGCCTTCGGCGTTTCTCCTACTATAATGTCGCGACATGTCGTGAAGAAGCGAGACATGAGTCACCTCACTCAGGAGAAATCGAGAAGCATGCATCTCAAGGTAAGTCTACAAAACATCTACACGATCCAGGTTCCCGCTCATGGAAAGTAGGGGTTACCATACTTTACGATTTTGGAGAATCTACTGTTAAGCGCTACTCCGACAATACTGTCGTCAAATCTGGCGGGACGAAACGACAAAATCCCGAGGCTGCCGCGCTACGCCTTGCCACGCAACTTGGCTTACCCACTCCCCGTTTGCACGAGATCAAACAAAGCAGTTATGATGGAAACGATGAATCTACAATAAGGATGGATTTCATCGAAGGCCAAACTCTGGAGTCGGTCTGGCCCACCCTCTCTGTAGAAGAGAAGCGCGACATCTGCCGGCAGCTACGTGCAATCCTGGATACGATGCGCAAGGCCGAGTGGCCCGCTACGCTTATTGGCTCATGTGATGGAGGTCCTGTACTAGATTCTCGGCTCTATGGCATCAAAACTGGAGGTCCATTCAGCAATGAAGAGGAACTTAACAAATTCATCCTGGACATTCACGATATGACGCCACAGCCAATGCGGGATACTCTTGCAAAACACCAGCGAAAAGACCACCGCATCGTATTTTCACATGGAGACTTGCATCAAAATAATATCATGGTCAAAGACGGGAAGATCACGGGTCTCATAGACTGGGAGCTAGCTGGCTGGTATCCGGAGTACTGGGATTATGTTAAGTTTTGTTATTCGAGCGGGGCACACCGAGATTGAATGGATTATGCAAAGGATATATTCTCTCAGTTATATGACGAGGAACTCTTATTCCACCTGGCGCTCTCTCGTTTTCAGCGAGGATAGATTATAACGACGATCTCCTTCTTCAGATAATTTCCTAACAATGTCATGCAATGTAGTGCACCAATGGTCCGTTGCCCCAGCAAAAGCTATTTAGTATGCTCATCCCTTGCATTCGTAATAAAGTCCGCCACCGTGTCTGTTCCATAGGCCCAAGTCTGTCTAGTAACAAGGCCAGCTTGCACCATTCTCTACATCGCATCACCGACCCAGTTCTGACAATTCCAGTCGCTGGCTGTATTGAATCAACTGGTGTCTCCAAACGACAACTGAGTGGGTGAGCTTTAAATATTTGCGGCAGTAATTTTCCAGTTCGCAACGATCAACTACGATGTGGGGCCAACAGGGCCATGAATGTGATCCGAAAATCGTCCTAATATCGAGGCAATAGCCTCTGCCTAAGGTCGGTGACTTCCGTGTACCTCATTGTGTCCCTGGCTTCTTTTCTACGGCCTTGGGCGGTATGTCTTTCTGGTCATCCTTGGGCGTCAGGTAGACTGCCATTGCGGGCAAGACAACGCCTAAAGCGAGCCGCCCGTAACACAGACAATGCATGCTCTCTTACGCAGAGAGAGAGAGGGGGGGGGGTTGGAAATTGTGTGTCAGGCAATTGAGATCGTCTCGTGTATGGTCTGGGAGTGGAGATGACGGAGAATGCGTCTCGACGGCGGCGGAGGCAATCAGATCGTTAAAAGTATAGATAGAGTCTGGAAAACTTCAATTGAACCTTCGCATCAGCGATGAGGTCAGTTAATATTGTTGCTGTCGAAAGCTTGCGACCGAGGTAGACGCAACCGTCCGTTGCAATACATTACGTCATTTGCGACTACGCAACAATAGACACATACGGCTTCCTCCACCGTCAACGTATCAACGCACATAAGCTTCATATCCGGTCAATCGTTTTTCGACAATGTCTTCCCAAGGTCCCCCGCCCGTCCAATACTACGTCATTCCCAACTTCACCTTCCACAACGGCGACACCCTCCCCAATGTCCGGCTCGCATATCAGATCCTCAACCCGCGACAAGAGAAGGTCGCCGTGGTACACACTTGCTTTCGAGGCCGCATCTCAACCACATTGAACCACGCCGACTGGGCCTTGCGAGACTACAAAGTTATCGCCATCGCCCTCTTCGGCAACGGCGAGTCCTCCTCACCGTCAAACACCGAGAAATTCCCGGCCACCCTTGACTACATGGATTGCATCAAAGCCCAGCACAAACTGCTTACCGAAGAGTTGAAAATTGATCAAGTAGATGTCATGCTTGGTTTCTCCATGGGCGGGCAGATCACATACCACTGGATCACGACGCACAGGTCCTTTGTCAAGAATGCAGTTATTGTATGCTCTTCCGCAAGAACTTCGAGACACAACTTTCAGTTCCTCGAAGGCCCGAAGGCGGGTCTGCAGAATGCCAGAGATGCCGAGTCTGGCATCAGGGCGTTCGGAAAAGGGTATTCAGCGTGGTTGACGAGCGCCGAGTGGTTCGATCAGGACCTGTATAAGGAGATGGGATTTGATTCCCTGGAGGCTTGGGATGAGACCGTGACGTTCAAAGGGTATGAAGGGTGGACTGGGGAAGACTTGCTGGCTATGTTGGGAATGTGGCAACGCGGCGACATTTCTCGGTGCGGACAAAGCTTCGACGGCGATTTGATCAAAGCCTTGAAGCATATTGACGCGAGGGTCCTACTCATGCCGTGCGAGACGGATCAGTACTTCCGACCGAAGGCTAATGAGAGAGAGGTCTCTCACTTGAAGGGTGGTAGAGTTGCGGTTGTGCCTAGCATTTGGGGCCATATCGCTGGCGGTGGTGCGAATGAGAAGGATGTCAGGTGGATGGAAGTGAAGATTGCTGATTTCCTCAAGGATGGATACCCTTCCTGATGCTGGCAAGAGGTCACTGTTGCACTTGCCATAGTAAAAGTAAGGATAAATTAAATACAAACCATGCAGTAGACTTGCCCCAGTTTACATTTTCAAATTATCTCTGATATTTATTTCACTGTCGCGGAAGAAGAATATCCATGAGACATTCTCCAACCGGAATATTCAACAGACTAGACTATGGACGCGTTTTGAAACCGTTGATCTCAGGTATGGCCTCGTGTCGATCATGTTAGCCAGTAGTAGTAGCGACAACACAAAAACAAGATCTCAACGTGCCAGCATAGTGCCTGCCTATCCAAACTTTACCGCGACGTGGTGAATATTTGCTACTGCGACTAGCTTGTCTTTTGTAGCTTTTCAAAGACTGATTATCGCCCATGACCCTTACAAGCCACGTCCTTGCTTTAATTTATTCGAGTGTCACATCCTCTTTGGAAGTATGTGTAGATATGGTGAGCATCGTGGTTGTTCCTGCATCCGCCTTTCGTCCGCTAGTGTTCGGCGTTTCTCGGCAAATTTCACATAGCATTCGAGTCGACAACTTGTATTTGCTATCGGCCGTAAACATGCGAATTCGACCCCACATTCGTCATTACCGAGCAATACATTGTATGACGTGCAGCAGTAAGCATGTGCAATTCGGTCTGCGGCAGATATATAGCGCGTAGCCACGACACCACGCAAGATACTTTCGCTGGGTTGTTATCTGCAAAAGCTAGGATACGAGAAGAGTACATACGGACCTGATATCAACAGGCCACGACGCCGAAAATGAAAGAAGCAATCGTCTCCAAGGGATTGAAGGTCACGATCCATGATGTTCCAATCCCAGAGCCTCAACCCGACCAAGTCATCATCCAAGTCGTGGTCTCGGGCAGCAACCCCAAAGACTGGAAGATCCCTGAGCTCGTCCCAGACTACAACGCCAACAGCGGCGACGACATCGCCGGCATCGTCCACAGCGTCGGCTCAGATGTGTGGGAATTCAAAAAGGGCGACCGCGTAGCAAGCTTCCATGAGATGATGACGCCGGGCGGCAGCTTCGCCGAGTACGCAGTCGGCCGGCAACACACTACATTCCACCTGCCCAAGACGCTGAGCTTTGAAGGTGAGATACGCGCGTAACATTTTCAATGGAGTCTTCACGCTGACGATACGGCCTAGACGCCGCGACTATCCCCCTCGCAGCAATGACAGCAGCACTAGGGATGCACATGCGCCTTGGACTGCCCGACCCCTGGACACCCGCAACACAGCCTACACCCCTCGTTGTCTACGGCGGCGCCGCAGCAGTAGGCGCCTACGCGATTAAACTCGCCATCCTAGCAAACATCCACCCTATCATCGCCGTCGCAGGCCGCGGCGAGAAGTTCGTCGAGGGCCTAATCGACCGCAGCAAAGGCGACACCATCATCGACTACCGCAAGGGCAACGAGGCAGTTGTGCAGGGCATCAAGGACGCGCTGAAGGGCGAGAAGCTGTGGTACGCCTTCGATGCTACATCGGAGAACGGGTCGTACACGAATATTGTACAGGTCCTGGAACCGACGGGGCGTTTGGCTGTGGTGTTGCCGGGCAAGCAGTATCGGGGTGTGCCTGAGACGGTCAAACTTACAACGACGCAGGTTGGTGCGAGTCATAATCAGGATAAGGATTATGCGTATCTTATGTACAGATATTTTGCGAGAGGGCTGGCTGAGGGTTTCTTTAAACCGCACCCGTATGAGGTTATTCCTGGAGGCCTGGAAGGCGTGCAGAAGGGGATGGAGAACCTGAGGGATGGAAAGGCGAGTGGCGTGAAGTATGTGTTTAGAATTGGGGAGACTAAGGGTGTTAAGAGCGCGTTGTAGGAGACTGAGGCTCTCAACGCGAAGAGTTGGTTGTGAGAAACACCTAGATCAGAATGACCCATGGGTACTTACGTCGGAGCGTACGCAGGAGGTATGGAACCAACCATGATGTCACAAACAGCAACGGCGCTCACGATCGCTTTATATAAACGAAAAATGGTTAATGAAGATTGAGAACACATACAATATATTCTCAATGCTATGCTAACATTTCCCGTACTCTCTATGAGTACATCTACCATGCAATAGCAACCAATGCAGTGACGCCCGGTCATGCAGCCCACTGAAGCGAACGAGGCCAGTCTGTGCTTTAAACCGGCACAAAACGTCAAAACAACACGCCATAACGCCGATGTTGTGGTATCTTGCGAGCTTTCCATGACGAATGATCGCGACCCCATGATGCTTGTGTGCGAATGAGATGATGAAAAAAGGAAACGAATACCGAGACGGACGATTTGGTCATCTCGGTGTTGTCGAAAGGTGGTGGTGTGAAGTGAAGAGCAGCAGTAAAGTCAAATGACGCCGACTCAGATTTTGCGCCGGACAGTGAATTTGCGCTCCATGGTCGCCGCAGGCAACGCGTTGGCAAAGAGATCTCGTCCTATTGTCATATTAGTGCCGATCGAACTTGACGTGATAATTTGCCGTCTTACCTTCAGCCGAATCAAACATAATCAGAATGTCATCATGCTCGCCGGGGTACTCAATCTCATCGAGACAGACAAATCTTCTTTTCGTACCAGCCCAGCCTGTCAATCTGCCCTCGGCTTTTTGCATTTTGCCCTCACCGCGTCTCTGATCCACAGGCAGTGCAAACTTGGCGTCCACCAACTTCAACCCGAATTTGCCGCCGCTGTCCTTCTTCTCGAAGGTGTCCATGGAGGAAAGGCGGAAGTTCATGGCGTCGGCGTGTGAAAAGTCCTCAAAGAAGGCGAGGAGCTGGACAACGTTGTCTTGATGGACGATTTGCAGGCGGATCGTATTGGCGGTCCACTGCTTGTAGATCGGGACCACCATGCGGCGACGAGAAATGGAGAACGTGCTCGCGATGCTGTGAACGTCAGTAAGGCGTCTCCAACCTTTGACCATCGGAGCCACTAAGAGTAACTAGAAACGTACCCATCGAATGTGACTTCAAAACCAGTAACTGCGAGTTGGAAAGCATGCAGGTCTTTGAACGAGTTGAATGCTAAGCGACGGATTGTAGATGCATTTGTTAAAGTGCGGAGGAGTTCAGCGAGCGCATCGGGGACGTCTTTGTCCGTGCGACTGCTGTCGATTGCGACAGCCATGTCTTGCTGAGGGTTGCGTAGAAGTGTAATGTCTGCAGCGCCGTCGATGGGGAGGCGTACGAGGATCTCGCCCGGACCTGATGTTATTAGTAACTCCTATGATCAAATGAATTTGCAGAGGCTTACCTAGGTTCATACGATCTGAGATGATACCAGCGTTGTGTCGGCAGACGATTCTCAGACTCTCACTCATGACAGTCGGCGCAGCTTCCAATCCAGCAGCTTCAGGATCTTGGTTCACTGCCTTAGCTTCCTGCCATTGAAGCTTTTCTAGCACACGACTCCCGACCGCGCTGAACGCGTCTGCTTGGTCAGCGCTTTCGATGGTGAAAGTCTTAAGAGGCACTTGAGCGAAGGTCATTTCGCCAGGCGCAATGTTCATGGACGTAAAGGTGCCAAAGAGATGATTGCGATCATTAGCATCTTGGAATACAAGATGTACCGTACACAGTCTAGGTCTCTGTTCTGCAGCACCCTCCCGGAAATGCAGCCTCATTGCTGGCGACTGGTCATTCTCAGTGACGTACTCAAAGTTCATGGGTTCCTGTTTCGTGCCTAGCTCATGCTCGACGAAACTCAACTGCTTGTTCTTCTGTGCGGTTACCAACACCAATCTGTAGCCTCGGTGCAGCTTTCGCTTTCCAGTGCCCTCGCTGCTGCGATCGAACTTTTCAAACACCATGAGCTTGCAGCCATGCACACGTTCTGCTGGGAAGGCTGCAGGGTTTGCCGGGTCTTTGTAGCTTGCTTCGCGCAGGTAGAGCTTACAGGAGAAGCGCTCATTGGTTCGCTCTCTCATGCTCGATTCCACGCGGTTGGTATGGTCCACGATGGCCCACAGATTGCGCCAATCGCCGTCGTTCAGCTCGAGATTGAGGACGAAGCCGTGGTGTAATTGGATGCAGAGCTGACGTGAATTCTTTTTCCAGCTAATATCCTTCCAGGTTGGTCCAGTAGCAGAGTTCAGTCCTACGAGGAGATTAAGATCTTCGTTCTGGCCACATATGGAAAGCTTGGTCGAATACTCCTCTTTGGAGCGCAGAACGGTAATGGCAACAGACATGGCTTTGCGGTCAGTGTTGGCGTCGTCGGTTGACATGGTAGCTGTGGCGAACATCCTGAAGTAACAGAATTCATTCTTGGTGTCAGTCAGAGGCAAGTACTGAGACAAAGCCAGCTGTGATCCAGCCCTCGAGCTCTTGTACTTAATGCCAGAAAGTACACTTGCGGCAATGGGGTCGAATGCTGGATATTCTTCCCATATGTTCTGATTCTGACCTTGAATGAGGGCTTGTGTTGGAGGCATGCTTTGATGCTTCTTCATCGACCCAGTCAGTAGCTTCATGTAGTGGAAGATTGCGTTCTTGACTTCGAAAGCCTCAGTAGCTGCAACGTCCCCTGCTTGCCTGGCTACATCAGCCTTGGCATCGTCAGGCTGACCAGCATACTCGCGCAAGGTGGGGTGATCTGGCAACACTTCCACACAAACCCACAGGGCTTTGGCTAGGTCGACATGTGGCTGTGTAAGGCGCTCTTGTTGCACCTCCGCGGTCTTGGGGCGGCTCCTGATGAGGTTCTCCATACCAGCACGGCCCTTCAAGAACCACCAGGTTGCAACTCGAGCCCACTGCGTAGGTGAACGATCGTACTTGGCGCCACGAAGCTGAGCTGTCAGTTCGAAAATGCCATTCATGTGTATGACGCGCTCCGCGAAGTCCTTGAAAGCAGCATCGCCAAGCACCTTTGTGTCCGAACGTGCGAGAGACCCTCCTAACCTCATGCTGATGTCCTGCCTTGGTCGTATGGTGAATGCTGGTTCAGCAGTGTGGGAGACGGAACCTTGCGAGCCCTGCGAGTGTGATATAGAGCCTTGTGTTCTAGGCTGAGAGGGCGGCGGTTGTGCTTGTACGGGTGGTTTGGCGGGTTGAAGAGCTGAAGGTGTGTCCAGGTGGAGCTCATCTGCAGCAGATTGAAGCGACTTAGCCGAGAAGGGCGCTTTCTCCGTTGTGGATGGCAGCTGCTGTACGGGCGAGGCAGTAGTAGCCGAGAAAATTTCAGATCCGCCAGGTGAAGACCGTGCATCTGAGGGTCTGCTCTGATGTGTGGAAACTGAAGATGATGGCTGGTGTTGGCTCGTGTCGAGTGGGAACGTGCCTGGCGGCATTGGTCTCCGTCCCGGAGATGGCCCGCGTGCCCTTGATCGGTATGGGTCCTCTGCATCCAGACCCCTTGGAGGTGATTGTTGGGCTGATTGTGTGGGCCGACCTTGTGGCGGTGACTGTCTTGGCGGTTGAGCTGATGTTGCTGATGGCGGTGTCCTACCGCCCAGGTACGCATTATAAGTCGAGGGCGGAGTTCCCACATGGATTGTGTCGGACTGTAAGGAGCTCGCGTCTGATGCACGCTTTCCTTCTGCAGCACGCTGCTGTGCTTCATGTAGCGCACGGCCTTCCTCTGCCCTCATCTTGTGCTTCACTTTGGCAGAAAAGGAGTTTGGATCTTCTGGCTCACTCTGCAGAAAGCGTTCCGCCAACAGGGCTCGTGACTCCAGCGGCGAGTCGTCTTCCTGCGCTACGTAGCCGATCTCGGGCAGGCGTGGCACATGTGGTACTGATGGTACCTGCTCGAAGGAGGAATTGTCCGAGTCGTCGCCTACGTCAGTGAAGCCTGTTTGCGATCGCTTGAGGGGTTGTGGCCGGAAGTCATTCTCCTCTTCCTGTGTGGGTGGCAGTACAGGCGCCTTCCTCTCCACAACGGGCGAAACATTGGTGTCCGAGTCTTGTGAGTATGTAGAGTACGCTGATTCCTTGCTGGGGCGCCGTGCTGCCGGTGGGTGGTTCTGCTCGAGGTCGAAGCCAGTCGGCGCCCTCGACAGAACCTTGGGCCGCTCTCCCAGACCCATTGGGCCCATGCGCTGCGGGGCTGGCGGCGGCGGGTGTGCGTAGGTGTTGATGTTGCCCATCTCGAGCTTCTGCTGCAGCGGCGGCGACATCTCACCCTGGTTCGTGAGGGTGCGTGTGAAGCTGTTCCGCGGGGCGGCGGTCTGGGACGTCTGCGAGTCGGAGCGGGTCATGCCGTTGAACTGGGGCGTCCGGGCTGCGAGATTGGCATCGTCCTGGATGCGCTGTGCCTGCAGGCGGTCCACATCTGACACGCTGTTGGCCTTCTTGCGCCGCGAGACCTCCAGCGACGGCTCCTCGCACTCGTCGCCGCCATGGCCGATGACGTCGGGCTGGGAGCGGGCGAAGTTGACAGTGAGCCCCCTCTTGCGCGTGCCTGTCCGCAGACCGCCAGGGCCTGGGCTCTTCGCAGCGGCGGCAGCGCTGCTGAGGATCTGCTGGGCGGCGGGCCAGCGCTGGGCGCGGGCGACGTCGATGCGGGGCTTTGTGGCGAGGAAGGCGGCGGCGGCCTGCTGCTGGGCGGTGGCCTTTTCGGTCGACGGCTTGAGGAAGTCGTTCACATCGTCGTCGAGCTTGAACGTGTCGGCGCGCCTGGCCTTGGGCTGCTCCTCGGGCGGGGCGTTGTCTTTGGCAAAGTACTTGGTGCGCCAGCGGCTGCCCTTGCTGAGCAGCTTGCTGCCGGGCTCTCGTGCGTCGTCGAGACGTGCGTCGGCCATGGTGCCCCTGGGACTTGGAGGTTGGGTGCTCGCGTGCCTGTCGCTGGCTGCTGTCACCTGTGGTCGAACGGCGGCGGCGCTAGTGTACGTGGTCGGAGGGGGGCAACGGGGCAATGCGTCCAACCATGAAACGGGCCTGCACCTCAGATGTCTGCTTCGGTTGCTGCAGCCGGAGTGCGGGTGGCGTGCAGACGGTGCAGACGGTGCAAGCAGTGCAGACAGAGCAGGTGGTGCAGACGGAGCCCAAACAGAGGGGAGAGCGCACTCAGAGCTGCCCAGGAACCGGTGCCCTCTTAGCTGCGGTGCGACCTTGGAGTGCAGCGGTGGAGTAAATTAGGTTCGGGAGCGCTGGTCACGGCTAGCGCTGGCTGTTGCCAGGGACCTTATCGTAATGTATGGGAGAGCCTGCCGCCGCGCGAAATGTAGCAGAGCCGGTCGTTGTCGTTCACACGCCTGCTCGAAGATGACACATTACATACGTTCAAGCTCGAGGGCTTCATGCAACGGCAGCCAGCCAGCACCACCAACCCCACATCATTCGTACTCTAGCACACGAGACGCGTCTGTGCGCACTCTCCACGGCGCCCTCACCGAGGTCAATGGGGCGCTCTTCCCCCCTGCTGCGCAGCGCGCTGAAGTTTCTACCGTCTACGCTGGCCCTGCGGCCGTTGAAATGCACACTGCGATGCTCCTGCGGCTATTAATACTCGGCCCTTTCTTCGTATTGAAGGGTCTCGTCCCCGCAGCCGTAGCCTCACAACGGTCCCTTCTCTCATCGATCCACGGTAGCCGCGCCCGCTGAGCAGGGGTTCCTCGTGTCCGCTGAAGCTGACTTTCTGTTTCCACTTTCACGATCCGTATTTTCTTTGGTGATTCCATGTCGATATAACGGTTTGCACATCGCAATGAAGACCTGCGCCAGCCCAAATTGCGCTTCCCAGAAAGGCAGACCACAGAAGAGACAAATCCCAATGCGACCCAGCGCCAGCGCCTTATCTCTCCACACGGGTTCAGGGCCCTAGCTCCCTCGGCTGGCTGAACACTGCATGACCCTAGCCGCCTCGAGGTTGGCGCGTGAACTGCCTGCAGCTTGCGTCTTGCTGTCCACATGCTCAACTCTCGCATTCTCAAGACTCGCTGGTACCTGGTGCCTGGCAGACGGTCGCAAGAGGCCACGCGTGACACTGTTCGCCGTCGTGTCAAGGGGAGAGATGCGGTCAAGTGTGTTTCGAGTTACGATGCACAAGAGGCACCGAAATACCGGCTAGCTAGCGGGAGACAGGGCTGCTTACCTTAGCGCGCTACACTTTTGCCTTGTCGACCAAGCCCGGCTTCAAGAGTACAAAATCCGCAAAATTTTCTAGCTGTTGGCCCTTTGCTCTGCGTGCATCAAATGAGCATGTTTCAGTGTGCGTGCCTGCTTTGTCGCGTCGTCCTGGTAACCCACGTGGAGCGTCGTCATTGTGAGAGATGACGAAGTTGAGATCTTCAGGAGATATGAGTAAGGCATGTGAGCTTGCGAGGAATGTGGGTCACCAGCTTTGCAGCCTTTCCCGCCCCAAGTGGAGCTCCTCACGCGACATAGGCCGATATCCTAGCCCGTCCTGGCCAGTCGTAGATATGCTTGTTGACTGACAGCTTGGCACGGATGTGTTTGATTTGATGCAGGGGTGTTGTCACTATATCGATGCTCCTGCTCTGCTTCATCTGATGAATGTGCATATAGAGTTCAATGTTCTTCGAGTGGAAGGGGATCTATCGACATGATGCCACGAGGGGCAGTCATCTCGACGTGTGCCGGCAGATGAAAAGAGCAGCGTACGTGAGAAGGTAGGAGGAGACGAAGGCGCGGCCAATCTGCAACTACCAGTCATTAAACACGCGAATTGCCTTGCGACTGCTCAAGATTGCACACTCTCGCTAGCGTACGGCGAAGTCAGCAATCTCTCAAGCCTCGGGTTACCGGTAATCTCAGGTTCAGAAGGCCACGGCACCCTTAGGAACATCCGAGCAGGTATCTACGATGGCTACCCAGCTACTACGATCGAGCGCCCGAGCCGCCTCGGATCCTTGGTTCGATGCTGCTGCGTAGTGGAGAGCGCTGGCCTGTAGGTCAACAGGCCCAAAGCAGGCGACAAGGCCATCTCTGTTAGCTCACCATTCGTCTGCGTAGTAATGCGGAGTATCAGCTGGTCGATTGACGAACAGAATCAATCAAGCCAAATTGCTTGGAGGTCAAGCTGCCAGCATGCCGTTGACATGGATCACAGCATAGGAGGCGCTGGTAGAGCATGTGAAGGTTGGAAGGTGAAGATGCAGGCACTCTGAGCGTCAATGGCGCTGAAATGTGGGCAGAGTAAGATGTTTGATGGGTTCTGAAGGTACCTGCTGCGGTGAGAACTACTTCGAGGCTGGAGACTCTCCAATCGCGAATGACATGGGAGACACCACACCATCAACCATCGCAACGACTCGAAGCTGGGTGTTGGGATCAACTATGGCGAGGAGTCTGACCTTTTGGGTGGGCACCACTGGGCTAGTCATCCATGGGTATTCTAGCGATGATAAAAAAATCTATTGGACGATGAAGAAGTAAAGTATTACGACACTCAAGGGCTGGACGTCAATGAACAAGCTAAGGAAGGTGCACAAGACGGTTGAAGGGTGGGAGAGCATCGGCGAGATGTCGCTCAAATTTTGATTTGTCTCGATGTTTTCTAATGAATCAAGGTCTCGAGCATGTTAGTGGTGGATGCATGTGGCAGCGGCTGAAAAGGTTGCTGAGCTGTTCGCCGTGGCACAAGCTGTGCTGGGAAGCAATCAGGGATTTGGCACATTGTGAATCGACGGAAAACATTGCAATGCCGTCAGATGGCAGCACAGGTGGCAGCCAGTAGGCTCATGTTGACGTGTAAGCAGCAAGAAACAGGTACAAGAGTACATGGGCAAGGAAAACACATGATTGCCGTTTGATGCGTGATGAGCACGCAAGTGGTGCATGTGGCAGGAGGGGCTGCTGTGGTGGAGCGGAGACGATGTAAGGAGCTGAGCCCAGTCAAGACTAGCTCGCTCGTGCTAGGTGCGGGAATCCAAGGCCCACGTCTAGCACGGCAATGGAGCCCATGCTCGAGGGAAGTGAAGCAGTGTTCCAGCGGCACTCGCTGGCCTGGATGATAGATTATTGTTGCTTTTGCTGCAGCGCCATGGCTGTTGCGACAGGGCCGTCTGGTCTTCTGGAAGCTGCCGTTGGATTATGCGCCCAGGGCGCGTGCAGTGGAAGCGCCACCAATTCTGCGCCGAAGCCAATGCGCCTAAAGAGAGGTGCAGGTCCATTGCGCAGGCCTGGCTTCTTGCGCGTCCCAGCCTCCTCGGCCGCTGCTCTCCACCGTCTCACCCTGCCATAGCGCAGCAGAGACTTGCGCGACACCGACGACGCCTTCGACCACTGCAAAACTCGCTCCCACGCCGTGCGACAGCCCGGGAGCCCGCCCACGACCTGCGAACGCCTAGCTTGGCGCTGCTGCCCACCGCCCACCGCCGGCTGCGTCACCAGCTGCACCTGCCCACTTCACCGGCCAGCGTCCGATCCCGCGTCCGCTGCGATTGCCAACGAGCGGCGCCGGCGTCGCATCACAGCCCACGACTGTCCTGCTGGTCCTGCGCGGGATGGCCTCCTCATAGCAGCAGACGCCTCGCCCGTCCACCGCCGCGTCAGAGGGGGCAGCTGCCCGATAGGCACCGTCCACGGCTGCTGCTCGCTCCTGCAGTCCACGGCCATGTCAGCACTACCGCCAGACGCCTACGCTCTGCTCGAGGACTCGTTCACCGGCCCACCCAAGCGCCCCGCCCGCACCCACGTCTCGCGCCGCAGCGACAGCTACCGCCAGTACCTGCCTGCCGCCGCGCCGCTCCAGCTGCACCCCGACGAGTCGCCGTCGGACAATGACACAGACTCGCGCGCCGGCAGCCAGCAGTCGACACCGCTTGCATCGCCGGCTCTTGTAAACGGCGCAGACAACAACGGCCTGCCGCCCACACCGCCCACCGTCGCCCGAGACGGGCCGGGCGCCATGTCTCTCGAGCCGCCGCCCAACCGCAACAGCCTGGCCGGCTCCATCGCTTCCCAGAAATCAGCACTCAGCACCCCCGTCAACGCGCGCAGTCCGCCCACCCCGGACCCCAGCCCCCCACGAACCGCCAGCTCGACCACCACTGCCAAGTCGAGCACCCTGGCGGCCGAGCGCCCGCCGCTGTTCGCATACCCGTCGTCGAGGGCCGAGTCGTTCACTACAGCAAGAGAGGACCTGTCATCGGAGCCCAGCAACAGCCGCTCAGCGACCCCAGTCATCGAACGGCTGAGCACCGTGCAGGAAGACCGAGGCCTGGGGCTGGCATTTGAAAAAGACGACAACGATGTCACGCCAACGGAAAAGCCGCGGCTGTACTACCCAAGCCCGAAGGTCGAAGAGCCTGGGCTCGACCACGCAGATACCGTGGCTGGTGCCGACGAGGACAAGGACTTCCCTGTAGTGGACGACCTGCCAGATCGGGAGTGGAACACAGAATTGATGAGGAACGTGACCGTCCGCAGGAAGCGCAAGCCCGAATCATCACCGCAAAAAGTCTCAGACCCCGTCGAGATAGAAGCAGGCGCAGCTTCTCCAACCATGAGCACAGGCTCGCGGCGCAGCTCCGGCCTGCGCGAGCGCTTCGAGGCAAGCAGCAACAGCCCGCGCAGTCCATCGATTGAAAACTTTGCGCAATCAATTGGCTGGCCGGCTGACGTACATCAAACACCTGACGAGTCCCAACACGATACCAGGAGCAAGCGCATGTCCACAGTTTCCGTAGCTTCCACCATTGTTGCAGCTGTCGTCATAACCACACCCCCACAGCGACAACGAACACTCCGCCACTCCGGAAAGAACATGGCCCTGCGTAGAGGCTCAGACTCCCCACTTAGCCGTGTGGCGGCCACCCATTCAAACCGTAACTCAATGGCGTCCGAGGACGTCCCACTGCACAGACTGGTGCACAAGAAGGCCAACCTTGGAGAAAGGAACAAGCGCTTTAGCACTGACTCGGAGACTCTGGGTGCTCTGAGCACAGCGGGCACTGCCCCACGCAATGCCTCACCTTTTTCCGTGCGCAGCAGTCGGACCATTGATAGCTCTGCATACACTCTCGCTCATCAAGAGTCCGTTCGCAGGGTTCTGCAGCCTGCCGCTGATATTCTCAGCAGGTCAAACTCGCAAGCGCGGCCTGAAAGAAGCTCTCGCATGCGTGTATCTTCGGCGCCTGAATCTGCAAGACAATCGGCTGCGCCTGCTAAAGCCAGGGGTTTCATCGAGATGTCTCCCCCTCAAAGCCCACAACGTGCCACCATTATCCCCAGCCGCTCACCTGTCATGTCATCACAGCTTCCATACACGTCTCCTGCGCTGGTCGATAACGGACATCGGCGAGCCGTCTCAGACAGCAGTCGTCCGAGGGACCTTGACAAGCCGTTGCCCCGCAACCCTATGGAGCACGTTCTCGATTCTGCCCAGCGTAAACTCAGTGTGTACGACGATGAGACTGAGGAGAAGGCTCCGCCGCCTGCGCTTCTGGATCGTGTGCGCCTGCTTGTGGCCGAACGGGAGGCTCACGATGAGGTGGCGCCGACACCGACAGTTGATCAAACGCCAACTTCTCCTGGGCGCCAACAATCTATGCCATCACCCAGCCAGCTGTCGCCGCCGGTGCGGAGGGGCTCGCGATCGTCCAGAGGAAAGTCGGAAGAACGACGACGAAGCTCTCTCAGCCAGGATCGCACCTCACCGCTCCAAGACTCAAACGTCCGTCAGAGCTTCGATCGAACGTCACCCGAGGATTTCTCTCGCCGCAGCTCTGATTGGCACAGGAGAACATCTGACGAACATCGTCGCATCAGCTTCGATAGGTCGACTGGGCGAACCGAAGAGCACGCGAATGCTCGACACCTTTATTCGCAGTCGACGCCATTCTCACAGTTCTCCGATACGCCTATCGAGGTCAGCGAAGCCACTGCGGTCAGCATTTACCCTCATAACAACAACTCACTTCTCGTGGTGCAACAACCTTCTCGCGTGAACTCAATGATGCCTGAGCCAAAGCAACTGACTGATGGTGCCTACTTCGACCCTCAGGATGACGTCGAACTGCGGCAAGAGCTTCTCCGAACGCCAACACCACCATTCGTCGACGCCATTGAAGATCTTCAAGGATCGCCTCAGGTACCAACTCAGCCGAAGCTAACCTTTGAGCCGTCCACGCCTCCGATGCAGATCGATCTACCTCAGCCTGATGGTGTGGACTCCCCCTTGAAGAATCCTCGGTCTGCTCCGGAGCCTCCCAAGATCATGTTCATACCACCTACGCCTGCCGAGGAGCTTGAGCGCCCGCTCGAAGTCGGTCCCCCAGGTCCACCCAAACGCTCTGACTCGCACCCACAACGTCGCCTTTCGCTGGTCCAGCGTGCGCGTCGCTACTCTGACAACTTCATCTCACCGTTCTTGACCCGAGCCTCAAGTAACCGTGGGCGTTACTATAGCGAATCGCACGCCCGATCTCAATCCTCTCACCGTAACCCAGATGTTCCCACAGTGAACGATGAGGATGGGACTCTCCATCCTTTCTGGAGGCCGCGCGGCTTTTGGGACGGTTTCGAGGACAGTGATTCCGATGATGAAGACAATGTCCTACCGGACGGTGGTGACACCAGTGACGTTGCAGATCCCGAACCAGAGCCGTATCCAAGGCGGAGAAACACGCTGCGCAAGAGGTTAACAAACGGCTTCCAAGGCTCGGGTGGCTTTCTGATCGGCAATTCACTTGGGGTAGAAAGGCACGGAACTAACCGGCGGCGCCACCACGTTACGTTACCACCACACTTCCCTTTTAGTCCGAAGACGTCAGAACACACATCGTCGCCTAGGATATTGATTCAGTCGCCTACACAGCCGCTCCGACCCCAGACTGGGGGAGTACGTAAGAGCGGGTCACGATCTAGTCTCCGCTCCTCTGCCTCTTTCGAGCGACTGCCAAGGCGTCAGTCTTGGCGCAAGGGCAAAAGCATCCCTGGCCTCAAGGGTTACCAGGTCCAGTATATCGGTGTGAGCGGTATTAAGGATCGCTTGAAGGAGCGCACAGCAGAGAAGAGGAGAGACAGAATTCGTAAGAGCATTGGATCACGGTACTACGTGGAGCCGAATGGTCCGATGAGTACCCACTGAGGCTTCGCCCGCGCTACTCCTGGTGTCATGTACACTTTCAGGCCTACAGCCGCCCCCATGGCTCGACCATAGACTTGGGTCAGGGCATGCTTCTCGAAGCCGTAATCACGGAGCAGCTGCCCCGGCCCTCTCCTACCTCCGATACCCTCGCGTCGAGTCCATTCGAGCTCGGACGTTTTTCCCCATGTTTCGCGCGCCATTTTCCAGCGCTTCATTATACCACGTAACGACTTACGGCATTGCAGCATACTGCACTATCACATGACCATTTGAGCGTATTTCTCGCGTTTTTACGTAGCTTGAACGTTTTGACGATTTTTGATACCACCTCGCAGCGTCTCCGAAACGCGTCACGAGCAATAATTTCAACCTGCACGCATTTTGGCACATTTGTACATCACAGTATAACGATCAAGCACCATTAAATATATCTGCGCAATTTAGCAACGTTCACAGAATCATTCACGAAGCACACTTGAAATGACGTATTTTTTTTATTTTGCTATCTCAGATTATCAGCGAATGGATACCTGTCCCACAACGAAAATCCACAAAAGATAGGCGTCTATTTTCTTGTCCAAATTGCTTGGCCCTGGCTCTTCATGCTTATCTTTACACAGCGTTGCAGTGGACACACGACTCCTGAATTAGTGACGCTACATCAGGCGCACCAACACCGAAACACGCTCTCGAACACTTTCAACAAGCAATTCGTGGTTTGGTGAGGCTCTGGACGTACGATGTGGACGCGATTTTCCTTCTTCGGCTTAGTCCGGCAAAACCTCGTGAAACCTGCCCTTAGAATTTGCGGCTCAATGCGGCTCCAGACCAGGCAGAATCGGTCCAACACGGCTCCAGGCTCATTGGAACGCTGTGGTCCAAACGAGACCCACGTCTCTGGGGAAATGCTGGAAGACCTCCACATCGTCCTTTGGTCTGTGCCTGCCGATGTCGGTCGGGCCGACGAATTCTGCTTAAAGTGCGACGAAGTCTGCTCATGTTGTAACCATCTGCGAGCACCGTGAATTTCCCCAGCTTTTCAAAAGATCAAAGACAATATGGGTTTCTTCAACGAGAAGGGAGGCGAGGACATCGAGAATGGCTCCGAACTTAAGCCTGACGACGCGACCAATATCCAGGGTACAACAGATGCCGTCTTTGGTGAGGTCGTAGAGGGAGGCCCCAACTACCGCAACGTATGTGTTATGCCCCAGACTGTTCTCCTTTCCAATACTGATGATATGGCAGGTCAGCTGGATAGCCTCCTCCATCCTGATGATGAAGACCCAGATTGGTCTCGGCGTGCTATCCATCCCTGCAGCCTTCGACACCCTGGGCCTCATCCCTGGTGTCATTGCGTTAATCGTCATCGGCCTGATCACCCTCTGGTCCGGCTACATGGTTGGCGTGTTCAAGGTCAAGCACCCCGAAACATACGGTATCGAGGATGTGGGGCACAAGCTCTTTGGCCGCACTGGTCGTGAGGTCCTCGGTCTAGGGTTCGCTTTATGTGGGTCATTACCTTATGGAAACTGGGTTCTCCAGATGTTGTGACCATGTGCTAACAACACGAACAGTCTGGACGTGCGTCGCTGGCTCCGGTATGCTGGGTATCTCCATTGGATTGAACTCGCTGTCTGAGCATGGTGCTTGCACTGCCATCTTCGTGGCTGTTGCTTGCATTGTTGGTTTCGGCCTGGCTTCTATTCAGACCTTGGGCAAAATCTCTTGGATTGCCTGGGTTGGTCTTGCTGGTATCCTCTCAGCCAGTACGTGTTGACTTAATTCATACCTACCCCCGCTTAGTACTAACATCCATGATAGTCATCACCCTTACCGTCTCGGTCAGCCTCCAGGACCGCCCCTCTGCAGCCCCCCAATTCGGCCCCTGGGAGTCTGACTTTGAGCTTTTCAAGTCTCCTACCTTTGCCGAGGCGGCTGCGGCTCTCTCGTCGCTGGTCTTCGCCTATGCTGGTACCCCAGCGTACTTTAACATTGTGTCGGAGATGAGGGACCACAAGGAGTACTTCAAGGCCCTTTCTCTCTGCCAGTTTGTCATGACTGCTCTGTACACTGCCATCGGTGTTGTTGTGTACTACTACTGCGGCTCCTTCGTCGCATCGCCCGCGCTTGGCTCGGCTGGTGTTCTGATGAAGAAGGTGTGCTACGGCCTTGCCCTTCCGGGACTTCTTGCTTCCGTTGTCCTGGTTACTCACGTAAGTCTAAATCTCTTGTTCGATAACGACGTGTACTAACAAGCATTAGATCACTGCCAAGTACTTCTTCATCCGCACCCTTCGCGGCACCCGCCATCTCAACCACAACACCGCCAAGCACTGGATTACTTGGTTCGGCTTCACTGGCGCCGTCTCCCTTACCGCGTACATCATTGCGTCCGCCATCCCCGTCTTCGGCGGTCTCGTCTCCCTCATCGGTGCGCTCCTCGGTACCCTAATGTGCTTCCAGCCCATGGGATGCATGTGGCTCTACGACAACTGGGGTCGCAGCAACCGCGACTGGAAGTGGAAGGCCATGGTTGTGTGGTCCGTCTTCGTCATCGTGTCTGGTACCTTCCTCCTTATTGGCGGTACCTACGGATCCATCCTTGGCATCATTGACAGCTACAACAAGGACGGTGGCACCGCTGCCTGGACTTGCGCTGATAACTCCAACTCCACTTAAATGTGTTGAGTAATGTTTATGATGGTGGATTTATTGGTTTTGTCCTGTTCTTTTAGCGATTAGCATATGCATCATGTTCTCACGATTACCTGTCCCCCAACCATGTGTGATATTTGGGGAGAGACGTTGTGTAGAATGTTCGGGGTTACTGAGCAGGAGACTGCAAAGTGTTGCACAGAAATCCTGGGAGAGTGAACGTAGCGGAGAGACTCCCCATTCGAAGAGGCCTTGGTACGGGAAGCGTCTTGGGGTATCTAGCGATTCCGTGGATATTGTCTGGATTGACTGATGTTGTAGCGCTTGGTGATCCTTCAGTTGCTTGGGTCTGCGCATCCAGAGCTGTATGGCTAGTTCGTGGAGGTCGTTTTATGCAGTGACACGAGATTCCGAAAATACACAGCCAACTGAAGAAACGCAAACAAAGCCAACATGTAAAAACTCAACCGAAGAAAAAATAGAAGACCAAAGAGATGCAGCGTAAACAGAACACAAAACACCATAACAGAAACTTACCCGCAACCTTACCTGTCTTGAACCTACTCAGCCACGCATGGTTGAGCCTTACCTACACTGATGCACATTGATGCACCCCTCCACAGGGCATTCCAGCCTCTTATCTACCCACCTCTCACGCCCTACATGTTTTTCTCCCTCCCTTCTCCGGGGCTTTCCCGCAGGACAAGCGCGCAACGGAAATGCTATCCGCGAAGCACTCCACAATTCAATCCACAAGCATTTCCAACACTCGCCCCCAAATCGGACAGCTAAAACCACCCACCCAGCAAGCAAGCACGTCAGAAAGGGCGCAGCACGCATTTATACCTCTCCCAAGAGCTTGGAAACTCGCGTCTCCGACGAGCGGCAGTGGTTTGCGATAAGCCAGCGGAATACCCGTATCGGAGTACATGTCTGAGTCCGTAGGGCGCGGTGTGTGGAGTCGCTTGCCGCGGTTGCGGAGTCGCCTGCCCGTTTCGGTGCGTGGTTCCCTGTGCGCGAGAGATAAGGATGAGTGCTTCTCCGCAATCGCTGGCGAGGAGGATGGGATGGGAAGGGGTCCCCGTGGTGAGGAGGGAGTGGGTTGCGTGGGAATTGGATTGTGGGGAGGGATGGCGGTGAGGGGGGTCACGTGCGGGTGGTTTGAGGGCTGGTTGTAAGTGGTATTATTAAAGCGCATGTGCGGGTTGATTTTAGGTTGAGAATGAATGCAAAATGCTTTCAAAGAAGTTGTGATTTGTGAGAGCTTCGTGGTGGTCAAGCTTTGTTTTGTTGTGTTTGTTCGTATTCCTTAACTATGCCGACCTATCCGCTGTCTCAATCTGCATCTAGACTCAACTATCGCACTTTATCGACGGCATGTAGATAGCTCATGAGCAAATCAAACTCATAGATAGGTGTAACAAAACGGCCCACCGAGCGTATCGCTTGCTTCCCGAATAGTCAGGTCCGGAAACCCGAAGTACCCAAACCCAATGGTATCGTCCAACGTCGCGTTTCGGCTTGGAGGGTTGTTGTTCGTTGTAATTGTCGCTCCAATTGCATACAGCCTGTTCTCCAAGTCTAGATTCTGCCACGTCCACCATGTACGATCGATCATCGCGTGGTGCAGGAAGAACATTGGATCCCCGGGACTCGCAAACAAGTCGCCCCCCGGATCTCCTCCGATCGTGAAGTGGCCTGCGGTGTGCACGCCTAGGAACCCGGCGGGGAAATCGCCTTGCATTGTAGTGCTGAAGTTGTAGAAGGTGTCAGCGTTGGTGATTAGGGCCGCGACGTCGGAGTCTTTTGTCCAGCCGCTTGCCGCAGCTTGTGAGATGTCGCGGCGCAGACAACGCGGGTTGTATCCCAAACCGTCCGGAGAAGGGTTGGGAGTGAAGTCTGTAAGGACGGGCGCGACAGGGCCGAGGTTGACTTGCCAGCTATAAAGATTCAGTATGTCAAATCATTGTACACTTTCGCAGGCGAACCACGCACTCTTTGAAGGGGCCCGACTTGACGCATCCTCCGCCATTGCCAGGTGGAAGACTAACACCACAAGCCGTGGGGAACGGAATGCATGTGTTATTGCGGCCGGCAACGTATTCGCCATCGCCAGACATACTCAAATTGCTACCGTCGAAGTTTGGCGCACGGAGCGGGTTTGCAGCCCACCATGGCCAATTATAGTAGGGTTGCGTCCCGTTGTATCCGCACTCTGTCTGGAGAATGTGTTCGTATGCCCAGGTGAAATAGCGGTGCCAGGAGAGGAAATTGCTGGCTGAATTAGAGTGAATATATGGGAAGATGAAGGGATACAAACCCTGTTCCATGGATGGAAAGTGTCTGGTTGATATGGGTAGCAACTAGATCGTCGTATCTGTTCTTTGCGCCTGCAGCAATTCCAGTAGGTGTCTTTGGTGGTAGATTGGCAAGACATTGGACTGCGTCGATGTAGGCCTTCTTATCACTGTCGCGTAGTGTCGACCTGGGGGTTGTCAATCAAGCAATGGGACTGCTGTCTCAAGTAATACATAACACATACCACTCCCTCCGAACAGCTGCTCTCTCCAACGTGCACGTTGCATTTGTGTGTCCTTGTGCAGCTACGAAAGCTTTCAGTTTCTCAAGTCCTCGTGCGGTCAAAGCATCGCTCTTGGGAGCGCACTTTGGACCAAGACAAGGATGGTTCCCAGCAGGTGCAGCGCTGACAGCGCCGATGAGCGCCGCTACCAATTGCCAGACTCTCATTTTCCCAGCCCTCGAAGAATTGAACGACTGTACTTTCTGCACATGCTGTTCTTTTAAAAAGCACGATGTTCCTCGCTTTCAATGCGCCGACAACGCAGTACTAACGCTGCATGTAATATACTTCCGAGCCCCACACGAGACAAGTCCAACGGCATTTGCATCGCTGCCGTGCGATTATTCCTAGCTTCAGTGCTACTTCGGACGGGGGCCCGCTTGAGCGTCGTCATGCCCGCTCGCTACTGGCGCGAGGCTGTGCTAGGGCGAATACTGACTCGGCTGATGCTGGTCCATGCAATTTTGCTCGGCCACTCTGCATTGTGGATATCTTGAATTGCTAAAGCATTGGCGGGTTGAAGAGTCGGTCGGAGTAGCATGGGGCCAATGTATCGTCAGCAGTAGTACAATATCGGTGATGACTGCCTTGGACTATAGGGCTAGTCCTTAGCTAACGTGTTATAGGCGGCAGGGTGCAGGGAGGTCAATCGGTAAATACAACCCAGGTAATCGGAACGATACTGCGGGCCTTGGTATTAAGTTTCTAGAAACCTTCGATGTGAGTTTGGTTAAGAAGGGTTGGAGTGATGGAAGGAGCAAGGCTGACATGGGGCACGACAAATAAAGCTAGTCACTGCGGACGTCTTGAGTAAATTGGTCATGCAGCAGGAAACGTATCATTCATTAAAACATTCATGAAAAGTCCTCGCACCCATTCAAGTCCTAATCAAATCCCAAACACAACTGAGGCCATCTCAGGAAATACAGAAGCTAATCGCATCTTTCTAAGCGACCTTTCCGGCAACGAAAGTGGCCGCAGTGCCAGCATCGTTCTGGTAGTTCAAGTGGGCCGCCGTGATGCTTGATCCGCCCTCGCAGATGTTGTCACCAGAGTGGCAGATGGTAAGGGTCTTGGAGGTTGGGATCGATCCGAAGGACTGGCCGCGCTTTGGGTCGCCGAAGACAACAACTAGGGGGTGTTAGTGTTGGAATGGCGTGAAGCGATGAAAAAGGAAAGCGTGATGAGGGCGAGAACAGAATGTAAAGGGCGAAGAACAATAGTACGTACCGGCAGCTACACGAGCAGCGTTCGCAGCTGAGGTACGAACGGCAGCGTTGTGAACAACTTGCGCACCCTGGCTGTAGCCGGAGAGGACGATCTTGGTGTTCGGGCACCTGGTTGCAGTCTATACAAATTTAGCCTCCCTTTTGAAACTTCAATGAACATCTTGTACTTACGCTGCTGATGAGGTTGGTCAGCGTGGTGCTTCCCGCTGCGTCACCACCCGCGAAAAACCCAGCGATGCTCGCTGAGTATGTGACACCTTGAATCGCGAGGCGACTCGTGCCTCCCACTTTGGCAGCAATCTGGTTGAAGAACAATGGGCCGACGGCCGCGGCGTCGCCAACGTTGCCTTGCTGGCCGGTACCGCGGGCGTAGATGACGCTGATGGGCCGGCATGCGGTGCCATCGGTGAGCTGGTTGTAAGTGCTGCTGCTGAACTGGCGCTTGGCGAGGGCGTTGTCGGCGGCTGGGGCAGCGAGGGCACCTGAGAGGAGGCCGAGGGAGAGGAGTGTGAGCTTCATGTTGGACAGTGATTGTATTTACCGAGACGAAGTGGCAGGCTTGGTGGTGCGAGGAGCGAAGGACTGGAGCTTGAAACTTGAGGCTCTGGCATGCAAACAAAGGGCGGCTGGTGGTGTATTTATGTTCTCACTGTCCGTTTCCATCCCCGGATTGTTTAACCACGAGCCATCGTGGAGTTGTGGGTGAGATTCTGTTGTCTATCCGCATTGGTCCACGCCCAGCCAGTGTGGATCAGTCTCCTGCCGCTTCTGCGACTACTGCCGATAGTACAGTCCTTGGTCATCTTGAGGGACCTACTGAAGAGAGCAGAACAGGCGACATTGCCTGCGCTTAGATGCAGCCGCCTTACTTTTGGCCCGACTCTGCTCGAATCTCATGCATCTCTGGATAGGTCACCGGGCTCAGCGCATTGAGCGCAATCTGATGCATTGACAGTTTTGGCCGTTCCCCGGCTTTTGTATGTCGACCTGCTCAACTGAGCTAGCTTACCGAACCAACTGCCAGAGCACGAGGCGATCGACGTTTACCCGAACCGGAAGGAGCAACAGAGCCGTTGGAGGTTGCCTATTTGGGCATCATGGGCGACACTACCCCGCAAGGGTTTGGGGTAAACGGACGGACGTTGGCCTGCGCGTAGCCGTCAAGATCGTAGATCAGAGGAATACTGGCGGGAAAAGGTCAGGCTAACGCTCATCAGCCATTTGTAAACCACTTTGATTACTCCCAAAAGCACACGATGCGTGCCTCGATGCTTTCTCTTGGCGGCTCTTGTTCTGAGCCAGGTAGCTTGAAAGACGTATGTGGGCATCGCCAGCCCGGTTTGCTCTGGTCAGTATCGTAACCTTTGAACAGGACAATCTCATCGGGTTGCATCTCAGCCATGTAGTACCACTGATGTTGCTGGTCCTCGTTTGCATGGCTCATGACGTAGTTTCCCGACTTGATACCGCTCCTGAACTCTCGCAGACGAAGCTGGTAGTCAGAGGCTGGGACACTGTTGGCGTCGCAGACGGTAAGTGGATCCTTCCGGAGAGTCTTGAGAGGGCGCCAAGCACCGAGGTACGCATAGCGTGAGCTTGAGGCATAGAGTGAGGAGATTTGATGTGGCAGATTGAGTTCCTGCTTGGTACCTTGGAGAAATTCAGGGTCGCCGCAGTAATCGACATGGGGATGGCCGGCAGGTATGTCCTGCCAACGACCGTGGGCGTCTAGCTTGCCTTTGTCAGAGGGTGAGGAGTGAGCTCGGACTACGTGATTGAAAACAAAGGCCGTGGATGCGCCGGTTCTAACAAGGTCAGTATTTGTAGGTGGAGCTCTACTTTACTCCACAGTGCCACACGGTGCGGCTCACAAGCTCTTTGCTAGCGCCTCTAATTCTGGGTAGTATTCCCGGCGAATGGTTTCTTCGGTACTAGAGCTGTCGACTCTTCTCCTATGGGGAAGGCTGACAAAGCTAAAGCCGTTGATGTCGAGGTCGAAGGCTTGCTGGCTATGACGGACATCGCGAATGGTCATGAGGCGAGTGTGCTCGTCACCAATACCCAAGTACCGCCGCTTCCATGCAGACGTTGGTATTGGTGTGCCTAGAGGTGGGAAGTAGTTGATTTCTGCAACAACGTGGGCTCTGCCACTAAGGGGTTCAAGTGAGGCCATGATCGTGTTGGATGCACTGTTGGAACATCAGGCAGAGACAGGTTCGTAGTCTTGATATTAGATGGCGGGGTCAGCGGATCCGCGCCATGCCCGGGAATGGAGGGGCTGCAGGTCGTTTGGGCAGACCATTCAACTCCATGTATCGAAGCAGCTTACAGTACACGAAGGCGTTGTATCGCTCACGAGGTCGTCAGTGCAACGCGTGGATACTGGAAGGTTCATCTGTGATGCAGTATGCGTCAGGCAGCTACTCTGACCACGGACAACGCGAGCCTGTCCACACCGCTCACCAGCCTCCACGTCTCGAGAACGGCAGGGAGGATGCCGGTGGGAGGACGAGATGGGAGCCACGTCGGCGGTGTGGGGCGCTGGGAGACGGATAGATCACGTGCAGCCAGGGTCTGTGGCAGGTGCGGCGGCGTTGGCATGGCAACGGCGGTTTTCGATGCACGAACTTGGCGCTCCGTCACCAGCACAACATTCCGCAACCACGCCCACGGCCGCCGCATCCACTTCGAGGGGCTAGAGAGGAACCGCAGAGCACTGCATCGCCCCGGGCTACTAACATCTCTAGAGCGCAATCATGGCGAGCGCCGGCGCGTCGTCCATCTCGGTCACTGTGCGCGTCCGCCCGTTTACCATCCGCGAAGCTGCACAGCTCACCAAGACGGACGACTCGACGCTGTTCCTCGGAGACGGCTCGCTTGCCGCTGCACCGACGCCGCGCCTGACGACCAAGGGCGGCATTCGGCCAGTCATCAAGGTCCTGGACGAGCGATGCCTGTACGCTGCCTGTTGTGGTGTCAAAGCAGCATGGTAGAGACTGACGAGCATGCAGCATCTTTGATCCCCCCGAGGACAACCCAGTGCACAGGACCGGCCGCTCGTATGCGCCCCAGGGCAAGCGTGTCAAGGACCAGACCTTCGCTTTCGACCGCGTCTTCGACGACACCACCTCGCAGGCCGACATCTACGAGTCGACCGCAAAGCCCCTGCTGGACAATGTCCTCGACGGATACAATGCCACCGTCTTTGCCTACGGCGCAACAGGATGCGGCAAGACACATACCATCACGTGGGTGGTGCATTTGAGAGGCAACTCGACTGCGGCTGACTTTGATGCAGAGGAACACCGAGCGACCCGGGTATCATCTTTCTGACAATGCAGGAGCTGTTTGAGAAGATCAATGAAAGGTCTGAGGAGAAAGTCACCGAGGTCACCCTGTCTTACCTTGAAATCTACAACGAGACCATCCGCGATCTTCTGGTCGAAGGCGGCAGCAAGACGTCTCTGATGCTGCGAGAAGACTCCAACCAGGCTGTCTCTGTCGCAGGTCTCACTAGCCACCGACCAACAGATGTAAGCAATCAAACTCAAATCGAGCCCTCAAGAATTGGGATCTAATACCTGCCAGGTCAACGAGGTCATGGAGATGATCGTCCGTGGCAACGACCTGCGAACCATGTCCCCGACAGAAGCCAACGCCACCTCCTCTCGATCGCACGCCGTCCTTCAGATCAACGTCTCGTCAAAAGACCGCAATGCTTCCGTCAACGAGCCCCACACAATGGCCACCCTCAGCATCATCGACTTGGCAGGCAGTGAACGTGCGAGTGCGACCAAAAACAGAGGTGCCCGTCTGACCGAAGGTGCAAACATCAACAAGTCACTTTTAGCTTTGGGAAGCTGCATCAATGCTCTATGCGATGTCCGCAAGCATAACCACATCCCCTACCGCAACTCGAAGCTTACGCGCCTGCTGAAATTCTCCCTCGGTGGAAATTGCAAAACTGTTATGATTGTGTGCGTCAGTCCATCCAGTGTCCACTTTGACGAAACGCAAAACACCCTGCGATACGCCAACCGCGCGAAGAACATCCAGACCAAGGTCACCAAGAACGTTTTTAATGTGAACCGCCATGTGAAGGACTACCTGAAGAAGATTGACGAGCAACGAGCGCTGATTGACGAATTGATGAAAAAGCAAAAGGACTCGGATGGTGCTTCCTTGGCCAAATTCCAGAAACAGAACGAGAAGAAGGAGAGCTTGATGAGAGACGCTTTCATACGCCTGAGACAGGCTTACACCGACTCCGAGACCGACCGCAGGGACAGGCTCAACACGATGAGGACCTTGAAGTATACCGAAAAGCGAATCTCGCTTGTCTCTGCGTGGGTCGCAGCTTTCGATGCCGTCAACGAGATGCGCGAGAATGAAGAAATGCCCTCGCAGATCATGGCCATGAGAGATACCGCAATCGGCATCTCCGCCGAACTCGAACAGTCGCGACAACACCATCACCGAAGGCTCGAGCGATCAACATGGGCTTCAAAGCTCGACACCGCCCTCAGCTTTGGCTTGAGACAGCTCACCGAGCTGGAGGGTACTGCCGACGGACCTGACGCAGCGAACCTCACTAGAGAATACCAGATCTTGAAGTCAAATGCAGAGCGAGAAGTCCTGAGTGTTTTGCTGGAACAAGAAAGAGGAGGCGATGCAGCAACTGTTCAGGTCCTCGTTCAAGCCCACATCGAGACGGTAGCTATACTGGGCCAGATCACCCAAATGGACGAAGCTCAAGCAGTCGAAACAGCTAGGAAGCTTCTTACGAAGATTATGAACGCATGTACTAGCGCGACTGCTCAGGTGATTCGACCAGACGGCGGTCTCCCTGTCACAGAGTTATTCGCACCGAGCCACAAAGGGACACCAAAGAGACGGAAACCCGTGAACGTCATGGGCCCATCCCCTGTCAAATCAATCCCCATGCCATCATTCGCAGATGCACCACATCTCACATCGTCACCCATGAAGGCCTCGCCTCGGCGCAAGAAGATGCTTACAGTCAAGAAGGGGGTTCAGTTTTCGCCCACGAAGAAGAGGCCAACATCACCCTCGAAGGCCAAGCGAGGCGTTCGCTGGCGCGATGACAACGAGAACGGCACCCTGGCAGACTTCAAAACTCCAGAGCAGGTCGAATCAACACCGACAGGCTCTTCGATTGATATGCCTCCACCTCCCCAGTTCTCGGCGTACGTTCCTGAGCCAGTAGTTAGTGATGCCGGTTCTTCGCCCATTCCTGTACCGCCAACAACATCGATGGACATCAAGCCCCGCTCTGCATCCAGCCGCTTTGCAGCAGGCTTCCTCACGAAGAAGTCCGATGGGTCACCAATGCCCCTCAGGAACGCCTATGGTTCGGACTCGGACACCTCCCCTCTTCGTGAAATTGGCACAAACACTGTCCGCCCTTCTGCTCTAAGCAACGTGGAGCTCGCATCTGAGGCCTCACCAAACGCAGACAATGGCCACAGTTCAGCAGAGGATGATCACTGGTCCGTCGACTCCTCAGAGGCGAATCAGATTCGCACGGCCATCAAGCGTCGTTCTTCAACCACAAAAGCAGTCCCTGCAAACAGGACGCAGCGTCATCGCAGTCCCAGCAGTACCTCCGCGAGCCCACCAAATGAGAACAGCATCTCCGCTAGCGCGGCACGCCGCATGGTCAAGAATAACCATGAGGGTGAATGGAAGCCCAGCGTTCTGAGCCCACGTTCTGCACCCATCGTCAAAGGTGCAGCACGACGCACGACAGTGGCCGCCTCTGCAGAGGACCGACCTGCAGCTGGGACACTGAATCGTGCACCGATACGAGTTGTTAGCAACTCCTCGATCCGAGGCAGTCTCGCACCAGGTGCTAAAGGTGTCTGGCGGTGATGACACTTTCCATATTCTCATTGCTAATGTTTGTCCAGAAAAGTGGACTTTCTGATATCTCATTCGTCGCTTTCGTTTTGCATACATGCGGTCGGCCATCTACTTCCTATCGCATCTCCGTTCTCCGTTTTCCGTCTTTGGCATCGCGGCGTTGTTGCACACCAAAACTATAAACAAGTCATAAGCATGGTTGGATACACGGGCTGGGTTTCAGGCAGGAAGCACTGCCCATGGCAGACTTCCTGTGGCGTTGGGTGTGCTTGCTTCTTATACTGTCTTGCATGCTGTCTTGCCCTTGGGGTTGTAGAGACTTTGCCGTGGAGCGAGTCCATTGTAACATAATTATCCTCACGACGTCAATGACACCGTTCAGATCAACTTGGCAACCTTGGCTTGCATATGGAGCGATCCTGGTTGCCCTGCTCCCTATCTTCCCAGAAGAGAAGGGCAGTTAGGCCAACAGCAGCAAGTGACAGGGCTATAGATAACATGCATGCCGAAGGTGCTTATACCCTTCCAACCGCGATAAGCTACATTGACAGGACAGGCATACCAAATGAACAGGGAGCTTTCAGGATAATTTCAGCCGAAGATACACCCACCCTCATCATCCCATAAAGCGTTACCAAATGCCGAACACAACCGATTCCAACACGGCAAAGTCGCAACGCACCAGCTTCCCTCGTTCTACGGAAAAAACACAGAGTGTTCTGCGAAGCACTCACCGCGGGGCAAAAGGTCCGAACCCCAGGGCCATACACCGGCCGTTTGCTGAGCCATCTGCTTAGTCCCCCAGCCCAACTGCCGAGTAAGCAGACATGGGGAAGTGTGGGACGGCACGGCACGGCACGGCACTGCTAGTCAACGTCAGCAGTGCATACGTGCTTTATCTCATGCGAAGACGTGATTGCATGGTCCATCAAGGTGCGCACTAAACATATGCGGCATAAAGGGAGGGGAAGACCTTTGTAGCTTGACGTTCGCTTCACGTTCGTTGCTCCTCTTGGTGGGGTACGAGATGGTGGGAGCCTCATTATAAGATAATAGTTGTAAGATAATCGGTATGCACTTGGGTATTCACAGTAAGGCTAATTTCAACAGATATACTGTTTCATTCGTGCTCATTATCATCGACGCCTCGCTCACTACGCCACGCTACGCTATGCCATATACATTATCGACTGCAACAATCACCACCTAAGAGTCTCCTGACCGCATCAGCAAACAGCAGCTACGAAGCGCTTATTTACCAGCACGGTACGCGTTCCAGAAGCTGTTAATGCGAGCCTCCTGGCCAGCGGTGAAACCAGTGAAGCAATTACTAGAAAATCATTAGTATCAAGATCACATTGTAAAACTCAAAGAGGGAATACTTACTCATCAGAGTAGTCCATGTAGTTGGTAACAGGGTCAAGGCCGGGCTGCCTGGGGCAAGAATCGCGGGTCTTAGCACAGCCGTACGACTCCGAAGCCTCAGCAGCGGTATCGGAGACGAAATCGCCGTCGCCAGTACAGCCGCCCTGGAAAGTGTGGTAGAGACCAAGCCAGTGACCGATCTCGTGGGTGGCGGTGTGACCAAGGTTGTATAAAGGCTCGCTACCACCGGGGACGGTAGATGTACGAACGACGACACCATCCAGGAAGAAGATGTCGGAGCCAGCTGGGGCGGCCTCGGGAAATTTGGCGTATCCGAGCCACCGTGTGCCGGGGGTGAAGTACACATTCAGATCGGCGTAGGTGCCCTTGCGGAGCGCCTTCTTCATGGCCAGCTCGGCCCTGTCGTTGGCGTAGTTGGAATTGATGGTCCAGTCCGCGCCAGCCTGAGTGAATGAGATGCTGTGAGGGGCAAAGGCGGCGTTCAGCACATCAAGCTGCTTGTTGAGAGTCGCCTGGGTAATGTAACCGCCAGCAACGGTCTGAGCAGTGGCGGTGACGTGCCAGTAGACCTTGATGTTGATAGTGGCAGCAGCAGCAAGGCGCGACTCGGCAAAGTCAGTCTCAGCTTCGAGAATCTGGAAGTTCTGAGCGATCTGGAGCTGCTCCTCAGTAGCGTTGGCAGTACCGCAGCTACGCTTGGCTGCCGCCACAGAGACGAGGAGAGAGACGAGGAGGTTAGTGAGCTGCATGGTGATGGCTGGACTGGATCTGGAACGAGGGAATCGAGTGATGAGCTGCGAATCGATACCGTTTCAAGGAGGATATTCACGCATTCTTGTAGCCCTCTCTGGCCTGGAAAGAGGGAGGTACATTGCCACCAGAAACAATACGCTCGACGCGACAACCCGAAGCTTGTCGAGCTCATTTGGTCCACGACGATGTCGACCTTCCCAAGGAGGCGCACACCGAGCGCAGCTTCAATGGAACATTCCTTCCACTACATCGGCGAACGGGGCTTTCGCCTTCTACCTGCTCTCTTGGTCCTCTAGTCGCGTCTACGGCCATTCTTGCGGCGGACCATTCAGCGCGAGCTTCTCTTTCTCAGGCAGGTCCCAGTGTCTTCGCATACCTTTCATCTAATAAGGCTGGGTTTAGAAACAACATAGCGACTTGGCAGCGGCAGTTGATCGCTCATCTCGGCTCGCAAGTCAACGATGCAGGAAACACGAAGGAATGATTGGCGACGGGAGGCTCCTTGCCAGTGGAGTCGATCGTATTCATCTAGATGCTTTCAGGCATTTGCACTATCGCGTGCTCAACGGGCTTGCATTTCGACCTGACTAAGGAGGACAGCCTGACTTCCAAGCATTGCCAAGCATTGCCGCGGCGGTCTTGTAGGCTCAAAGAGGCATGTCAGTCGCCTGTGGTAGTGTTGTTATCGGTAGGACAGGCTTGGGAGCGATAAGATGTCACAGCCGGGGTAAAGATCGTCTTTTGAGAGAGCCTCGTGATTATTCGCTGCATCCGGCGGTAAATTGAGCAAAAGGAGGTTACGATGGAGGTGTTGAGGTAGTTATGGCTTGAGTAATCAAGATTTAGCGCTGGGGAGTGTATTGCTCCGTGCGCTGCAGTGCCGAGCAGCGGAGCAAACATGGCGGGGCGGAGACCGCGCTACGCGCCCCTTTGTCTCCGCCATTTCTGAGTCACAAAGGAGGCATCAAATGCTCAAATGAGGCTTCGATGATGATGAAGAGACGGAGAGTCGTGTGAGGCTGTTGCTGACACAGCACTGCGCAAGAGGGAAAGCTCCGAAGGATGCGTGACGTCAGCGCTTTTGAGGCAGGGCACAATGGCACAGGCCTTGGCTTCCTTCCCTCGTGAAGCTGACCCTGACTGCAGAACCAACGCTCAGATGGGTACACCCCAGAACCTAACGATGTTTGTCGAAATGGTAGCCAGCGGCAAGTGGCAGTCAAGATATTGTGCTTCCATTTGAGCACGGATGGCTGCTCCGTCCTGAACTCGATTCACCTGCAGTTATGACTTGAGCAAGGATAGGCTGCGACGATATCAACAATTACACTACCTTCCTGATTGTGCGCGCTCTACTATCCATTTGAGCAGGAGGGGCTATAATCGATGTATTTGTTTTTCTTTCGAAGGATCAGTACGTCTCACACCAATATTTACTCAGCATCGGCGCTGATTAACACCGGACAAAATGGGAACGAAGTATCTGCCCACGAAATCGAGGAAACCAACGTAAAACATTGCGATCTTGCAAAACCTGCCATAATCTCCCATCAAACATCTAAGTTCCGACTGTCATACCACCGTTCACTCTCAAAATCTGTCCATTCACCCAGCTCGCACCATCGCCAGCGAAGTAAGCAATAGCCTTTGCAATCTCCTCACCCGTCCCGATACGGCTGAACGGGTTGGTCGATGCAATCTTGTCCACCAGCTCTTCGCTCTTACCCTGATAGAAGAGATCCGTTGCTGTAGGTCCCGGAGACACGCAGTTCACGGTGATTTTCTTCGTGCCCAGATCCTTGGCCAGAACGCGGACCATCTGCTCAAAGGCGCCTTTGGAGGTCACATAGAGAAGATAGTTGGGTGTGATGCTCGACACGTTGCAGAGCGATGTCGATAGGAGGATTATATGAGAGCCCGGAGGCATGTGCGGGGTTGCTTTCTGTTTGACACATCAACGAGGGCCTAACAATGCTCTGAGGCTTGAATGCGTACCTGACACAAGAAGTAGGGTCCCTTCACATTTATATCCATGGTCCTCTGAAAATCATCCTCTTCGGTCTGTTCGAGCGTCTTCATCAGCGCTAGTCCCGCGTTGGGGATCAGGATGTCGATTTTGCCACCCCAAGCCACTGTCTCTTGAACCAGACGCTCGATCTCCTTCACGTCTGCTGCATTCGCTTTGATGGAAATGGCTTTGTCGGATCCGATCTTTTGCACAATCTCGTCGGCGGGCTTCGAGTCGGATGAGTAATTAATAACGACCCTCGCGCCCATAGATGCGAGTTCGAGAGCTGTTGCTGCGCCGATGCCCTTGGATCCGCCGGTGATGAGGGCAACCTTGCCAGCAAGAGGGGTAGTGGAGGCCATGTTCAAAAGTAAATCTGGTTGGACTGTGATATATCAAAGGCGCCTTCGTGAACGTGTTGACCAAGGTAGCCGCTGTGATGTGGGCGTGCTTACACTTGCAGGCTTCGATGCTCTTATGCTTTCCTCCCGTCTGATACACAACGGGCTTTCCACGCAACGATCGGAAGTAACAACGCACTCCAAGTGTATGCGGGTTTACATAGCAGCTGAATCCGAAACGCCGAATGAGCTATCGCGTTGAAGTGCGTCACATCTAGGCGTTCCTGTGGTAAGTCGTCCTGCACACCGGGCTGAACGCGTGGCTGACAGCCATCAACCAAGTTACGCCCGGTATCGGGTCCAGATATGCTCATAACATGGAACTAGGGCGTACCGCCGCACCTCCTTTGATCTATTGGAGGTTGCAGCTCAGGTTGTGGAGGTAATCTTATCTCCGATGGTTGTCCAGGCGCGCCATGACGACATTGGAAAATGAATCAGCTTCCCCGGTGCGAAGCCGACAGTCACCTCCTTTCCTTAAGTGATCATCTCCATGTTTTCGGTATGCGACATAGTGCACCGAGAGCGAAGAGCGAGGCTGCGCTGCGAAATCGGACCTCACGGTAAAATATGATAGCCTGACGACAAGCTTTGTGGGACTTGATACCCGACTATGATTATATTAAGGTTATATAAACCCAATCATATTATCTAGTATCCAACAGTGGAGTTGCCACCCCCGATCCTATAACTCTCCGGCGGTCCATTATGACTGTACACAACACCTCCCAAATCCAACACCACCTTCTGCAGAATGACGTTTGCCTCCACTAACCATACCTTCAAGGTATGCTTTCCTGGCGCAATCTCCCCAAAATTCGTAGTGTTGTACCACGCATTTTGAGCTACAGCCGTGCCCCAACCAACAGGGAAGTTGGGTTGTGGCTGGTCGATCACATACTGACGGCGCTGCTCGGGCTTGTCGTCGATCTGAGTGATGTATGCGAGTGGCTTCTTCGGGTCGATGTTCAGGCTGGGTGAGAGGATGAGGGTAACGTTCAGACCCTTGGCGGAGGTGGTGGGTGTGAAGGTTACGAAGTCGTATTCAATGGCTGGCGCGGTTGCCGAGGTCAGACCTTCGATGAGTGGATCACTGAGTTTTACAGCGGAGAGGGTACGACCATATTTAGGTAGGGTGGTCAGGGACAAGTTGCCCTTAGGTGTTAGGCGAGTGTAGTGCTCAGCTTCGAACGCAAGCTGGCCGGCGGACTCGACGAAGCCGGCGTTGAAAGCGGAGGGGATGGCGGTCTTGTTGACCTGTACGATTACTTGCGGCATGCCGAATTGTGTGCCGTAGTCGGTGCTGGAAGAGATGTTTAGAGTGCTCTTCTTGCCGAAACCGTCGGGCACTTGAGAGAAGTCGACTTCGACGTAGACGCGGACGTCCTCGCCTTCCGGTTCCATGGTGCCGGATGCCTGGGAGAGCTTAATGAAGGGCTCGGCGGAGATGTTCCAGTTGAACGTCTGTGTACCAACAGACGCAATTTCCAGCCAGCGTTTAGGAGTGAAGGGGGTAATGTCGAGGAGATTCAAGGAACCACCACCATTTGTATGCCATTTGTCGTCACCGGGGATAGTAGCGTTGCTACCCTCAACGGCTACGCCGAGGTCGCCTGCAAGACTCCTTTCCCAAGTCTGTACCCAGCGGAGGTATGGGGTAGACTGGCGCATGGGTTGTTGCCAGTAGCCTTGGTATCCCAAATGGGTCTGGTCCATCATGTGGTTCCACTTTCCATTGAACAGCTCGTGATAACGCTGTGTAAGGTTGTGGTCCTTCTTCATGCCGTCAATAGTACGCTGCATCCACTTGTTGGCGCTGTTCCTGCCCATACCGCTGTAAGCAATGTTCCTTGCTCCAGAGACTTGTACATCGACGAAGTTACCACCAGCAAGAACGCGGTGGAGAACCATCTCGTAAAAGGCAGGCTGTTGTTTCGCGGGGAGAGCATCGTAGACATCCTGAGCCTTCTTACCGATATCTTCCCATTGAGCAAGAATACGATCAGCCTCTTCGTAGTTCAGGATGCTGTACGAGGAGGGTTCGACCCACTCGAACTTGCGCATGTTCGCAAGGAAACCATACTCATCTAGAATGTCCGAGATGGTCTGGGCATGCTCCTCGCCGAAATTGCGGGCAGCAAAATCTGCAGTCCACTGGGGTACTGATGTCTCATCGTACGCATCGATGTCGTAGGCAATGTCAAACCAGTGGCTGATAGCCACTTCACTGGGCTTGATGTCACCAACATTGACGATCCAGATTCTGTCCGCGTCGCGGTCCTTGGCCAGTCGCATCTGTTCGTATGTCTTTTGCAGCTGGATGGTATCAATCCACTTGTAGTTGCGCGAGTCACCAACATAGTCGAAGTGGTAGTAGACACCGGCGCCGCCTGATCGTTTCTTCTCGTCACCAACAGGCAACCTTCGGATGTTTTGGAAGTTGTCCTCAGTCCACAGAAGTGTAACATAGTCAGGAACCTTCATGCCAGCCTCGAAGTAGTCCTGGACCTCCTTATACAAACACCACATCTGTGGCACGTCCGAGGCGTTGCCATGAATCTTGTTGAGAATATCCTGTTGTGCATCCACGACGGCCTCAAGCACACTTGTCTGCACATCAGCAGACATGGAAGTGTCATGGTATCCCCGCATTCCTACAGTGATAACGTTCTCGTAAGGAGCAGCTCGTTCGGCACCTTCGTAAAAGTAGTCGTACAGTGTGGCGTTGTTAGTGGCCCACTGCCAACCAGACTCGCTGCCCTTTGCGACCTTGCCCCACTCGGAAGTAGCGCGTACCATGGGCTCAGTATGCGATGTTCCCATAACGATGGCGTACTCGTCTGCAAGCGGCTGGTTACGTGGGTCATCAACATTGAACATGCCGTTCCACATCGCTGGCCAGAGGTAGTTTGCCCTTGACCTGAGCAGCAGCTCAAAGACGTGAGAGTAGAACTCGGCTCCGAAAGGACTGTTGCCTCCGTACTTGGGGTATTTGACGTTCGCCCATCCGGTCAGCGCAGGTGCCTCGTCGTTGATGAAGAAACCACGGTATTTGACGGAGGGAGTCTTCTGCAATTTCGTAGTGTCGAGTGCATAGACTTCAGCGTGCGTTTTAGCAGGGACATCCGCGAACCAGTGCCACGGAGAGACACCAATCTGTTCAGAAACATCATAGATACCATAGATAGCACCTCGACGATCGCTTCCTGTACGGTGTCAGTTTGTGTTTCGATGAGTGGAGTGATGCAAAAGCTTACCGGCAATGACGAGCGCCTGCTCGGTCCCATTCACGGGATTTTTCACGATTGCGCTGACATATGCTTCCCACTGCCCTTCGATTGTGCTGACGTCGAGCTTCCCACTTGCAACCAAACCATCAATCAAGCTCGAGTTGCCGATGGTGCCCACAATGATGGCAGTGCTGCTGGTGCTGTTCGCACTCGAGCCCGTGCTCCAATCACTACTGATGCCTGTGACATTGAAGATCATGGACGCATTCGCGGTAGCCTTGCCGGTAGCTGTCAAGGTACCATTGACGCTTGTTACTCGTCCGAAGTCAATTGCGAGGTCATACGCCGCTCGAAGTACAGCAGGCCAATCTGCTGCATCAACGTGGATGTTGGCGGGCGAAGAGCTGGTGGCGAGAAGGTAGCTTCCATTGCCGGCAGTGAAGTCGACAGTAGGCTTGCGGAAGTTCTCAATAGCAGCTGAGGGAGTGAGAAGGCACGCTGAGAGCGCAAGGCTCAGGAGACGGCGTGGCGAGAGCTCCATGGCGGCGGCGAGTTACAACTGCTTGGGCTACTGAAGCAGCAACGGGGGCTGTCGCCTCTTTATGCAGGCGCAGATTTGATGCAGGTCATATTAGCCAGGTTTATAAACATCCACAGGCACGAACGGCTGCATAGCCCTGTGTTGATCCGTTTCCCCACGCTACCCATCACCCAACTCCCAGGATTCAGGGCTACTAAATGGTCCGAGGTGACGTGCACCAAGGTGACCGGCTATATTCGAGGATAAAGTCGCACGCGATGTGATCATCGCTGCTTCCCCAGCTTCATTGAGTGTGGGGCGAGTGGCATAGCCGCGCTGGCTTGAGGATTTTGCCGAGCTCATGTTACACTGGGAGGAAGCATTGAGACAGCATGTCAAATGTACAACAATGCCATTGATGGATACAGTAAGAGCCCCTGAAAATGTTCCGTAAGGTATCTTCTGACAGATGCCATGTTCTTCGTTCGTTTCGTTACTCCGACCACGATGGACGAGGTCACATCGAGCGGCCTTGGTGGTGGATCGTCGGCTTCGAGCGCGGAAGCGGAAGTCCGCAGAAAAGGCTAAAGTGGTCCCCGCATTGCGCTAATCGTGCGCCAAGCCTGAAATACATTTTCCAGAGCCTCCCGTGCCTGCAGGTGCGATCCACACGTCTGAAAAGTGCACCACACGTACATCCGGCTTGATTCAATAATTGACAAGATGGCCCAGGGCGCAGTCAAGAAGTCCAAGCCCGCTGCGGCGCCCAGAAAGTCGGTTTACACCGCTCTTCCCTTCCACCACGCTGCTAACAGTACTGCAGACCCTCAAAGAGCGGCCCCAGGCCCGGCCAGAAAGTCATTAAGCCCAAGAAGCACAACCTCGTCCAGCAAAACAAAATCAAGAAGAAGAGCGCTGCCGGCCTCGTTGGTCAGACCGAGAAGTTCCTCGCCGAGAAGGCCGGCCATCTGGAAATACTGAGGGGCGGAAAGAAGGATAAGAAGGATGGCGCGAAGGGCAAATGAGCGGTGGACCTAAAGGGAGCTATTCAGTTCAAGGGATACAGTTTGCTCTGAAGGCCATACGTCTAGCGCGCTAGAAGGCCATTACTCAGGGCCTCCGCAGGTCGCCACAGGCCTGGTCACGACCGACGATGATGAAAGGCTTGCAGAGCTGATTTGATCGACGCTGCACGTCGCAGCGTCGTTGTGGCTTTCGAGGAACAGCCACGGTCAGCTCCACAGTCAGCTCCACAGTATGGCGATATGCGATGAGAAGCTTGAGTGCGACCAGGACGGCAGGCCGAAGTGGCGGGTTTGGAGTCCGCTAAGATATCGTATTTTCATGTCGTAACCTGCAACATGCAATGACAATTCATGCTCCTCAAATGATACCAGCTCGTGCCGCTTCACCAGCACCATCTTCAAGATTCGCCTCGCGTGCTTTGCCCTTTCCAAGAGCGCCCTCTCCAACTCCCATTCGGCGCGCAACGTAGCGCTGAGCAACAATGCCAACACTGAGACTGATGGTCTCTTCCATCCATTCAGATACCCACTCACGAGGGTCAACGCCTCCACTCTCAATAATCTCCTGAATCTCTCGTGGTAGCTGTTGCTCTTCACCTGCAGCTTCAGTGTTCGCAGGCGCATCGAGCCACTCCGCCCATTTAGCTGGGAACGACTGGCTCACTGAATGGAACCTAATGCCATGGATAGGATCGTGAAGGTACACTGCAAAGGCGACCAACTCCCCATCATCCTTTTGCTCCTGCCCGTCGCCCTCTTTGGTGTCCGCAGATGTTGAAGAGCCAAAGAGTTCTGTAGGGACTGGGTAACTGATAGCCTGGATTGCGATGAAGATGTCGCTGCTGCGTACAGGGTTGCTCTCGCTGAGAACTTCCGTAGCTTGCCTCGCAGCTGATTCAAGGCCTCCTCGAGCCGCAAAGAATTCGTCAGCATATGACTCGGCGCTCACCCTTGTAAGTTTTGTGCCTTCAGCGAGACCCTTGACTACGCTTAGATCTCGCTTGTCTGAGTGACGCCACCAGGGGCCGTCATTCCAGCCACCGCCACCGCCTCGATACCCCTCCATAGAGCCGCGTTGTGTGGACTCGGAGCCACGCTGGATGACCAGCAAGTCCCCGCCCTCCACTTGCGCCATGACAGTGGAGAATGTCTGGTGGATGATAGGGTCGAGCGAGGGGTAGCCGATGAGGTCGTGGGTGATGTGGATCTGTAGTCGTTCATGTTGCGCAATGGGTGGGGCAAGGGTGTGTAGGATGTTGGTGAAGGTCGGGAGAGCGTGTTTGCTCAGCTCACCGCCTGTGACTTGTCAGCATACCTAGTTATATGGTTGTATTGAACGATGATAGCGTACCCATGCCACGGAGAGCGCCGACATTGCCGCGAACTTGCTCAGCCCATCGCTGCGCTTCTTGGTTCTTCTGGAGCTCCTGGTAGGCGGCTTCTGCTTGCTTCTTCGCGGCGTTCGCAGCTTCGGTTGCAGTGTTCAAGATGCCGCCCCAGCCTCCGCCCCACCATGAACTACCCGACGCCGCTGCTGCCTCCGCCTTGGGTGCAGGCGCTGCCTGGGCTGGCTCTTCTTGAGTAGGTGCAAAGCTCTGGTGGAACGAGCGCGTGCTCTCCCCGGATTTCCTTGGTGGCGCTGCGCGGTCCTCGCTGGTACGTGCTGAGCCGGTAGAGGAGGGGGTTGCAACGTCAGCGCCTCTCCTGTTGCTTGAGGCGGTGGACGATGACGACAGCTTGGGTGTGTTGGGGCGACTTGTTGGACGCAGTCCCTCGGGGCGCTGGAACTTTCCTAGGTCCTCGAGTTCTTCGAGGCCTTTGAGCGCATCGTCCTCTTGGGCCAACTTCTGTCGTGGGGCCTTGGAACCCTTCTTTGGGGGAGGTGCCGCGGGCGCCTCTGCACCAAGCAGCTCGAGCTCCGCAAGCTCCTCCTCAACCGTCTTTGGCGGCATTGTGGGCCACAAAGGATCAGATGACAGTAATTTACAGTGGACAAGGAGGGTATCTCAGTGATAGGTAAAGGTAGATGTTGTTGTTATTCACGAACAGCTGTGCCAGTACCATGTCATTGCACGTTCGCATTGTTGTTTGGGAGCTGCCGTCCGCGAGATGCCAGTTGCCTTAGCGCGAGGCTGCCATTGGCCAGAAACGCTGCTGCCAAGGCGTGAACTGGAAGAAGCAGCCACGACCGCCTCAGACAAAGATCATCACACATCACGTCCCTTACTGTTAGCTTTGGTCCTTTTGCTTCACTTGAATTACTGTATCGACCAACTGCAAACATTTCCGCAGCCTTGTTGTCATTGCGCGGGGTTTCTTTCTCCATCTAGTTCTGCAGGTTTTCCGCCTCCTTGACAGGCTTGGATCTGCACTACGCCTCCTCGGGAGTGTACATGCACACCTCGATTCGATCCATCATACGAGCGCAAGACTTGCGCGCTCGATTGTCGCCAGACATTGAGTCCAATGCCAGCACCACGGAACCTTCCTGCACGTTCTTCACAACGGCGCAATTCTGTTCAAGATGACACGCCTACGCGGACCCGTTCTAGTCGAGGAGCACCTGCGCCAACAAAACTAGACACTACAGAAGCTGTTGCACCAAAACAAAGTCCACACAAGCTGAGTCCTACCATCACAAGAAAGACTACTCGTTCTGCATCAAACATCTCAAGTCAGCCATCTTTCACTGATGCTGCACCTGAGGTCTACGCTTCATATGAGCGCCCATTTTTCATGGTGTTTGGCTTGTCACGCGAATTCTTCGATGGCCTGAAGAAGCACCACGGCAAATTACCTAAGCAGCGCAAGAGCCTTGACAGCGCTGTGCAAGACTCGCCGACATCAGATGATGAGTCTGAGTCTGAAGAAGAGGAGAGTGCGGAGGAGAGTGAAGAGTCTGCGGATGCAACGCCTGTCATGTCTCACTCTGCGCCAAGAGGACGAGGCCGCGGTGGACGCGGAGGCCGCGGTGGACGAGGAAGAGGTACTCGTGGGAGAGGGAGAGGAGGTCGAGCACGGGGTGGTCTGGCTCGAACCATTTCGCCCACCCGATCACGTCCATTGCGGACCGCAGCGCCCATGTTTCCGCTCACAGAAGCAGACGATGGTCCGTCCAATCAGACGACGCCAAACCGCGAGGGCTTGGCATCACCAGACGATCCAATGACAGACTCCGAACCAACTAACGGTCTAGCAATAGAAGAGGATGTCGATAGTGATATCGAGGACGAGTCTATTGGGAACGCGCATTTAGAGTCGATGACCCCAGCTGGTTCACCGCCCTCCACGACAACTCCTCAGGGCTCACCTCCCAAAGGCCTTCTCAACGCTATAATCGATGGCACCTACACGCCTTCGTTGATTGCAGAGCCTGAACATAAATCATCAAAGGCTGGAGCAAAGACGAGGGTCCCAAAAATTTCTTTGACGATCAACTCAGCCTCTCAGACGCCCCGGGAATCGGCCTCGACACCCGCGGAACCTCTCAAACCGCTCGATCCCGCAGACGATGTCCTTTTCGACGATGATCTTCCTGGTCCTTGGGCCGATGATTTCCACCCACAACCCCTGGACGATTGCGAGGACCTGGCTGATTATCTCCTGCAAAGAAAATTTCAGCAGATGTCTGATGCGAACCAAATCATTGCGGCTTTCCACAAGTTCCCAGCAGCTCAACGAAGTACAAAGAACCTGTATGACTTGGTTGAGAATGCACAGTATATTCTCAAGTGCTGGCAGGATGAGTATCTGGAGCTAGATGCACGAGTAAGTAGTATCTTGGAACGCCCAGAACTAAAACTGACGCTTATAAGACCGCGCCCCATATGCATCCGCCGAAGAAGGCTTGCAATAGCGGGCGGATACCAATGGCTTTTCAACTATTCGAAGACACGAAAGAGGCCGACCTCTACGGCTACACCATTGACCCGAAGAAACTACCAGGTTGCCAGGACCCTTGGGCGCAACGTCCCGGTGCCGAAAAGAGTGGCGGTAGAGAGCTGCGAACGCGTCGTGCGCGCGACATGCTGGACTCTGCAGCTGCAAGTGAGGAAGATGATGAGGACAATGAAGGTCGCGCGAGGCGACAACGAAAGGCGCCTCGCAAGTTTGATGGTACTGATGCAGTCACAGGATCTACTACCCCAAAGAAACACAATGGGTGGGGCGGTGCTCGCAAGAAGGGCGTCAGCAGATTCGCCATGCCGGCATCCGAAACACCAGAGCCTGACAGTAGGCCAGCCAAGCGAGCCCGAACTGCAGTGGCCTCTGCGCTTCATCAACGCCTTGTGCATGAAAGTGTACGCGAGGGCTCAGTAGCTACGACATCTGGTGACGAGGGCTCATCAACGATGGACGTTGAAGAGTATGCAGATGCAAACACGAAACGTGGGCGACCGCCGGGGAGTAAGAATGCAGGGCGGCGCAGCGACTTTGGTATCAAGAAAGGTCCACGAAAGAAGACCAGTGATGTTGGCACGCCAGTGCCATCAGCGCACGGTCCAAACGCTCCTCCACCAGCACTGCAGTCATTGAGCGCAGGTCAAGGTCAGTTCTCCATTGATCCACAGCCTTTTTCAGATACACCTCCCTTGCCAGCACCGAACTCTGCTGAGACGGTCTTCCAAGCTACACCGCAACCTGCCGCCGCACAAGATGGCGCTCTCGTACACCCAAGCGAGTCGAGCACGCCAGATGCATATATGATCACTGCTCCTTTGAGCCAATATACCAATAATCATCCCGAGGATGCTTCGCCAGCGTCAGGTTCGAGACGAAAGCCACGAGTCAAGAGCGAGAAGCGCAGCCAGTCAATGACCATTTGGTGGGCCGAACGCAAAGCTCGTAAGAAAGAGCAGGATGAGAAGGAGGGCAAGACTCCCAAGCCACCAACATCAAGATCAAATTCTTCGAGTGGGCGGCGGGGTGGCCGAGCAGCTGGAGGACCAAGTGCGACCGCAACCCCCGTATCGACCCCTCCAGAGGCGCAACGACCCTCTCCTGTACATCACCAGGATCATCACTACCCGCCAGACCCCTATACTATGCATGGACAGTTGCCTCCGCTGTCAGCACCATCTCCTCACCTGACGTATTCTTCGGCACCCATGCATCACCCCATGTTATTGCAGTATTCTCCGCTTGCAGCGCTTCCATCTGGGACATTTCCGGGATACTCAGGCTCACCGTCGCTTCACTCCCACCTTGGGCCTCGAGCACTTGCTCCCGCTCCACAACAACTACCCGCATACCCCAGCCCTTACGGACCACAAAGCCCTGCCGGGCCCCGTCCGAGGAGCAGCGGTCGCAGTGGTCCACCGCCCATAGCGCCTGCACCACCGCAGCAGCATTACAGTCCATATGCACCGGTGAGCATGGGCAGAGAGATGCCATTTAAAGTAATGGTTCCGGGCCCTCCACCTCATGACGACAGACGAGGTAGCCGTTAGCAGCAGCCATCCAAGAAGTTGAGTCTGGAGGTTATTGTTATTGACGATTAGCGTTTTTATTGCTACTCTGCTACTATCGAAGCTGCAAAGTGCGATCTCACTACGAGAGCGCGGTGTATTACAGAGCTTCTTGGGTAAACTTCTCATTGATGTATCATAATCTTCTCAATTATCGTTCAACCTTTCACCGCTAGTAATGCATTCCCAATGACTGGCAACTGTTCACCAAGCCAAGCGAACCACTGCGCATCCCTGTGGCTTATACATCTCGTCTATAGCTGTCAGACAGACATGCACCATCGTGTTACCAGAACCCAGGTGACGAAAGGACATTCCTGTTGACACCGGTTCCCCGATCTCCATGCCTACTTACGACGCTTAGCTGTAGCTGCTTACTTGATGACTCTGATAACTCGTGTTTTTGTTCCAATCTTTGTTCTTGACTTTAATAGCTCGTGTTCGTGTCCCATTGTTGTTCTCTTCTTGCGAGACTGACGCGTTCTTTGTACCTACAGCGGTTGCCTGATATGATATCGCATTACTGCCTTGTATGTTGACCGGGCTCACGTGGCCGGCCCCGCCAATGTCAGCATTCACACCGTGAATTCAAAACCACAGAACTTCACAAGTCAAGTGGGACCATACAACCCCTGGGCAAGGCTTGCACATCATGTGATTGTGCCCGAATGCAAGTCTGCCTCGCCTTTTCGAGACAAAGATAGGTTAGGAACAAGGCGCGCAGGGGTCGAAGCGAAGGAAGATCGGGCGGGGCCAGTACCCGTGGAGCCCCCACCCATCATCCTGACACCCGCAAACACCGCACAGTCTCCACCTGACAGCCGTTATGGGTCGTTCAGCCCCGGTTAAGGCCACCGTTGTGGCAACACGAGCTCTCACGACCCTCCGCAGCCCAGCAATTCAGGCGTACCAGGAGTGATCCGTCCAATAACGGCGAAATCCCTTCCCGCCACACAGCCTCGCTGAGAACTCTCGCCAGACCATTGGCAAGAGGAACAGATTGCACCCTTTCCATCAGCGGTGTGCCTAATGAGTCTGACCTTTTCCAGCGGAACTTTTTGTTCTCTTTTCGCGACTCGATGCCAGATCTGGCATTAGCCCACCGTGACCACGCCGAGCTTGAGACAGGCCCCCTTCGCAGGACACCTAACAATGCCGAAACCGGGAGTCGACAATTCACAAATGAGTCGATTCTGTCTCATCCATGACCAATTTTAGGTGTTCATGTTCTCGACGAGTCTCAAGCGTGGCTTGTGGAGACGATGCACCACCCGCCAAAGAGTTACGGCCCGCGATGATGAGATGAAGGATCCCGGGGGCCAGGAATCTTGGAAGAGATGGATATCGCGGGAACCTGTATGCCATGCCGTGCAGGGCTGCCTGAATCGAAGCATGGAGAGGATGAATGTATGAATCATCCATTGCATATAAGATTCACCGTCCAACCTCGAAAGGAGAGGCATCATAGTTCGGAAACTCAAGCATTCTCCTCTCATTCACTGTCAAGATCACTACCTCCATTGCTACTAGCAACCACCGGATCTCCTCTCTCAACTTCACACACGTCAGTCAGAAAGCGGCTCAATGCAGTGTCTATCCACCCTTGTCGAGCCCATCTTTCAGATCTTCGGAAAGGCACCACACCTCTTTTTGTCAATCATCAGCCACTCCCAGATATCTCGCTCTATCGCGAGCATGTCATGTCACAGCGTGAACGAATGGAGTGGAAGAGGTAGTAGCGCGGGTAAGAAAGTAGACGGGCAGCCTGACCCAGAGCCACCAGCAGCACCTCCGTAAGTATTACATTCATCTCGCGAGTCAAAAAGTTGCTTGTGCACAGCACTACTCTAGCACAATGTTATTTCTAGCATTGATCCCTCGAGCCCCACTCGGAGTAACCTCCGCTAATGTCCGACCAATAGGATCATCATCTTGTCCGAAAATAGCCCTCAGTCAAGATCTCAGCCTCAGGAACAAGCGCACGGTCCGCCACACCCGCATACGTCATTTCCGCCGTACGCGTAGCCTTGCTTAACGTTTGTTATTTCTCTAACTTTGTTACAGTACTTCTTCTTTGACTTTAGGAAATCAACCCTCCGACGGCTTTCCACCTACAACGACAAAGCCCAAGCCTCGGCCACAGCCTGAACCACATCCTGCACCACCGTAGGTCATTCTCCAATTATAGTACAATATGCGCCCGCGCACACGACACTCCTGCACTCAACCACCATGCGTTGTTGTTATTCCTCCATGAACTAATTATTTCACAGTGTAATCATCCTTTCGCACCACAAACGCGCGGCGTCGTCTTCACCGCCACCTGCCTCACCACCTGCCTCACCACGTCCACACGATTACCAATTGCCTCATAGTAGCAAGCGTCAAGCAACCGCCATCGACTCCACATACGAACGCTACAAAATGGGCTCCAAAGCCACCAAACTTGCACCTCAGAACGGCAAGCTGCGGTCGTCACAAGACAAAAAGGACAAAGAGGAGATGAAGGAGCCGACGAACTACTACACACATAGGAGTAAGAGCATGAGGAGAAAGGCTGGCAAGGAGGCTAACAGTGATGGAGCGGGCGGTGCGGCTGGCGGTGCTGGCGGTGGTGCTGGTGGTGCGGCCTAAGCTGGAGGGGGACGGTGCTAACGAGGGAATTGTTCTGTTACGAGACACGATTAGGCGTTATTGGCGTTTGGCTGAGTTATTTCCACTTGATGGGCTTTCACTCCCAGACGGGGAGAGTCCGTTGTTAACGTCTCATTGCTATCCCTAATGCATCGCTTGGCTTGCTAAACATACGCATTGTACTGTGTAAGTCACATGTTTGGTGAAGCAGTTAGAGTTGTAACATGTCGCTTCTCGAGAGATAATATTATCAACAAAGTAGCGATTGCAATGATCCCCTGGGTACTTTTGGTTATTGCGAAAGCCCAGAACCGACTACGGGAGAAGAATTTGTATACTAGAACGGTGTATACAGTTAATCCGCATTGCACAAATGCCATTCCTCATATGGTTGGCAAAACAGACTTCAAGCTCCCAACCCAGTCATTTTGACCGGTTGGCCTTGCAGCTGGCAGTCGGGTCCCCGACTTCACACGTTTCAGCATGCGAACCGCTCGACGTGTGAAATCGTACGGTATTATAGTGCAAATGAGTTGAAGACGCTCCATCATCTGAGACACAACATTGTCGTCTTCTGCTTCCAGGCCAGCGATGAATGTCGGCCAGGAGGTAGCTTTGAAAAGATACTGTCCAAGGGGTATTTGACTGAGGTGCTCCACGAGACGATCAAGGTGCATCTGAATTGGTGTTGTTGGAGTGGAAGCAGCTAATCGCGCAAGGACGATGATGCTTGCCGCTTTGTGAGCCTCGCACAGATGTATGCGCGTCTCAATATCACCTGGACAGGTGCTACACATGTGTATGCGATGGAACGACTCTGCCCAGTCACGAGCATCGATCGCGGAGATGCGGTCCATGGCCGGTGCAAGCTTGTCCGTAAGCCTCGAACTCGGCAACAGCATGTCAGGAAATTCTCTGAGCGCTTCGCAAGCTGTGGTCAATGAATGCAGTATTTCCAGAGGAAACGTTATGTGGTTGCTGGTTCCAATGCTTTCGTAGAGTGGAAGTAACGGGTGCGGGATAGATGAGGATAACGGCTTTGTACGATCCAAAGCGAGCTCCATCGTAGCGAAGAGCATGGAATCAGAGATGACAGTATTTCTCACCGTCTGTATAGCTCGCTTGGAAGGACGCAGGCTTTTGAATAATGCTTGTGCTCCTTTCAGGTGAATATGACTTTCGTCCGACTCGGGTCGCATGAGCTCGAAATGCACAAATAGCAGCATGCACGTCGAAATAATGTCATCATTGACATTGCCGGTTTGAATTGCTTGTGCTATCAGGTGAAGTGCTTTCTGCTTGGCCGCCAGAGAATCACGGTAAGTGTCTTGTAGTGGGTGCCAGAGTGCTCGGCCTGACACGTGGTGATTCCCATTCTCCAGGCTTGACTCTGAGCATTTTGGTTTGTGATCATACTCAACCAAAGTTCGACGGTACATGCGGCACGCATACAGTGCTGCAGTAGCAATAATGATCTGTCGAGGAAGTTCATGATACTCGGCGTATGGAACAAGACTTTGGAATGGATTCTCTCCTGGAAGATCATACAGCACAAGGCTTTGATTGATGTCGGTGCCGAAGCAGTACAAATAATACCGACCGGTCTTGCTCAAGCCCTGGAAATGCGGGTCAGTCAACCCTGCATGGAGCGAATTGTACATCAGACGCTTCTCCATAGCCTGTATCTCGGTCCTTAATAGTAAGTCTTTGGATACAGCACCACTAGAACCGGTAGCGGCAGTGAATGGGGTCCCCTGTGGGTCTGCGTACAGAGATGAGTCGAGCAGAACGGGTTCAGGTTCGGCCAGCGACGCCGTCAAAATCCGTGCTGTTGGAAACGTCTTCCCCATCATCTTCCCACGACTGGCTATTCCAGAGTTCCATAAGAACAGCTTCTGGTAGCCCAAGCACTCATGGCGGCTATTGGCGCACTTCTTGCACGAGGGCAAAGTTTGATCGCACTTGACCCGCCGTCGACGACAGGTGTGGCACGGCTGGGCAGCTTTCTCCATTGGACGGGGTTGCAGGGCCGAGAGTGGTGAAGTTGCAGGGTGCATGACGGTTGTTGTCACCTTGCTGTTCATCGAAAGTGGGGTTAAGGAGTGGTGCCTCCGCTGTCAGCTCTAGCTTCCGTTAGGGTACCGGGTTAGCTTGGCTTCTAGACGCCGCGAGATGATGAAATATCTGTCAACATCACGCAAGGTGATTTTGAATTGGGTTTTTTGGTTGAATTGAGACCTATTGCTTTGCAAAGTTCATGTGTTTACAACCTGATCTGCCTACTCTTCAAAATGCACCGCTCTTAGTAATGAATTCTTCCCAGGTTGTGAGCTTGTCCTCCAGGATCTCGTGACTCTGCTTGAGCTCCGCGCCGTTATAGTATCCTGGCTCCTCGATGAACAAGTGGTTCTCCAACATTTCCTCCGCTATAAAGGCTGGCAAAAAGCCTTTGTACTGCTCAGCTGACAGCTGCGCATAGCTCGTCTTCTTGCCGGTAGCTGCTTCCAATCCTGACCGGATCTGCTCGGGTGTGTAGTAGTTCGCAGCGCCAAGTATCTGTTTACCAAGAGTTGCGTCACGGTTCTTGAGGATAGCCTTGACGAATTTGCCTGCCGCATGGGTGGTTAGATTAGAATGTTCATTGTGGCTGACAGACCTCGAGTGACCTACCAGTATCTTCGACGATGTCAACGAGCGGGAATTTGGCATCTGGGCCAACTGGAAACGCAAACGACAAGGAGCCGTCTTGCCCCTTCTGTACTGCTTGAGTGAAGTTGCTCATGAAGTAACCAGGCAAGAAAAATGTGCCAGGAACGCCGCTTTTCCTGATGTACTCTTCAATGTCTGCCTTCGCCTCAAAGTGAGGAACGTGCGAAAGACGCCCGTTCGTGATGTTGCCCACGTGTAGTAGCGAAGAGAAGATCAAGTGCTGGACACCAAGTTCCTTAGCAGCATCTGCAACATTCTTGCCTTGACCGAACTCGACCTCGTACTTGGCGCTTTCCCAGTAGTTGGTGACGAGGAACACGGTATCAGATCCTTGGAGAGCCTCAGTGACAGAGGCTTTGTCACTTAAATCGGCCTTTCTATTGTTAGTCTAGTTTATCAAAAGCTGTTACCAATACCTACGGTTTTCAGTTCGACACCTTGGTTAGCCAAAGCCTGAGCTGCAGGCTTGGAAACATCGCGGGTAATACCGCGAATCTTGAAGGTTTTGGAGAGGGTCGAGTCGGCAAGGATATGCTTAATGACTGAGCCGCCCTGGTTGCCAGTGGCACCGAAGACAGTGATGAGTTTAGACATGTTGAAGGTGTCGGCAGATTGGTTTGAAGATGCAAGGTGTCAAGGTGGGTTTCGCTGGATGGATAATTGACGAGATGCTGTGTTTTTTGGTGCTTTCAAAGTGAGGACACACAATGTAGCTTTATACCCTCATCACATAGACGTCTCCTCACGATGCTGACAGCATCGGACCTATCTCTTCGCGCCGCTAATGTGACGCGTATGGTGTTGGTAGGAGGGGCCTACAAAGCAGCAACAGGTACAGTCACGTGCAAGCCATTCCTGCACGAGCTTGTCGCTTGGCTTACCTTTTAGGCTTAGCACTCTGCTGACCAACTCTCGCGGTTGGATCACCGAAATCCCGCCCGTTCAGATTCGGTCGCTGTGCCGCTCGCGCTCGGCATGATTACGCTACAGATGCCTTTGTCACTTCGGCATTGTTAATAATTTCGTCCGAGGTACATCGAGATCATCGCGAGAGCCATATCACGATGACCATTTGGCAAACTAGGCTGTAGTGCGCAAAGTCTTGCGTTCTTGTGCGACATTTTGGTGGATTAGATAACCCCGCTATCTCTCCCGTCCTTTTCTTTGTAAGATCTGGTAGGGCTTCCTGCATATGCTTGTCAGACTGTCTCTCTTTCCTCATGAGGATGCATCAAGTCGAACAAGTCAACCATCAAGGCACCGAAACTGGAAGGTCGCCGCCCACGGGTGCACGCACGCGCTGCACTCATGCTTTTGCGCTGTGGGAGAGTCTTTTGGACACCTTACAAAGTCTACTATGCAGTTTTCGGTGCAATGCTGATGTTTGACTCTCCAGGCTCGGTTTAAGCATAGTACAGCAGTCTGCGTAACCCACAGAGTGGTGGCTTCTTGCATAGCTAGGTAATTTAACCTATTATCAGCAAGGTACAACGTGCAGCTCAGTCCAACGCTTAAACAGGTAACCTTCAATTGCGTGCTAACGAGAGTCTCCCTTTTAAGTAGCGACACAGTAAGTCAACTCAAACTCCCACTAATCTCCTTGATCTCTTCCAACTCTTTCAATCTACCCTCGAAAGCGCCTTTGATCAATCCAAAAGCATTCATGCTCAGTGGCAAATGCAATGGGACCTCCTCCCCTTTACTAGCCACTTCGTACAATACCTTCGCAACATCTGCTGGCTCCATACCCACGCCCTGCTTTAGCCCGGCATCGACATACTTCTGCAGCATCCTGGCAGGCATCTTAGGATCTGCATATGCTGGGTGTGCCGCCGTGTTCTTCTTGCTATGTCCCTCGAAATTCGTTTTCACAGCCGCAGGTTCGATAATGCAGAATGAAATCCCCCAATCCTGGCTCATTTCTTTTGCAACAGATTCTGTCCAGCCTTCCACGGCGTGTTTGGATGCGTGGTAGAAAGCGTGACCTGGGAATGCGCAGACACCCGCAACAGATGAAATGTTCATTATCAGCCCGCCTCTGCCGCCCTCGCGCATGTGCGGGATGGCAGCGAGGGTGGTTCTCACTGTGCCAAAAAAATTGGTTTCCATGATTTCGTGAGATTCAGCTTCGGTCGCGGACTCGGAATCTCCAGAGAGCGCATAACCGGCGCTGTTGACAAGTACATCGATGGTGCCGAACTGCTCGATGGATGTCTTGACAGCGCAACTGACAGCATTGGGAGAGGTAACATCGAGAGCGAGTTTCAAGATGTTGGTGTTGTCGTTGGGCAGGTAGGAAAGATCGTTTGGGTTTCTCGCCGTAGCAATGAGGCGATGAGAAGGTTTACTCGCAACGTGATCGGCAAGGGCTTTGCCTATGCCACTCGAGCAACCGGTAATAAACCATGTTGCATCAGAAGGAAGGTTGTAGGGTTTCGTGTTGGCTGAGAACATCCTTGTTGCTAGATTTTCGGATGTGAGTGTTACTGAGGATTCGGCTTGTTTGACAGTTAAAAATCATACGTGCAGGTCAGGTGTGCTTTAAATGTGCTACTGAATTGCAATTGTTACGTTAGAACGTCTTGCCTATTTCGGAAAGCTATCGTTGGTTGACATGATAAACGTACGGTTTGGACGCAGCGTCAGTAGTGATGGTGAGTTCAGCCCTACAGCCGTGCAAGAAAAGGGCGAAAGGGCTGTTAGCTGAAGTTTATCGAAGCTTGTTATTGGCGCATCACTGCTGTTGGTGGCCGTAAGACTGCCAGTGCTGACTCATCGCTGCAAACCTGCCGTGGATGAGGAGAGACGCGGGGTCAATCACAATGTGGCTGCATGCTAATTGGAGCGTTGGCTGCAACGCAGCTGTACTTCGCTTGTAGCAGGTATATGGAATGTAAAATGTGAGCTGCTATTGTGCTTTTAATGTGATAAGCGGTAAAACTCATTCTGTCATCCGTTGGACGGTCGTAAAATCGTCAAGAAGGTCGTAAAGTCGGCCGTCAGCATCGTGACTAGTTCATCGTACAGTGTTCATCTCTCATAACTCGTTACGGCTCTTGAATATTGATGATCGTGTCCTTTGTCGTCCTCCCACTATCCTGGTCTATCTCATGGGTCAGCGTACCCATCCTCATCAACCCGCTCTGTCGTCCCTCACCCATCCTGGCTACCATGGCCTGAATATTTGGATGACTCGGTGGTGGTCTTTGCATACTTCGCCTGGGCAGCGGTTCTCTGTCCCTTATTCTCATACGCATACCTTCTTCTGTGGACATGCTCCGGTTTTTCCTCGTCTGCCCTGCAAATTCTGTCTCTGCCTCTTCTTCAAGCTTCGGTTTTGGGCGGAGCCATCGCCAGAACTGCCGCGTTTTGGTCGCCCAGACATGGTAGCCATACTTGGTAGAGAGGAATCCGATGATGCTAAAGAAGGGTACGCAGATCGCAACGAGAGTGATAGCAAATGGCCAGTATGGGGCAGGCTCCGCAGGCATGTTGGTCATGCCGAAGATTGAAGTGACGAATGTCAGAGGCTATAACATGAACGATTAGAAATGATGCGTCGACATTGTCGAATGACTTACCATGAAGAATAAGTTAACAATTGTCAGGACTTTGATGTTGTATCCTTGGTGTACTGTGACATCAGCCAGCTCGACCGACTTTCTGGACTCTTGGATGCTCGTGCCGGAGAACAGCTGCTCTTGCAAGGTGTCAATCTCGTGCCGTCTCTCATTATTTTCGCGTTGCAGAATGCGGAGTTCTTTCATCTCGCGCTCAAACTGCAGTCTCAACAGTCGGAGCCTGCGCTTCCAGTGGTCATTGCGTGGAGATTCTTCGTACAGTGGCCAAAGGGTTTTGCTCTCCCCATTCCAGACATCTTCAGTAAACGTGTCTTCGAAAGCATCAATCATGGCCTTGATACTGTCGTTGACATTTCCGAGTGCTTGATGGGCGTAGAAGTACCGACGTGTCCAAGTGAAGTTCTTGTCTTCAAAAAGTCGCTTCATGCGAGCATCTTCATCGAACAGAAACCCAAGAGGCGGTGTGACGAGTTCGGTGATCTGCTTGTAAATCTCATCATAGCGCTTGCGAGCGTCTCGATACTCTGTAAGCAACGCGTGCAGAAAGGCTTCTGGACCGTTGAGGTATCGGTGACCAGTCTCAAATGTGTACGGATTGCCGTTGACGGGTGTCGACTTCCAATCCGGAAAGCACTCAAGCTGAAGGACCTGCCATGGCGACCACATGTCGTGTACCCAGCCGTAGTTGGTCTTCGAACGTCTAGCTCTGTTTCTGACCCTACGAGGATTCTCATCAAAGAGCGCCAGGGCAACAACGGCACCGCAACGACTCAAGGGTATGTGGCTGTCAGAGGATTTGGTGACGCTGTCAGCCCTCTGCCACTGCATTGGCTTGCAGTCATCCCCAATGATGGTGTAGTATTCAAAAGTGAAGAAGAATGTGCGTTGATGACGTGGGTCGTCTGTGAATGCACGGAACATATGCGACGAGGACGCCTCGGTGCGGACAAGATGCCTAAATAGTTCGTCCATATCGAAGGCATTATGCAATGTAAGGTGCAAAGCGCCGAACAAAATTGGCGAAGGCTCTCTTGCGACACTGGTGAATGTCAGCGGTGACCATTATGTAGACCTGGAGCACGTACGTAATGCGGCCTGAAGTCGGCTTTTCGCTATTCTTTCCTATGTCCTATAGCTGTAAGCTGACATTTTCGGTCTTGAAATGAGTAAGCGTACCCTAAGAGAGTGCCATATTTCTGTAGCTTTTGACATCGTGTTGTCTGCCGAGCTAACTTCCACAAGTTCAGGATGTCCATCTGGCCCAACATTGTAGACCCTGGGCAAAGTCAGCACAAGCTTATAGACTGTATAATGCGACATACTGAAAGTGGGAGTAATGGCTGCGGTCCTCGGCAGGTCCTGGCCCTAGATGGAATAGATGAGGCTGCTTGGACAGTTTTGCAGGGTCAGAAACCAGGGATGCTAGAATATCTCTGCCGTGTTCATCCCAGTTGTGGGTCCTTAGATGTTCGCGTAGATGTTCATGGTCAAAGGACTGGGATGGCAGTTCAGTTTGTACAAAGAAGTCATCCTCATCGTCGCTGCTGTCGTCAGATAGTGTGGATGTGTCGGCGAAAACGGCATCTCCGCGCTGGGTCGCGTTCCGACGTAACCGTGGAACGTCCGAGGGTCCAAAGCTTCCGTTCGAAGCGGATAAGCTTTTTAGTAAGGTATCGTGTGAGCGCTGAAGCGTCTCTAGTTGCTTGCGAAGCTCATCAAGCTCCCGCGTCGCCATATGCTAGTGCAACACACCCTTTCTTCCGCGAGCGCAATTCGAGTTGGAAGGCTGAACATCAGCAGAAATCAAAGTTGAATCTGACGCCGGCCCACAAACTTAGCTCTGCAGATTGCCCAGCCTAGCTATGGATGGGATTCTCCTCCCCGTCCAATGCCCATCGCAGCCAAGGCCGTGGTTGTGGGGCATTCATTGAAACATCGGGGAGGAGGCAGGGCTCCGCCCGCCGATGAGTGACGTTCGTTTATCAGACTCACCGCTATTTCCGATTGGACATGGCGTGCTCTATAACGGTTATGAGCGCTGAACCGTGAATACGTATGGCCGTGGGCAGATGTTTGCAAATTCCAAAGAGGTTCTGATGCTCCTACTATGTTATGCGCACAAACGGCGTGCATGCATAAGGCACACCACCATTGTACGAACCTGCAGGGGATCAAAGTCGGCAGTGATCTGCCCACCGGACCGAGCTTACATAAATGGCTAGCTCCGCTTCTCGTGAACCATTTGGAGAGAACACGCCTCGGCAGCGCTGTAACAGCGAACATGCGTTCTCTCAGTTCTGCTTGAGAAGCTAGCAATGTATTGCAACGAGATGGAGCGTCGCAAGGCGGCACGACAACGGCTGGGAAGGGTACAAGTACTCGTCAAGATCTGATTGGTCCAAGGCGGATGTCGCACCGATAGGCGATATCGTAAGTCCACAAACATCACCACACCGACATCTCAATTGTGCCTCTACGGAGCCTCAACTATCATGCTGACACATATTGTCTTGTTCTGGGTGACATTACCCATTCTCCTGGGGTTCATTTTCTATCAGATCGGTCTTCAGACCCGTCTTCCATCCTCCATACACACATATGCCGGTTTCAAGGTATTCCGCAGCCTCTTCGAAGAAACGCACTGTTACGCATCCGTCACAACGCTTTCGTCTGGTCTGCCCAATGCTGAGTGCTTCAGCGTCTCCAACGGAAGATTCTCGAGGGTCTTCAAGGATGACCTCATCAAGCAGGACTCATCCTTCGATGCCGTCAAGGAGGCGCGTGCTGGATATGTGTATCCTGGCTTATGGGATGGTCACGGCCATCTGATTCAATACGGAGAACTCCTCAACTCTGTGGACCTCTTTGGTGCTGAGGGCATGGCCGAGGTGCAAGATCGTCTTGTGCACTACAAGGCAGATCATCCAGAGGAAGGTACCAGTCAGTACTGGATAAGAGGTGTTGGCTGGGACCAAGCCAAGTTTAGCGGTAATTGGCCAACTACCGTAAGTGTTTTTAACTTTTGACGATATGACGAACGATTAACCTGTTCGAAGTCTGATCTTGAGATCAATGAAGCTTTCAAGGGCCAGTACGTCATGCTTGACCGGGTTGATGGTGAGTTGCAAAGACGATCATACCAAGGACCTCGGGAGAAATGAACTGACGACTCTAGTACATTGCATTTGGGTGTCTGACAAGGTTCTCGATCTCCTTCCTTCTCCTCTACCGGAGGTGCCCGCTGGCGGCGAAATCGTAGCCAAGGGTATCTTCTGCGACAATGCGATGGACATGGTTTTGGAACACTACCCTAAACCCAGCAAATATCACAAATCTAAATTCGTCAAGGACGCGATGATCGAGCTCAACAAGCTAGGTATCGTTGGGATGCACGATGCCGGAGTTCTGCCTAGCGATCTGGAGCTCTATGAAGAGCTTTCGGGTGATGCAGACTGGACTGTTCGGGTCAATGCAATGATCGAATGCGATGCTCGCAACACTTTCTGCCCGAACGATGTCAAAAAGGTCAGCACGCCAAACGGCAAATTCCACGTTCGCAGCGTTAAGCTGTTTGGCGGTATGTGTTCCTCCCGCTTTACCATGGATATAAAGCTGACAGGACCAAGATGGGGCGCTTGGCAGCTGGGGCAGCGCCATGATTGATCCATATAGCGACAAAGAGACTTCCACTGGCTCTCTGCTGGTCAACGCAAGCGTTCTGTCATCGCTTACTCAGAACTGGGCGGCCGAAGGATATCAAGTGAACATTCATGCCATCGGTGATCTTGCGAACCGACTCGCTATCGACGCGTTTGAGATCACCCTGAAACTCCAATGTCCTGACATCACAAAGCTCAAGCAGTGCCAGCAAGATCAATTTCGCTTCCGTATTGAGCACGCGCAGATTATCCATCAAGATGACCAGCGTCGTATGTTGGAACTTGGGATCATTCCTTCGATCCAACCTACGCACGCCACCTCAGACATGGGTTATGCGGAGTCGAGGCTTGGAAAGCAGCGGACGGCAGACGAAGCTTACAGGATGCGCTCGCTTCTGCCTCTCGGGCCGGTACTTGGTAGCGACTTCCCGGTCGAGCCGGCCAGCATCTTCGAAGGTATATATGCGGCAACGACACGGCGGAGCCCGCGAACAGGACTCGACCCTAGCGGGGGCAAGATTGGCTGGTATCCTGAGGAAACACTTAGTGTGGAGGATGCATTGAAGGGTTTCACCGTCAACCCCGCATACGGCGCGTTCCTAGATAGTAAAGCCGCTGTCATACAGGAAGGGGCCTGGGCAGATTGGGTAGTACTTGACGAGCCATTGGAGGGTATGGACGTAGAAGGTTTGCGGAAGATATCTGTACGAGAGACGTGGGTGAACGGCAAACTGGTGTACCAACGCTCCGGTCCCTGAACGTGCCGTCTCGCATCTCATGCACAGCTTCCACAACGGGCATTGAATCTCGACGCGCTGCAGGCGCCTGTCATACCAATAATGATTAAAAGCAGGGCTACTAGATTCGAGAGTGGGTTAGCTAAGGTACACCTAGCGGCGGGACCCAGGGATTCAGGTCGTAGCCTTCACCCTACTGCATACAGCTTCACCCCACTACCTTCCTGGTTGCTTGATTCTTTAGCTCCCGCTCGTGAAAGATTCGCGTGATGGGCGTGGGGGACCATCACGGTGCTCAGTAGAATTCCAACCAACCAGATCTCTTCATTTACCTCTCGATTTCATTAGACTGCCTGTCATTGTACACTACAAGGGTGTACCCGCAGTAGTAAGCCTCACTACCCTCACGAGGGGCATACTCCACACCTGCGCGTGCGTATAAAACTCTTCACGATGGTGGTGACGAGTTGCTCTTCTTGCGCTTTGTCTCACCTTGAGATACCCGGATTGCGCCCAAGCCAACCATCTTTCCTTCACATCGACCGACACAGTACGCATGGAATGTACAATGGGTAACTCTCTGGGGAGCGAAACAGCAAAGTCGCTCACGCACACGATCACGAGCTCAACGTTACAAACACCACCTAGGACGCCGACTCTATTGCAAGACAACAGACCGTTCCAACAGACCTTGACAGTAAAATCAGCACAAAAGTTGGCAGCAGAAATTCGTGACATCCACAACGCCTTGTTTGAGCTTCCTGACCTCACCCCAGGAGAGAAGGTGAACACGCTGCTCACTCATTTGGTCGCCTTGTGTATCGTACCATATAGCCAAGAGTTTATCACCTATTTCTTCGGGATTGAAGGCATTGATATGCTATGTGATCAGCTCCGTGCACTCTGTGCTGTGGCTGAGGGAGAATTAGAACGATTTTGGGCAAGGAACATCATCACTGAATCGTTGCGGTTAAGCGGTACGTTAATGTCTTACACTACAGTCATCTCTTTTCGGCTGGCACAAGGCCGGACATGCTAGACTACACGACTGACACATACTGCCAGCATCACCAGTCGTCACCCAGAAACTCCTAACCACCTTCCCCTATCACCAAAACTACATCGACCTCTCCCGCATCGAATGCAGCACACTCTCCGCCTTTCTCTCAACCCCATCAGACCCCCAAAGCTTTGCGTTCATTGGCTCCGGACCCATGCCTCTCACCTCCCTCTGCATACTCGACATATACCCCTCCGCGCACGTGCACAATATCGACCGCGACAGCTCAGCGCTTTCGATCAGCCGCGAGCTGTGTGATAGGTTGGGATATGCGGACAGAATGAGTTTTGCATGCACGGATGTTAATGACAAGAAAATCAAGGGTAATGAAGGCACGAAATGGGAGGAATTTGATGTTGTATTCCTGGCTGCGTTGGTGGGTATGGACACTGCTTCCAAGTTCTCCATCCTCGAAGGTTTGGTGAAGAAATTGAGACCGGGTGCGTTGGTGGTAGCAAGGAGCGCGAAGGGGTTGCGGGGCGTGTTGTATCCGGTAAGCCGCTTGTACTGTGTCTTTGCCACGTGAAAAATGCTGATAAGTTTAGATACTTGAGCTGGGTGATGATTTGGAGAGGGTGGGATTGGAGATGTTGGTTGAGGTGCATCCGTGGACTAAGGTGGTGAACTCGGTCATCGTGTTGAGGGTCAAAGACAAATGAAGGTGAACATAGTGGCATGGCGAAGGATAGGATGAATGCAAGCTGGCCGTGCGCAAGAAGATCCTGACAAGTACATGGTTTCCTAGTGACACTGTGGTGTAGCAGGAAGGTAGCCTGGTCACAGACCGGAGATAACAATAAATAATCGCTGTCATCAACTACTCGTACTTAAAGGCATAAAGTCCAGATTCGTGACTGCCAGCCTTGGTGGACTTAAAACGTCGTATCGGTGGTTGGCAAGTGCATCTTCCTTGAGCTGTCCGTTGTAACTATGAAAGCCGAATGCGTCATTGCTCCATGCACCAAATGCACAGTAGCTGATGGTTGTCTCCTGGAGTGTTGAGTATAGGATTGCCTGGTCGCTGTTGTGGTCTTGTGTTATTGGCCAAAGCGAAGTGTCAATAGAAGATGGTTCTGTCCCAGATGGATCGAGGTCATATAATCCATCGTAGCGGACGGTTGAACCGATTGAATCACTTACGGCCGGTTCCTTTTTCATATCTGTTGGCGTCATAATACTGTCGCATCTCATTTTCTTGTTGAGATGGCTGGCACTAGTATCGACGTCAAACGATATTGACGGTCTCTTTTGGCTGCTTGGGGTGGCACCCGTACTAAAATCTACCGATACTGTCGGTCTCCTTTTGCTGCTTAGGGCCTGATGTTCATCCTTGATCTGGTCATCGGAGCTGCATGGCGACGAGTCTGTGCGACCATCTGGAGTGGAACACTCGTGAGGTGTGGACGACGATAACGGTGTGCCATCAACAAGATATGCATCGTTGCTCCCGCGATAACGATGTCGTGTCTCTGGTGGGTGATTGGTAGGCGGTACTGTCAAGCCTTGGTCTTCGAGCAGGCGTTCAAGCAAAGCTACTCTCTCCACGAGTGAGTGCACATACGCGCGTGAGATGGGCCTGAAAGATGATCAGCGAAGGGCGGATGATTGTCGATGGATGGATGGACCTTCGTCTTTCATCATCATCCTTGATCACACAAGGGTTGCTTGAGCGTTCGCATTGTATGCACGCCTTCTTACCAGCAGGTACAACGCACTGTCCACAAGTTAGCGAGCGGAGATAGGCGTGCGAAGGGGAGGCATACACGTATGCGTCGGTCTCGACACGACGTACATGCAACTGATGCTCTGTGACGCCGTGTCTTTGGTTTCTGCTTTACTGGTGACTCATCTGATGAAGTCTGCTCCTCTTTGATATATGCTGAAGTGTCCGTGTCAGGGCCAGACTCCTGCTTGTATGTGTTCATAGTGGAAGAGTGTGTTTGTGGGATTCCGTTGGTAATATTGATGAATTAGGGCTAATTGGTAGTTTCGAAAATGGGAGCACCTGTTCGCAACAAAGAGTTCGAGATTCGCAAAAGGGAAGAAGCCGCGGCCGCGGGTAGCGGAGTGCATGGGTTTTAACAAACACCGAGCTGCATGGGTTTACAAGAAGCTCCGAACTCCAGCAAGCCAAGCTTCGATCTGATTAGACACTCACACACGCTTTAAGTGGGCACAGAGCGGGTGGAAATTGTGGGGGTGGGGCGTTTGTACCCAGACTATCGACTGAGTAGATTCAGGGTTTGATATCCTGTTCGAGATAGGGAAAGAAACCCACTCTTGAGGTGGTTGGGCTTGCCAGCACAGAAAAGCAGCTATGAATTCGTCTCGAGTACGACAGTACACTGTGCGGTCGCGATAACTTGCAGCAAAGCCTTCAAGTTATTGAGAATGGAGATGCACATAGCCCTCAGCAATGGTCTCCACGCTTGACGTAACGAAAGATTGCAAAAGTTCCGGTTCACACCCTGGCTCAACATCTCGTCGCATCGAGAGCCGAGGATGTCGTCGCTCAGAGCCGACGGTAGCTATTTAGCGTTCGGAAAGCCGCTAAACACCCCGAGTCCAATCACGGTTCTTCCATAACCATGTGGCGCTCATGCTCATGGTCATGTTTGGTGTGACTGGAGCGCTTTTGATGAGCTTACACGATTCGTGTCGGAAACACCCCGGATGTTGCAGGCGACGAAGCGATAAGGCCGCCCGCCAAATGGCGCTACTCAGTGCTAGAGCGAAAACGAACTGCCGACGGCCGAAAACTGGAGCCACCTCGTTCACCACCGCTTGACTTCAACAACGTGCATGCAGCGATGTAACGGCAGTGTATCCATACGAAATATGTTACAGCGGATCGGCGGTGGGCTTTGGCCTTCTTTGCAACCCACAGCATGATTATGGGTAATCTTAAAGGATATTCATTAGTCGGGGTCTTGATCAGCCGAATCATATAGGCAAGGACAGGCACTTATAGGTGATCACAAGAGCACGACAATATAAGACTTAAATGGATCCTTGTCTGATAGACGGTATTCTAACATCGTCATGCTTGCCTTGCGCTTTACATGCCCTCCTTCTCCTTAACAGCCTCACCCATGGCCTGCGCGTCAGTTTTGTATGTCTTGAACATCCTCGCAGGTACGTTCTTCATGAACATCTCATCGAGCTCTTCATACGTGCGTCCAGCGGTCTCAGGTTGGTAGAACCAAAGGTAAATCAAGCAGAGGAAAGAGAGCCCACCAAAGATGAAACCCAAACGACCACCAAGGTTCAGCTTGTCGGGGTTGAATAATTGGGGAAGTACAAACGACCACATGGTTTGCAGCGAGTTCTGCAATGCCAGGCCAATAGCGATCGTCTTGACACGAAGACGGGAGGTACTCGTCTCGCAGAGAATCGTGTAAGCCGTCGCACCGATCGTCACGTTATACCACCAGCAGTAGAGAAGGATCATTGCCACAGCACCCTTCAGGGCTGGGATTGTTCCAGCAACAGCACAGCCAGCCATAACGAACAAGATGACAGTGAGTATAACAAGTCCCCAGAATGTAAGGTTACGGCGTCCAACACGATCGACGAGGTACCATGACATGACATTGCCGATGAGGGACAGGACCTGCTGGACGATCTGGAGCTTGAAAGACATCTCGGTGGAGAAACCAACAAGCTGCATGTAGTATGTGAAGTAGCTGGCGGCAAAGGCGACACCGCTGAGGGCCTGGATGGAGAGTGGCATGATGGAGATGATGGTGCGTCGGAGATTAGACTTGCGGAAGCATTCCAGATAAGTGACGCCCTCAGTCTCCTTTCTGATACTCTCCAGGGTATTGTTGATATTTGCAAGTCTCTTATCGCCGGCCTGACCCTGGTAGCCAAGGCCGGCAAGGGCCTTCAGAGCTGCTTCCTGGCGGTCTTTGGACACCAACCAAGTTGGTGATTCGGGCATAAAGGGAACTAGGATTGCCGAGACAGCTGCGAAGCCGAACTGTGCGCAGAAGACTGAACGGTATGCCCATCGATTGGTGTACACGCCAGTCGAGTTGACGATCAAGGCAACTGTGAGCGGACCCAGGGTATAGGCAAGTGCGGTCAAGCAAGTGAGCATGCCTCGCAACGCAAAGGGAGCAACCTCGCCAATATATGTGACGGTGACGGATGCAAGAGCACCAATGGCAAAACCATTTAGGAACTTGCCGCCGAAGAACATCTGAGTAGTTGTTGCAACGAATTCCATCGTAATGGCTGCGAAGGTGACGACAAGACACAAAGCAATAACCATACGGCGACCGAGCCAGTCTGCGAGCTGACCACAACCAAGTGCACCGACAATAGCACTGCAGCAAATTAGTCTCAGAAGCCTACAACATTTGTAGAATTGACTCACGATGCCACAGGCGCACCCTGAAATGCCGACTGCCATTGCGCATCAATGACATAGCTTACAGTCCCATCTGCAGCTGTGAAGGCATGACCAAAATCCTTCCTGAACTGTGGAATACCGATAACGTTGCCTGCAGCTTGATTCTCAAAGCTAACAAGTAGGACAACCCAAACAGCATATACGCTCCAAAAGCAGGCCCAGGGGTACTTGCGAAAGGAAGCTAGTTTGCCGACTTCGTGGTCTTCTTGGTTGGCGAGGTGACCGAGTTGATTTGTCTCAGCCGATGTCGGGTCCATGGGAAGGTGCTCGTTGATCTCAACGTTGTGAGGCTTATCGTCGACTGTGATCGCCATAGTGATGGAAGATTTCGGACGATGCTGTGATGTAACGAAAGAATGAGATGAAGTCTCGTAAGGCCGACCCAGAACCTTGGTTTCAGAACCGATCGTCGAGCTGTGGGTCTGGGGTTGACAGCGCGGGGATGATATCTTTATATCTGGAGAAGTTGAGCCATCCTCAGCCATCGATGTCAGTCCAACAAGTATCGTGCGCCTGCATTTAGCACGCTCCAATGGCCCTGAAACTGGTCAATCCCGCATGTGCAGGATCTTCCCCACACCCGATATTTTGGCGGCGCGTCCCCATGGGTGAACCTTATCCTTTTTAGGTCTTCGCCTTGACCGAAATGCAGCCGATTTGCTACAACATCAGCCGTGCGTTTGGAAAACACGCTATTATGGCGTCCGGGGTTTTGCCAGGCGGTCGACTGCCGTAAATGTGCCGTCCTGGTCGAGCCACCAGACATCCTGCAGTCTACTTCGGGAAACCAGAGGCATCGTGAGAGAATGGTCTGTGGTGTTGATGTGTGATGAAGAGGGTCTGGCCTCACCAGTGCCGGTCTTTGATGCCGTATCTCGAGGTCTGTTACCCGGCTGCGCGCAACCTCCAAGCATGAAGGCGTTCCGAGCTTTTTTCAAGTGATGGCCTACAGGTATCACAAAGTCTTTTAGACAAACGAGCGTAGACAAAGGACTTGTAAGCTTGATTCATATCTCTGCTAGGGGCTATACAGTCGGATTAAGATGAGATCTCACCCCAATCGTCCATGTAGCCTAGCAGCACCCCAAACCCCACACCTCACGGAAAAACAAAATTGAAGAGACTTAATCGGGTGCCCGTCCGGATATAGGCTTGACTACATTGCGATGTCTCAATGCTACATGCGTGTGTGGACGGCGAGCATTTGCTGTCTGACACAAAGACAAGGAGTGTAACTGCCGCCTAAGCTTCGACGATACTTATTCGATCGCATTGAAGTAAAGCATGGGCTTACTCTGACATCTCAGCGTTTACGAAATCTCCAAAGCTGCCGAGACTTACTGTCATAACGAGTCCTGAGGTTTGCAGAATCTAGACTGCGACAGCAGGAATGAAGCTAGGCTGGAGGCTTGCGCAGCCGCTCAGACTGTATCCACTCGGCTGCCATGACCACAAATTGGGCATACGTAGGCACGCAGAACTTGTAGCTGACACAGAACGGGTTGCAAGATGCTTTTCGGTGACAGGAACGGCAAACAACGTGCTGATATTGTTTCAGTTGATGTATTGTAGTCTACATCACATTCTCCGCCTCGTCAATGATCTGTACCTTGATGCTTCCGTTGCTCAGATCACCACATGTGTGCAGCGCGTCCAGTGCTTTCTCCAATGGGTACGTGTGACTGACGAGCGGTTTGAGATCGAGTATGCCTCCGGCAAGACATTGTAGGCCAGCAGGCCATGTGTCGCGATATCTGTTGATAAATTTCAGATTGATCTATGTTCTGTCAGTCCTGTGGCATAGTGTAGAAGTAATACTCATGCGCTTACCTCTCCAAGTGAAAGGTGCATGAACGGAAGATTATTCATGATCTCCCTTCCTACACCAATCACCATGACAGTCCCACCTCTTCGCGCCGTGTATGCTGCAGTCACAACACTGCTCTCTACACCTGTGCACTCCAGCACTACCTCTGGCGCACCGTACTCACCGACGTGGTCAAAGTTGAATAGCTTCCTGATCTCCTTCGAGTTACCCTCCGCATCCAGATTGCGGTCCACCTGGTAAGTGAAGGCTGAAGGAACAAACTGCTTCGCGAAGGCGAGTCTCTTTGGCTCCAAATCTGTAATTACGATAGGATGCGCGCCGCTTGCTCTTGCAGCTGCGAGTGCGATAAGGCCGATGGGTCCAGCTCCGCATACTACAGCACCGCGGCCGAGCGATAACCCGGCCGAGTTGATGCCATGCATAACGACTGACAGCGGCTCTAGTAATGCACCCTCTGCAAAGCTGACGTTGTCTGGCAGCTTGTGACACCATTTTGCAGGGTGTGTTTTGTACCGCTGGATCGTACCGTGGTAAGGATAAACACCCGCGAATTGGACATCTTCGCAGAGATTGTAGCGACCATCCTGACAAAGGAAGCATTCACCACATGGTACACCGGGTTCGACAGCGACGCGGTCACCTAGACATGCTGTCAGTCTTGACCGACATAGGCCACAGAAATTCAACTTACCCGGCTTCAGATTGTTCACACCTTCGCCGCATTGTAGGACAACGCCGGCTGCCTCGTGACCTAAGATGCAATCACCTTCGACGACAAGCGAACCTATCCTTCCTGTCTTCCAGAAGTGAATGTCGGACCTGCGCATGTCAGTAATAAGTACACCTACTCATGCAGATTGTGTACCCGCAAACACCTGTAGCCTTGATATGGAGTAGAACTTCTCCACGGCCTGGCGCATACACAGGCGCGTCTTCCTGCTTCAACTTGTGGTCTGCGGTGACTTGCAGTGACGGATTTGGGAGTGGTGTATGAAGTGTCTTCTTTCCAGATGTTCCATTCGTCGCCTGTGATGTTAATTTAGTAGGCATTGCGTCGCTCAAGGGAGAGGCGAAGATTACTGGCGCCATGATGTCCACTGGGCAAGTCTGGGCTTCTGCGCGATGTATATGAGGGAAGTAAATTTCCCACGGCAGCAAAGTTATGTGGAGACTGCATGTTCAACGCGACGGGAGACTGCATTCGCGCGCCTTGAAGGGCACCATCGTATAGCCGAAAACGTTGTGGCGGATGGCGGGGACCTAGCGTTTGGTGGGGTTATCTAGGTTCCTGGAGGCTATATTTGCCTAGAAGGGAAGCTGGTGCCCCCGATTTCTGTTTTGAGCCATCGATCTGGCCAACCGACCAATTGGAATCTGCGGGAATCCGAATCCCATCAAGTTGCTCAAATGGGAGCTGCCTCGGATTCCTCAGTTGGGAAACCCGCCTCATTTGTCGTAGGAACGATCATCAGAGTGCTGCTGAAGGTTTGTCGCAGACTGCTTGAAAAGACTGTCCTTCTCACAACCTCTCGTACCAACCACGGTCTCGATAATCATGCATATCGCACAAGGCACCACGCAAGCAAACGGCGCGACAAATTACGGTAGGAATGTCGTGGAAGGATTGAAGGAGGAAGAGAGACTCGAGCATGCGGCAGTGCGGAAGCTTTCAGAGGAACAAGACCATGTTTTGAAGTCCTTCAGGCTGCTGATTGCGGATCTGTGCCAGCAGTTCAATGGCGGACACCCAGGGTCAGTCTCATGCCTGATTTCTTTTTCGCAAGACAGAATTCTGACCTACAAACAGAGGTGCGATTGGCATGGCTGCGATAGGAGTAGCACTTTGGAAGTATGTCATGCACTATGCGCCGCATACACCGAATTACTTCAATCGCGACCGTTTCGTACTGTCCAACGGTAAGTGTTCCTGTTCAAATCTATTCTCCTGACCGCTCTGACCAAAGACAGGCCACACTTGCTTGTTCCAGTACACATTCCTCCATCTCACAGGCTACAAGGCTATGACTCTTGATCAGCTGAAGTCTTACCACTCCGACCGTGTCGATGCGCTTTGCCCTGGCCACCCGGAGATTGAGCATGAGGGCATTGAGGTGACAACAGGTCCTCTTGGACAGGGAGTCGCAAATGCTGTTGGTCTGGCAATTGCGACCAAGAACTTGCAGGCGACATACAACAAGCCAAGCTTCGACGTAGTATCCAACCACACATGGTGTATGATTGGCGACGCGTGCCTGCAGGAGGGTGTAGCATTGGAGGCCATCTCTTTTGCAGGCCACCTCAAACTGAACAACCTTACTATCATCTACGATAATAACCAGATCACCTGCGACGGCAGCGTTGACCTTACCAATACCGAAGATGTCAACACAAAGATGCGTGCATGCGGGTGGGATGTAATCGACATCGAGGATGGTTGTTTCGACATCGAGGGTATCGTGGGTGCGCTCAACAAAGCACGACGTTCCACCGACAAGCCAACATTCATCAACGTCCGCACAGTCATTGGCCTCGGCAGCGCCGTAGCCGGTGATGCAGTTGCCCATGGAGCTGCTTTTGGAGCTGCTGATGTCGCCAACATGAAAACGTTATACGGCTTCAACCCTGAGGAGCACTTCGTCATCAGCAACACCGTCCGTGAATTTTTTGCAGACATCCCCTCAAGAGGCGAGGAGCTGGTCCAGGCTTGGGTCAAATACGTGCAAGAGTACGAAACGAAGTACCCGGAACTTGGTGCTGAGTTCCGCAGTCGAGTAGGGGGCCGTCTTCCTGAGGACTGGAAGGACCTCATTCCCAGCTCGTTCCCCGACCAGCCTACAGCCACAAGGAAGTCATCTGGTCTAGTGTTCAATCCCATTGCGCAAAAGGTCAAGAACTTCATGGTCGGTACTGCTGATCTATCTCCTTCAGTCAATATGATCTGGAAGGACAAAGTGGACTTCCAACATGTAAGCTTCTGCACCTCGTGGACACTCTTAATGTAGGCTAACAAGAGCCAGCCCGATTTGAAGACAACTTGCGGTATCACCGGCAACTACAGCGGCCGCTACATCCATTATGGTGTGCGTGAGCATGCTATGTGCGCCATCTCCAACGGATTGGCTGCCTTTGCTCCCAACACGTTCATCCCCACAACATCGTCTTTCTTCATGTTCTATCTGTATGCTGCACCGGCGGTTCGCATGGGAGCACTTCAACACCTACAGGTCATTCACGCCGCTACACACGACTCGATCGGTATGGGTGAGGATGGCCCAACCCACCAACCTATTGAGCTGGCCAATCTTTACCGGGCGATGCCAAACCTCTTGTATATTCGACCAGCGGACAGCGAAGAGACAGCTGGCGCCTGGATCACAGCCATTGAGGCCAAGAACACACCAACCATCATCTCAACATCAAGACATACGCTGCCCCAACTGTCGCAGACCAGGCGCAGTTTGGTAGGAAAAGGTGGCTACGTAATCGAGGAAGTTGAGGATGCCGATGTAACACTGATTGGTGTCGGCGCTGAGCTGTGTCATGCGCTCGACACAGCGAAGGAGCTGAACACAAAGGGCATCAAAGCTCGAGTCGTCAGTTTCCCGTGCCAGCGTCTGTTCGATGCACAGCCTGTCCAGTACAAGCGAGATACACTGCGCAGACATCGTGGCATTCCAGCCATCGTTATCGAGCCTTACGCGCCAAATGGTTGGGAGAGATATGCCGATGCCGCAGCTTGCGTGAAGCGCTTTGGACACAGTCTACCAGGCAAGGCAGCGTATAAGTACTTTGGCTTTGACACGCCGGCGTTGGTGAAGAAGGTAGAAAGCTACCTGCAGCAGGTTCGTGATGACCCGTTGCTGCGTGGTGAATTTGTCGATCTGTAAGCGTAAACTCTTTTCAGCGTCCAATTCGAGGACTTGTAGCTTTTATTAGTAATAACAGAGAGTTTCTGATGAAAAGTTGATGCGAATGATCCGTGTCTTGAAAGGGAGCCATTCGGCCACTAGCACCAGCACGTGATCGGCTAGTCGTGCCTACCTCTTAAGCCTTCAGCCTACCCCTGCTCTTTCCTCTCCGTCTCCTCTGCACCCGAAGAGCCGAGCCGGGATGATATCAATGGTCAACAATTTCACAACAGATGTCTGACGAGTTGACAAACAAACGACGCAGACTCGGGGAGGATGTCTCAACAGTGGGCGCCCACTATGTCAGCAACAATGGCAATACACCCGGCGAGATGGAGGCAGGCACCGGGTATGGTTTTGAGAACATGGATCCATTCCTGTCACCTGTCACTGCATCAAGCTGGCCTTTCGATGAGTTCGCCCATGATCCGGATTATTTGGCCTCGCAGGAAGCACTACGTTCACTCATGTTCACCACTGCGCGATCAGCCGCACCCACCAGGGCAGGGACTCCTGTAGAGGGTGACAATTCAGCTGGAACTATCAACATCAAACTTGTCTTGGCTAATGGAAAGCGGATTCAATACTTCAAAAACTACATGTCACAAGTAGCTCCTTGGGTGAGTCATATCTTTACGCTGTCGAGCCAACACACGTGGTGCCACACCACCCATTTGGTAGCGCTTGATTTGCCTACTTCTTTAGATTGTAACATTACTCAAATTCACTCAGCTGATCGGGTTTTAGCTCGATATGTTTGACAGCCAGCGAGCGTTTGGCGTCCAGTTGCCCGTTCTTGCAAGAGAATCGCCTCCTCTACTTTACGCTATCCTTGCGATCGGAGCTCGTCAGCTCGAACGCAAGGACAAGATTCAGTCATCATTTGATAGCCTCGAGCTTTACCAGGAAGCTATTCGGCTGTTGACACCTTTGCTGCAAGCGCGGGACGTTCATGTGATTGCAGCTTGTGTTATCTTGTGCTGCCTCGAAATGTTCTCAGCTAGTGCTCAGGATTGGCGCCACCATCTTGAGGGATGCGCAGCTGTTTTTGAGGCTTTCGGCGTCAATGGGTTCAGCGGCGATGTCCTTCAGGCTGTTTTTTGGTGCTACGCACGCATGGGTAAGCGGTACCTTCACTACTTGCTCAAGGGTTGCTCGCCTGACTCAAACAGATGTATGTGGAGCCCTTATATCTGATGGCACAGAAAGCACACTACTGAAACCTTCGGAATGGCTACCGCACGGCGTTACGGAAGATGACGCTGAAGCTCTTTTTCGAGACTCAACGGTCGCCGACATGTACGCCAACCATGCCGTCTACCTCTGCGCTAAGACATGCGAACTCATCTCCGACCGCAACAAGTACACTGAGCTGGGTGCTGAAAATGGATGCGATGCGCAACAATTCCAAACACGTTCCTTCCGTCTGTGGAATCAGCTCGCCAGCTGGTCGTTGCATCGTCCAACAGAGATGCATGCGGTCGAAAGTACCAATACGACGCCATTCCCGCACATATTCTTTGCCCATTGGGCTGCAATATCATCCAACCAGCTCTACCACACCTCTTGCGTTTTGCTCCTCAACAGCAATCCCAAACTGAAGACAGCCCTGCCCCACACGCCCACCACATCCATCATGTGGCACGTAAAACGCATATGTGGAATAAGTCTGGCAAATCCACATGAGGGCTGTCTAAACAATGCTATACAGCCGCTCTGGATTGCTGGACGGCTGTTGAGTCACTCGTCCGAACAAGCCCTTATTGTCAAAACCATTCGACATATCGAAGTCCTCACTGGCTGGACTGCAACCTGGCGCATCCGTGACTTGGAGAGTACTTGGGGCTACAAGGTTCGCGGCGAGATATGACCTGTAGTGATTGCCAAGTATGCTTTCCTCGGGCGAGAGATGCTGAAACCTGCTCCATCGGCTATGTTCACCCAGCTGCCATGAGATAATACAACAGTAACGACTCCTCACCAGCCATCTGCTAGTTGCCACTCAGATCTTAGCTGATCAACGAATGGGGTGATGGCCCATCCGGTCAATCGCTGAACAGACTCGAGCGTACCAACTATAGTGTCATGTTGACTCGCATGTGTTGCTGTACGAGCTGCGACGATGAAGGATGCCACAAGAGAAGGGTCCCACCAGCCCGTTCTATCGTTTTGGATTGCGATGCCACAGATGCGGTGCGCATGCCATAGCGTTGACATTGATGGCGAGTTCTGGCTCGGCTTGTCCACAAATCGAGGTTTGTTCTGCAGCAGCAGAAGCATCCCTGTGTGGTAAAGCTGGTTTGCCAGAAGCGCAGCACCACTGGTAAATACGATGGTCGGATAGTCATCATCGGCGAGAACGCCATCTTTGGGGTATAGTTCAATGATCGGTTGGAACTCTTGCGATCGGTGCATGTACCAATGGGCGAAGGATTGGACCAACGCCGTCCACACTTCCACCCGGTTCAGCCCATAACGATGCTGAAGCCACCGATCATCGTCACCCTGCGCAAACATCGCTGAGTCCACACAGAGAGCAATGGAATTATACGCATATCGCGCGATTGAGTCGTTGGCTCCAGTTTCCCCTTGTTGCCCAGTCAAGAAAGGAAGGGGAATGCGGCTATTACCAGCCATCAGAGCCCGACTCAACTCTGTTCGAATATCAGCGTACAGAACATGTGCGCTTCAGGAAGGTCCGACTTACCTAGCCTCACCAATAACCAATATGCGCAAGTATTGAGACTAGACGATCCCAGCTCAGGTAACAGTCTTTCCAGATGGTATGTCCTGCCTTCCCGTGTATCGCCTCTCAGCCAGGATGTGCCAAGATTGGGTATCATATCTGCAAGATTATCCAGTACATCCACGACTGTCTCCAAATTTGCATCTGGCGCAACGGTATCGTTCATGCCTTCGCCTGACGTGCTTTTGCTGTGTTCCCCCACTACCCATGCCATACTTGAGGAAGCTGCAGCCAATCGTAAGACTCCAGCACGCAAATTAGGCAATCGGGTGGACTCCACTAGCAATGCCACACCAAAGTGTTGATCTGTATCACAGATGTCCAGCCATGGTGCTATGTTGTACCTGTAAAACTTCAAAAGCTCAAGGCTACGACTCGCCGCTACCACATGCGCAGAAGGGCCGTCAGCTGGAATCGCAGCATTCGAATTTGGAACTTCTTGACGCCGCTGCAAGTCTTCTGAAATTTCCAAATTGTGGAACACCGGAGATGGACCAGGAGTGTTATTGCATTCTGTGACAAGCCTCGATGTTGACTGTGGCACAGCCTCCACTCGATGCACTTCAAGATGCCGCTGTATATTGCCGCCATCGAAAGTTGGATTCAGGTTGTCGTCCTTGGCAAAGTCGATTGTCGAAACCGACTGTTCCTCCCCACCAACATGGTTTGGAAGATATTCCGCCCCTTGAGTTGTGCCAGAGGCGGAGCCAAGGGCCAACAAACCATGCAACGCAAATTCGTAACTGTTTGGCGACGGTGTGTGGTCCGGGTAGCTCTGAGGGTCGGTGTCGGCTAAAGCCGTTGCTGCTTGTCTGTTTGGAAGGCTGATAGATTGTGCTTGGGCAGAGGCGCGACCGCCTCGGAGGCTCTCAGCTGCCGTTACTGGCTGAGTAACGGATTCCGACACAGGCTCTTCGCCATCTTCTCCAGCAAACTGTCAGTGTCAGTACATACCAAGAATGGCAAGGGTGCGAGTGAGGTCGGCGCCATGTTTACACCCCTGTCACAACAGAGAAATTGTCGAACTTGCATGCTAGTATGCAAAGCCATCAAATCAATTTGTCTCACACAGAAGTGTGCTAAGCAGACTCCTAACTGTGAATACCACAGAGAGATGTGATGAATTCCAGAAGCATACTTACGCGAACGTTGGCGTACTTTACGCCAGTCTTGACTTCTGGCGTGAAGTTGTGTTTTCCAAGTATCTGGAATGCGGCTGCATACCGGCACTCGAATCCTTTCGATATGCAATTCTGACAGATCGGCTTTCCTTCGTCGCCTGCCTGGTGTTATAATCGGTCTCGTCGAACATTAATGGTAAGCTCTTACACTTTCGTCGACGGTTCCGGCACGTCAGGCACCCTAACCGGGATCTCTTCGGGCGCGCATTGGCAGAGCTCTCGGCACCTTCGGCAGAGGCCGACGCTGAGCCTTCCATCGGCTTTCGGTGCGTTGCTGCTGAACAGCTGCTCGAGTGGGCTCTGGAGAGCGTTTATCGGAGTTCTATCCTCGGTAAATCTACGCACCCGGCGCTTCAAGTTGCGTCGGGAGCGGGCCCCGCAAGTGGGTTTAGGCACAACTTCGGCAGTGCTTATGAAGTCCTGATTCGGAAGCCTTGTTTCCATGTTTCCTCAAATTGTTTGGAGAGCATGAGGACCTTTTTAAATGTTAGCTTGTTCAGACATACAACATACAAAACGATTCTTGATTTATTCAACTGCCATCATTCGGCATACTTCCACACAACACCATGTCTAGGGATACAGTTAAACTTGCCTCTGGGTATCAAATGCCACTCGTGGGATTTGGTCTTTGGAAAGTACCAAAGGAGAGCGCAGCAGATACAGTCTATAATGCCATCAAAGAAGGTTACAGATTGTTCGATGGAGCATACGATTACCAGAATGAGAAGGAAGCTGGAGAAGGCATTAAACGAGCCATCAGTGAAGGTCTTGTCAAGCGCGAGGACATCTTCATCACCACCAAGCTCTGGAACAATTACCATGCTAAGGAGCATGCATTACCGATGATCAAGGCGCAGAACCAATCGTGGGGCCTTGGGTACATTGATCTGCTCTTGATCCATTTCCCATCGGCGCTCGAATATGTTGACCCAGAAGTGAAACGATACCCGGGGTGGTGGTTGGCAGACGGTAAGTGTTCGAATAGTCGTACATTTCTCCATGCTGACGTCGGAAAGGCAAGACTGTCAAGCCCGCTAAGGTCTCGAATCGCGAGACCTGGGAGTCACTTGAAGCCGCCGTTGATCAAGGCATCGCTCGATCCATTGGCATCTCGAACTTCCAGGGCCAGTCGCTCTACGACCTTTTCACATACAACAGACATCCAGTTTCCTCTCTCCAGATCGAACACCACCCATATCTTACACAACCAGGTCTCGTTAACCTGGCTCAAACACATGGCATCGTTGTCACAGCATACTCGTCATTTGGCCCACAGTCATTCCTGGAGTTGCCCCCAGCATTTCGCGAGCGTGCCGAAGGGTTACCTTCGCTTTTCGATTCGGATGTTATTAGGAACATTGCTTCGAAGCATGGAAAGACGCCCTCACAAGTCCTTCTCCGCTTTGCGACACAGAGGTAAGCTTCGACAACTCACGGGATCGACTGGGCTAATGTGGGCGTAGAAACATTGCTGTTATTCCAAAGTCAAACAACAAAGGCCGCCTTGCACAGAATTTGGATGTCACGAGCTTTGACCTGTCCAGCGAGGAAATTGATTCAATACTGGCGCTCGACCAAGGATTGAGGTTCAATGACCCTGGTTTCTACTTGAAGGATTATCCGCTACACCTTTTCGCATAAGCAAGAATTCAAATCTCAACCTTCAAAAAGCCGGATATAACTGTGCAGTTGTTCTACCAGAAATAGCCATCGTGGAGTACGGAGGAACCTCCTGTCCGTACTTTCAAGCCTTAGATTGGTGGCTCTCGGATGTGACCTGTCCTGCTATATGAAAGTCTCTGCCCTAGACGAAAATAGACTTTTGTTAGTAACTCCCTGACACACTCTGTCCACTCTGTCCCACCTTTTATGTGTCGCAGCGCTACTCCACGGCAAACTGAGTTTGAGTTGCTCCATTTCAACCGACATGCGTATCTCGCGTCTATTGCACAGAATGACTTGAGCCTTAGGGCTACATGTGCCAACCCCTCTGCTTTGTAGCTCGAATTGTGTCATGCTAGACAAACCTGAACGTATTGGTCAGTGCTTCAGAGTAGTGCCTAGGTTTGGCATTGACATCATGTCGAATTTCTCATTGACAGGTCACCCCCCTGATTTTGTGGTAACAAGATAGCTAGCAAGCTCTGTGTTCTTAACATTCACATTATTGGTTCAAACGGTCAAACGCCACACAGCGTTCGCTTAAGTATGCTCACCAACAGCGGCTGACAAACACAAGCGTTGACGATTGGGTTGTGTCGAACGCCTGAATTTTAGTGCGTAAGCAGACCGTACAACGCACGTCCCAAATCTCCTTCTTCAGCAGGTAGGAAACACCCAATCTTCTCGACCCCGGTTTTAGTTGCGCATCACGACATTCCAGGTTTGGCTTGAGGGCAAGTGCTCAAGTTGCTGACGTGTCTGAATATGACTCCCAAAGTCTACCTGCATTGAACCTCAGGGTCATAGGTACTCAATACATAATCTGGACTAAATCCCCATTGCAACTCCACTTCCTCGAAGATATCATCGTTGAACCCTTCCTACTTGGCTCACACACACAAAAGCTCAGCAACGCACAAAATGGCGGAAAATGACATCACCCACACCACTGCAGCAACCCGCTTCTCTAGTTTCCATATTCACCGAACATCCTACAAGCGCATCGGCAACTCAGACATCTCCGTAGGCATATTGATTCCTAAGAACGTACGACCCGGCAAGCACCCGCTGCACGTCAAGTTCCATGGCGGCGGTCTAATCACGGGCGATGCCTTATTCGAAGACTGGTTTTCTAATTACCTCGTCTCTTTCACCCACCGCACATCCTCCGTCATGGTGCTGCCAAACTACCGCTTTGTACCTGAGCACTCAGGTTCTGACATCCTCGAGGATATCAGGGACTTCTGGACATGGGTCGATCAGCATCTTGTGAACTTTTTGCGAGGCGTGCAACCCGGTGTTGATATCGATCTTAACAAGTTGCTCGTCAGTGGGGACAGTTCGGGTGGTTGGTGCGCACTGCACTCTGTGTTTGAACTACCTGAGGGTCGGATCAAGGCACTGCTGTTGCTATACCCAATGGTTAAGAAATGGTGCAAAAGTAAGGAGTGGTTGAGAGAGCGGGGCAGGCCGGCACTCAGTGAAGAGGTAATCGATGAGCACCTTGCACAGGTCGCAGATGGCAGTGTTGTATACAGTTCGAGGCCCCCTGGTAGAGAAGCTCTCTGTGGTGCGTTTTCAGCCAATCAGCATCGTTGGGATCTAGCGTTTGGCACGGCAAAGGGATTACATCCGACCGAGAGATTGCACGAACGGAAGAGCTTTCCTCCAAGTCTGATCTTGCATGGAGATCGCGATATGGATGTCAACCTTCAAGACTGTGAGGATTTTGTACAAAGGATCAAGGAATTGATGGGGCCCACTATCAGAAATGGAGTCCATTTGGTGGTACGAGAAGGCGAGGAGCACGGGTTTGAGATAGAGATGGCTGAGGAAGACGAGCCATGGCTTGCAGAGCAGCTACAGTGGCTTGAGAAGGAGTGGATTATGTGAATTGTCTCCGAAGCCACAGGAAGGGTTGCAAGCAAAGAAGGCCAATTCTTAGGTCTTGTCTTATAGGTAGTTTGGGGTCCTGCATAAATCCTAGATTACGATTTTGCATCAGCAAATGTATCCCGTAAGCTTATCTTTGTACTGAAATTTTCGCAAAAGTAATTCAACTGCTCCTTAGAACCGAGAAATAGTCAAGTCTTCTACGACATGATGTCCGCACCACTGCCCATCGCACTGGAGAATGTCGGCGCTGGTCAGCCAACTTGCACGGGCTACAGTTGGGCGAAACAAGCTTCTTAGGCAAAAGCTTGGGCGGTGCGCGTTGCAACTGCAAACGTTGGGCCCTGCAGATTGGACGGGCAAAGACCTGGGGCGGGGTAGGTATCGGATAAGCTGCACGAACCATGAACCTTACCCACGTGCCTTTCACTTGCTCGTATCTATAACAGTCAACAATGATGGAGCTTCCGGTATATCACTTCGAGTACGACTCCTCTGCTGGAGAATTCGCCGTCTCTAAACGTGCATACCTGGAGGCTCGCCCAGAGGCATCATTTGATTACATCGCCACAAGTGCGCTTGTTCTAGACACAACGCCCCCCTCAGAACCTCGGATCCTCCTTCTCCAACGTGCTGCCAACGATTCGAATCCAAACAAGTGGGAGCCTCCAGGCGGCGCATGTGACGACAGCGATCCGAGCATCCTGCACGGCGCGGCTCGTGAGTTATGGGAGGAAACCGGCCTACAGGCAGCTAGGATTGGGGGCCCTGTTGGAGAGCCTCACTTCTTTACGCGCAGCAACGGTGGAACAGTGTGCCGATTCAACTTCACTGTGCGTGTGTCGACCGAACACGGGGTAGCGTTGACAGCGAAATTGGATCCTAACGAGCATCAACGTTTTGTGTGGGCAACTGAAAGTCAGGTCAGGGCGGGAAGAGCTGAGGGTACTGACCTAGTCTTCACGCGAGAGGAAGTCAAGCGCACAGTCCTCCTGGCTTTCGACCATGCACAAGAGAGCTCAATGTAGAAAGTTTACAATTCAAGGGCGATGGCGCGAGAACCATCAAAGTCTTGGCCCATATGACTTAGGCGATAACATATTCTGGTCCAGCATATTCACAACCATGCCCTTCGCTTCGTGAACGCGATGTTCGCATATGAGAAATGAGGGTCTGCGTATAGTTTCAAGGAAGATTATCACTCAACCACTAAAGAGCGCACAAATTACATCACCAAGTAATGCACTATTGTATGGCATAATTATCAGAACCAAGGATATCATTGAAATACATTACATTAAGAAAGTAACGTCGTCATATGTCTTCATCATCATCGTTATGCACAGCACCTTTCACACCACCCTGCTAACCTAGCAAGCATCGTTAGGGATCTTGAAGCTGTCGAGACGGCCAGTAGCCTGGTATCTCGCACCCTCACCCAGACCACGCTTGGCAAAAGCAGTCCAGAGCTCGCAAGCGTTGGCACCACCAGTCAGAGCCCAGTCGGCATCAATGATAGCATCACGAGCCTGGACAAAGTTGGGGTTGCAAGGCTGCAGCGCCATACCGTCAAGGACAAGCTTCATGGCCAGGTACTTGCCATCGGTAGGGACGCCCTTGTTGTCGAAGTCGGGTGTACCCTTGTCGTTCTTGCCGTGCTTGTCGATCAGGTTCCACAGAACTTCGTACAGCATGGAAGCCCAAATGTTTCCGATGGGGTGGACGCGGGTGTACAGCTCAACGTTCTTGTAGGTCTGGGGGTTGGTGGTCATGCTGGTCGAGTAGAGGTAGTTTCGGATACCCTTCTCGTTGCCGTTGACCCAGGCACCCATGCTGTAATCCTTCTTGCGGGTGTCGCTGGGCTTGAGGCGGATGGCAGTAGCGTAGAAGTCACTCCAGCCCTCACCCATGCCACCGGACTCAAGCAAGTTCAGGCATCCAGAGTTCTTGGGTCCACCAGTCAAACGGTTAGACAGACCGTGAGTGTATTCGTGGATGACGACACCGGCCTCAAACGAGCAGTCACGTACGGGCTGGGTGTTGGTCCAGATGTACATCCTCATTCGGCCGGACTGGCCATCAGGAGGAGTGGCGAAGTTGGCGTTATTAGTGCCAGAGCCGTCCTGTGCGTTCAGGAAAACAAAATCGTTGCCAACACCGCCGCCGCCGTTGTTGTTGAACTCGAAGTTTCCTGCGCGCTCATCAAAGCCAAGCTGGTACAGCAAGTCGTGATACTTGTTGGAAGTGTAGAACAGTTGAGTTACTGAAGCATTGGCGTACTTCTTGTAGTCTGTTTCGTTCAGGCTGTATGGGTAGTGAAACTTGAGGTCACGAGCAACAGGACGAGAGTTCTTCAGGAGCTCTGCCTCGTTAAGGTCGTTCTCCCAGTTGGTCTGGGCAACACCGTTGTTACCGCGGGTTGTTTTGAACCAATCAGTGCCATCTGAGTGCCAGCCGAACTCGCTAGCGTACGAGTCAAAGGGATCCTCTTCATAGACACGCGATCCCTCGGTGGGGTCGTTGATGCCCCAGGGGTAGACCTGGTAGCTATCATCTGCCGAGTAGTCGACAACAGCGTGGACGTCCTTGCCGCTGGTAGCATCGACGTAGGTCAGAAGCCAGTTGCTGGCAATGTCGGTCTCAACCCTCCAGGTCAACTTAAGTTCGCCAGCAGAGTCGATGAGGTACACAAGCTTGGCCTCAGGCTCGTTCAAGCTTCCCTTGGTGTTCTTGATAGCGAAAGTCTCCTTCTCGGACTTGGCCTCAGCGGTAGCGGAGCCAGCCTCAACAGGAAGTCCAAGGACGCTGACAGCAGTCTTGAGGGACTCAGCTGGATCGGTGGTAGCACGCTTGCCAAGCTTGGTAGTAGGCAGAGCAGGGATCTTGCCCTTAAAGAAAGAGTTACCAAAAGAAAAGACCTTTCCGTCCTTGCCAATCTGCAATAACGTGTTAGTCTTTCGCTTGAAAACCTCCAGCTCTGTCCAAACTTACGTTAACGTTGAAGTCGGCATTGTCGATATCAAGGCCGTTGGCAGTCTGCTTGAAGTAGAAGTGAGAAACGCCGTTCTTGCCGGTGTAGTGGTCGCCGGACAGGCGGAACTGAGCATCCGGAGCCTGAGCAGTAACAAGCTCGCTAGCGGTCTCCTCGGGGGTAGCACGAGCCCTCAATGTAGGGATAGTGGGATCGGCATCGACTTCAGTGGCATTCTTGTATTCGGTCTTGATGACCATGCGGAACTTGTCCAGATCGATGGCACGTCGCGAGAGCGAGTTCGAGCTGCGAGCGTGAGGGTGGGCAACACCCACGGCAGCCAAAGACGCCAAAGTGGCGATGAGAGCGGAACGCATCTTTGTTAAAGACGGACTTGGAACGAGAGTAGAGTGAACGACTGGGGTTGACTTGTACCTGATGATCGTGCGTCTACTACTTATACTACTTCATTCTGCCTCCACACCAGCTCAGGCCGACCACAACCGGAGATTGGACCATACGTTCATCGAGTGTAGAGAGAGCGATAGCAACGCGGTAGCGTGATCTTGCAAGCTACTGCACGCCGCAGCTTGCGGTCTCATGGACTGCCATTACTGGACTCCACGGCATCGTAGTCCTTCACGAGGTAGTTGCGATCTTGGCAACTGGTTGAAATAGGAAGCTGATTTGTTTTGGAGATTTCGAACCCGTGCCTAGCCCTTGCTCATACTCTCTGGGCACTATATGTGATCTACATTTGCCAAGAGATAGAACGTTGACCTTCCGTATGAGGCTGAGCGCAGAGCGCAATCCTATTCGCGAGGGTGTCGAGCGACAGGGGAAATTAAGCGGCATCGGGAGCCTTGAACGCCTGAAGGCATGGGTGTCCCTCCCCCCTGCTTGAATGCGCGATTGTGCGGATTCATACCTCATACAAGCTACCAGCAGCAGACATTGGGTGTATGTTACCATACTTACGTGTATGTTAGCACCCCATTGTTTAAAGAAAGTTGAGTTCAGGCTACACAGAGGCGCCTGGATAAGCAGCGCAGGGACTGTAGCTGCAGGTACCCGGGCATACGAGCTGCAAGATGCAGGGCGAAATATGTGCATACTTCGTACTTGGTAAGCGCAGATACATCTCGCCATCATGAATGCACCATACACCGTAGTGCTTGACGGAATGCCTAGCCGCCCCGTCCACCTGCCCATCCGGTGTTAGTGAGGATTCTCGACCCGCTTCGGGAAATGTAAATGGGAGCTGCGCAGACGCAGACATCCGGCGCTTAGATGAGCAATATTAGGGTGAGACATGAAGGTGCTGATGTTTATGTAGATGGACGCCTGCCAATGTGGAGGGCAGAGTGCTTGCGCCCATCAAACTCATGGAGTGCGGGGCCACCGCCAAGCCGCCAGGGATTGGATTCCTGGTTTGCATCGCGACTTCGATTGAATAAGCTTCACGCACTCGCTGCGGAATTAATCTGCACCCCCCTCGTGCCGCCACTGACCCGACGTTCCATATCGGTCTATTTCTGCCTCCCTTGCACTTGAAGATGATTCTCTGGCTTCGCTCCGCCACTCTCGGGCTTATCGAATGTTCTATGGTGAAGATATTGATGGTGTAGTGACTGAGACACGGCAAAAGCATTGCCGTCCGAGCTTCGCCGTGGGAACAGACCCGTCAGCGGCTGGATGTACGCACTCGGGATTTGACACTAGGACGCAGAAGGTAAGGCCACAGTTCGTTGTACAGTCAGCTGCAACCAATTTTTCCACACGTTGGTGACTGAAGGATCCGATGACATGCGTGCCGTCCCGCATGATGAAGCCTCCCGTTCTCTGGCAAGAGCCTGTGGCAAATATGGGGCACGGTGGGAGAGGGTGACCTCGGACTTATTGTAGACACCTTCCTGAAAGATTCCGGAGACGCCTAATACCGCCTTGAGGTTCAACGAAGACTGTCGCACACGATGGAATCAACTACCTCACCAGCATACATCCAATACTGCTACTCCCAAATAACAGTAGCTCTCGTTCGAGCGGGTTCGAGATGGTTCGAGCTGTATGCTAAGCCTCATTATCACCTTCCTAATCCTCATCGCTTCGAGAGGTAGGCTTCAGCCAACGGGTATGCTCGGCACAACAACATCAGTGTTGGAATCCGGCAATATCGTATCATTTTGTGGCGGAGCAGGTTGCGAGACGTTGGCATTCGAGACTCCTTACTGCTCAGAGCATATATATGCGCCATTGATCCACTCTGGCGATGTAGACTTGAGCCTTCTAAGTCGAAGACGTTGGAGACCTCCAGGCAGGCGACATACACCCATTCACATTTTTGTTGTCGAAGATAACAGCGGTCTTCGTTTTCGATCGTTTGGCCTTTGGTTGGAATGCAGAAGTCTTATGTGTGCTGTCGAGCAGCACGACAGACGACTTTGGAGCCTGAGGCCACCAGCTTGATGCTGTACATGGTCCAAATGTTGATTCTACTTGTGAAGGGGGGGGAGTTTCGACAGAATCGTCCGCAGCATGCCACCATCCAGATGTCGAACATAGGTTCCGACCGGATGTAAATAGGAAGTCGGATGGACCTGGCGGCGGAGAGTTCATTATTCCAGATGTCTCCATTTCCTCGACGCTTGTAGATCTAGAAAGGGCGTATGCATTATCTGCAATGTCCTCAGTACCATGCGGGGACACACTACTATCGACCATCCGAAGTCCAGGCAAATGGGAGATTGTCCTATTACCAATGAGATCGAGGCTGTTCTGGAAATTTCCAGTCGGCTTCTCGTAGTCAAGCTTGATGACCATATTGCCATCCTCAGCTTCGAAGCGTACTTTGGTAGGCAGCCAGTCTGGTATTTTCTCGCCGGCCATGGAGTCCAGTGCTTCAAAAAGTGACTTTTCGTCCACTGTGCTAACGTCCCACTGCTCATGGATACGGTTACATTCATTTATCAACCATGTTTTCATACGCACAGCCCGGATCAGATTGACGGAAGTTTGCTGGTGTGATTCGAGGTCCGGTGGAAGATTGGATCCAAAAGGTATGTCTATGTCGCGTAGTGTGCGATGCCACGGTCCGATTGATATTTGGAGTGGAGTATGAAGCCGCAGAGGGACAAGTGGAAGTTTGTGAGAAACTGACTCGGCCCAGGATAATGATTCTGCGAGGCGTATCCCGGCATCACAGTCGAATTGACGAATAAGCTCCGGCCCTGGAAGTGACGACATAAATGTCTCTGTAGGGAAATAGCGTTGTAGTGTATCGGTCAATCCACAAAGTACGTTCTGCAGCATCCAGTATCGAGTGCAAAGTATCATGCTTTGGACGGAGTCGAAACAGAGCGTCTCAGTAAGTATATCCGCCATTTCTGAGGTCGGTGGTCTGCTGATCGCGGTGATAGCGGTCTGCATGAGTTCGGCGACGTGTGCAGGCAGATCAATTTGCCACATGTATTCCGTCAGAGTAACGGCAGCTGCAAGAGACTCACTGTTTTCCGGATGCGTGATGGCGTGTCGAACCAGACAGTTCAGGCGTGGACACTGCACGAAGACATGCATGATAGACATGGATGCTCGCTGAGCTGGAGTGAAATGCACAAAATCCGAACCCAGAGTTGGTGGATAGGTCGTGGATAGGTAGTAGCTGTTATCATAGACGGACGCTCTTCCAGCAAGCATTGCTTCGTTGACCTAGAAGTGTCAGATCACGATATTAAACAATATAAGAAGACTCACGTCGTCGATGTACGTGTTATCAAGGAGGTTCCAGTAGTGCTCATCATCAACATTTGCGATGCCTCCGGATTTGAGTAGCTCGGCAAGTCCGAAAGCATGAATTGCATGATACATCGTATCGACTCCCAAGAGAGTCTAGACAATGTTAGCGAGCGGCCGAGAGACTGTTCTTTGCAGGTCGGTTTACCTCAGCAGCGTAGTGCAATTTAGTTGCCAGAACCATGTCGTACGTCTTGCGAGTCTGACTTTGCGACACGGCCAATTGCAGCTCTCTCAAAGCTTTAGATTTAGTAGTGCTAGCGTTGTGTCGCTTCGAATAGTTATCGTCCCAGAATACCGCGTGGCTATCCATGAGGAACTCGACAGCGAGATCAAGCATCGGGTTCGAGCCAACTCGAGACGGTATGGACTGGATCCAAGTTCCCAGGATGGACAGAGGCCTGCTATCCGCCGGAGCTGAGCCGAGCATGTCAATCCATCTTGCTATCAGTGTACTTTCTGCAGAAGAGGGCTTCACCACGGCCAAGGAGGAATCAAGATGTAGGCGTCGAAGATACGCGTCCAGGGCTTTTCTCCTGTGTACTGTGGCTTTCTTCGACGGACGAATCTTAGCCACAGATACCGGGGCTAGAGTCTGAAATGTGCCGTTCCCAGATTCCGCCTTTCTTTGTGCACTCAACCTGAGTTCCAGTGGCGTGGAACCAGAAGAGCTGCTGGTGTCTTCAGAAGAGTCCAAGGTGTACACAATGGGTGCAATCCTCGATTTGCCATGTTTTGTCAATTGATTCGGATCCTGCACCACGAAGGCGGATGCCTTTCCGTAAGTATATGAACATGGCCTATCTTTCTTGCGACATGCGCCGCACTTTGGCTTCTCCTCGTCGCACTATTCCGGTGAGTGACTTATCCTGTAGCTTTGGGTTTTCCTTTGTGCAACTGGCTCTTAACGGCGAGACAGATCACCACCAAGAAGAAAGGCGGGGACGCTTACCTTGACTTTGCGCTGCCTACAGATGTCGCACTTGCCCGTCTGCGTCATAATGATAGTAAGGAGACTTCCATAGCATTCGGGCCTATAAATCGCAATGTAATGAGGCGGTTGATACGCCGAGTTGAAGGATGCTCGAAGCTGACTCTGGTGTCGAGTTGCGAGATCAGCACCCAGCACTATGCCCAAACAGGATTAGAACCAACGTCACATAGTGGTGCCCTGCATTGTGCCTACACCTGCATACACTCTTCCTCAGGCGAAGAAATAAACAATGTGTACGCTTAATCTTGGTAGAACCAATACGAGGAACCATGAGCAGCTAAGGTGCAATTCCTATGATTCTTACCATCCTAGCGCTCCCGATTCATGTAGATCAGAATGTACTGCGGCTGCGCTGTAGTAACGAAGGCACAAACGTATATAACATTGGATACTATCTTAGTCCAGCCGATGTATCGAAGCCTTCGACGAAAGGAATTTCTGGGCTAGAAGAGCAAGATTAGAATCTTTGCCAGTTCGATCGATTTCAAGAAGCGGCGCTGGTCACCGTAAAAGCGCTTGTACAATACGTTCGTCTGCTGAAACTCTCAGTAGAACTCAATTTCAGCTATACACCTTCAAAGCTTTTGTGATGTTATCACATTGCACTACACAGATGTCCTAAACTAAGTTGACCCCATTGTTAGCTTAAGTAGCGCGTCAACAGTGGCGGAACCTCGCCTATCCGTTTCGCGAGTTGCTGCTGAGCTTTCGGTAACTTGCTGTGCATTTCCAAGTAAAGCGTTGTAGACAGGAGTTCTAAGATGTCGTTCCCTACTTAGGACTTCTCGGTGCCCTTGGAAATAAACTTTTGTAATGCACCGTTAATCGAGGACTTTATTAATAATCAAGCAATTACCTCTGATCAATGGTATACCTCCTAGCCATCTGGATAGATACAGAGCAGACAATTTAGAAATGCTAAATACGCTTCCTGCAGTTGCATACATCACGAGAGAAGGGATGTACTGTGCAATTAAGTATTCTGCGAGATGATGGGCAGTGAAATGATGAGAATGGGAGTGCGAGAAAAGAGCATGATAGGCATATGGGCAACGGCCCAGACGCTTCGCGTACCTTGGTTGCAGGAGGGAAGGTTCCATTTACACTTTACCTATGGAAATGCGCAAACATTTAACCCAAAACGGTACGACAACAGACATTGGATGGGACAATACCAAGGTGAAACTTGTGTTCAGCGTGTCATGATCGAATGTGGACGATCAGATCGCATCATGTTGTCGGCTATTGCAACAAGCTACACATATTGTGGTAGTAAGTGCGCAATGACGCCTATCTAATTAAGTAGCGATTAGTTGCCACCTTATCTAGCTCTCAGTTGTACAGTGACGTGCGTCGCTGAATGTTGGGTCGAATTGCGATTGGAATCGAGGTCGACACTGGCGAGGAGTGGGTCGGTTCCTCGTATTTCTTATCGCGTCTGGGGAAGTTGGCGTTGCGCACTGTGGGATCCGAAAACGTGTAATTCACGGTTAGACATTCCCTTTTTTAGGGCCTTTGGCGGACGCGTAAATGTGGTCAGTGGTAGCATGAGGCCCGGTCCTGGGCTAGCAACTTCGTTCCTAGGGTCTGCGTACTTTAGCACGCGGCTGTACGGGCGGAGCTTTTCACACGGCATTCAGAGCCTCAACGAGCGTGATGGAACAAGGTAGCTCCATGCAAGATCAAAATGTGGTGCAGAATGCAAGTCTACAGGAACGATGTCATCACGGAGGTTCAATATTTGTACCCCACTTAGACTGATTCTGGAAATTGTCATGATGAGTGATGACAAGTGCCTGATGCAGCGCATCCACTGTGAAATAAGAGTCTATACAAACCACTCGTCCGAGGAAGTAGGTCAATAGATAGACAGTGATGTGCGTGCTAGCTACGCAAGCCGAGCTTTGTACTCCAGTCTCGTGGCCTAGGAATGATGCGCGCAGGGTTCTCGTATTGTGAAGTGGTGCTGGAAACGTCGATGGTGTGTTTCAGCAGTGACGTAAGGACCAATACTAAGTAGTCCCTGCATATGGGAACGTTGAAGCTTGGGCAAAATCCAGAGGTTGGTGTTATGAGGTGCAGGCTTGCAGTAAATTATGGCGGCCACTCCATGGCAGGCGCAGTCATGGGTGCTGCCTTGGTCTGCGATACGTCCATTGAGCCCATCCAGGCACCTTTGGCCTACTTCCAAGGCACGAAGAGGGCGCTTTGCAGCGTGGCGGCGAGCAAGTACAGCTAGCGGCCCTGCCGTCAGTAAGCATGAGGCTTCCAATTTGACACGATAGACTATCGTTTGGGGTTGCCATGCCGCAGATTCCGCGGCCAACCCACTGTTGCGCAGTATTCGCGCAGAGTAGTGCCGCGAGGCCTCAACAGTCGAGACAAATTAGATATCCGTGCAAGACCTCTTCTTGCGACACATGCATCTTTGCGACTTTTCACTTTCTAAATCCCCCTGGGCATTCTGATTCTGATCCTTTGCTCCGGAACAGTGATCATCGAACCCAACGCGTGCCGACCCAGCCTACGCGAACCAGAGCGCCCAAGCGGAGTCGTACGGAAGAAGACTGGTCTTTCGCTTTGAACGACTCTCCCGTCCGCCGGACCCCTTACAACGCAGTCAAAGGAACTCTGCAAGATCATCGCACATAGAGGACATCTTAAAAGAAGACCTCTCAGACGGGACGCGATTTCACACGGCGTCATACCTCCACACGTCGAACGCCACGCTTGTAACACGGCAGGGGTAGCGAGGGAAACGCGAAAGTCGGAAATTCGTGGAGTGCGGCCTTGTACATGCAGTTCCATAGCTCATCGAACCGTGCTGGACGCAGCAGAAAGATGCCTGTGATTGAGGTAAGCAAGTTCATTTCCTCTGCCTTATTGTCTGGACGCTGCGCGTGGTCGAGCCTTGTTTGCAATGATGTCGAATGTATCGTCATTTGGGTGTGCACGGGCCGCGCCTGCGTCATACCTTCCGTCGTCTCTTGTTCTGGCATCCGCGCTGCATGACCTCTGCCTTGTCAGCCAGTCGCCTTTCCTCTGCTTTCCACATCTCCTTTCACGAATTATTCCGTCACACTACGCGCTGCGCATAGTCTAGCTGAAGTTGCACGCGGCTGCTCCTTGCAATTCTCCCACACTTTGTGTCTTCGATATACCCCGCCAAAATCACGAGGACAGAGTTCCATTCACTTTTGCACACAACAACTAAACATGGCTGCGATACAGAACTTTAAGAACTTTCTGCGTCATGGCAAGCAAGCACGCCAGAACGCGGAGCCAACAACAAATGTTTCCCCTGTTCACGCACAGCCACATCGGGCAGACCCAGCTCACCATGGCATCTCTGAGCCGATAATGGACCACAAGCCGCTACACCACGCGGCTGCTCCTCACGGTGATTATTCGGTCGCTGCTGGAGGCGACAACCGCAATATTGCAGCACAGGCTGGTGCTGCCGCAGACCGAGCGGTCAACCAGAGACAGAAGAAAGACGCCGCCGCGCAGAACAAGGGGGTCGACCCTGAAGTCCTGGAGCGCATTGTTGCTGAAGAACGCGAGGCAAAGGGCAAGTTGCCTAAGTATCCTGGTCTTGAACGATGGCAGATTCTCGAGAAAATGGGCGACGGCGCCTTCAGCAATGTTTACCGAGCCCGAGATACGACCGGGCAATGGGACGAGGTCGCTATCAAGGTCGTCCGCAAGTTCGAAATGAACTCCCAGCAAGTCAGTATTACCCAGCAGTTCTGCCCTCTCCTTCCCATTTCTTAGTGTCATCATCACCCCTTTCCTACCGCATCACACAAGATTTCACTTCGGACTTTTTTCTCGGACGTTACCAACACGATGTCCTGTGTTAGGGCGATAAGCATGTGCATCCGGACTTCAAAACACCCAAAGCAGCCGATGTGAGATTTAACCCTGCATATGATGCCCGAAACGATAGCATCATCTCCAACCAACCCTTACCCTTTCGACATCACAGCACAGGCGCTGACGTAATGTCCTACAGAGAGCGAACATCCTCAAGGAAGTCCAGATCATGCGCCAGCTCGACCACCCCAACATCGTCAAGCTGATCGACTTCTCCGAATCCCGGCAGTACTACTACATTGTTCTCGAGCTATGTCCTGGTGGCGAACTGTTCCACCAAATCGTCCGTCTGACGTACTTCTCCGAGGACCTATCGCGACACACCATCTTGCAAGTCGCAAAGGCGCTGCAATACCTGCATGAGGAAGCAGGTGTTGTTCACAGGTTTGCGACCCTTCAGCCGCGGTTTGAGAGTGCCTGAATACTGACGTCATGTAACAGAGACATCAAGCCTGAGAACTTGCTGTTCTATCCCACTCCCTTTGTCCCTACACGTAACCCCAAGCCGCGAGGCCCGGATGACGAGGACAAGGCTGACGAAGGCGAATTCGTCAAGGGAAAGGGTGCCGGAGGTATTGGTGTCATCAAGATTGCTGACTTTGGGTTAAGTAAGGTCATTTGGGACAGCCAGACTATGACACCTTGCGGAACTGTCGGTTACACTGCTCCTGAGATTGTCAAGGATGAGCGTTACTCCAAGAGCGTCGACATGTGGGCATTGGGTTGCGTACTCTATACCCTTCTCTGTGGTTTCCCTCCTTTCTACGACGAGTCCATCCAGACCTTGACCGAGAAGGTCGCTCGTGGCCAATATACCTTCCTATCGCCATGGTGGGACGACATCTCCAAGTCTGCACAAGATTTGGTATCTCACCTACTGACGGTCGACCCTGAGAAGCGATACGACATCAACCAGTTCCTCGCCCACCCTTGGATCCGCGAGGCTGACGAGCCGACATACTCTGCTTTGGACGCTCCTCCTCTTGCTACCCCGGCAGCAACTCGCATGGACCCCAAGCTGCAGCAGCAATACGCCTACCTTGAATCCCCAGGCGCTGGTCGTAGGGACTTCCGCTCCCCTGGTGCGGTCAACCTTCGAGAGGTGTTCGACGTCGGATACGCCGTGCATAGACAAGAGGAGGAAGGCAAGAGGAGAAAGAATTTCAAGCAAGGCTACCGTGGCGCAAACGCCATCAACTCGCTCAATGCCCTTGACGAGAACGAGGACGATGACGAGTTCAACAATGAATCGGTACCTTATGACCCTTCCGTTCAGCACCCACCTGCTAAGCTTCCAAAGTCTCAAGGCGCCGACGTCTCCACGATGGAGCAGAAGTTGCGTAACACCTCTTTGTCGGCCGCTGCACAAGCCCGACAGCAACAACCTCCACCTCAATCTCGACAACAGGAGCGCGGATACGGCCAACATTCTCCCGCCGTCGCTGCCGCTGCGAAGCGACAAGTCAAGAACAAGGGCGCCTTCGAACTCAGCCTGGACAACGCCACATTACTCGGACGACGGGGCAAGAAGGTTCCTGGAACCAGTGGACTGCGTGGCGAGGTCACGGCTGGTGGCTTATAGCAACCAGCATCCCTTTCAAAGGATTGGTAAAGCGTTTGATTCACAGCTGCTTTGAGGCAGCACGACTGGCATGGACATGAACTCGGACATCATGAGGCGTTTTCCCTATCTCTCTTATCTATCTTTGTGTACGAATCGGAACCCCATTTCATCTGCTCTCCACCTTTGGCATGTTTACGTGGTTTCTGTCTTTATTGGTTGCAAGTAGGGGCGGCATCATATCGTATCTATCGAAGTCTGTGGGGTAGTCTGATAGAAGGACTTCTAGACTACACGGAGCTGCGTGCTGCTGCTATACGAATGAAGAATGTATTCAACACGATCAGATTTATTGTGTGCTATGTATCACGGAATATCGACCTTGCACTTGTAGTTGGAAATCTGCCGATGGAAAATCTGCCGTTGAATATCTGCCGATGGAAGGTAAATGTGCCGTTTAAAACTTGCCGTGGGGAATGTGCCGAGCGAAATATGCCGTTTCGTGTGGTGTGTTTTATTACCCGTGAGCCACCCCTCCCCGCAGCATGCCCCTTTCACACTTTTTTCGGGAGAGTCATTTCACATGCCTCTCTCTCTCTCTCTGATCTGTGGCTGGTTCGGTAGGTATCAGCAGTTACTTCGTCATGGCGATGTTGAAGTAATGTAGCTGCGTGGTCTTCGTAAGGACGCGACATTCATTTAAGAATGGTGGGTTACGTCAGGATTGAGCAGGTGGTGCATGGCGTAAGCGGGAATGAAGGAGTATCCAGGTTAGCGAGAATAACGTTTCTGCGAAGAGTCTACTTGCATTGCTTTGTTAGAGAATGCGGGATACGCATAGTATTATGAGAGATTAGAGGCTGTAGCTGTAGCTGTAGGCAAGTGGGAAGTGGGAAGTGGGAAGTGGGAATGTAGATATTCGCTGTATTGAGTGATGTATGTGTTCATACTTACTCGCTCGCGGGGAAGGCCGTGGCAATGCTGGTGTGTCGTGGTTCAGCTCTGTTTAGTTTTGCTGCGTGAAAACTGGGTTGAGTTGCGTTGCGTTGAGTACTGGTGTATATCGTTGCAATCGATGCAAAGAAGTAGCGCTGTGTTTCTTGACTTGCACGCAGTAGACTCTGTGTGGTGTGAAGGTACGTATAACTAACCATCCACACGGCAATACCACCTGCATCAGTGCGTATGTCGTGGATACATAACTGTTCGTCTGCACTTTATCAACGCAAACCAGCGTCCACCATGCTAAGGGCTGCTGTTCTTTGCAGTACATCCTCATCATCTCGACACCATATCTTTCAACGCGGGCGTGAAGCAATCATAGTGAACAGATAACGAAATATATTTTCTCGCAGCACTATTATTATATACAGCGCGATCCCACGGACCGCATCTAGATAACATAACTTTGCTCAAAAAGGCCAAGCCACGCAAGGCATGTAAGCAAGCAAGCAAGTACATATGCGAATACATATGCGAATACATATGCGAATACACCCAACCCACCGCGTTCCGTGCGGTCTATGCATCAACGCCCGTACGCCATGCGTGCCTCACTCCTCACTTCCTCTGACCTTCACCGCCTTGGGATGGGTCCGCCGTTGGTAATCGGTGTCTGTGCACCGTGGCCGGCTGGTGTAGCCGGCGCGGGTGTGGGTGCCCGCGAGGGGACGGCGGATGCTACGTTGCTTCTGTTGTGCGCCATGTGCGCTTTGACGAGATGGCCTGCGCAGAGCGCGCTGTTGAGGGAGAGCTCTCCTGCGAGGACACCGGCGGCGATGATGCGGGCGAGTTGGCGCGCGTTGTCGCCGGGGGTTTCTTGGTGGGCGCCGCGGACGCCGAGGAGGTCGAGCATGGCGGATTGGGGCTCGAGGATTGTGCCGCCGCCGATGGTGCCGACTTCGATGGAAGGCATGGAGACGGAAATTCGGAGGTTGCCATTGACGCTGGATGCGGTTAGTATTTGTTCTAGAAGGTAGTATCAGGAAAGGAACGTACTTGTTCATGATGGTGATGCAGTTGGCGCTTTCGACAACTTGGGCAGGATCCTGACCTGTGGCAAGGAAGATGGCGGCGACGATGTTGGCGGCGTGGGCGTTGAAACCACCGATTGAACCAGCCATGGCGGAACCGATCAGGTTCTTGGAGATGTTCATTTGTACAAGCTCATCGACTTCACACTTCAGGACGGACTTGACAACAGCACCGGGGATGGTTGCTTCGGCGACAACACCCTTGCCACGGCCGTCGATCCAGTTGATCGCTGCAGCCTTCTTATCGGTACAGTAGTTGCCAGAGACGGTAACAACGCGCATGTCGTCAAAACCGCAGTCGGTGGCCATGACGGTCAGAGCGTGCTCGACGCCCTTGGAAATCATGTTCATACCCATAGCATCACCAGTAGTGGCCCTGAAGCGGACGTAGACATTGGTACCGGCAATGGCGCTCTTGAGTGTTCGGAGCCTGGCGAAGCGAGATGTCGAGTTGAAAGCATCGGCCATGGTCCTCTGACCCTCCTCAGAGTCGAGCCAGTTCTTCGCGGCACCGGCACGGACCAAGCTGTCGAATCCAATACACGGTCCACGAGTCATACCATCGTTGGTAACAACAGTAACGGCACCGCCACCAGCGTTGATAGCCTTGGCACCACGAGAAGTCGAGGCGACCAAAACACCTTCAGTGGTAGCCATGGGGAGGAAGTAGTTCTGACCGTCAACAAGAATGGGTCCAGCGACACCGAGAGGCAGAGGCAGGTAACCGATGACGTTCTCACAGCATGCGCCATGGACGAGATCGTAGTTGTAGTTCTCGTATGGGAGGAGGGAGCGTTCCAGGAGGGTCGATGTCTCGCGAGTGGCATGCGTTCGTGATACCAGACCGCGGCGGATCTTGACAGCGCGAGTCTTGTTACCAAGGGTCTTCTCGAGGGCGTAACCAGGGATCTTGCCCTTGAGCGACATCTCAATCAGTTCCTCATCGGTCATCTTGGGCGCATTCTTCTCCTTCAAAATCTGCTCAAGGATCTCCAGGGATCGGTTAGGCTGCTTCTGTTGGTAGTCGGTAGGGCCAGCGGGAACGTCGACCTGTAGCCTCTGTTGCGGGAGAGTCGGTCGTGGCGCGATCTCGGTAAGTGGCTTCATACCACCGCGAGCCTGGTCCTCAGGGCCAGGGGTCCTGGGGGGTGTGGGAACGGACATGGAAGGGACGCGGGACTGGGTGGAAGAAGGAGCACCATCCTGGATCTCTGACGGCGAGGGTGGCTCTAGTGCTTTGTGCGGTTCCTTGATGGTCAGGCGGGCAGCGTTAAAGAGGTAGCCGTTCAGAACCACGCTCATGACCAGAGCAAGTACAATCCACTTGCTAAGGAATGGGTCTTCCAGGCTCTTCAGAACACCGTCAACGATGTGGTTGCTGATGTTAGCACCGGAGGCCGAGTCGGAATCGATGACGCCGGGCTCAGCATAGTGAATAGACGGGTACTCGAGTTCGTACTTGATAGGCATCAGGACGGTGACAAGGGTGGTAGTTGCAGTGCTCTTGGCCTGCTCGAGAATATGGTCGAGTCCACTTCCAGCAACCTTGAAAGGATCAAGAGGAGGGGAGGCGCTAACGCCTGATACATGAGCGCTGTTGGACTGTGTGAGACCAAAACGGTAAGTGGCGAGGTTGAGGGCGTTGACGAGGAAGAAACCAGCAACCATGACGACCTTGAACTTTGGGACAGTGATCTTCTTGCCGAAAATGGTGGTGGTGTTTGAGCGAAGCTGGACATCGCCGGAGTTGCTGGGCCACTCGCTGCTGCGAGCTACGTTCTCGGCGACCTTGCCGTCGATGCCGTCATCCTCCAATGCGCGTCGCAGAGCGACGTGACGCTTGATGCGGTTGATCTCGAGCTTGATGGTGAGAATCGCAGTGTAGAAGGTCAGGAGCATGATGGAGTCAAAGAGGAGGATCCAGGCGCCAAGGAAGCAAAACTGTCGCAGTCCACCCTGGATTCCAGACATGGCTCCCGCGACCAGGATCAGGATCTCAAAGAAGTAGTCCCTGACAATCTCAAATCCGGTCCTCTTGATGGCGGTCTGGACGGCTGACTGGATGGTGACAGGCTCTCCACGGTTGTCCTCTGCAGCTCGGCGAGCGTCAATGGCAGCCGAAAGCACAGCCTTTGTCAAAACAATGGGCTTCTCGAATCCAATGATGACGACCAGGAAAGGCAGGCCCTCAGACAGCAGGATCATGTTGATGGGTACACCCAGATAGACGGTGATGCCGAGAGCAAACAGAAAGGCAAACGCCGACTGCGAGAGCACGGCTGTAGCGAGCCAGAAGTTGGATCCTAGTCGCCTCATTGCGAGGAAGAGCGAGACGAACGTCAGGTGCATTGCGAGGTAGCCGAGAGCCATGATGATGATGTCGCCTGTATCCGCGTTCTGGTGGTTGTTAGCCAAGTTCGCACGTGTGCAAGTGCGGCAACAAACGTACCTTGAGCAGATCAACGAACGAAGTCCACGAATCGCTGATCCAGTTGCGCACACCTCCCGGAGCGCTGCCGTTCTTGGAGGCGCGCATCATCCACTTCTTCTCCTCGCGGGTGCCTTCGTTGTCCGAACCGTGGGCGTCGGCGACATCGGCGGGGGCAGAGAGCTCCTGCATGGCCATGAGGAAGTCCGAGGCCTCGGCGTAGGGGATCGAGTAGGCGAGGGAGGTGTCTTGGGACAGCGTGGAGAAGGAGCTCGAGGAGCTGGGCAGGCGCTCGACCGAGTCATTGCTGGGGATCGAGTGCTGCGCGGGCGCCGAGTTGGCGGTGCTGGAGTCGGGGAAGACGAGGGTGACGAGGGCCAGCTCGCGCGCGTGGACGGCGGCGCTGGCCTCCTCGACGTGCCACTGCCAGTTGGTGTCGGCGCCGACGCGCAGCTGCTTGCTGCCGGCGAGCAGCGAGTCGAGGTCAACGCGGCCGGTGTGGGCGTGCTCCGTGTCCAGCAGGCCCTTGTCGAGGACGCCCAGGTACGAGTAGCTGCCGAGGAAGGCGATTGTGACGATGGTGTGGATCGGGTGGGTGCATGCCTTGCGGGCGACGGAGAGCAGGATGGGCGAGACGGAGCGCGCGAACCAGGTCGGCGTCGTCTTGGCCTGGGGCGCGGCCGACTGCCAGCGGCTGGTGAGGAAGCCGAACATGGTGCGTCGCTGGAGCTGCTGAGGCGAGGGGCGTCGCGGGGCTCTTCAGGGCGCGGTTCGCATCGACGGTGACGCGGTGCAGGGGCTGTGTGCCGGCCGAGTGCGAGGAGTGCGGGCAGTTCGAGTCTGGGACACGTCAGTACTCGCCTTTGTCCAGCCATGTCGCTGGCCGCTGGCGCTGTGCTATACGAACCTCGTGCGCGGCGTCGGTTGCTTCGCTGCACGCGCAGGCAGAGATATTCCGCAGTACTCGCAGGCACAGCTCTCGCCGAAGTCGGGCAATGGGCGTCACAGCAGCACGCGAGCACACTGTGAAGATGCACGGGAACAAGCTCGCAGCCGAGTATTGTACACGCACTTGACCCTCTCTCGACGGGTGGAGCCCCTGTAAATAAATCGGCGACTTTTTGCGCCAGAGCTCTCACCGCCGTGTGGTCAGGGCGCCGTGCGCGGGATGCGATGCAGCGGGGACAAGAGCGACAACAAAGAAATCAAGAAAAAGGGTGGTGGGTAAGCGCCTACTATTGTTCACAATCCCATGATCCCAAGTCAAGCGGGCGTGGAAAAGGGTGCAATGGTGCCAACGCCCCTTCCGCACTGTTGAACTGTTGAAATGCCGTAGTAGTGCCCCTGCGCCACTAAATGTGGCGTAGCCGATGCCCTGTCAGGATTTTCCACACGTGCTCCGTTCTGCCGTCGACCCTGACTCTGCCCCGACTCTGCTGCTCTACCAAGGGCCAAGGGAGGTTACCTAAGTCAACAGGCAAATCGGAGTCGACAGGCAAATCGGAGGGCGACGTGTCTAACTCAAATGGGTGTTTCGTATCGCTCAATCAGGTGAAGAGAGTGCCAAGTTACGACATAACGAGTGTTCTTTTGCCAGCGTAGTAAACGTAGCCAACAACGCTAATCGTCTGAACGAACAACACCACCATTTCCGTAACCGATTTGGGTATGCCACCGATTCGAGCAATAATCGGCAATCGGAATCGGCCACCGGACAGGCCCAAACTGTCTATCCCGATACCGGTAGCCTTACGTCTGTGATGTTGTGCAGGAACAACAAGACCAATGCAACCGCGAATGCTCACTCAAACTTTTCCGTCATGGGCACATCGCCGTTTGTGATGTCTTCCAGAAACGCGCGGTCTGGCTTGTACAGCATAACGTGAAAGTGCTCGACTGCGTGCACGCTCTTCAAGCTCTTCCAGTTTTTGAACCACACAAGCTCCTTGACCTTGGTTGCAAACGTCTTCTGGACGTAGTCGTCAATCTCTTTGCGCGACTCTGCTGTGCAGAGGCCCGTCTCTTCATCATCCTCGAGCTCGAACTTGGTCCACACCACGAGATGCACAATGTCTGCATCAAGGCCATATGGCCAGTCGTTGTATAGAATCTTCATGTCCTCTGCATACGTCAGAGTGTGTTCGTTTCACGCTTGTGAAGGAATGTAGTACCATCAAACTCAAATGGCTTCCCTTTCGGCTGCATGCTCGTCCACTGCAGCCGCTCGTTCACGATAAAGTTCATGATGCTGCCATACTCCTGTACCAACCGGTACGTGAATGCCCTGTACCGCCGCAGCTCTGACGGCTTGCGATGGAACTTGTCAACGCGATCGATCTCTGAGCAGCCATCAGTACTGGTCCTCCACCATGAGCGTGAACTGCCGTACTGACGAGTTCCCGCACTTCCGGCCAAGTCAGCAAGTTATACTCCCCATCCGGCGTGCCAATAATCCCCCGGTCCTTCTCGCCGATGTTGCTCAAGAAGTCAGGACACTCTGCGGGCCATTGCTCTTGTGGCACGTTCACTTTCCAAAATGGCAGAGCCTCTTCTCTTTGTCCCATGTTCAATTGCCGGTTCTGAACGCGTGTCGATGTAACGATCTGAGGTAAGACAAGGATGGTGGAGTAGTTTCCAGGAGACCCCAACGGTCAGAGATTGAACGGAGCTCCAACACATCTGGCTCAGCGCGCCTGTGCACGCTCACGCGTCGGGTCACTCTAGCGCCTTCGTTTCAGCACGACAACCACGACCTCGAAAAGGCAGGCGCATGTTGGTTGACTCTCTCAACATGAGGCTGAACGTTCGCCTTTCCCGGTTCAGCGCGGGTGTTGCCCATCAAGCACAGCCGTCGAACCTTCGGTTACCTGCAGACGCGGGTGGCTGCCGGCGAATCTTCAGCCTACCGCACATCGCACTGATGAGACCGACGATCAAGCGTCTGCCAACTTTCAGCCCGTTCCTTGTCTTAACTCGTCCTTGTGCAATTTCGGAGCTGTCTAGATGCGATCACCAACGCTCTCCCGCAGCTCAACCAGCGCTGATTGGACAGCCTGTGCCCCACATAGAAACGTCAAACAAGGTCCCCCATCGCAGCGACTTCACACAAAACAACCGAGGATGGTTGTACTGCTGATCTGAGCGCAATAGTATCATATGGCATGCAGGTCCATAGTACGCACTGTTGTGTTAGGGGTGCGGTTCGGTAGGCCCAAGTATATGGTTTCCTGTCTCTATGTAACAAACAAGTTTCCCACACCTTCACTTCTTCTCCCTTCTGCGCCTTGACGAGCTGCCTTTTATACAATCACGTCCTTCTTTTCGCATTACCAACTATACACACTCATTCGAGGTCATTGTGGCACACCCCGGCTCCGTGACCCTTCAATCCAAAACGAGTACAGGATCACCTGGCTCACAACGTTTCCCCGCTGCCAATTTCGGGTTGCAGTGCAACGCGACCGTCATCTCAAGTACCACAAGAACCTCCAAAAACGCTGTCACACCCGTGGCAATATACCGGCCTGCTATTGTCGGACGTCGCATGCGCAACTACCCACTGTCGACTGGTGTGATTTCTAGTTCTGGACGGTGATACATCTCGAGTCAACTTCACTTCACTTCATATCCGGCGGGCCCCACTTGACACTACTTCATCTTGAATCCAAACAACAACACTCGATCTTCACACACCACCGTCTTTACCACCTTCTTGCACTTTATTCTCGATACAAACACCACCTCCACCACACCACGATCGTACTCGTCCTCCACTATCACATCACCCGCCATGGTCCAAGACCCCAACTTCTGGCGCCGCTTCTCAGTCGCCGTGCACAACGACGAAGCCGCCATGCTCGCCAAAGATGCAAACGGAGGTAAAAAGGAAATGAAGCATGCGTACGTCGTGTCCCTTTCCTCCCCCATAGACTCGCCCATCCCAACGCCTACCTCCACATCGCACCTCTCGCCAACATTCCCCGGTACGGCGTTGACGCGGCCTCTGTCTGCGCCGAGCCCAGCCTTTGCATTCGCCTCGAAGAAGGAGAAAAAGGCTCTGGAGCGGTCAGCACGGAAGCACAGCGCAGCAACCAGCGGGACGCAAAGCGTCTACGCCGACGACAAAACACACATCCCCGAGATGATTGCCCTGCACAAACTCCCCTCCTGCCCTTACCCCATCCACGCCTTTTCTACAGACTCCCTTCCACCTACACCAAAGTCTGCACGCTTCTTCCTCGAAGCAAACAGCAAGCGCTGCAGCAACCGCACATCCCGCTTCCGCTTCGCCCTGTCTTCACACCCCCCTTCCCTCCCCTGCACCCCCAAATCCGCACACTTCCCAACCAACACCTCATCCCCCGCCTCCGGCCCAAAACGCACATCCCGCTTCACACATTTCAAAAACGCATCGCGACTGTCGCTAGGCGTCTCGCTGTCCGGCCGGCCCGGCTCGAGTTTCAAGTTCTGGACGACGATTGAAGCTAACCCCGGGGACAGCGATTCGTGGCTCGAGAGCCAGCAGCGGAAGGCGCGGCAGCGGACGTGGATGTGCTGGGCGTTTTGGACGGGGTTTCTTGTTGTGGTTGTGGGGGCGATTGTTACGGTGCTTGTGTTGAGGGGGAAGGGAATAATTTAGGCGTGTGCGTTAATATGTGGTCTTTGTGCTGTTTGAGACAGCAGGGCAGAGGATGAAAGATGGAGGCATGGGATGGCGTTTCTGGGCATATGGTCTTTCCTTTCAGGGCATCAGCGATGCGAGCAGGCTTTTCTATCCGGGTTTAGCGAGCAGATGATACCAGGCCCATGTGGCTCAATGCAGTTGTTTTGTGTGTCACGCATAGACTCGGAGGCACGGTGTGAAGATTGGGGAGTGTAAAGATATGATGCTTTTCAAACTACTCATACCCGTCAGCGTGTGCGCTGGCTCGTAATGTACAGTCCCACCGTATGCGCAAAGTGCGCAAATGAGGTATCAAACTCCTTGACGCCAATACAACTTTCAAGTTGCTGTGTTCTCCCTCGTCCTTCTCTTCCTCACGCGAGTTCCCTTCTATTCGACAAGCCTGGAATGGCCGCATAAAACTTCATCTCGCCCTTCTTATCTCTAACCTCATGCTTGACCTCCATTTTACAGGTTTCTTTCGTCGCCTCTACCTCGACGTTGACCCATCTAGAACCTCTTCGCGGGCGGCGTAGGACTCCTGCTCATGCTCCTCGCGTCGCGACCTCTCTCCTTCAACCACTTCCTTGTGGACATATCCAGATCGCGATCCAGCTCGGCCGTCGGTTCCTTCCTATGAATGAAATTGCAGAAGCCACCGCGCACGCAACCCTCTCCGCTGTTCAGGCGACAGCAGGCTTCCCGGAAATCGGTGACGGGGGACAGCTCGCAGTAGATGGGGCGCCCGGCGTACCAGCGCGAGTTGAGTGCGTCGCAGGCCTTTTGCGCGTCTTCTTCGTACTTGAAGCGCACGTAGACGTTGCCAATGAGATCTGTTACCTTGGTTAGCATGTACATTCCTTGTCGCAGGGGATATAGTGACTTACGATCATTGTTGTTGTCGCACACGACCAGCTCTTCGACCAGCCCGTACTGGCACAGCTCGCACCAGATGTCCTCGTAGAAGGCGTCAAAGTGCATCTGCATCTGCTGCGGGTTCATCTTGTTCTTCGGGTCGTACGCCGGGTTCTGGTACAGGTTGGGCAGGAGAATCGTCTGGCTGTATGACGGCTTGACGTGCTTTCGCGAGCAGCGGTCGCCGTGGCGGCAGGCGCCGATCTTGTAGTAGAAGGAGCAGTTGACCTTGTCCTGCTCCGTTCCGAAGATGGAGGCGAGGTAGTTCGCCATGGTTGCGGTGTTTTGGTATGTGTGCGAGAGGAGGTGTGTCTATGGTATATGGGGACCGTGGACGGGGATGGGCGAGCGACGGCGACGGTGGTGGCGTGGTGAGGCTGCACAAGCAAATGTCGCGATGGTTTGTCGCGAACTTCGAGCGGAGCACTAGCGCCATCAGCGCAGCTTAGTAATGCGCACAGACGCTTCGCGCGACTTCGAGAAGACATCAGCGTCTTCACATCGTCAACATCTAACAGACAAGTCGGTAGCTTAGCTATGCGTATCTAATATTTGCATGCAGTGCACGATGTATGATAGAGCTCGTACACCAGCTTCTTCGTTCTGGAGACTCGTAGTCTGAGGCAGCAACCTCCACACTAACCTCTTTCGTGCAGCTGCCTGCCATCCTACTATACTCGCCTGATATCTTCTATACTGACTTGATATATCGAAACTTTATAAAGACAGTTTATGTCCGTGAAAATGGTAGAATTCAATCATACACTGCGTGAGCATTTTAGAAGCTCGAAATACCTTGCTTATGAACATGGAGGAAGCACAGCCAACACTACGCCTTACGAACGTTAAGGAGGGGGAGACTATTCACCAGGTACTGTACTAATCTTGTATTGGAAACCTCTCCTGACTGGTGTTCTAGCGCTGTCTTCTGATCAAAGGAGTATGTCCGTCGAACAGTCCTGAAGACTTCATCTCGGTCAAGACTACCGGTGCGAACGACCTCGAAGTGTTTCCGGAACAGACATGGCCTATCCACAGTGGCCACTTCAAGGCACTTGTCATGCTCTCTCCTGGCTCGAACACACTCGAAGTGACGCACATGCAGCAAGATAAGCAAGTACCAACGCTGAAAATCTGCCTCCACTATATGCCATTGCTGCAATACCCACCACTGCATCTGGCTATCATGGTAGCGAAGGACTCGCCGCTGCTTATGGACTGTCCACCTCAGAAAGCGGGCGGTCTCTCCTCGGCCCATTCCGATCTATCTGCCGCTATCGAAAAGTTTCGAATGACTGCATACATGTGGCAAGCCATGACTGCTGAAGACATGTTTGAAAAAGGCCTTGGTCGGCGTGCTTTCCGCTTAGAGGAGGAGTGGACCACCGACACAGTCAGCCGAGACTTCATCAATGCGAGGCACTCAGAACACCACGCTTGCGACGCCGAGAATGCCATACGGTCAACAGCTAAAGTAACCATTGTAAAGTCGTCGAAGACGAAGAAGGAGATTCTGTACGCTGAAGGCAAAGACACAACTCCCACGAGTAACAACGACTTGTTTGACATCTTCCTGGAGGCTCTCGCGGACCACGGTGGCCAGTTCGACACCCTATCTTCCCCTGTCGTGGCCGGCTTGATCCTAGACGCACACTACAACAAATGTACGGAGCAAGCTTTCGGCCACGTCAGTACTGGTAGTCACAACCCCTCGGGCATATCGTTGGGCACTTTCGGCAGCCATCTGACGTACTCCTGGCCGCGCTTCACAGAAGAGGTAAACAGCTGCTTAAAGGATGCCCGGTTGCCCGGAGCGAAGACATCAAATAGCAAGTCCGCTATTTGGGAGTCTTGTGCCTTCGGTCAATCATCCTTTTTGTCCGCTGTTGGCCTCGCTTTTGGTGCTAGCTCCGGATCTCACAAAAATGGAGAGCAACGTAAAATGGCGCAAAACTGGCGGAGACAATTCTTGCCTGACGCAGCAAAGGCCGATGGGCCTACTCAAGACGTGCAAATGACTTATCGTGCAACAATGGAACTGAAGGATCTACTTGGCCTTCGACTATCCCCTCATTTCCTCCTGCCAACGGACAAACACTTCACCGATACGCAACGTACTTCAGTGCCGGTAGTGGAGCCGAAATTCTCTGAAAATGAGCGAGGAGATTTGGATGCTGCTTTGCATATCGCATCTGCTGTTGGCATTGCACGCATCTCCTTCAATAAAGTACCGGAAGCCACGCCCTCTATCCACTCACCAGCTAGCGAACGGGACTATCTCCAGGATGAGCTTGAGCGACGCTTTGATCGAGCTCAACCCCTACGCCTTGATGTTCTCGGCTTGAACGGCAAAGAGCTGACTTTCGATGACGTGTGGAAGAAGTTGAATGTCAAAACTTTCATCCGCATCCCCGGAAGCTCTGTCCGTCTTTTCAAACGGTCCGTTTACACCGATCAAGTCGAGGACGGCTCAGCGGACATGTGTGAGTGGGCGCAACTCCTGAAAGAGCGTGGTCCAGATGGCAGCATCCACCGCGCAACCTCAATCGACCTCCGAGTCGGCTGCTGGTGGGACGGCGGCGTGGTCGAGTACGAAGATGGTCACAAGAGCCACTGGGGCCCGATGCGTACAAACGGACGCGAACACAGGTTTGGCGGCCATGCTTCAGAGACCATCACCCTGCCACCCAACGTCAATATCAAGCGCATCGAAATCAACAGGGGTGGTGGCGACCACTACTTGCAAGGCATTCGTATGCGTCTGACCGACCGCACTGTACGTGGCGAGCTCAACGCCAGTGGAAACTCAAATGGAAATGTTATCCGCCTGGAGCCTGCATCGCACGAGGTTATTGTTGGGTTCTATGGCAAGAGTGGGCAACAAGACGGAGTTATGGAGTTTGGGATCATTACTATGGCGAAGATTGTCGGGCTTGATGGACTTCCGGATGCTGTGTATGACCTGCCTGAACTGAGAAACATGGTAGGGATGGGTTCGGATGAGCAAAACAATGGCGAGGAACACAACCACAGCGATGATGATGACGACGACAATGACGATGACGAGGACAGCGACGATGACCACACCATCGATGACGATGAGTAGATCATCGTGGAGTGTTCTGCGTTTGTACAGTTGTCTGCTGTGTGAAGGCCCCACTGCGCCACCCCAAGTACAACAATTCATCACCTAGTTATTCGTGCTACAAGTCACTCTGCATTCACATTCTCGTCAGCTCATCACACTCGGCACATTGCACTTGTGAGCCTGTGCGTTGCGTGTCACGAGCGCAAGTGGGAAAGTTTCGCGCACAATTGCCATCCTCTCAGGGCAACTCAATATGCAGGAACTGGATGCGGGAAACGTTGTACCACCACGCTCGTCAAACGCTTGGACCGTCACATATCGTTCCCTGCAATCTACACAAATCAAACAGAACCAGGTATGCTGGATTAGGTAGGTGTGGAAGAACGCCTATACGCCTCAGGATTTATACAATGCTCCACATTTGACTTCCTGAAACAGCAACCAAACGCTCCATAGTGACGACTCAAGATCAAGATTCCAATGTCCGCGCGACTTTCTGCAAGTCGAGAATGAGGTCTTTCTTTTTCCGAGTGGAGGTCGACAAGTGTACAAAGAGGGCCGAGCTTGCCAACGCGCAGTCTGGGCTTTTGTTTCCTCAAATACATCGACTGGGTGGTGGGCGGCAAACAGAATTGGTGCGTCCCGAAATGGAGCAATGCGCTCCAATCAAATGGGGGCGATGGCGCCCAATCACGGAAGCGAGACGTTGTGATCTGAAACGTGAAGCGTGGATGTCGAACCTCACCTTCATTCACTTGCGGGAAGCCCTTTGCTGGCGACGCGCCGCAACGGCGCACCATTGCCTGTTGTCGCGCCGTGCGAGTCGAAATGTTGAGCTTCTTGACTATCCTGCTACGTTGGTGTTGCTGTGCTCAGCACCATCCGATCCTTGCGTTGGACATGATGCTGCGAATGCGTGAGTCTGCTTTCGCGGAAGACTTCGGACCAGCATTCATCGGGCAGGACCTCAATCGGGCTTGCGCACCTATGCGCATGTTTGCTAATGAGCTTGTGGCTTTACAAGCCGGCAGTGCCTGGTGTTGTCGCGACTTGTCGAGGTTGGTCTACCCATGCAGGGCGGCAGTTTGAAACGTAGCGCTGGTGTGGGCCTGGTCCGACAAACCTCGCCATCACTTTCGGCAGATTCTATGGTTGGCAACGCGACGCGCTGCAACGGCACACCATCACCTATCGTCGCGTTGTGCAAGGCCGCTTCTTTCACCTCCGCTGTTCTTAGCACCGCCCAGCCTTGTTTCCTCTGCTCGCCCTACCTGGTCCACGGTGTCGCGGCGCGGCGCGCTCATGTTGGCGGTGTGGGTCATGAAATACAGGCTCACAGTGATTGCCGGCAATAGTGGAGACAACGCACGCAGCGATCTACGACCAAACTAGATGATGCCTAGTTGCCGTTGTCGTGTCGTAGATCGCAGGTGAGCCGTTGATTTCTTACGCTCCTGCACCGCACCAGGACGTATTCCGCCTCATGTGGCCGTTAAGGCGATGAACTATCATGGTGGCTGCGCCAGAAGCACCGCGGAATATGCATCTCTACGCGCTACGCCGCGGTATTACTGCGGGCCCGGGAGAGATTACTGGCGGCTACTGTTCAGGTACGACGTTGAAACGCAGATCCAACATCCACACATTAGGCTCAGAAGCTTGAATGCGGAGTCGCGTGGAGTGGCACTCTGTTTCGACGCCTCGTCTGTACAACCCGCTATTGGCTCTCGTCTCTTCTTCCCTTCTAGGCCTGAGCAATGGTCAACGTTCCCCAGCGTTTGTCTCACCTCTATTCATCCGCCTGATAAAGGACTCTGTCCGCGGCTGTACCCATTTGTGTTCTCACTGTGGTACGCCGTCTCTCCTCATCTTCCTTTCTTTCGCCCCCCGTTTGCGCTGTGCGTGCCGGTGTCTGGAGGTTTAATATTGCACGCTTACGTTGTTCTATTGAACAATAGTGCTATTGCTATTCGAGGTGAAGAGGAACCGGTCACGCGTAACCTGGCATTGTGCGCTCATCAAGTCTTCGCCAAGCCTACACTCAGTACTTCTTCACTGTCTGATAATTTGTCACTATCACTCTCTTTCCTTCTTCAGTCAACTTTTCAAGAATTCGACATAACACGGCACTCCTTGCGACCGCATTTCACGGCTACCGCTTGCATATTGACCCGCGTTTCGGCTGGACCAAAGAACGTAACTTTCTCTCACTTTACACCAAAACAACAACACACAACACCAAAATGCCCAGCATTTTCACTACAGCACTGGCGGCGCTGGCCGTCGCTCCCCTCGCTCTGGGTCACTCCTGGATCGAGCAGCTTCGCAACGTCAACGACAAGGGCGAGTATGTTGGCGAGTATGGCTACCCTCGCGGCATGGTCTCCAAGACAGACCCAGGCTACAACGGTGACTCCATGAACTGGCTGCTACCGGTCCAACCCAAGGTTTTCATCGACGAGAGCTCCCCACTTTGCCACACTTCCCAAACCAAGCAGAAGCAGTCATCAGACAAGTACCCTCGCCTGCAAGTCGTGCCTGGTGGCTTCGTCGCCATGCGCTACATGGAGAACGGTCACGTCACCGATGTCGACCCTAAGACTGGTCTCGGCAAGCCCGAGAACGGCGGCACTGTCTTCGTCTACGGCACCACCGAGCCCAAGGAGGACGAGAAGCTCGTTGACGTCCTCCGCTGGAACCAGGACGGCTCAGGCGGCGATAAGCGCGGCGTTCTAATCGGGATGAACGACTTCGACGACGGTCGCTGCTACGAGGTGAACCCAACTGCCACCTCGCAAGAGCGCCGCGTCTCTGACCCCAACTTCGCCATGGGCCAGGTCTCTGACGGTCCAGGCAACTACCCTCTCTTCTGCGAGACCGACGTCAAGGTGCCTGACACCGCGCCCAAGGGCAAGCCCTACACCATCTACTGGGTGTGGCAGTGGAACACCGCGCCCAACGTCGACCCTGGTCTGCCAACCGGCAAGGACCAGTACTACACCACCTGCATCGACGTTGACGTGACCTCCGCCGACACCGCGCTCACCGCCGATGCAAAGTCAAAGTTCGCCCTCGGCCCCCAGCAGGACGCCATGTCCATCGCCGTCTCTGACTTCACGGACCGCAAGGCCATCATGACCGACGTGGTGCAAGGCGAGGTCGGCCCCGTCTTTGGCTCCGCAACTGCTACTGACGGCGCACCCGCTGCGTCTGGCGCGCCAGCCAAGTCGTCCAAGGTTCGCACTTCTGCGTCTGCGACACCCACCGCGCCCGCCCTCACGCAAGTCACCAACATCCCCACCATGACGACGCGTCCCAGCGCCGCGCCCAAGCCTACCTCCGGCGCCGGCGATGTGGTCACCGTCACGGACATCGTGTACGTCACTGTCACTGCTGGGTCTTCTGGCAAGGCCTCAGCGACAGCGTCAACGACAGCGTCAGCGTCAGCGAAACCTTCAGCGAAACCTTCAGCGGTGTCCTCCGCAAAGGTGTCCGGCACTGCTGCTTCGTCGCCGCTCGGCGGCTTCACGATGCCCAGCGGTGCCGCGAAGCGGGAGATCCGACGCAAGAACAGCGCGAAGTTTAGGGGTATGTACGCCAACTGAGTTTGCGCGTTGCATCTTCCCCTTTCTCTTTTCTCTTTTTCTTTCTTTTCTACACGGTTCCGGTTTTGTTTCGCGCTGGCAGCATAGATGGGTACTGATGCAGGCATGGCAGGCCACATGTGAACAAGAGCTGGGTCTCGAGTCGGAATGACGTAGCTGTTTCATACGGGAGCGACACTAGGTGACAGTTGACGGGCATGATGACGGATTACGAAATGGTTGCATGATGGAATGAATGGCTGGGATGGACGAATACGGATGAAGATACCCCCTGCATACATGGAGTTCTGGTATACGGTCTTGCATTTCTCGGATCGGAGGCATCGGACATACCCTGGGAGGATTAGGATACTGGCGTTCTATAGGTGACTCTATGAGACAGCTGTTGCTGGTCTTAGATGTCGAATCGATTGTTTACCAACACTTGAAGCTTTTTGGTTTGGTGATGCTCGTGCAGTGATGTGTATAACGGATGTAGATGACGAATCGCGGACATGTTCATTATCTCCATAAACAAGAAGTGGCAAAGAAGATCGCCAGTTCAAGACTACTACACTACAGATGGTATCAATGTCTATAAGCAATTGAGTGGTGATATCCGTTCCACACCCTCCAACTCCACTTTCACGCCTCACCTCCCCCACGCATTCAAAATATCCACCAAATACCCCCTCTTATCCCTCATACTAATACTCGCATGCGTATCATCCAACATCCTCAGCCTAACCCGCTCACTCCACTCCAAAGGCCCCGGCTCCGTAACTTCCTCCACCACCTCCCCCTCCGCCACCAACCTCTTCGCAATCGTCCTGCCGTGATTCGGCGGCACATTTTTGTCTTGACTTCCATACCACAGCACGACTGGTAAATCTTTCCGGATATCTTCAATCCGAAAGCCCCAATCCGTACACATCGCATACCCATCTTTGCACATGGCATCGAACCCCTGCGCAAACGACTGTCTACTCGTCGCAAGATACGCCCTCATCTCGTCTTCATCCGCGAAAAACGATTTATCGTGGTCGCTCATGCCCCTATGGCGGTCCGGCGAGAGCAACAGGTTCAGGCGCTGCTCGTCGCTCAGATCGAGTGACTCAGCGGCGTCGCGCTTGAAGAACCACCGCAGGAAGATTTGGGGGGAGTAGCGCCATCCGACTGTGAAGCCGAGATAGGTGGGCCAGCCGGCGCCGGACATGCTGATGTCTGGGGGTCCGATGCCGCAGACTACACTCACGACTTTTAATTTTTGCGCGGGGAGGCCGTGGGCAAGTGAGAGAGCGTAGGGGCCGCCGCCAGAGACGCCCTAGGTTGTCAATTGGGACCTCACTACAGAAAGAAGGATATTGTGGAGGGAGTAGTGACGTACCAAAACCGCATACTCATGTAACTCAAGATACTCAGCAAGAGTATCAACATCACGCGCCCAACTCTCCACCGTCCTCCCCTTATAACTCTTAAACGGATCACTCCAGCCGTGCCCCGGCCTATCAATAGAAATAATCCTCAGTCCCAGCTCTTTCCCCAGGTCATGGTACCGCGTCGCCTCGATGCGCGACCCAGGGAGCCCGTGCTGATACAGGATAGCCTTGCCTTTAGGGTCGCCGTAGTCTGCGTACCCGAGTTTGCGGCCATCGGGCAGAGAAAAGGTGTGGGAGTGTGAGTTGTCGAGGATGTATTTGCAGTTTTCTGCTCCGTGGAGTTTGAATGTGGGTGGTGAGAGTTTCTTTGGTCGGGCGAGGAGGTAGGCTGCTGCACCGGTGCCTAGGGCGCCGACTGTGTAGTACAGACCTTTGATGGATCCCATGTTGTGTTGTAAGGTGGGTTGAAGCATGAGAAGCTTCGAGGCTGACTACATGTAGTCTTATATGTCCGGTTTTTGTGCGGCCTCACGAATACATCTCGGATGGGTACTTGCTTGTGTCACTGAGGACGCAGTGAGACATGGTCATGCTGTTGTTGGCAAAGGGAAGTGCTGACGGGCGCCTTTGTCTAACGAGTTGTTGTCGGAGGGCATCGGGAAGTTGTTGCCTGCCATCGGTAAGCCGGTCGCCGAGTTCGAACATCACCGTTGCTACCTCTTCCGGCCACATGTTGCGTTGCTTATTTCAGCTGTCTAGATATGTATGGAATGGTCTGAAAAATGGGATTTGCTTGCAGATGTCATGTTCTGTGCTGCACGAACGCCAAAATCTCTGATAGATTTGCCTACATACCCAACTTTACATACATGCACCCCCACATTCCTCCTTTAGTATTTACCAAAATCGCAACTATTATCCACCTAGCTCACCGGCATACTTCTGAGGTCCCGGTTGTGCAGAACCTATGCACCCTCGGCAAAGTCCATCTCTCTGATAGTGTTTTATCATGGCGACACATTGAGGGGACTGTCTGAAAGGAATACCGGGCTGGCTGAGGCAGTGTGGGTCATTGATAGATTGAAGGTCGTGATAAAAGTATTGACAAAGACTGCCGTGGAATATCTCCGTGTGCCCACAACCAGTGTTGAAGATCTGTGTATCCTTGCACATTTTGAGTCTCGAAGATTCTGACTCTGTGAGCTACGCGGCTCAGGGCGTTCAGGTCAATCTTGTAGGAGTAAGAATTGATTGTTCTGTTGCTAGCTGTTGCTACTGTTTTACTGCTTGTTCGAAGATGGATTTTGCAGGATATGCCTTCGCTTTAAATACCATTCTCATCATGATCGGTCTGCGAAGTATTTCGACTTGTTGGCAGATAACGTCGACCTGGCGCGCCATATTGAGATACATCAAACTACTTTGACAGCTCGCGGAAGGCGTCCCGAACACGCATCGCATCAACGACTGGCTTGCGGCAGTCCGGCACATTTTTAAGCGAACGGTGCAGCCATCCATCGGTTGTGTATTCGTGTTGGATTGGACTTCCCCCCCGGGGTATCGGAAGCCGCTCTGTAGAGTTGAGGGAAAGAGTAGATACCAACGGCCGTTCCGTTTCCCAGGAAGGGACAAAGATTAGGTCGCAAAAAGGCGCTGTTCTGCAACGTATGCAATGGTTGAGTAATCGAACGCAGTCTGCCTCGCCGTGACGCTTTCTTGCCTTCGGGACACTCTCCAGCTGTTGTTGCTATAGGTGCACAGTCCGAAAGCGTTGTCTCGTGGAAACGCCCTACCTCCCACCCCAGCTTGTACCACTAGCATCAACACCCGTACTACCCAAGTTCGAACTGTATCTTCTCAAGCCCTTACCCATTCCGATCGGTACAGATGACCTTCTTCCAACCCTGCTTCCTCGAGAGTGACTCCTGGCGCCTTGCAACTGAGTAGACGAACGCCTTCGTTCAAGATCATCAACATCGTCATCTTCTCCTGCAGCCGAAGAGAGTGCAGCACTTGAGCGTCGCGTACTCGTGTAGCTGAGTATAGCGCCAGGCTCACCAAACTCGGACTCAGATCGTACTGCAATGTCATCAGGGATTGCGCGTGGTGCTGTAACGCTCTCTTCGTCCTCAAGGGCTGACTCAATATCCTCCTCTTCACTTTCGGAGTCGTCGCTGCCGCCGAATCCCTTGCCTTCTACAAGCCACCAGGTCGGTATTGAAGCGATCAGAGAGATGACGGTCAGAGTCCAGAAGGGTACGATGATGTAGCCTCGCTTGACACCCCAAGTAAATAGGCCACCGCCAATCGCTGGTCCAGAAGCACGCCCAACAGCCGACACACTCGTGGCAACACCATTGATGGTACCCAAAACCCGTAAACTAGCAGCACTATTGGTGAGCATGATGGTCGAAGTTGGGAAAGCGAAGGTTCCGGCCAGGCCACGCACGACCAGGAGAGCAATCATAGCACCCTGTTTTGCGTTGTGGTTTGGAATGAGGCTGACAAAGGGCGTGACGAAAAACACGACCGGGTAGACCAAGAAGGCGATGCGAAGGCAGTTGAGTACACCAAGGTTGCGCGCGAGTGGCGGGAACAGCAGAAACTGAAATAAAGTCGAAGAGACTGCGAAGAAAGTGAACATGGCGCCGATACGTCGCGAGTCTATACCGAAGCCGCCGGCGAATTTGAACGGTAGGCTGACGTTAGGATCGTCTATGTCTTGTGGAGGATGATGTAGGAAGACTGGGATCAGCTAGGTGGTTTTAGTACTTGGAGAGCTCGTCCGCAGAATTTACTTACCTGATCATAAGCAATCGAGTACAGTGCCAGAAGTGTATATACGACCAGATTCAAAGTCGTCTGGTACGTCAAAACATCTCGTATTCTCGGCTTCTCAGGTTTCGTCAAGGTGACCGCGCCATCGACTGCCGTTGAGGAGTTGTTCACCGCCTTCTGTTGACCGAGAAGTGGCTCGCGCTCTGGTTCAAGAAGGTCGCCTTTATTCCGGATACCAAACAGCTTGCGTACGAATGCTGTAAGCCTCGTGCCTGTCCTAAGTCCGAGGTCTTGATGAGTTTTCTTGCCCTCTAGTGTTTCTTGTAAGAAAAGCCAGCCAACGACTATGCCGATCGCGAAGAAAATAGCGGCCACAATATTGGGCAAGCAATACGGGAATGTCTCCAGGAATGAGTCACCTCTGGGCTCACGTGGGTCGATTCGCAGCGGGTTCGACAGCGCGCCACCCAGCGTGGGACCGAAGATAGCTCCAACAGTGTAGACCAAAGGCATTACAGAAAACGCTCGAGGCTGCAACTCTTTCCATGGACACAGCTCGGCGACAGTGGTCCTCAGGATGCCCACATTGCCATTGCCCAGTCCTTGTAGAGCACGTGCCACCATTGCCATGGGCAGATTGGTCGAGAAACCCCAGAGCAGCATGGTCCACATGGTGTTGAAAAGGCCCAGCAATATAATTGGTTTGCGCCCATAGTGATCGGAAGCCGCACCCCAGATCAAGCCGGTGAAGGCCTGGCATATCGAGAAGATGGCAGATGTAAGGCCAGCCCAGCGAGCGATCTCGTTTTCAGGAACGCCAAACCGCTCCATGAGCTCGGGGACGTAAGGCCAGACCGAAGTCAAGGCGATAGGCTCTGCGAATCGACATATTGCTGCTCTATGTTAGCCATACATTAGGCGTCAAACTGCATGGAGTGAAGTTTACAGAGGATGACCAGTTGCTTGACTGGCAGTTTAGGTTCAGTCATGGTGGTGCTGTGGCTTCTGGACGCATGTCATGCAACAGTCGCAGAAGAACAAACAAACAGAAGATATCTGCAACAGCAGAAGGCTGAGTCGCGTCCATGGCGGTGGAGCTCTTGCTTATGAACGCGATCGGTTGGATCCACCTTGTCCGCTAGTCGTCACCGTCTCTTGCGGGGGTCATGCGCGTGCGGGAACGCCAATTGGCTGCGGGCGCTTCGGCTGCCGTCACCCATCATGCAGATACTATTCCGAACTCCGAAAGCTGCAATCCCTAAGCACGGTGAGGTCAAGGGTCGTGTGACGCTGAGGGACATGTGTGGTGAACTGTTTGTGTGGATGGAAGCTTGAGACATGGCACCGGGCAGGAATGTGTCAACACCCGCCAGGGTCCACTGCGGATGCAGGCACGATCGTGGTTGCAGGGGTCCAGGTATCGTCATCCTCAACCCAACTGACGTTTGCTATAGAATTGTGTGATTGTGGTTCTTTTACTCAAGCTTTTTGCAAAGCTTTTCAGCGCCATATCCTGGGACTGGTGCTTATTCATGACTGCCTCAGAGAGGCCTTGCATTGTGTAGGGCTGCAACGAGACATTGTGGATCGAGGGGAAGGCTACTCACGGACATGTACATTTCCTCTGCTGCCTGGCCTACCTAAGCCTCTGAGCACTGGTGCTTTTAGCTCTCTAGTCGGTGTGCGATCAAGATAACAAAGTCTTGAAGCCATTTGTCCCATCTCACAACTTCTCCTTCGCCTTCCCAAGTACCTCTTCCCTCCGCCTAACATCTACATCCCTCGGCCCCGCAGACTTGAACTTCGTAGTAACAACCCACTCCCTGATCCCCCTCCTTCCCAGCCCCTGCGCATCAACTTCCTTACCTGGCTGGTCCAGCACAAGCACCGCCGTATGCTTATCCACACCCCCGACACCATCCTGCGCCTTCTCGCCGTACTCGCCTTTACCTAGCACGATCGGGGAGATGCAAGCTTCCGAGAACGGAACCTCGGGTTGGCCATCAAACATGCGAGGTTTATGCAGGAAGTCCATGAGTTTCTCGCGCTCAAGGGCAAGCTCAGGAGTCGACGGTATTGGCGAAGAAGGAGAGGTGACAGTGGCGGCGAGGTAAGGACTCAGTAACAATGTCAGGAAGAACTGCGGTGGAAATAGGATGACTCTGTTCTGCCTTGCCAGATCAATCCACTTATTCGGCGGCAGGAATCGCGCTGCGGTATGTTCAATGCCGCCATCGTGCGTCGGATTCGGGATCATGAGTTCGTCTTCCTCTTCTACACCGGAGCTGGGCGGTGTGCCTGCTGAAGCGGCCTTCTTGGTGGGCGACGCTGAGTTCAGAGGGAGGAAGTAGATGTACATCTGAGTTGAGAAGCGCTTTGGTACATTTGGGGGTGTGATCCAGCGCGTGAAAGGGATCAGGCTGTCTGTGTCTGGGAGCGCGCCCCATTTCTCGAGGAGCTCGCTGAACTTCACGGTGCCCGCGTGTACGGCGCGGCGTCCTTTTTCCCTCTCTTCGTCGCTGATTTCGGTGAACAGTCTACCGGTGCTTTTGCTTTTCGCAAGAAGGATCCCGCATTCCTCGAAGGTTTCGCGGATTGCGGCGAGTCGGTATGCTGGGCCGTCTTGATGTCGCCCGGGGTCGTTCACATCCGGTATGGCACCATCGTGAGTTTTGGACAATGCGCCGCCCGGGAAGACGTGCGCGGAAGCGAAGCTGGACGCTTTCTTGACTCGATGGAGGAGTAGGATCTGGTTCGTTGGAGAGATGAGTAGAACGCTAGGACGGTTAGCGCTGGAATCCATTGAAAGTACTTGGTACATACCTGGAACTCGGCCTCGGCACGGGAGGTTCTTTCATGGGCTTCTTTGAAGGTCGGTGATCTGCTGGAGACGACATGTTGCGCCGTTGTATGAACGATCTGGGCAATGGGAGCCTCGGATAGAAGACAGCTCCTAGTCCTGACTGCAAACCAGCGCGTGAAGGCAATAGGGTGTGTACTGGGCGAACTGCACGATATGTACAAGTAGTTGCGATGCGATTGTCAACCAGGAGCGATCGAGAAGGTATGCTCGGCCTGAGCATGTTCAGCCACGCGGTCGGTTCGCAATGCGCGTGTCATTGTCGGTGGTTGTTTGAGGACGGAACGCGGGGGAGATGCCGAGGTTGATTACAAGGCGCCAAGTGACGTCGCGCGCCAGAGTCGAAGCAAATCGCAAGTCAGCGAAAATCCGGCAGCATCACGTTCAATAGGCAGATTTGGAAAGAACATTGAAAGTAATCGTGAACATAGTTCGTGGTATCATTGCTTTTGTGCCTATCTAATCCTCCATAAATAGCCCATCAATCGTCGTCACATGTCTAGAAATTCAAGCCATACCCAACGCCCTTACAATGCAAGCAGATCATTTCAGATCTGTATCTACGAGTAGAGCTTCTTATCGAAGCTGTGCAGACCGTGGACGTTGCCCTCGGCCTGGGCACTGGCAGTGCGGAGCTCAAACCTGACGGAACCGTTGTCAACGGCCTCGTGCATCTCGGTCAGGCTCTTGATACCAATGTCCTGAAGCGAGTGCTGAACACCGGCCATAAGGTATGGCACGAACTTGGTGATGGAACCACGGTCCTGGACGGATCCAGAGACACCCTGGGCAACAAGCACGCGGTCGCCCTCGGAGAAGTAGCGGGCGGTACCAGCGTTGCTAGCCTTGGAGTCGGGGTTACCAGCTCCAGCCTTCTTGTCCTCCATGGCGGCGATACTGCCCATACCACGGTAGGCCTTGACGAGCTGGCCATCGCGGCTGACAAAGTACTCACCGGGGGACTCGGTGGTACCAGCAAGGAGACCTCCCATCATGACGGTGGAAGCACCCATGGCAAGACCCTTGACGATGTGACCAACGTTCTGGATACCACCGTCCGCAATGCAGGGAACGCCGAAGCGCTTGGCAAACGAGGTGACGTTGTAGACAGATGTGGCCTGGGGGCGTCCGACAGCCATAACCTCCTGGGTGATGCAAGCACTTCCGCTGCCCATACCGATACGGAGACCATCAGCACCGGCGGCAATAAGTGCAGCAGCCTGGTCACGAGTGACGACGTTTCCGCCAATCACGTCAAGACCGGGGTACTTCGACTTGACGTACTTGATCATGTCGACTTGGTACATCGAGTTACCCTGGCTAGAGTCGAGGATGACAATGTCAAGACCGGCGTCGACAAGCTTCTGCAGGCGAACCTTGTCCTCCTCGCGAGTACCGATAGCGGCGGCAGCGATGAGCTGCTTAGAGTGAGGAAGCTTGGACGCGAGGGGGTAGTTCAAGTTCTTCATCAAGTCAGAGCGCGACAAGAGCGCAATGAGGTTGAAGTTGTCATCAACGATGGGAAGCTTGCCCTTCTTCGACTTGTTCAAGATGCTGTTGGCCTCCTTGAGGTCGACGCCGTGAGGAGCAGTAACGAGATCGGTGGACATGACAGCGGTGACGGGGTCCTCGACGTTGTCGTGAAACTGGATGTCACGGGGGGTGATGATACCGATAAGCTTGGAACGAAGCTTGCCGTCCTCTGCAAGTCCTGTTAGCGACTTTGCACGCCTTCAAGATGTAAAATGAAGAAGCAGTAGTGGTTCGGGATCAGAAAAAGAATCATGGTCTCCACAGCACGGCGGAACCGTTGCGGATGAACGAAAGTTATAAATGAAGTTGGAGCATCATAGAGAACAAGGGGTGAGAGGTAGAGAGCTGCTTACCAGTGACTGGGAAACCACCGAAACCCCACCTCTCCTTCAGAGCCTTCGCCTCTGCGACTGTGGTCTTGGGGGAGATGACGATGGGGTCCAGGATGAAGCCGTTCTCGAAACGCTTGACCTTGCGGACCATCTCGGCCTGGTCGTCTTGGGAGCAGTTGTGGTGAATCACACCAAGACCACCAAGGAGAGCAATGTGAATAGCCATGTTGTGCTCGGTGACTGTGTCCATGGGCGAGGAGACGAAGGGAGTCTTGAGGGTGATACGCTTCGTGATGGGGGTATCGAGGCTGACTTCGGCGGCAGGGAAGCCTACATTCCATGTTAGATGGCGAGTTGCGTCGCATGCAGCCGGCGAATCCCTCTCGTGCACCCAATTTAAAGTGCGGTGAGGTTGGATTTCAGCTGGCCGCGAGGACTACGCACCGATGTAGCCCGGGAGCATGAGGAAGTCATTGTACGTCAGACCACCGTTCTTCTTGGAATCGATGAGGGTCTTGACGTCAATGCCGTCGCGCTCCGGGTACTCATTCTTGAGCACTTCAAGAGCCTTGGTGTAGTCCAAGGCGTTGGCAGTGGTGTCAATCATGGCGTCGCCGTTCTGGATGGTCATTCTGAAGAAGAAAAGACTTCTCGAGGAACAGAGAAGTGCTTAAAGAGGTGACGTGAAGAAATAGACCTCAGTACGTGAATTTACGACTTTGGCCGGGAAAAAGTGAACTTTTCCCAAGAGCAAAAGGTTTGCGGCGAAACGAAAGTTTTTGTGGAAGGTGTGAGGGCGCTAGCCGCATTTGGCGGTGACTTCCCCTCATGCGGCAGAATTCGTCCATGTGACTTACCGCCCTACCGTCAGTTCGCGGACGCGTTGACGACTCGAGATGTCCATCGAGTCTGTGTCCTGATTCATCGAATCGCTCTCGAGCTCAAGATGTATTCATCTGCAGTTTGCAGGCATGCATGACGACGTCGAGCGGTAGGTGAGCTGCACACGCGGGCCAATAGGGAAAGCACCATGAGGACATCCAGGACTGGGAACAACAAAAGCAACAGCTAGTCATGGTTGAATGACGGCCATCACAACATGTCCACTGTTGAGGGCTTCCAAGGTTTGTGTTGGTGCGACGGGAAGGAAGTGATTTTCGTTGTGGCGCTGCGGATCGGCCATGGTAACGCGCCCACAACATGTAAACAATGCCGGCGCTCGGACTCCAGCACTGCAGCACCTCCAATTCCAGCTTCACCTCCGCCGTGCCCTCTGCCACCCTAATCCCCACATTCCACATTACCTTCTTTGGCCGCGGGAGTGCGAGCGCCTGGAAGCCGGACTGTTGCGACCCGCTTTCTCACTGTGTTTTGGCGTATTGTTGTGGACGGCAGGCGCCTCCAGCGTAACTCGACCTACCCTGTAGTAATATTACGGCCTCGACAACGGCCTCTTGCACTGCACCAGCAGCAAGACTCGACATAATACCGCTCCGATCTGTACAACACATGTTGCGCCCGCTGACGTCCGATACACACCAACTGTTGACTGCGCCATGAGCTACAACTCGCACACCCCGCGAACGAGACTGGGGCACTCGACCGCATCGCCGTCCCCGCTCCGCCAGGCCTCGACCCTCTCCAATGGCTCCTCCACACACTCCAACAACGCACCGAGCCGCTCGAGCACGCAGTCGAGCAGTGCATCCAACGGCTTTGGCTCTGCACTGGGCCACCGCCGCGGCATGAGCGAGGCCACAGCACTGGCGCAACCACGCCCAGAAAGCTACCATGGCGGTTCATCAGATGCAAATGCGGGGAGCACATATGCCAGCATGCGCAAAGCATTGCGGCCACTATCACAGGCGCCCCAGAGCTCGCCTCCACCTTCCCCCGAGAAGCGCCCCACAACCCCGTCAGGCAGTCCCACACACTCGTACTCACACAACCGGTCACAAAGCGTCGAGAATATCCGGTACCAGCCGTTCGATGGGCCGAGTTCACCCACTTCACCAACTTCGAAGCCGCGCCCACTGTCTATCGCCATGTCCCGGGCAGATTCGATTCGCGCCCCAGCCCGCGACCACTCCTCCCGACCTCTCTCCACACACCTCGAGAAGCCTGTCCTACAGAGCCTGCAAAAGTCATCGACAGGGCACCTGCGCACTCTCTCCAAGTTCGCAGACTCAGCCAGCGAAGATGACTTCAGCATCAAGTCTCCCGAACAAGAAGTGGTTGGACTGCATGGGAGACGACGGTTACAGCGTACCGACCAGCAACGAGAGAAGAAGACACAATCCTCTTGGGCCCGAAGCAACTGGATGGACCAGCAACGCCAATTCTTGCAGGCGTACGAGTACCTATGTCATATTGGAGAAGCCAAGGAGTGGATGGAAGACATCATTGACTCAGAACTGCCGCCTGCAGTAGAGTTAGAAGAGGCTCTACGGAACGGTGTGACATTGGCAGAGATTGTGCAATCGATCAAAGGCCAGCCATTGCGGATATTCCGTGATCCAAAGTTGCAATATCGGCATTCTAACAACTATGCCCATTTCTTCAACTTTTTGGCCGAGGTCGAGTTGCCGGATCTCTTCCAATTTGAGCTCATCGATCTTTACGAGAAGAAGAACGTACCCAAGGTCATCTACTGCATCCACGCTCTTTCATGGCTGCTCTTCCGAAAGGGAATCGTCGACTTCCGGATTGGCAACTTGGTCGGCAAACTGCAGTTCGAAGATCACGAACTTGAAGCTACGCAAAAGGGTCTGGACAAGTCTGGTGTCAGCATGCCCAACTTCTCTGGTATGTCGGCGAACTTCAATGTCGAGCCAGAGCCAGAGCCCGTCGAGTCAGAAGAGGATCGAGTCGACCGCGAGCTAGGCGAGAGTGAAGCCATGATCTTGGACTTGCAAGCACAGATCAGAGGAGCTTTGGTGCGTATACGCCTGGGCGACATGATGCAAGAGCTCTGGGACCACGAACACCTCATCGCAGACCTGCAATCCCGCATTCGTGGTGATTGGGCAAGACAGATTGCTTACTACCGTTTGGATATGCGACGCTTCGCAATCACCCTCCAGAGCGCAGCAAGAGGCTACCTCGTCCGGTCGAGGAAACGGGGCGAGGAGGACTTCTGGCGAGACAACTCAGCGCAGGTGCTCAAAGTACAGAACCTGTTCCGAGGACGTAAAGCCAGAGCAGAGGTTCAGTACACCAAATCAAAAATCCAGCAACACGAGCACGGGATACGACAATTTCAAGCCGCCATCCGAGGAGCACTGGAACGACTTCGTGTCGGCGACCGATACGCAGAAACAAGGGACACCGAACCGGCTACTGTACATATTCAAGCTATGATTCGCGGCGCCCTTCTTCGACAACAGGTCGATCGCGAATGGGCGGAGCTGCAGGCCAACGAGGCGCATATCGCAGAATTTCAGGCCGTTTCTCGAGCGGCACTACTACGACAAGAATTACGAGCCGATCAGGAAAATCTTCGTCAACACGAGAACACGGTCACTCTCTTGCAGGCCGCTGCCCGCGGTATTCTTGCTAGGAAACAGAATGCCGCAATGCAAGACCAACTGGTAAGCACCTCAGTCGATTGGTCCGCTGTTCAGTCCAAGATTCGCGGTGATATCGCGAGAATCGCTTTCGGACAAGTAATGAGTGCGCTCTATGCGGAAGAACTGCAAATCGCGGATCTTCAAGCAAAGATCCGCGGTAATGACTACAGGGTTGCTTTCGGGCAGATGATGAGTGCGCTCTACGCCGAGGAACCGCAGGTCGTCGATATTCAATCCAAGATCAGAGGCAATGCCTCCAGAGTTGGGTTTGGATTAACGATGAGTGCGCTCTGCGCCGAAGAGCCACAGATCACCGATCTTCAAGCGATCGCAAGAGGTGGCCGTATAAGATCAGAAACTGCAGACACGCTTGCGCGCTTGCATGAGCAAGAATCCAACGTCCTTTCCTTACAGGCTTACATTCGTGGCTTCCTTTCACGGCAAAAGCACTTCTCTGACCTCAAGGCACTCCAGGCACAAACACCGGCTTTCGTCGATCTCCAATCAGCAAGCCGAGGGTTCGTTCAAAGACAACGAACGTACGACACACTCTGTCAACTGAACGCTCAAGAGCCAGAAATTATCCAGCTCCAAGGAGATGCGCGGGGCATGTTACTCCGCATGGAGATTGGTATACAGCTCGGTCAGCTCGAGGAGCATGAAGAGGCCGTTGTTGAGCTTCAGGCACTGGCACGCGGTATGGTGGTCCGCCAGCAATATGCCGAGAAGCAGCAGTTTTATAGGGAGAACATGGAGAAGGTCATCAAGATTCAGAGCTTCGTTCGCGGGCGACAACAGGGCGAGGCGTACAAGAGCTTGACGAGCGGAAAGAACCCACCTGTGTCGACCGTAAAGAACTTTGTCCACTTACTCAACGACAGCGATATCGACTTTGATGAAGAGATTGGTAAGCATGTTATATCCATTGTTTGGGGTTTTACTGATTGTGACGCAGAATTCGAGCGCCTGCGTAAGACAGTCGTGCAGCATGTGCGACAAAACGAGCTTGCTGAGCAGTACGTCGACCAACTGGACATCAAAATCGCATTACTTGTCAAGAACAAGATCACACTGGACGAGGTCGTCAAGCACCAAAAGCACTTTGGTGGTCACGTTGGCACACTGCTTAGTAGCAAGGATATCTCGTCCAAGGATCCATTCGATTTGAAGGCGCTCAACAAGACCTCGCGCAGAAAGCTCGAGCAATATCAAGAGTTGTTTTTCACTCTGCAGACACAGCCCCAGTACTTGGCTCGTCTGTTTAGGCGGATACGCGAACAGCGTCTCGAAGAGAAGGACACCAAACGCATTGAGCAGCTGACGATGAGCATGTTCGGTCTGGCCCAGAAGCGGAGAGAGGAATATTGGCTTTTGAAGCTCATGGCACGATCTTTGAGGGAAGAGGTCGATGGCTGTGCAACACTTCAAGAGTTCACACGAGGGAACTTCTTCTGGACAAAGCTCTTCGGCAGCTTTGTTCGTTCGCCGCGAGACCGCAAGTTTTTGAAGGAGCTTCTGGGCACAGTCATCCGCGAAAACATCATCGACAATGAGGATCTGGATCTTGAGAGCGACCCTATGCAGATTTACAAGTCTGCAATCAACAACGAGGAACTCCGCACCGGTCAGCGAAGTCGCCGTGATCCGAACGTTACCCGAGATATGGCTCTTAAGGACCAGGAAACTCGAGCTACGTTTATCCACAATCTTCAGGATCTTCGAGATGTTGCAGATCAGTACTTTTCAATGCTCGAGGAGGTACTTCACCGGATGCCATATGGTGTTCGCTATCTTACCCAGCAGATGTTCGAGGAGCTGCGCCAGAAATTCCCCTACGAACCTCAAGAGCAACTCCTTCAAGTTGCAGGCCACTGGGTATGGAAGTCTTACATTCAGCCTGCCCTTACTCAGCCTCAACACTGGGGTGTGGTCGACCGTGGCTTGTCTAATGTCATGGGCCGCAACCTCAACGCTGTCGGCAAGGTACTTGGCCAGGTAGCAGCAGGAAGGCTATTCGGCGGTGAGGATCTCTATTTGCAGCCGCTCAACAGCTACATCACCGAAGCCATCGATCGCCTGCAGGATATCTGGTCGAATCTCATTGACGTGCGGGACGCCGAGACATACTTTGAGATTGACGAGTTCAACGATCTCTTCGCCCGCACCAAGCCAACGTTGTACATCAAGCTTGCAGACGTCTTCGCCATCCACAACCTTGTTATCGATGATCTTCCAACTCTCTGTCCTTCTCAAGACGACCCTCTTCGCGAAGTCGTCCGCGAACTTGGAAGCGCTAAGAACAACGAGAACGAGCTGTTGCACGTTAGCTCGACAGAAATCACCTTGACCCTAAACCCCAAGTTCCATGAGCAAGCAGGTGAGTAGTATAACAGTCACCACACGAACATAACTAACATCATCAGATCCCGATGCACACCTCAAGTCACTGTTCATGGAAACAAAGCGCTATGCATTATACATCATCCGCGTCCAAACAGGTGCCAACCTCACAGAGATTCTATGCAAACCCGTCACGCCACAAGACGAAGACCGATGGGACGCACTCGTCCGCGAAGAACTCGCTGCCCAAAGAAAGGACCGCAACCGCAAGCACAGCGCCGTTAGATCATCAGCCGCCTCGACGTACACCACCGACATGGGATCGAATTCCGTCTTAGAACTCGACTACCCCACACTGAAGCAATACTGCCTGGAGAACATGGTTCAACTACAACGCGCCGGCCGCATCTCTCCGCACAACAACTACCAGGACCTGCTCAACGCTATTGCCGTCGACATCCGCACCAAGCACAGACGCCGCATGGAGCGCGCACGTGAAATGGAAGGTGTCCGCACCACGCTCGCCGCGCTGGACGAGAAAGCGCACTTCCTCGAGCAGCAGCTCAAGTCGTACAACGACTACATCGAACAAGCCATGGTGACGCTGCAGTCAAAGAAGGGCAAGAAGAAGTTCCTCCTCCCCTTCACTCGACAGTACAACCACATGCGTGAACTGAAGTCGACCGGTCGGGCGTACCGCTTTGGCTCGTTCAAGTATTCAGCACGCAACCTCGCAGAGAAGGGCATCCTGGTGTCCTGGAACGGGTACCCTGAGCGACAATGGGATCGTCTCGAGATCACATTCAGTTCAAACCAGACGGGCATCTTCGAGATCCAGGGCAGTCAGGGCAGCATGATGATTCCCGGGGCGTTCGCAGAGGTGCCGCTAGACGGGCTGCTGCAAGCGCAGTTTGACAACCACCAGTTTATGAATTTGTTCGGCGAGGGGAGAGACGGAAGCGGCAATGGGGCCGTCCGGGTTAATGTTAATTTGTTCCTGCATTTGATTTTCAAGAAGTTCTACCGCGACGAGTAGACGCGAAGAGTTGGGTTGCAAGGAGCAAGACAGGATAGGATACCATTGTTTATTTTGGTTTTGCATGGCTGGAAGGGTGTTTTGGTGCATGTTATGGGTTTGGTAGTGATGAATGATGAGATCATGCCTTCATTAAATCTTGGTTGAAGTGGTCGTATTCAAATATATGCACAAAGCAAAATCCAGTATATGCATACAAACAAGATAACTCGCTCGCTCTGGGTATCTAAACAATTCACAAGACAGAAAGCACTACGATGCTCCACCAGGAACAACATGCACATCCCCCCCTCTCCCCGGACTAGGCGTATACGTCTTCCCCCCTTTATTATCCTTCTTCTTCCTCTCCGCCTCATCAACAGTCTTCCCCTTCTTCTTCTTCTTCTTCTTCCCCTCCTTCCCAGCATCCTCCCCATCCAGCGCAGGATCCCCAGTCCGCGGCGCCCCAACAACCCACTCCTTCTTCTCTCCATCAAACACATAATCATTAAACCACGTGTCCGTCAACGCGCGCGGCCCATACTCCTCCAGCAGTAGTTGCTCATACGCATACGGGACCCACACCCTCGCGCCCTCGAAGCGCGTCATCCGCAGCGGGAATAGCGACGCTGTGGAATACAGGTGCGTGTCTTTCGTATACATTTCGCTTGCGCTGGGAATCTGCTCGTGCGGGACGTCGCCCTGCGCGAGGAAGATTTGGTGTTTGGAGTGGCTTTTTGCGGGGGGGACGGGGTGCACGGTTGTTATGTCTATGAAGAGGCCGGTTGAGGTGTCGATCCAGCGGGCGTCGATGACGTTGTGGGTGTCGGATGTGGAGGGGTCGGTGTAGTGAGGATTCACTTCTAGGAGGTATTTTTTTCCGGTTTCCAATATCTTGTTCCACTCCCCTGCTATTAGACCCTCGGGCTCTGTCATGGGGAGTAATCCGTTCTCATCCTCTTCGTCATCGTCACCACGCCATTGTATCCCTCGCCCCCGGTGTGTGTCCGCGTGAGACGAATCCAAGAGTCGTAACTCCTCCCCTCTAAACGCATGAACACTCATATTCCACCACCCCGCCAACTCCCTCATTCCCCCCTCATCCACACAGAAATCTAAATCGCTATCCCACGGAAACAACTGCTGATTCCACCACCACCCCAGCAAGCTCCCGTGCATCACCCACGTGCGCACGCCCGCCCGCGCCATCGCAAGAGTGTACGACCGCAGCAGCAGACGCATGTGGAAAAGGCGCGTTTTACGCGGCAGCACGGTGTCGGTGAAGCGTCCGTCGTAGTGGGGGTGGTATATGGATTCGTGGAAGTATTTCTCGGGATGCCGGGTGTCGCTTGTTGAGGCGTCAGCGGGGATGGAAGTGAGGCCTGTGAGGGAGGAGAAGGGTGCGGAGCGGGGTGTGAGTGGTGCTGCGAGGGTCGTTGACGTTGCGAGGAGGAGGAGGAGGAGGTCGTGGGGGAGTTTCATGGTGGTGGCGATGGGTGATTCTGCTGATGCGTATGTATTCGATGGGACGCGTTGATACTACTGGATAGCTTGTACAAATCAATTGCTTCCAAAAACCTACTCGAAAAGAATGGAAAATAATAAACTACACGCAGACAGAGTGAATGCGTGCCTTTGTGTCGTCGCGACATGAAGCGCATACAAGCAATTAAACGATCGCCGGCTTATCTTACCCTGCTTGGATGACGACGCCCGACTCGTCACCTCTCAAGCCCATCCTGCTTTGGGCGCCAAGCTTACGCAGCTTGAGTGCGGCGTCGCAATGCCTCGAGCGGCTACTGGGCATGCGTGTACAGCGTCCTGTCTCAATCGCAGAATATGAAAGGGGAATTGGTGTGTGGTTGTCGCACTACGGTACTTGACAACACGAGCTGGGCGGGTCGTTCCGAACACGGACACGAGCGAACATGGGTTCTGGGGGTGTGGGTCTTGGCAGATCGATTTGAGAGTATCGATGCTTGGACAATGCCATTGGACAGGGAAGCTTGGGACTTCGTCCGTGTACATTGCCAGGAGTCGCTGTGGATACATGGGAGAAGTATCAATGTACACGGACGATGTCCAGCCTTGCGCCAGAACAAAGCCGACTTCACCGATCGGATGACCGACAAGGCCGAGGGTTCCTCATCAACTCCGATTGTGATGACTACTGAGTCTTCTAGCGTTATTTTACATGTCCTGTCTAGGGTACGCCAGAGTCCTAGAGGTGTTTTTTGTGGTGCGATGGTGAGCTTGCGATTGGGCGTGGTGGAGATAACAAACGACGGCTGGTAACTCCGCGTCAACGGTAGTGGAACTTCGGTGTTTGCAAGCAGTGGCTTGACATGAATCCGAAGAAGCGATTGATGATGTCGAAGAGTATGTAGCTGAGAGATGTGTATATAGGTAGAAAGGGAGGACGGGGGATTGCAAATAACACAGATTCATACAACTACTTGCGTATTCAATTCTCTACACCTGCAGTACTCCGTCAACCAACGACCATGTCGACCAACAAGCTCCTCCTCGCCGTCTTCGGTGCAACAGGCAACCAGGGCTACTCTGTCGCTTCTACCGTCCTGTCAGACCCAGAGCTGTCCCAGCGCTACGCCGTCCGCGCTGTATCCCGCGACCCTTCGAACCCCAAGATGCAAGCCTTGAAGTCTGCAGGCGCTGAGCTCGCAGCCGCAGACATGGACGATGCGGCCACGCTACCCGCAGCTCTCGCCGGCGTCCACACGCTCTTCTTCATCACGACAACGCAATACCAAGGCGGCACGCGAGAAGTCGAGACCCGCCAGGCAAAAGACGTGTGTGAAGCTGCCCTCACCGCGGGCGTGAAGTACATCATCTTCTCATCGATGTCGCATCCCTACGCCATCTCGCAGGGCAAAATCAAGAACGTCGAGCACTTTGACGACAAAGCCGAGATCGAGGCGTACATCCGGTCTTTGCCCGTGCAGAGCGCCTTCTTCGCCCCGGCAAGCTTCATGCAGAACTTGATGACGCAGATGCGGCCTCGGCCCAGCCAGACAGGGGACGGGACATATGTCATTGCGAACTGTGCGTACGGACACACGCGCGTGCCGTTCATCGACATCACGGAGACGGGGAAGTGGGTTGGTGCGATTCTTGCCCAGCCGGACAAGTACGCGGGCAAGCAGTTTGCGGCGGCGGCGGAGATTCTGAGCATGGATGAGGTGGCGCGGATTGTGGGCGAGGTTACGGGGAAGACGGTAAAGTATCAGCAGGTGCCGGATGAGGTGTTCAAGGGGTTTCTGCCGGAGGGCCTGCGCGAGCAGTTGTACGAGATGTGGGTGTTCAACCGCGACTATGGGTACTATGGGCCGAGTATGGATCAGGACGTCCAGTGGGCGAAGGAGAATGCGCGGGGCGAGCTGACAGGGCTGGAGGCGTTTCTGCGGAAGCACAACTACGCGCTGGAGTAGTGGTAGCTCGCTGTGTTAGAGACGGTGGAGAGTGGAGTGGTTGTAGTCGTATCGTATCGTTTGTCGTGTGCTCTTACGCCTTCTGTGCCTCGACTTCTTCCTCCATCTTCCGCCTGTTCTTCGCGCCCCTGTAGATCCAGCTCTCCCCCTCTTCCCCGCCTCCGTACCTGTTCTTCGCCCACACAAGCGCATCCTGCCCCAGCCCATAGCCCAGGCCAACCACCAGGCCCATCCGAATTGTCCGCGCCGCAGTGCTCACAGGGAACTGATGCCACGCACTCCACACACCGCCCGTAACCATGCCAGCCAGCGCGCTGCTTACAAAGTCCCTACTCCCTGCAACGCCGCGATCAACCCGCTTCAGGCTCAGCTCGTCGACGCCCTCCATCTGCTCGACGGTGCGCCCCGCCTTCCACGTCCCGCGGAACACATCCAAGCTCTCCTCGACAACGAAAAACACGCTGCTCCACGCCGCCACCTTGACGCCCTTGCGCAGCCCCTCGAAGACGCCCTCCTTCATCTTGTAGTAGTTCTTGCTCTTGTGGTACAGATACCAGCCCGGCTGCGAGACGGGCAGGCGATGTGCGTTTTCGGCGCGGAACCGCAGGGCGGCCATGGACCCGGCCGAGGCGCTGCCGAGCGTGAAGCCGCACACGAACGAGGTGAAGGTGGTGAGCAGCAGGCGGCGGTCAAAGGGCATGCCGAGGCGCGGCGCGTTGGTGAGGGGCTGTGTGGGTTTTGGCGGCGGCGGCGGCATGTCGGCTACGATGATGGCGTTGGGGTTTTGGGGCGTCATGGTCGCCATGCTGGCGGGGAGGGTGTGTCGGGTGCCTGGGTGAGGTGGTGAAGATGCGGTTCTGGTGGGTGTGCAGCTCCAATTGCACAATGGTGGTGTGTTATATTTGCTCACAAAGATGCCAATTGACGCAATGAATATGCTCGCGCAAACACGGCTATCGAGAGGTTGTTGTAGGTATTGTAAAAGTGAGAAGCTTGGATCAACAGTCCAATGAAGCTCCGCAGCACTTCCGCCAACGTCACATGGCCGCGCGATTCCGCCCCGCGTCAACGCGTCTCCACAACCGCCACTCCTCCCCAAAACTTCAATTCACCTCAAATCCACACCTCCCATTCAAATTCGAAGCCCCCACAGCCAACACCCCCACCAACCGGACTTCCTTCCTCAGCGCGAAACCAACACCACAATGGCACAACCCACACCCCAAACCTGGACACTGCGCTTCAAATCCCACCGCACCACCGTCCTCCTGCACACCGACCCGCTGCACACCTTCACCACAATAAAATCCCACCTCTACACCGCCCTGCAAGAAACCGGCCTCCGCGCCACCGAGCACGGCCCCGAAATCGACCTACCGGACTCGCCATCAGACATCCAGCTCGGCCGCCCTGTCGACCCGCTGGATCCAAGCCAGGGCTTTGTGCTGGGCGAGTGGGAGACTCCCGTTGAGGATGAGGAGGTTATGATTGAGGAGGAGGGGAAGGGGAAGGGGAAGGCTGTGAAAGGGAAGAAGGGTGGCGATGTGAAGGAATGTCCAAAGGGGGCGGGGTTGAAAGATGGGGCTGTGTTGGCGTTTCGGTGGGAGGGTGATGGGACGCGGGAGGAGGCGAGTTGGGGTGTGCAGTTGGCGAGTTTTGAGGATGCGTATGGCGTGCAGAATGAGATGGATGTTGGTGCGCGGGCCGAGTTTGAGGGGTAGTTGATGAGGAATGGGTGGATGAAGGGTGATGGCAGCGTGGAGGGCTAGGAGTTATACCCCGTGTGAGGCTTGTGTGTATGGATTATTAGGAGATGGCTGTCGAGTGAGCGGATGTGGACTATACGAAACTATCTACAACACAATCTTGTCCAACGTCTACGCCTTCTCAAACCGACTCATTCTGACCTTGACATCATGCGGCCACACAAACCACTGCTTATTTAGAACCCACTCCTTACTTGGATCCTCAAGCTCAATCTACACCCGTCAGCATTGAAAGAACAGAACTCGTAGTAGTCGTCACTTACATCATACGTCCCAAACACAAACGCCACCACCTTGTACAACTCCACCAGCGCCATCGGCCGACCCAGACAAACGCGATTACCCCCTCCAAACGACAAATCCGCATCCTTCATATGCTTCAGGCGGGCGGCGTACGCTTCCACAGTCTCGCTCTCGCCCTGGAGCCACCGCTCAGGACGGAATACGTCGGCGTCGTCGCCGAAGATGCGCTTGTCCGTGTGTATGACCCACGGGTTTGCGCCCACGATGGTGCCCGGGGGAAGGATCGTGCCGTCAGCTAACGTCAGGCCTGTGGTGGGCACGACTCGCTCGAGGATGTGGCCGATGACCGGGTGGATGCGGAGGCCTTCTTTGATACACGCATCCAAGTATGGCAGTTCTTCGAGCGCCTGGTACGGCGCAGGGCTAGGCAGGTTAGCCTCACGCAGCTCAGCGACCAGCCGTGCTTTGGCGGCGGGCGTTTTGAGAAGGTGGTAGAAAGTGGCTTTTGTGCAGATGGCGAGGGTGTCTGCGCCCGCGAGGATATTGAGCAGCATGTAGCCGATGACTTCGTTGTCGGAGACGAGGTCTGGAAATTCTTGCTTTGCGGCGAGGAAGCCGTTGACGAAGTCGTGCTTGTCTTTGGAGTCGGAGAGGTGCTGCATGCGCTCCATGAAGCGCTCTACGGCAAATCCGGCGGCGACTGCAAAGTCGTCGAATTTGTAGAGCTTCGACAGGTATGGATTCTTGCCTAGCAGCTTGTCGATTGCAGGCATCTGTCCGACCTAAACAATGTCAGTGGCCTGCATCGCTAGTTCTTAGATAAACATACCACAGAAAAGTACCGCATGACCTTCTCGGCAGTCTGCAGTATACCGCCGATGTCTTTACCCTGCGCCATAAAGCCTATGTGCTTACTCCAAGTCATATTCCCAAGGAGGTCCCAGGCAAAGTACGAGATCCAGTCGTCCATATCACACGTCTTGCCTTGATTGTCACCACTCATAAATCTGCGCTCGAGTTCAGCACCAAAGACACGCAAATCCTCATTCATGAGCGGCTCTAGCTGCAACGCAGTCTGAAAGCTGTACAGCTTCTGCACGGGCTTGATACCCCTAGCGTGATACTCATTACTACGCGTGCTGAACACATTTTGAATAAGATGGCCATTTTGAAGAGCGTCGTTGACTACGGCCGTTAGCGTGGAAGACGTTGTCGTTATTTACTGACACAGTACCAGAGTAATAGTCGCTCTAGACGGTAATCAGTATGACATCACGCACTGTCTGGACTACCACTTACCTTCACGAACGTGCCGCGAGTGGAGTAGATCGTTTTGAGAAGACTCGCATCTGCAACACTGACTGCATTCGGCCCAAGGCGAACCACGTCACCATACTTGTCGTGCAACGCCTTCTGCGTCTCAATATGAGTTTGACGATAATGGCTATAGAAGCGCCAAATATTCGAGAACTTTGCCACAAACGGGCCTGGAATCTGCTTCAACGGTGAACGCAGGTACGTAACGACATACTGAGCCACCAATACAACGGCCCCAAGGCCCAGCACCGTGAAGACTAGCGAATGGAATGCCATGCTGCGTGTGCAACGATAATGAAAAGAAAATATCGAGTGAAATCGAGGGCGGATGTGACCTGTATAATGCACAACAGATGGCGTGGGATGTCACAGCAGTCAGGCCCTGCATATCGATCGTGAGGCACCGCGTCAGGTACAGGGTATCAGGAAGGGTTGCAATGACATCGCTGCGGCTGAGGCAGTTGGTGCGAGAATGGTGTTATCCACACTGCAGCGATATGAAACTGTCGGAGTCCAATCATGAGCGTATCATTCACATCTCGGAGAAGACGTTCAAGTTGAGCCTCTCCTCTAGCCGTGCGATTGGTCCTGAGAAGTATTGGAGTACGGTCGACGACGGGTACCAACACCACTACCGTTCGTTCGGTGTACGGATTGCTGCTTCATCTGGAAGTACTAGCGTTTGAGCCCTCGATATGCAATGCTCGATGAAGGGCACAGCGGCAGCAGAGTCCCACTTCCCGTCTGCTCGTATCTTGATTTCCTGCGTTATTCTGGTCATCTCGGGGGAAGGCGCAAGCATACGAGAGAGAAGTGACGGCCCCTTTGACGTCTTGCTTCCCAACATACGCACGCAGGGGTCCACGTGGAAACTGTGGCGTTTGTCACGCACATGGTGTGGTGGCACAGCACCTGCATGCAATTGTGCGGTGAGCGGTTTGTCTTCATTTTAGAGTAAGTGGTGTCGTGACACTAAAGAACGGTAGGTGTGGGGTGGAAGGATCGTGGCGGCGGGTAAGGATGGTCCAGTGGTTCGCTAAGCTGTGGGACCGGAACGGTGTGTTCATGGGTGGCTGGTCGGTCAAAAGTAGGGGTGCAATGATTGACTTCCCTTTGACAGATAACATAAGCAAAACTGTGATTCTTAAGCTATAGATAAATCAGTAAGTGATAAGGTAATTGGTACTATAAGCTAACGCCATGTATACTAATATATCGCCTCCGATTATTTCTCACTAAGTACATTTAATTCCCTCTTAATACATATAAACTATAGATACTTATTTCTGGTTTATCTTACTTGAATATTCTCAGACTCTAGTTTCGCTACAAGATCTCATAGAAATGCTTGTGTTGGTGCCGGGTTTGACACGCGGTTCGGGCCGTTGCAAGGGCGTGGCTGTTTCCCCTAGCAACGAGCGCTTGTTTGAGTTTGTTCTGGGTCTGGCGCGAAGTATACTGTAAGCCAACCCCGAACAGCATTCTAGCCTCTTGCCCCGAATCTCCGAATCACTATATTGTCCATCCTTGCAACAGCGCAATGGAGATCGCCAAACTAGAGGCTGCGTTTGAGCGCATCGCCGTTCTTGAGGATAACGGTGATCAGATCTCGTCTACCTCTACGGATCACAAATTGAAGGTATGCGATCCACCCTCGTTGAAGAAGCTTGACACTAAGACCACCTAGTCATGTCTGACGACGGTCAAATCCTTGATGGGGCCACCATCTTCGACCGACCTGTCATCCTCAAACATATTGTCGTCGAAGCCTTCGGCCGCAAATCGCATGCGCCTACCCTGTCAATCCACACTACAGAAGATCGCAACAACAAATGCAGCTAAGAACTCTGGGAAAACATCCAAGTCTACTATCACATCGACTACCAGCCAGTCAACCGTACTCACCACAAGTAATCACCGCTTACCTCCTCGAGTCGCACCCGTCCCTACAACGTTCAAGACATGGAACCTAGGCATGTTCGAGATCGGCAGGCCTCTTGGCAAGGGCAAATTTGGACGCGTTTATCTTGCCAAGGAGAAGACCTCAGGCTTCGTCTGCGCCCTCAAGGTTTTACACAAGTCAGAAATCCAGCAAGGTAGAGTTGAGAAACAAGTCCGTAGAGAGATTGAGATCCAATCTCATCTTGCACATCCGAATATCCTACGATTATACGGTCACTTTCACGATACAAAGAGGATCTTTTTGATCCTAGAGTATGCTGGCCAAGGAGAGCTATATAAACACCTATGCAAGGCGCAACGCTTTCCTGAACCAAAAGCTGCACAGTACATTGCCCAAATGGCTTCAGCACTGAAATATCTCCACAAGAAGCATGTCATCCATCGTGATATCAAACCAGAGAACATCCTCGTTGGTGTATATGGCGAGATTAAGATTAGCGACTTTGGCTGGTCTGTCCACGCGCCTACTGATCGTCGTACAACCATGTGCGGTACTCTTGACTATCTACCGCCAGAAATGTTAAGCAGCTCGGATAATACATATACAAGCAAGGTCGATCTATGGAGTTTAGGTGTGCTGATGTACGAGTTTCTGGTCGGTGAGGCACCATTCGAGGATTCGCAGGTGATGACAAAGAGAAGGATTGTTAGAGGGGAGTACGCGGTGCCGAGTTTCGTCAGTTCCGAGGCGAAAGACTTGATCAAGAAGGTGAGTTTAGCATGCACAAGTCCGACCATCGAGGCTAACAGCTTGCAGTTACTTGTACTTGAACCTGAGAAGCGCATCTCCCTGGACGATGTTGAAAGGCATCCTTGGGTCGTGAAGCACTGCAAGAGCAGCCGGATAGTGATTGGAAGCTGTACGGACTAGGTTCGTTAGCAGATGCGCGGATTCTGAGGCTGAACTACGGCGTTTCGTGGCAAAAATCCTCATTGCCCGCGCTATGTTCTGCAATGCTCGGTATTTGGTACCTGTCAGGTGCTTCTCAAGACCACAAGCCAACCTAATACTGAATGTTGACGAGCGGCATAAACCCAACTACGAAGGATACGCACGCACCAAGACTCTCGCTCAGGCGGAAGAAGATCCACATGATGATATCGATCAACTTCGTGTTAGGTGGATTGGCTTGACAGGGAGGATAGGCTGGTGACTACTTGACTTGTTGGTCACATCTGAGCCTAGAAGCTCCAAGCAAAGGTGGCAGAGCTTGCTTTGTCATGTCAGTAAAGATTTGGCTCCTCGGACCGGGATCAGGTGTGCGGTGTTCAGTTGTTGGCGTATGACGAGGGTGACAGCGGATAGGGTTACGAAGAAGGAGCGCAGTATCCTCGAGCCCCTCTCTGTATCTGAGGACCTGCTCATCTTACAATAAATGAGTAGAAGAGATAGCTGTCGTTGGCTGTGGCAAAAGGATCCAATGACTGAGCCTCCAAAAGCTGTGGTCGCGGCTCTTCGGCTGTCGGAGTCACACCTGACGTGAGGAATTCCTAGCGAGACCAATTGGCCGTCAAGAAAGGCTGATGAATTCCACACTAACACTGACGTAAATGTCTCGATGGCTGCTCGTCCTTCTTACTGTTTCCTTTCTCTTTGTTCCTTTTCTAATGTGCATTGTGTCGTTTGAGCTGCTGGCAATTGATGTGAACATAGCCGATTAGATTAGGCAATGCTTGTTGCACCATGTGCGGTCGATTAGCATCCTCGTGCTTCGGACTGCGTATGCAGTCCAGCTGTTTGATCTGAAAGACCGGCTTCATAATCTTGAAATCGATGTCTGATGTGCTCAGATAGCGTCTAATGTAGTAGGCAGGGTGGGAAGGAAGAAGAAGTCCTGGGTTTTGTCTAATTTGATGGTCGAACATATTGTGTTTGTGGCCTTATTTTCTTACGGAGGCAGCACATTGGTCAGCAATGGCAATAACTAGGTCCTCACGAGGAACTTACCGCTTCAACCTGACTTTGTTACTAACTCCCACGTACAGGTAAAGGCTATATCCAACGAGTCGAAAACCAAAACCTAAAATCAGAGTCCAGAAAACTCAAAAATTCGGGACGTAAGAGATTCAGTCATAAGCCTATCCATCGTTACCTACTACTATCAGGGAGTAACAATTAGTATATTGTATTAGCTGTGAGAAGATTGCTTTATCCTTAGATGAAAAAATCTTGTATACAGGTATTGCGGTGTAAAGTAGTGAAAAGATTTTTACCTAGCTAGAGGGCTAGTACTAAGTAGCTAGTTTTAGTTTTTTTTTCTTTTTCTTTACTGTTACTTATTAAAGATAAACATTCAATAGCTTGTAGTTGTGACGATATTAAGCTGTGAAATCAGGGTGTGCGAATCTGAATTCGAATTTGTTTACCGACCAATGGTGCGTAATCGTCACCCCGTATCCACGTCGTGCCGTCTAAGGCGCATGCCAATACCAAGCCCCCTGCAGCCATCTCACCGACCAGACCATTGGCAGGGCGGGTCAGCCTTAAAGGCCACCAATCTTGAAGAACAGTGCCGGATGCATCGGGGAACGGTCGAGCCGCCCCGTGCAGCCGCTGCCACCGTTCAAACGTCACACGGGTGATTGGATACCGATACCGCTGCTGTGCAACCACAACCAATCCTATCGACCAGACTTGGAATCTTGAGCGAATGAGAGACAGCATTCGAGCAAATTTTGCACATCTCCGTACCTTAACACTAGCATGGACTGATCGTTCCCAAAATTACGGTGCGAAGGATTGGGGCCGCAAATCATGTGGAGAGCATTGCGCGCTCCTCCGCGTATCGTAAACGACCTCACAACATTCCAGAGAGCATCCAAACATTTCACACTCAGCATGTAAATCCAAGGTAGTGACAGCTCATGACTGTTGCACAAGCCACCCAAGAATATCATGCCCTGCCTTAACTTGAGATCCTGACATGAGCATGGGCAGCAGGCACAATCAGATTCTGACTTTCGACTCACAGGCATAGCCTATTCGTGGATGCGGTCCCGAGTTTACATGTACGCCACCATGCTTCGAATATATCACATCCTGGCCTCATGTGCTGTGCCAGGGGAAAGGAGGCGGCAACTTACTGGTTTGAGACCGGCTCCGAGCGAGACCCATCGCCCCATGCAGCTTCACCGCGTGGTAATCAACAAGCAGGTGAGAATGCACGCTGCATTAAGTTTGGAAGTGTGGTGTGTGAACATTTGTTGTCGAATCTGGTATGGATGCGCTTCTACCCGCTACAAACGAAGACGGTGACGATCTACCTGGCGCCCGCCGGCATCCGCACAGTGGAAGTGGACATGGGTCAGTTCGATGTGGTTGATAGAGGTACGCCATGCTGTCAAGAGTCACTCACACGACAGTTGTATTGCTTCACCTCTCTCAGTCTTCACGAAAGAGAGTCATTTTCATTTTCTAGGCTGTTCATTCTTACCTTCATTCATTCTCAACTGTAAGCTCCGATAGAAGCATACCTGTTTTTCCTGGCGCTTCAAAACGCCTGGACATCTTATTTTCACTACACTGTTGAGCCTCTCCCGTGTTCGACGGATCAAGTCATCCCGCGCTCTTCGTCCACTGCAGGCTATAATTCCTTCTGAATTAGCCCGCTCGCGACGGAAGTGGTCGGTCTACTGTTCCACAGACGCTCAGCTCGATTATAGTCGCCATGGGAAAGCCTGCTGACTACGGGCCAATCCTCAATGGAGTGATGTGGTTCCAAGTCATCATCTCCTCCATATTCATTGCGCTTCGTTTTTACACTCGCTACTACATCATCAGAAGCCTCGGCTGGGATGATCTTATGATGATCGTGAACTTGGTAAGTGCGACCTGGTCTATGTCTCTGTGGTTCTTTGTCCTACAGTCGTGGTATATTCGACTTGTGTGTCATACTGGCAAGCTCTTGAAATCTTCACTAACTCGATCAGGTCGTCTTTATAGCTTTCATCGCAACTACCTCTGTTGGCATCACCCATGGTGTGGGCAAAAAGTCCGAGGACATTGTACGCCTTGGTTTGGACAACTCCAAAGCCATATATTGGGAGGCTGTTGGCCAGGGCATTTGTGTTGTAAGTGATCGATTGAGTCACGTTCATGCCTAAGTGCTCGAATTCTAATCAACGTGTCCAGATGGGCATTGCTGTGTCCAAAGCTGCAGTTGCACTATTCTTGCTACGCATAGTATTGCGAAAATGGCACATCGCTCTTCTCTGGGGCGTCATCATCAGTACAGCAATCTTCAGCACCATCACAACAGCACTGCTATTCTTGCAATGCAAACCAGTGTCATTCCTCTGGAACCAAACAATACCAGGTGGATACTGTCCCATAAATTTCACGGACGTCGGCTTGTCCATGGGCGGTAGGAATTCTAATCACATCTCTCACTGTTTCATACTAACGCCACACAGCCTGGTCCGCCACGATGGACTTTGTTCTCGCAGTCCTCCCTTGGCCTGTCGTCATGGGCCTAAATATGAAACGCAAAGAGAAAATCACCATCGCCTGTGGTCTCTCCCTTGGCGTCTTCGCCGGAGCCTGCTCCATCATTCGCACTGTCGAACTGCGCACGCTTGCCAGCAAAGCAAACTACGTCTATGACACAGCTCCCATGTTGCTTTGGTCTTCCTCTGAGATCTGTCTCAGCATAACTTGCGCCTGCATACCCGTCCTGCGACCCCTGTACGTGAGGATCGCTTACGGGTCGCGAGGTGACTCGAGTACCGCTAGTGGAGGGAGGAGCTACCCGCTCAACGACTACTCTAATAGCAAGAAGGATAGTGTTGGGAAGAGTTATGGTAAGAAAGGGACCATGGGCAGTCGCGTTTTTATTGGCACTGGGCCTAGTGCGATGCAGACGACGGTTAAGATGGGCAGTGATAATGCGAGTGAGGAAACCATACTGAGAGAGTGTCACAAGTATAGTGTTCCGGAGGGATTGGGAGATATTGAGACAGGGACAATGACCCCGTCAAGGAAGAATGGTATCAGGGTCACGACGACTGTTGAGGTGGAGGAGAATGTCGGGGACAAGTTTGTTGTTTGAGGGGATATCGTTCAAGACGTGTTTGGACTGGAAGCTGTATGATGCGTTGACGCTGTTGCGTTGCATGAGGATTAACGGGCATGGACTCTGGGATATTAGAGCATTGGTTGGAGTTGAGCATTGAAACAAAGCGCCATGGGATGGGTATAGAGTAGTTGCACCAGGGCATCGTAACTACATCACTATCATTAAGTATTGCGCCTCAGCATACTATATCTATATCACTTTTTATCCACATGGCTCCCTAGGGAGTCGCAGGTTGACGTTCACACTGTTCTGTGCGACATGCTCTAGAGCTGCAGTGCCTAGGTACCGTTCCAACTCATTCAAGCTCTGGATGGTGTGAGCACTAGCCTTTTGAGAAGGTGAGCCTTACCCTTGGTACTACACCCTTAGTCAGGACCCTGCATATTTTCAATGATAACCGGTTGAAGAGTGTGAAGGGTTCAGTCAATGTCTCATTATCATTGCTATATAACAATACTACGTAATCATTACTCTAAAGCCATTACCACATTGTTGGTCATTGCCTTGAAAAATCGTAACCATGCAAAGTCAATATCCAAATGCTCCCAATCAATGATGCCGTGAAAAACAATCAATCCGCAGTCTTACAAGAGTCAATCCCATGTTTTACCTTTCCCTGACCAGCTAGAACCGTAATACCTGATGATAAGGATCCTAGAAAGCCCAAGCAATAGCACCCATTACCACTGCCATGACCTCAGGTACCAGTGTGACGACTGATGCAGCTCCAGTAAACTGCGCAGGACTGCTCGTCCGTGATGGACTGCCAGTCGCACTCCTAGTGACGTTGCCAGAGGCACTTGCAGTTGCGCTTCCACTTGGGAGCATCGAAATAGTGGCATTACCTGACATGGACGACAGCGGAGCTCCTCTGCAAAGGGTGTCGCTGCAAGCATTGTAGGCGCACTGCGCATCGCTCGAGCACACAGCGTTGAAGTTTCCACACCTGGCAATCAAACCCGAGTTGCTGGCCCAGCATTGCACACCGTTCGCACACTGGCTTGGCTCCGCGAAGGGATTGCACTGGGCGCCGAGCGGCAAGGAGCCAGCAGGTGCAGTGACTGTCGGGGATGGACCGGGCTGGTACACGGAGGTTGATGTTGGCGTGGTAGTTGGTGAGGAGGTCGAGATGAATCCGTTGCAGAAGCCTTGTTGGCAAGTGTTGAAAGCGCATTGTTGGTCGCTAGTGCATGAGGCTTGGAAGTTACCGCAGCGGGGGATGAGCATGGAGTTCACTGCGTAGCATTGGGAGCCGAGAGCACATAGTGTACTACCTGGGGTACAGTTTCCGCCGAGTGGGACTACTGCGCCGATGGGGGTTGAGCTGGCAGAGGCTGAGCTGGCAACGCTAGCGGGTGTGCTTTGGGCTGAAGCGTATGATGCGGCTGTTGCCAGCAGGGTGAGGATAGTGTATTGCATGTTGAATGATGTGGGTGAGGTAAATCCACAGCGAAGGAGAAAAAGAAGTGTCTGGGAAGAAAAAAGATGTTTGTACTGTGATGTTAGGCAGACTTGATGTGCAGACTTGTTGTCAAGACTTGTTGTCGAGACCTATTGTTGAAGATGAGATGGCCAAGGTGAGGGGGCATTAATACGTACCTTTATACATCACTCGTACTACCTAAAAAGTTCGAGGTGTAAATCATGGCTGAAATGCGGTTCAGCTCGTAACCCATACGACCAGCCTTTTCCGAGGTTGTATGGCTGGTTGTGGATCAGCTCGTAACCAGTAGTTACCAGCCTCCCGATTCGTTACATAGCGCTGTGGCCATTTTTCCAAGACAGCGTTAGTGGCACTTGTACACGGTGCGGCGACTCCATGTTGTTATTATTAGCATTAGTATTGTCGGAGCGTCGGCCGATGTCTGGGGAAGTGGGGCGGAGTGACGTGAAGATCTCGCTGTATCGCAGTACTGCAACTCCCTCGCTTCACAGCAATGGCATATCTTTCTTTTCAAACCCTTACTGTCGGTACAGCTAACCACAAGAATCGTATTATTGATTCCTGCCAGCGTGTATGTATCGAGTCTAACGGAAAAGGAGGAGGCGAGAAAGTTTAGGTTGTCGATCGCTCGGACCACGAGGCTGCCTCCGCACCGTATTGTCTGGCCGATCCAAAACAATACAACAGGTTGGAGTCAACATGCTCAAAGTTAGCAATGCCATACGCCGTTGGTAAGTATGGTAGCTTCAATCGTGTTGAGTGGCGGGGCAAGCGGCAGTCGCAGCCACCGAGCAGAAATTCCCCTCACTCAGCTGTGGCGCCCTACGCCTTCAGTCAGTGTTGATGCAGCAACCAGCCGCCACGTTACTGCTGAAGTCATTCTCAGGTAGCCAGTGCAGAAGATCGTTCTGACCGACACCAGTACCCGACTAGCATACTAATGTTTGCGGTACTGAATTGATCGAGCGCGGCGAGCGAACGCCCACATTTACATCTCATGAATGGTTGTCACCTATAGCTAGAGAGCAGCAGGACTGATTGTATGCAGTTGAAAGTTATTCTATGAATCATTATCTACTTTGCTAACGCGGGTGGTGTCGCAGCTAGATGTTATGTATCATGTAGAACGTCTGTAGCTTTCTAGAGAAGCTCTACAGAATGCAGTTGAAAGACAGTACTTCCTTAAAGTACCTCCTCAAATGGATAATCGGGGTTCTGGTGAACCGCATGCTCCCTTGATAGATTTCTTCGCTTCAAGATCTCAACCTCATGTACCAATTGCGCTCCTTTGACACCAGCATTGAGTTTGCTGAATGAAGACCAGAAATTTGTGGGACAACAAGATCGGCAGACCCTGTCTCAATTCTGTGGAAAATGCTAGGATATGGTGGCTGGGATCTTGGAGGAGGCCCGACACCGGCATCCTCGGATGTGGGGTGGACTCTCGCCACGGCATACTGTATATCCAGGTGAGGCAAGTTGGTAACTTTCCGACCAGAACTCAATACCTGAATTGCTTTTGGAGGGGATAATCGTTCCTGGTTCCTGTAGCGGCAAGCGAGCGACGCCTCTCACCAAATCGGCAATGAAGTCGCTCATCCTCTAAGTGTTTGTCGCGATGCTCTTCTCCAGGAGCCATACAAAATTATCGATCACGTTCATTCATCAGCTGCCCAATGTGACGCGTTGTGGATCCTGCTTGCCATCTCTTGCATCTTGATGTGCCAGTTCGGCCATACTGACGAATCTACCATATTGCGCGCGTGGAGGTTCCTCCATGTAAACGTCGTGGGCATCATGAGGCCCTTCTCGTAGTATTGCCTCATTTCTTTCCAATTTGCCAGAAGTCTCGAAGCCGAGTAGGCACCGTTCACTCTCCTGATCTATACTACTATTTGACATCTTGAGAGCATGCACCCGAAATGAAGCTACCTCGACGGATAGCAGTGGAGCATAGTGGTCAGTGCCAGTGCAAGAAGAGCCGCTTCCTCCAGCCCCTTCTCCTTGTAGTCCCTACATCATGTCACATTAGAGCTACCGAACACCAGCGAGCTGCAACTATGGCTGTCTGCAGCGTTGTTGGTGACTAGTTTGTGCTGTTGTCGGGTACACACCCTGCAGAAAGCAGACCCCTCTTCGAAGGAGATCGTCATGCCGACATGTCTCTAGCACCAGGGAAACATATTATCATTAGAAGCCTCGTAGTCTAGGCAGAGCCAGCGACGATAGAATCGCGCCCGTCGTTGGGGGGGGGGGGGGGGGGGGATTCTGGTGGTCCGATTGCAGATGAGCAAATGCAGGATCAAAAGCTCCTCTCATCGAACAGCTGGTCTTTGGAACGAAAGATGCCTTGAGTAATATGTGAGCATATACTAATCATCGCAATTCGCTAGGGTAGACCACCGCTAAACTGGGAATTTCGATAGCATCCAAGCCTATGGTAGTCTTCACATTGCTGCATTGATGTAGTATTACGAAATACCCGTGAGAGATCAGGCCGGTTCCCGGTGGTGAAAACTGTGGAGCAGAGATGTGATGGGGCACTTGAGACAACACTTGGAAGCCCTCTAAGCCAAGCCGGCTATACCTCTTGTTCTTGCATATATGACAAAGACCTCCATATTGCTTTCGAAACCCCTGAGAGCCCTCGATCCAGATTACTCGATAGTTGCAAGTTGCGAAAGAAAGATGGAATGAGTACAAATGCTTACGGTGGCGCTTCTTGATCAAAAATTGTATGAATGCAATGCAATCGAGTAAGAGAAGTAGCGTAATGAGCGCGCAGACCTGTCACCTTCGCCTATCCTAAGGTTTACTCGATGCAATCGAGCAAATACTGCACCTATCTTTATCTCCTCAATCTTTCAAGCGTTTAACCGGCGCGTACTGCCCGAACCGCGATCTAGACGGCACTACGGAGAAATTTTCGTCGCATGCTGCATGAAGGGATCGTGAAGTTGCTGCGAAATGCTACGCAACGCCGCAATTGTGCAGCTGCAGTCATGGGAATCGCCGTCCAGCGAACCTGTGGACCTTCAGAGTGGAAAATTTGTCGTGAGCCGATGCGCCGATGCTGGTGCGTCTTCCGCGGCTGACTCGCGCAATTATTGGCTGGACGGGCGGGAGAGCTATCGTACGCCAATCAATCTCGCGATATCAACACGATGATAACGGACGTCTGGTGGAAATCTGAGTGTTGTAACTGGCAGAAGCCAAAGAGAGCTCGATGATGAGCTCATAGTAATGGTCAGCCGCTTAAAGCGTCGTACTGCGGTGTAAGTATGGGCGAGGCGTGATGTGCGTGATCATGCGCCTACTGCATCCTGCGGGAAGCAGCCTGAACGGCAGATAACCCTGCCACTCCGCTCGTCGCTGCATGCAAGCTTGCGTATATATGACCTTGAATCTCTTCTAGCTGAGTGGTCCATCACCTTCTGGTTTTCCAATTGTCTTTGTTCGTGGTTGTTGTATTGCCAGAGTGAGTACCTGCGCTGCAATTCCGCTCGACAGTTTCACAGCGTCGACGTCATCCGGCTCTTGCAACCGACCAACGATCCCGCCGCAGGCAGCCCTTTGAGCACGCGCGCAAGGCGAAGCTGTCGCTGCAGCGCAACGGTGCGTTTGCACCTCCAGCTGCTTCGAAGTAGCCCGTTCAAACCTGCCCACGCAGAGGATAAGAAGGGAAACCGCCCATAATGTCTCTCTCGGAGCGCCTCACAACGATGGAGGAGTACCAGCCGTGGAGTGCACCCGGTAGCCGCGAGTCTTCGCGCAACCGCAAGATGTCATTCAATCCAGTCGGAACGTGGACCGAAGCTGCAGGAGAGGTGCAGCCTGTGAGCGCGTTTGAGGTGCCCAAGTGGAAGAGGTATTGTGAGTACAAGACGACCTTGTGTACGACGTGGAGAGCTGGCTAATCATTGTGCAGTGCAGGTGTTTCTTGCTTGTATCTACTGCCTGCTCGCTGCTGGCGTAGTGTTTGGATATGCGGCAATCAAGCCGGTGTTGTTGGAAGAGGGCGTGTACAGAGATCGGTGCTCGAAGCAGGAACTAAAGGATAACGTTCCGGTGTGTTATGAGCAGGAACTGAGGTTTGTACTATTGGATTGCAGGAAGGAACCCCGCTGATCACAAACCCAGGCTCAACCTCATGTTCACAATCGCCGCCGTATCTACGAACGTCGTTGCACTACCCGTTGGTACGATCTTGGATCGCTATGGTCCTAGAGTCTCCGGCATAATTGGCGCGATTTCGATCACCCTTGGATCTCTATTGCTCGCATTCGCAGCGCAGCTTCCATTCGATACATATATCCCTGGGTACCTCTTCCTGGCATTAGGCGGACCGTTTGTGTTCATCTCGTCCTTCCAGCTCAGTAATACCTTTCCCCAATACTCTGGACTGATACTGGCTCTCCTCACTGGCGCATTCGACACCTCGAGCGCTATCTTTTTGTTCTATCGCCTTATCTACCAGGCTACAGATGGTGCCTTTACACCTAAGAAGTTCTTTCTCGCATACCTCGTGGTCCCTGTGTACATCCTACTCGTCCAGATCTTCTTCATGCCTTCGACCTCATACAAGACGGTTGGCGAGCTAGTCACGGAAGTAGAGGACGACCATAGCGTCCACGATTCAGATGACGAGATCGAGGACCTAGCCACGGTCCAGAGCTTGCAAGACGCACGCCGCGCACACCGAGACAGCATTGCCAGTGAAATTACCGCCCTACTAGGCACGAAAGACGGTGCGGATCAAGCTAAAGAGGAGGAGAAGAAACGAAACAAATCAGGTGTTTGGGGTGCTTTACATGGACGCACCGCGGCAGAACAGATTAGGACGCCATGGTTCATCCTCATCACACTGTTCACCGTGCTGCAGATGACTCGAATCAATTATTTCGTTGCAACCATTCGCTCGCAGTATACCTACATTTTCCACGACTACTCGAAAGCGGTTGAGATCAACAACTTCTTCGACGTTGCGCTGCCTGTGGGTGGCATCATCTCGATACCCTTCATTGGTCTGATTTTGGACAACACCAGTACGACCTTCACTTTATCGCTCTTGGTCACAATTGCCACTACGATTGGCGTCTTGGGCGTGATTCCTGAGACTTGGGCGGCTTACGGGAATATCGTCTTATTCGTGCTTTACCGACCTCTGTACTACACTGCAGTCTCGTACGTATCTTCTACTCTTTTGGGTTTGTAATCAGCTAACAATGTTCCAGCGACTACTCAGCCAAGGTCTTTGGCTTTGCCACCTTTGGCAAGGTCTACGGATTGATCATTTGCTTAGCCGGTCTTCTTAATTTCTCGCAATCTGCACTCGACGCTGCAACACACAAGGTCTTCAAGAATGATCCGATCCCTATCAATGTTATCTTGCTGGGTCTCGCACTACTGGTTGGCATCGCTCTGGTCGCTTTCGTGTTCAGGAAAAGCCACAAGATCATGAGGGAGAACATTGAGGAAGAGGCTGAGGAAGCTAGAGAAAGACTGATGCCAGGAGTCAGCGTTGGAGTACAAGATTACGGCGCTGTTACTGCGAATAGCAATGGGACGAGCCCCAGCGGCGATGAGGAGAGGAGGGGTCGCACAATGTAAATTGTGCACCATCCGGCTGTGAGGTGGATGAAGAGAAAAGCACATATACCGTGCGTTTACGACTGGCGCAATTCCAAGGATGGGCGCTTCCTATTCCAATCGCGCATTTGACGTTGCACAGCGCGGCGTTTGGTGGAGTTCTTGATACAGCGATTTCTCTGGCAGATTGAGTCACTTGCATTTACGGCGGGTGCGCGTCACTCTTGTTGATGTTCATCAGTTTTTCTCTGTGCTATGGAAAAGCAATAGATTGTATCTGCTACGATATAATACGCCAGAATGTAAATACAAAGGCATCGATGCTGGCTCCGCAGTCAACGATCCGAACTCCGCGAAAGCTATATGCTCAACTTTTCTTAGCCGCCCCTTGTGCTTCTCGTCAATCTAGTTAAATTTCGTTTAAACGAGAACATTGTTGCAACATCGTAACACAGTTAATTATGGTACGCAGTGCCAGGAAGTACGAGTGCACGTGTCGAGCTTGGCACCTGAGGCTGACGTAGGCTACATGTCCTCCTTCCTTTCAACCTTCCAAATATGAGCCCCATAGGACAGTAACTGCACTTCTTGATCGCCCTTTCAAACTATTCGCTACACCGCTAGAAAGAGTACGCTACGTCATTCAGATACTTACTTGCGATGCGCATAACGGACAAATGCGTCGGACTAGCGCCCACGTTCCTGCACATTGGCTGCTCATCTCAACCGATGCTAAAAACAGCCACAGTTCTGGAACATTGACAGCCCTACTGAGGCATGAAGACCTAAAGGATAAGTCGGCTGTAATTGACTGTATTGGGATGCATGATTGCTCTCATTTCTGCACGTCGCCGAATCACAAGAAAGAGATTTTCTTATCATTGTTTCAAACCACGCCCCGACCCACATTACGTTCACATGAAACAGGGGCGGAGACCACGTCAACACGCGCCCTTATGAGCATCTCCATCAAAAGCATAGACCGAAACCCTTGACAGGTTCGATTCACATGTTGGCGGCTGTGCAACGTGGGCCAGTAGCGGCATGGCACAGATTTTGGTCCACACAACCTTGGCGAAGGAAGTATAGAGTCCACTTGGGATTGCCATGTCGCTCTTTGTCGTTGTATCTTCCGGTTACCTTCTTTTTTGGTGTTTTTTTGCGGAGAAGTCATTCCTTCAGTCTCTGCTTGAATCTGCCTTGGGACTACCTTTGTCCATCACATTCATTTCTCGACTTGACGTCTATACATTCTTTTGACTTGAGTACGATTCCACTCTTTTTATATTGTAAACTCCTTGACAGTTTTCCATCTCAATCCGAATTATCAACGACACCGATACCCTAGCGAACTTGCCTTTAAAATGCTTCCTTCAAATATTATCCCGTTGGTGGCACTCTTCTTTCCGGAGTCGCCATTGTTGCCTTCGAATTCCACGAACACCGCTATCGTCTCAGCTACAACAACACCTTCTGCAACACCTTCCGCGACACCATCGAAGACACCGTCCGTAGTATCATCCGCAATTCCATCCGCAACCCCTTCTGCAACAGCAGCCGCAGTACCAGCAGCCAAAGTCCTCCTCACCAGTGCCGGGGCGTTTGCATCTTCCCTCCGATCCACATACCCCGACCCAGGCCTCGCTCTCTTCGCCGAGCCAATTTGGTGGTGGCAGTCCGGATCCGCCGTGGACGCTCTTTTAACATACACATCCACAACAGGAGACCTTCAATATGCCACGCTCCTCTCCAGCACCCTGATCAGGGAGGCCACAGGAACAAACGACTTCATGACCGTCCACGCAACGGGCAACGACGACCAAGCATGGTGGGCTCTCGCCGCCCTCACAGCTGCAGAAACAAACCTCACACCCGCCGGCCCCGTACCTTGGGCGACCCTCGCTCAGAACGTGTTCCAAGAGCAGACAACACGGTGGGACAACGACAAGTGCAACGGCGGCATGAAGTGGAAGGTCCTTGAAGGCGACGGCACGGATGGCTGGCACTACAAGTCGTCTATTGCAAACGGGTTGTTCTTCCAGATGGCTGCTCGTCTTGCCCTGCACACGTCGTCCGCGGATATCAAAGCCTGGGCTATCAAGAGCTACGACTGGACTGTTAGCGTCGGACTGATCAGTCCTGAGTTTGACGTGTACGATGGCACGGATGATGCGAAGGGCGAGAATGGGTGCGTGGATGTTAATCACAATATGTGGAGTTATAATGTCGGTGTTTTCATGTACGGTGCTGCTGTCATGAGCAAGCTCACGGGAGAAGACAAGTGGATGGAGAGGACGAAGGGCTTCATTGCGGCTGCGAAGCGTAACTTTGTTAATGAAGAGACGGGCGAGCTATGGGAGGCCAAGTGTGAGGGAGATGGAAGCTGTGACTCCGATCAGGTCAGCTTTAAGGGCACGCTGGCAAGGTGGCTGGGTGCTACGGCGGAGTTGCTGCCGGAGCTGAGGGAGAGTGTGCAGCATATCATGGGGGGTGCGAGTAGCATGGCTACTGCCGGAACGACAGAGGGGCTGGGAGCTATATCATCGTTCAACCAGCTTGAGATTGTGGATGCTGGGCTTAGAGTGTCGGGGTATAATGGGAAGGAGGGGACGATTGGTGCGAGGGCTGTGAGTATTGCTGGGAGATTGAAATGGGAAAGATGATGCGATGGATGCTTAAATAGTAATGACATCGTTGGAGCCCAAAGAGTACACCTCTCCTACTGTGTCTTACACTTTGATCTTCGTGAACTAAATGCAGTATTCTGATTTGGTGCGTGGTTCAGTCATGAAAGTGGACATTCGCATATACGCGAACATAGCAGCCCAGTCTCTCCTTGAGCCCCAATTGAACATAATCATCAAATCTCAGCTACTCTTGTCAAGAAAAGCCCTTACAACGTAAGATTGGATATATGGTTCCTAATTCAATCGATGCTTTGTTGCACATTCCCCTTGACGACATCACTCACCAGAAGGTCTCTCGCCTGTTCGATGATGGCGTCTGTAGCGAGACGAGTGTAGAGGACAAGGTGTGTACCTTTCGCCAAACAAAGACTTGCACATGTTGAGTGCGTGTGTCTACACTATGTAGGTCTGAGACGCTCGGCCAGGTGTGTGGAGGAAGTCCAGGTTGTTGTGTGCGCTCCATACCTTTCTGACAGCTTTTAGGCGTTAGATGTTCGAGCTCACTGAAGATTTGTGAGCAGGCAGTGTCAGTAGTCTATCAGAGTCATTGATGCTGCACAAGACGCGCTGAGATTGATGGTGCCGGCGATTCGTCCGTTGCTGCGCTCGGCGTTAAGAAGCTTTGACAATTTCTGGCGCTTTCCACGAGCCGGGACGTCATCATCAAATACCCTCGAACCGCCGCCTCTGCGCTCTCCATCACACAATCCAACCACCACCATGGCGTTCCTCTTACGGCGGCCCTTCGCCATTCCAGCGACCATCAAGCAGTCCGTAACAAGGACATCACAACTCTCAGTGCGCGCCTTCCACAACACGCCACTGAAGCAGCACCCGCACTTCTTCAAGTCGAAAGCACCCACTCTGACCACCGCCACCAATGTCTCCAAATTCCAGTCAACCTTCCGCCGCTCTTACCAGCAGGCTGCTTACAACAACCCCCTCGCACAGGGCGATGTACGCCAGCGTCTCCTCTATGGCGCTGGTATCTTCGGCGCAACACTGCTAGGCATCAACCTCATCTTCAACCGCGAGACCCGCGAGGACGGCGGCATGCCGCCCTTCGAGCGCGCCTACCTCAACGACACGTTCATGCATACTGGTCTCGGCGTCGGTATGATCGGCATTGCCGCGCGCGCCATGCACATGAACGGCTGGTCTTTCCGCCTTATGTCTGCCAACCCATGGTTGGTCATGTGTGTTGGTCTCGTTGCTAGCATTGGAACTATGTACGGTACTATGGCTACCAGCCCCCAGAAGTGAGTATCTCTTCCTTTCAAGCTCTGTGTGCCAGATACTAACAGCAACAGCTACGTTCAGAAGTACGTCCTCTGGTCCGCCTTCAACGTTACCCAGGCCGCCCTCCTCGCACCGCTCTTCTTCATGCACCCTGCTATCCTCGCACGCGCCGGTCTCTACACTGCCGGTCTGATGGGCTCGCTCGCATTCGTCGGTGCCACTGCCAAGACAGACAAGTACATGTACCTCGGTGGTCCTCTGCTCGCTGGCGTCGCCATCGTCGCGCTCTCTGGTCTCGCCCCCATGGTCATCCCCGCCACCGCTGCTCGCACGCTGATGTGGACTGAGAACATCTGGCTGTACGGTGGTCTTGCCGTGTTCGGTGGATTCACTCTGTACGACGTCCAGAAGGTGCTGCACCACGCCCGCATGGCTGAGCAGGGCCTCATGGCGAAGGACCCCGTCAACGAGTCCATTCACCTTGAGTTGGACTTCATCAACATCTTCGTAAGGATGGTCCAGATCTTGGCCATGAGCCAGAACAGGAGGAAGTAAGCATCCGCTTAGATCACTGCAAATAAACGGATCCAATAGTGTTTCCAACGGCGTATGATGCACCAGCGAGTGCACAACGACCAGTCATGTTGTAATCTTCATCAGCTCATATACTCGAGCACCAATGTAAAATATATCTACTCCATATTGACTTTCACTGCCTTCCAATGTCACAATAAGCGCGCCCATGTACATCCCTCACAGGACAACCCTTACCACAGTCCTGGAAGCAACAGCAACGTAATTACGCCTACAATGTTCGCCCATGATTGCCGTTGTACAAAGCCTATAGCCTGCCCTCTCCAACAGATACCGCAAAGTGAATGTGCGTTTTACAGTCCCTTGCCATCTTGCCGCGCACCAGCTCTCCCACCCCGCGAATGAACGTCGGTGATACATCGAATAACAGATGACCCTTTTAATCCCGACACTGCGCTCAACGAGAAACTTACCTTCAATTAATTCATTGTTGGCAGCGTTGGTCGACATCTTCCTTAACAGTTCCAGAATGCTTTGGTCGTCGCACACTTCCAGAATGCTTTGGTCGTCGCACACTTCCAGAATGCTTCAGTCGTCATACACTTCCGCAATCCTGGCATGCTGGGATATGACGCGATGTCGCATGTGCGGCCTGCATGCGTGCATGTCGTGACAGGTAGGGAAGCGAAGGCATGCGTTGCGAGGGTCCTGTTGTGGCGAGTGAGACGGTATGTTGTGGAATGCAGATGCAAACAATGACGACATGGAACAGCACGAGCAACAGTAGGGTACCAACAATACGATGAACATCAGTAGGAACATCAGCAGGTATTAATAATTGGAACATCACTGTGAATATCGCACGAGTGCAAGGGAAATAATGTTCGATCATATGCAGTGCAGATGGCATTCGACTATCTACACAACCCAGCCACCATGGGTACTAAGAGGAAACCAGACAAATATTGGTATATACCCTAACGGAACCAGGAGTATCTAGAAAGAAAACGCAGACTGAACGCAAATCATGACATTATTGACATCCCAATTAGCTCCTATGCAATTTTGGAAAGCACAAACACTGAATGGGAGTAATTTAGAGCATGAGCGCAGCGAGGGCGGCGGCACCGACAAGGCTGAGACCAGCGCTGAAGGAGCCAGCAGCGCCGTTGGACTCGGGGAGACCGGTGTTGGTGCCGTTGGTGGCACCGGTGGCAGAGGGGCGGAGCGAGCTGGGGACGGTCAGGGAGCCGGTGGGCTGGATGATCGTGGAGTTGTGGACGGGGGCGCCGGTGCTGGCGACGTAGGCGCTGCTGGTGGCAACGGTCTTGACGGTGGTGGGGTAAGGAGCAACGGTGGACTTGACGACCGACGACGAAGCAACGGGGTAGCCAGCGGGGGTGGAGCTGGCAACCGGGTAGCCAGCAGGTGTGGAAGAAGCGGCACCGGGGGTGGAGCTAGCGACGTGGGCGGAGCTGGAGGAGACAACGACGGAGCAGTCGTTCTTGGAGATACCGAACTGAGTGGAGTACTGGTACTGGCCGGTAACGTCGTCAATCAGCTGGAGTCCGTAGCGGGAGGTGTCAGCCTCGAGGGTGGAGGCGGGGGTCCAGGCGAAAGAACCAGAGTTGTTGATGCCCTCAGCAAGAGTCTGGATGGGGACAACGTTGGTGGAGGGGCCACGGAGCAGGAGCAGAGAGACCGTGTTGGTCGTGGTTGGCTGCCAGGTGATGGTGAAGGCCTTGCAAGCAGGGACAACCTGAGAAAAGGGGTCAGTTACTGATGAAATCGATACCGCTAAATTTGCTTACCTCGTTCAAAGGACGAGTGATGGGGTTGCCAGCGGGCTCGCCAACGGGAGCGTGGAGCTGCGCAGCGGCAATGCTGGCGAAGAAAGCAACGACGGAAGCCTTGGTGAACATGTTGACGGTATTATGTAATTAACGTGCGTAAAGCGACGATTATGGTAGTGAGTGTACTGGTTGTTGGGTTTTTTGGGTTTTCAAAGAATGACTGTGGGCTTTAAGGAGCGTCTGGGAACAAATTCCTCAAGGTCGGAGTTGGCAATGGAAACGAAAGCGTCTGACGGGCGCAGCGGGTGGTTATATTGGAACTTCACCGGATCGCAGGATTAGGGTTAGCGCAAACTTTGACCAATCTAATTTGCTGGACCCGCATGATGGGCGTATTAGCCAGGCACAGCGCCGAGCTGCATGCGCTCCTTGGTGGTTGCTTAGGCTTAAAGCAGCACTGGCGCCAGGGGTTCTGCGCTGTTGATTGGCTCCATCATTTCTTCCAATTCAAGGCCATGTCGAGAACAGCCATCTCGGCTGGCCACTATTCCTGGACGAAATTACCTGCGGCAAGAGGAGGACGCCTGAAATCTTCGAAGCCCACTGTTGAAAGCTGCGTTGTGTCAGCGCTATGATGGTCGCGCCGTTGCGCTGAGAGCAGCTGAAGACTACTGAAGCGAAAGCTTCAGCTGTGAGCGCTTGTGAATTGCGAGGATGACCGTGGCTGTCAAATCGCGCTGTAACAGGATACGACATCTTCTCCAGATTCGCGTCAAGGTGGGACGTGATCGAAGCTTAGAAACAAGTCTAAGCTTAGCGTCAGTGGTTCGTTTTCAGGCACGCTGCCGGAAAAGGGGACTTGTTGTGTAGCTCACCAACTGTTACACCCGAATAACAACAGGGCCTGCATCTTCGGAATTCTAGACGCTCGCAGGACAATGTTTGCCACCCACAATTTCTCCTTGTGAGTCGCATACGCGTTGTCGGCCCCGTCAGCAGGGAAATGAAGAGTGGCTCGAGTTTCAAGGACCCATGGTTCTCCTGCTTGTTGACGTCTGGGAAGCTGCGCCGCAGAATTACCGTCTACCGCCGCAACCAGCCGTTTTCCAAGCTTCGTGGCCGTGTCACTGTGACGGCAGGTTCAACGGATAGCGCCCTTTAAATCACAGCGGATTTCGGAGAAATGATTCATTTCCTTATTTCATTGCATTTATGACTACGTACATGGCCGCGTTGCAGCCGACGCCCTTTCACCATACACAACCGGACGTGTGACGGCATCCCTCGATTTTTTTTCAATGAACCATATCTGGCGAGCGAATGCATTTGGGTATCTTCGGAACAATTCGTAACATCATTACTCAATGTGAAAATGGGAGGCGGAAGAGGAGTTGGAATGCGGATCGAGTGTGAAACAGTCAAGCAGCAAGAGGATGGAACCTCTTGGTTTTGAGCGCAACGGACAAGCGTTGCTGCATTCAACCGCACTGGCCGGGGTCTGTGAAACGTCACTACCATATTCAACGGCATTGCCTGCCTGAGGCAACATCTGGGGATGAGAGAACTTACACTTTCGTGCCGTCAACGGCTGCGGGAAGATGCCATTGGCAAGCAGATCCTGCATGTCCCATTCAGGAGCGCCCTCTGTCTTCCAAGTCCACATGATCCATCCGCTGCAACGTTGTCAGTATGTGGTAAGTGAGAAGTGGTTATCAAACTTACTTGGCTTTCTCGTAAGCGTCGAGCTGCGCTTCGATGAAGCGCCCAATGTTCGACTTGTCAGCCTCGGACAGGGCTGCAACACTGCCAGTCGACTTCCCAGCGCAGTCACCAATCTTGCTACCACCACCGAATGATCCGTCATAGCGCGCACCCTTGTCTTTGCCGTTCAACCACTTGGCGCAGTCGGTAATGCCACCAGTCCACTCACCGCTGATCGTCCACTTGCCGGTGCTGGCCATTTGGTTGCCAAAATCGCAAGCTGTCCTGATGTGGTCATCGATGCTCATGGCGACAGCATCAGTGGTGAAGATTTCGTAGTGATGGGTGTCGAGAAGCAAGTTCCACATGCCAGCGCCCCAGTCACCCCAGGACGTAACACCCTGAAAGGCATCGTGGAAGGCAACAGCAACGTTGGAGTCTTTCAGATTACCCCATCCATCCATGTAGAACTGTCGGACCGTGTTCATGTCGAGATTCGGGCCGAGTGGCTCGTTCAAAAGCTGGATCGACGAGACAGCAGGGTGCGAAGCATGGTCGTCGCGGATCTTGTTGAGGACCTTGATGGTATGGGCGACGGAGTCACCTTGAGTCCAGCCAACATTTCCGTATTTGCCGGAGTTATCGAAACCGTTCTGCGATTCAGGGGCTACAAGCTGTTAGCCAAAGTGGTTTCAACGATGGTATGACGGAATACTCACCACCGTGCAGGTCAATCATAACCTTCAATCCAGCACTGTTCGCCCAACCAAGAGCTTCGCCGAGCTTGTCGTACGCCCCTTGAACGTACGGCTCACCGTCGCGGGGAATCACGCTCCAGTACCCAATCGGGATACGCACGTGGTTCAACCCGGCCTTCGCCATCTGGTTGAAATCGTCTTGTGTGATCCAGGAATTCCAATGATTCTGCAGTCTCGATTTGGCCGCATCCTTTCCTAGCAACTCAGTGAATGTCCATTCGTCCTTCGCTGAGTTGCCCTCGAAGATGCTCGGGGTGATCCAAGGCTCGAGGACGAACCAACCACCTGTGTTCACGCCACGAACTTTTTGCCCATTGTAGTCAAAGGCTGGTGCGCGCTTTGCAAGCTTTTCTGCTTCTCTAAGTGATTGTAAGCTTCTGCGGAACTCAAATGCATTGGGGGACCCGTACAATGGGGAAGCGGTCGAGCCCAGGGCGAGTAGGCCGACAGCTAACGCTGTGCTCCAATGTCCGACCATGTTATCGTTTTTGGTAATTATGTCACTGGTCAAAAGACTATTGCGGTAATGACATCCAGCTTCGTGGACCGAGGTATGCGAATAGAGTAGGGTGTTACTTGAGCAACTCAAGAATGTGCATCCACGTTTTGCGAACCATCAACCTGGGGACTTGCACGACCTTTAAACCCCAAACCTCTAAAACCCACATGCAAGCCTGAAGATCCACCCGGCCTGGGGAGCTGGGATGATTGTCCCGCCATCCGGCATGACAACAAACACATGTCTCGCAGGCAAGGGGATTGAGATCGTCAGAAGCTCAGAGTTCTGCCAGCGTAACTATAACAGGGATGAATCTCTATAACTCAACCTATCAAACACCAGGATGAGTTACTCTCCTCGGAGGTGACGCTGCGGCGGAAACCACTGCGCAGGCTCTAACTGCAAATTTACAGCTCTCCGGTCTGTGATCGTCCCCCTTGGGTTCGCGGAAACAATCGGTGGCCGCAGAGTTTAGATGTGGTGTTACACTGACATAAGATGGACTAAGGCAGGGCATAGCCAGGTACGCAGACTTGATTGGTGAGGCGTTTCAGGCGATGATGGTGCGATCGGCGGCGCGTGGCTCAAGGAGGCAGTGGAGATCTAGATAGTGACGAATCAGCAGGATAGATGCTGCTCACGCGGCCGAATGTGGAGCGGGACCTTGGGCCGTTGTGGATATGTCGATGATGCTGTTCTGAAAGTCTAGAGTTGTGCACGTCAACATCGAGGGCTTCCAGAACGTGAGCTTCGTGGCTGTAGAACATCGCAAGCTGTCAACACCGCAAATGCAGCCAAGCACGTGTCTCTGTTGTGCACGCTACATCAACAACTGCAGCTGGTAATGTACTTCTAAACACAACAGCTTTAGACCTCCGAAAGTCTCCACTCACCCCCGCCAAATCCCTGACCTCATCAGGAAGACTTCCATGAGCTTGCATGAAGTCGGACTTGGAATTGCGGGGGAGCTCCCCATCTCTGATCATCAAAAGGTTCCCATAAGCATCATCGAGCGCATGTTGATCCTCATCTCTTGTCCAAGTCACTGCAAGCTTGTGCAAGTTTTCCAGTCACCAGGCTAAAACGCCCAATGACCTGGCGAGCTGCTTAGACGAACATCTGCCGGCCCATCAATTCTACCGATGAGCACAGTCAGCAAGCCTTAGCCCCCAAGCCTTAAGATCGGCTGTGGTGGCAATTGCACAGCGATGTCGCTGATCGTAGTCCGTTCGGAAAGTCTTTCGAGCAGACTGAGGGAGTTGTACCCCGCCGCTTGAAGCCAAGCTCCACGATCGAGTGTCTTGCAGCGCCGGAGGCCGTTATTCCCGCAATACGAGCGAATCATTGATCTTGTAGCGAGGGAGGCAAATCTCGTGAACGCCGACTGCAGTGCATGAAGCTTCATGTGATGGTATGATGTACTGCGGTTGGTAATGTCATGTACCACGGGGTGTGGTCATAAGGGCGAGTGACTTCAGCGTACACAGCATTGCAGTACGTGCAAGTACGGTAGTGTTTGGGCATCACGCAATGCGCGACTCCCTGTACAGACAGATATCGACTTAACTCTAGCACTGTTGGTCTGCTACGTTGAGCTTCCCCGAGTCTTTTGTCTCGGGTGTCGGCAGGGCAAGCTGGTCCGGTGTGTGACCTCGCGATAATGATGTCGGTGGTGCAACAGGGTCTCAGTGCGCCGGCTGAGGCTTGCTTTGTCCACACCCTCTTGAGTAAAGTCTGCAAGGCGCGTGGTATTACCGACTCATGTTACACTCGGTGATGTGGAACTGCGAGTTGGGCCCGGGAGTCTTTGCATCGTGGGGTTCGTTCGTTGGTGCGTTGTTCAACTTGGCGTTAGCAACAAGACAATGCGTTTGTTTAAGCAAGTCCGAGGTCACAAGCACACAATGATCTGCTGAGCCGTCATATTGGCGAGATGTGGGGTAGACTTTGGGGAAGTAGCGGAGAAGTACAAGACACTCGAACAGGCACGATCGTCAACAGTAGAAGGAAGTGATGCCGAGGCTGCGATCAGGGCGGTGTGGATAGAAAGGATATTGAAGTTTGGTATCATCATATGACGAGGCTGCATTTCAGAGAAATGATGATAGGTACGGAATGCTTCCGTGGTTTGAGTGATGCTGATGGAAGACGCACAAAGATTACGGCCCAGGCCTATGGAAACATTTCAGGCTCCTGCCGGTTTTGGTATCGAACAGAACACGGTTTCTAAACACGCCCATCACGACCATTCTACCGCATTTGGAATTTATTAAGATTGATAGAAAGAAAGATGGGTTCTTGAGAAGCCAGCGCGTGCTATGTCCATTATTTGCACACAGGCAATCACATGTTGCTGCTTGCAAAGAGGAAGTTGCGCTTTGGCGGATCAGCTCAATCGTCGCCCGATTGGGAAAGGTGGTTCCTTAGTCACGAAGTCTGCAGGGCAGAATTGCCCGGCGGCATCCCAGCTCGCCTCCAACGATACATACGATACACGGCCATCAAGACAGCTTACTCAAGGTGAGGCCCCACTCTATTACCGCTGCTTCACATGCCTTCCTCATTGCAACTGCAGTGGCAGGCCAGACAGCATCGTATGTGCTTAGTATGTTGATCGCAATGGCAGCGTCTCAGCGCGACTTCAGCGCCTCCCGCAATGGGTCGACACGCGAATCCTGACATTCGCCGTGCCTTTGTAGAGTTCCAGGACGCGGACACACCCTCAAAATGCAACAAGGTCAGATGCCAGCACTGTGGCTTCGTGCGAGCGAAGAACACAACCAGGCAGATTGAGCATCTCCAGGAGTGTCAGGCCTACCTCAATTCGCCTGATGCGCAGGCACACCTTCTCGCAAGCCAGAGCAGCCAGGCAATGGTCGAGCCCAATGTCGCGCAAGGACCAAATGCTATACTGAACGGCCAGCAGCCAAACCCAAACCTCCAGGTCCACCGTCGTGGTCCCAATACGAAACGCGCTCGCGATGGGCAGCCCATTGCGCCCAACCCTATGCAGCAGCTCCACCAAGCTCCCTCGTTGACGAACCACCTCCTCTCAGTATGCTCTGGGCCCTTCGCGCGAGCAACACAGCAACCATTTCTCTCGCACGCTGGCTGCGGTTCGCTTGCTGCTGGGCCGTTGTCGCAATGGCTAGTCCAAGACGGACACTACTCGAGAGGTTACATACGCTTCGTAGGACAGCTGTTGGCGAAGATCCGGTTACCGCAGACGCAGAACTCACAGTTCCACCCTATGTATAGGACCATGGACCTGCTCATCTCAGCCCTGAACAATATGCGCCGCGAGATGCAGTTCTTCGAAATCACTGCGACCAAATATGACCTCACACTGGGCAACGAGTCGCCTTCACCTATCACACGCGCCCTTCTGGATCTCTTTGTAAGTGCTAGTAGCTCTAGTGCCTCTCTACTCGAGGGCATGGTTGTTCTGTGGGGCACTGAGCATGTACGTTTTCCATCCACCTTTTGGCTCCATACTGTGCGCTGATCATATAGTGCTACCGCTCTGCCTGGCAATACGCCGCATCCTTCAGCACCTCCCTTTCTACGCCCAGCAACGACAATCACATCGTAGCTCTCCATCAAGCCCTGATTCCGAATTGGACGTCGCCTGCATTCAGCAAATTCGTAGACGCTACACGTGCGCTTGTCGATGAGCTTGCCAACACTACCACAGCTCGCGATGGCAAGGAAGAGATGCAACGCTGCGACGAAATATTTCGCCAGATTTGCTGGCTGGAACAGCGCTTCTGGCCGGAGGTTGACGGCATGGGCGAGGAGGACGGTGCGCAGATTGCTCCTGGTCACATGGGTCCAATGGGCGCCGGCCTCGATAACGCGATGAGCAACAATGGAATTAGCAACAATCACATGGGCAATCAGAGCATGAACAATGGACCTCTGAACGCCGGTCGTATGAACAGCAATGCTATGAATAACAACATAGCCAACAACAGCAACATAAACGGGCCTATGGGGTCGCAGATCAATCGATCGAGTATGACCGGGCCCATGATGAGTGGACAAGGCATGGCCAACCAGAACATGACCGGTCAAGGAATGGGTGGCCCTGTGATGAGCGGCGATGATGGTACGCCTGGTAATGACGATGGTAGGAACAACTCCATGTTCTCAAATAACGGGCTCGAAGGTCAAGGTCCGTGATCTGATACTCGACAGAGTCCACGTCGGAGAATGAGCCAACCCCTCAGCCATCAAATGCGCATTCGATGAATGCCCAGTCGAATCTACCTGAGATGCCTCATGGCAACTCCTTCTGCCGCTTCGGCAACCAACCTTGCAATCACGTCCATTGCGCCGAACTCGAACGCCTTCACCAAGCGCAGCTGAGCATACGGCAGAACAGCATGCATCGGCCGCAGCCTACGTCCTGATACAATCGAACGATTGCATTACTTGGTTGTGATGACGGGACGAGGGTTTGCAAACAGGCGCTGGGAGATATCAGCCCTCGCAATGCACTTCTGTAATCATTTGCCTCATAAGCTGTACACCACAGGCCGGGCATTCTCTAGCAGAAAATTGACGCCATGTACGAAGCGTGGATCATAGGGATGCAGTTGATGTCAATGATAGCTACCAGCCGTTCATAAAGTGTGTAAGTATGAGAAAGGTTGTCAACAAATAGGCCATCTGCGTTTCTACGCTGCAAAGGTCCTCAATAATAAAAATTCTATTTCACCATTTAGTACCCATGCTTCCTTGACTTCCCTATTATTCATGAACGTTCAAGTCGTCCACCAACACCTGTGATCGTTCTTAGGAGCGGATGTTCTGTCGTGTCGGTACATTGAGCGATTGTGTACACTAAACGATTTCATTTTACTTAGAGAAGATCAAGATTTTTAAGAATATTGAATAATATAAATATCTTACTTCTAAAATATTTCAATATATCTCTACTGAATAGGGAGCTATACTACTCTAAAACACTTACATTTGCTCGTAAAATGCGGTTGTTGACTACACACGATCGTTGAGTGCACAGACACAGTTACGGCAGAACTCGAAGTGGGGTTCCCCGAACACAGTTGCAACAGAGCATCTCGACACTCATCTCAAAACCAACCGGATTCCGATAGAAAGCAACATTGGGGTTCGTCATGACAGACAGCGATCAAATGTTGCGAAAGGTGACTTGCTACGCTCCCCTCGATACAAGTGTGTCTCAATTTCGGACTTTGACCTTGTTGCCGGGCGATTCGTTGGACGATCCTGTCCAATGTAGGCTCAACATTCATTCTTTGAATGAATGCCCCCAATACCAAACTATTTCCTACGCCTGGGGAGATTCCTCAGATATGAAACAGATCCTTATTGATGGCGTTCAGCTCGCAATTCCCAGCAGCCTCGAAGCATGTCTTAGACACTTGCGCAGCTCCGAAAACGCCTTGTTAGACCTGTGGGCAGACGCTATATGCATTGATCAGACGAACATGGATGAGAGGGCCATTCAGGTTAGCAAAATGGGCGACATCTATAGGAGATGTACCTCAATGCTCATTTGGTTTGGTGTACCCAATCCACAGTTCGGCTCACGCAATCCGTTCGAGATGGTCTTGCACTGGGCAGAAAATAAGCATTTCCATGAGTACCCCGGATTTTCGATCTCGGAGGAAACTGGAGAGTGGGTGTTCCACGACAACCCTACCTACCAGCAAATGTTTGAGGTCTTTGCGTATTTCATCTCGAGGCCCTGGTGGTCAAGATTGTGGTGCGTCCAAGAAATAGCACTGTGTCCTGCTGCCACTGTCTTGATGGGAAATCATCGGATACCTTGGGCGTCCATTTTGACTGCACTGGAGAACTTTAACAATCACGCTCTGGATTGTTGTGCGAAAACTGGTCCCTTATTGCCCGCAAAGTACAACTACTTGTCCGATCATCTCTTGTTCCTCACGCAACAGTCTGATTTGGTAGAGATTGATTATGTTCTTCGCGGCTTCCGGCACAAGCTTTGTAAGGATCCAAGAGACAAGGTGTATGGTCTTCTGGGTTTGCTTTGGAAGAATCCGAATATCAAAGTGCGACCTGACTACACTTTGCCGATCCGGGAAGCATACCTACATGCTACGCAAGACATCATCTTGCAATCAGAAGGAGATCTGCAGTTCTTGACTGGCACTGGTCTTGGTTCAGATCACTACCAATTGCCATCCTGGATTCGAAACTTTGCGGCACCTTTGACTAATTTCGAAGCAAGTTTCGAACAGTCTCGGTACAAGCGATACCAATCCTACCGCGCGAGCGATGAAACAAAGGGAACTCTCGAGATAGTCGATAGCTCCACCTTGCACCTAACCGGCATATTCATTGACCGCATCAAGCACATAGGCGTGCCCATTCAAGATAGAGAGTGGAACCACACCTGGAAAATCATCCAGACCTGGGCCGAACTTGCCGACCTTCCGACTCTGGATCACCATCAAGATTATGCGCCTTTGCAAGAGTCTTTCTGGCGTACTGTCATGGCCGACGTTCTCCCCACACACACCGGCGCCGCGACGGCCTGGAACAGGACGAGCCTCCTACCAGACGTCCCACTCTCAACAATGCACGCTGGCATGATCGATTGTCTACGCCGAGAGGTTGACCCGCCAGCTACATCGGCTGTCGCGGCGTTTTGCGTGGCAACGTACGGCAGAGCCTTCTTTCTCACGGAGTCAGGTCACTTTGGACTCTGTTTCCCGCACTCCATGCCTGGCGATGAGGTTTGGGTGCTAGCTGGAGGGAAGGTGCCATTTGTGCTCCGCCGTCCTGATAACCCTGTCGAAATGGTTGAACGGACAGACAAAAGCCATCAAGACTTGAAGCTGGTTGGGGAGTGTTACTTACATGGGTTCATGGACGGAGAGGCTCTGCGCCAAGATGACGGTGACTTTGTGCCTGTTCATTTGATCTGAGGTACTCCCACCCTGTCATACTCTCCAGGTACAATTGATGCTCCAGTTTTGATACAAGTGCCCACTGAATAGAGGATGTCTGTAATGCCTAGATCTCATATTCATTATGTGGCTATATATCTATACCAATCTTTCCGCTTCGAGCATCGCAAATGTCGGTCTCTCAATATACTCATCCCAATACCCTCTACTCTTCCTCTCATCATCCGGTACAACAACATTCTTCCATTCAATCCCCAATCCCGCCTTTCTCGCGCACTCTTCATACACATCCCGTCGGAACTGATACACATCAAAACTGAACCCCTTCCCACCGCCAACAACCACTCGTGCTTTAATGCCTAGCACCTGGTGCGTCTCCGGGTCTGCGTATGCCGGATCCAGGACCAGGATATCTATACCGTAGAAACCAAGCCTCGGGATGTGCATGTTGGGATCGTGTGCGTCCGTAGTAAGGCCGACAAACCTTCCGCCTTGCTTCATCTGGTTCTCAATCACGCGGAACATATTCGTCAGCTCTGCCTCTGTGCCCGCGTAGTTGAGGAACCAGGCCGAGAAAACGAGATCAAAGCTTCCGTCGTCGTTAGAAGTTGAGAGCGGCCCGGGAATACTGCAATCTGCGATGCCAAAGTGCAGCGTAGGGAACTGGGAGGGTGGGTAGGTTGCGAGAGCACCAGATATCATGGTGGATGATATGTCATAGCCTGTTACGCTGGAGGCGCCTAGGGTATGGAGGAGGTGTGTGTATTTGCCTGTCCCGCACGCGAGGTCTAGAGGGTGGGTTAGAGGAGTCAGCGTTGGTCACGTATGCTCGAGGAGTAGAGTTATGGGTGTCTCTGTGTTGGGAAATTGAAGCAGTATTGGTTGTGAACTCTGAAAGCGACAAGTGTGAACTTGAGTTTCGAGTACTGGTGACAGGGATCGTAGATCATCCGTACCCAAAATGGGAAGATAGTCGAGCCAACCAACCCAGCATCATCTCAAAAGCGTTCACGCAGGCTGGAAGATCACACAGAAAAGGAAAAGATTGACAAGTCGTTAAAGCCAAAAGCTTCACATACCTAGGCATTTCTTCCCATCCGCCCCGTCCGCGCCCAGCGCAGCAAGGATGCTCGGCACTTCCGATTCTGCGGACGGTAACTCCTTGATCTTTAGATACTCCGTCCCAATCTGATCATATTGTGTATTCTGCGTGCTCTTCCTCTCCGCTCCGCTCGCTGTTCCTTCCGCCGCCCCTCCTGCCCCACTTTCCTTTCCATCCGCAGTTACGACCATGATGCCTGCAAATGAACGGCTCGGTTGTTTGATGGAATTGGATCTGCGCGGATCGTATGTAGCACGCTGCGAACGCCTAAGTGGTACCTTTGCAAACTAGGGAACAGGTGTTGGGAACAAGGTTTCAGAGATGTCCGGTGAGTCCAAACCAGAAGTGGGGCCTTTGAGAAAGTACCGCCACAGTAGCGCCGAATGCTGCTGTTCGTCCACGTTTCTTAACATGTGAGATGGATATAGATAAGCTAGGCTAGTACGCAGTAGTTGTTCTTGGATCTTCATGCGTACCGTACCTATGGGATTTTGAAAACCTATGCAGACGTGTGGAAGACATTCGCGATACTAAGATACCGCGGATGAACATGACGCTAGTTACGGTCGGAGAGTATGATGGGTTGTGCGACATTCCAATCGACTGTCTCATCATTGGAAGTCAGTCGGCTGAGCAGTTTTCCAATAAATCGGCAGTATAATTCTTGGATTTGACAGCAGTCGTACTTTCCTTCACGGGACCTCGGTCTGAACTGACATGTTTCTGGTAAAAACTTGGACAGCTACCTGCCTCCGTTTCAGGTTCCTGGTACGAGTCGAACACGGGCAACACGTCCTCAATAGAGCCGTAAGTATCTAACTTTACAAGATTGCTGCCAAGTCTTGGTATCGCTACGGAGGCCAAGTGCAACCAAGCTCTTGAAGGTCTCAGAATTAACAACGGGCTGGTATTGTTTCATCTTCCGCGTTCAGCAGCTCTATGGTAATCCGTTGAGAGTGTATCATCTTGAGGTGGGAGCCGGGCTACTATCTGCGAAGTTCGGTTCTGCGACCACTTCCGGCTAATCGAGGTGTGTTCTCCGCAAATGCACCGGTCGGTTTGTGTTGTCCGACATGATGCCGTGTTGACTAAAGTGATAAGTTGGTCTGATATAGGACGCACAAAAGTTATACAGGAGTTCAATTCAATGACTTCACCTCTACGAAGTAGCTATTAACAATCGTTTGAAGGATTTCGTTTAAGTTAAAACAAGAAAATGGTGAACTTGTTATGCTGACAGGGTTCGACCTGAATATTGAGGCAGCGTTTGTCGCACACCACATAGGCGAGCATCTGGGTAGAGATCCACGGCCGTGATGGAATCCAATATTTGGCATGAATGAAATGCTGAAAGCCTTGGAGGCAGGTGAAGTAATAAAGTCTGCAGAATGTTGTCATGTGCCTTGCATTGCAGAGGTTTCGGCTGAGAAGAGGTTGGATAGAACATCCACATACCCGGAAGGCTTCAGCCTTGATCAAGGTAGTGTACTTTCATTTGTGACTGGAATGTCTTGCGCATGCAGGTGAAAACACAACATAAAGAAAAAGGCTAGAAGCGCAATACGATACTGTGGTTAGGAAGTTCAAGTGATTAGTTAGCAAAACGCAGCTGTAAGGTGCAATAGACTGAAGAATCTAGTGAAGATGAAGCTCGTAGGATGGTGTGCGACAACGCAACACCAAAAGTACAGCGCAGGGTGACCTGTTAAAGTCCCGCTGAGCCACTTTTCAATTTCTGTTAAACAGTTGAGAGGCACGTTGTATTCCTTGAAGGATCCAACATTGCCCTTCGTAGTACGAGTGCGTTCCTTCTTAGGCAGCGTAGTTTGCGCGTGTACAGCTTCGACCATCGATAATTGCTCCGTGAGCGTCGTGATAAATGGTGCGGTTTGCGGCTAGGAGTACAGATAGTTGCTGTGGACGTTAACGCAGTGTAAGGCTCCGATCGGAGCGTTCAACTCGAATAATGATCTAACTACAGTGCAAGCTCGGTTGGTGATAAACGTAGCATATACTCTTCTGGTGAGAAAAGTAAGCATAGCGTAAGCGGCGAGATATCGTACTCAAGTGTGTCTAGCAGGTACGTCACAAGGAAGAGATGTTATGAGAAGTTGCTTGACTACAGGGTCTGGGGCATCCTCTCTTCCCCACACACTCTCTAGGATCTGTGGCGTGCTCCATACTTTCACAAATATCGGAACTCAATATGCAGCATTTTGGCGCCATCGTATAATAATTGGAACGCATCATGTGTATAACATCCGACCGAATGCTCAGGGATCCAGTGGCGGTCATTGGTTGCCTGGAGGATGAGGCTCCGTCGGAAGATGAAGAATCGGAGGTTCCACGAGACGAGGGTTGAGCACGCCTCCGCAATACCTGCAAGAGACCGTCCCGGCCGCGGCGATGCACTTGTGAACAGCCCAGAGGGGCAAGCTCTATGCCCAGAGGGGCAAGCTCTCTGGCATTACGGGTGGCGGCGCGCCATGTTGCTTCCTTCTATCCACCTTCGATGGCGCCGCACAATAAGCCGCAATGCAGGGTGCGGTCTTGGATTCGGTAGAATTCAGATGCCGATGAAAAAATGCGGTTCTATTGGTTGAAGAGTGGTAGAACCAAGGCCTGGGCAACTCCTTGACTTTAGCGCATCTTATCTCGGAGGTCCGAGGGAACTAATGTGCTCGTATTATCGGAGAAAGCAGCATTGAAGAGAATTGGTTGTGCTTCCGAGACTCTCCTTGTCCCCAGATTCGAGTTCAGCCTGCAAGTTCGGGGTCCCCGCGTTACGAATGAACCAGCGACCAAAGACTGGGTGCGCGCTAGAAGCAATATGCGTTCGATCAACATTTGAATCCATCAGCTTGCTCCGGTCTATTATCTTGAGGTTTCTGCGGGATTGTGATGCCAAGCTCTAAAACAGAACTGGTTGTTGATTTTTGTTGACAGCATGGTATCAAGCTGGGCATTGGATGAACCCCACACGAGTCATCGCGACCGGTCTGTCGACGCAAGTCTTAATAAACCATGTACGTGTTTGAGGCAAGGCTGGCACGGCTGACGGCCGTGGGCACTTTCCTCACTCTAGCTGCAGTGCGGCGCCCCCACAGGAACTCCACTGCCGCTCTTGCACGCCACTATTTCCCTCCGTTCTTCGCATCAGCTGAGCGGCTAGAGTCAGCCGGCATCCTTCACACCCCTAGAAACTGCCAAGACTCCTCCGTGTCTGCATCCGCAGACCTCAGGCCGCCGTCCCACATCGCACGATCTGTGGGCCGGTTGTTTCTCGTGCGCCGCACGCTTGAAACGACGTATTAGCGGACGAACGTTGATACCAAACACGAAAAAACTGGGCCCATTCCTCTGCTCGGTCCTCCTGCCTCCGGGGTGCGCGCATCCAGAACTTTGGGGTAAGAGCCTGAAGATCTTTCACCGGTCGTAAAACACTCACGAGGCCGCGATGAACTCAATCAAACGATGCGAGTCGCCAAAGTGAACGACGGGCGTTGGAAGAAGCCTACCCAAGGCCGCTCGGTGACGACTTTCCATCTCGGCCTGCACGCCACGAAAGGCTTCGTCCTGCTTGGCTGTCGTAAGTGATGGTCTCACACAAGCACTGCAAACCTGAGCGGGGCTACTGCCAATTTTGGTGGCGCACACCTCGGCGCACGCTTCTTCAGAAGAAAGGTAGTGCAAACAAATGCTTGAGCAGCGCCTCGCAGCTTGGTAAAGTGTTGCAGGATAACCGTTGTGTACGACAGAGATCATCAACTCTTGCGCACGTTCAGTGTTCCTGCACTGTACATATAGACTCTTAATTGAAACCCTGGGGAAAACTGCAGACAACGGTTTTTCTCCCCGTGGGGATGTAAGATCAGCGTGTGCGGCATTTCGACCCCAGCATTTCGGCCACGCACCATACGTCGAGGGTACCGCGGACGATAAGTGCACTTAACTCAATTCAGCTTAGAGGGTTACATTCATCAACACCAAAAGCCTGGGCAGCCTTGGTATATTCTTGGCTGTAAGCCACCAGATGCACAACGAAGTGCTGTCGTACAGTTGATTTTCGGCACGTCGATAGGATCGCTACGAGGCAAGATTCCCCGCTAGAGACATGCCGTGAAGAGACATATATTAGGCAGGCCTTGCCCTCCTTTTGGAATCCAGCATCTTGATCAGGCTCAGCTGTACTACCTCAACGAGCAGCTTCTCTTCCATCCTTTTTCCCAAGATCAAGCCAACTCGACAACATGGCAACAGTCTCTGGCAACAGGCCTGCCGATCCCCTGGCTAAGGGCACCTTCGCGACAGCAAAGCAAGCCTGGAGTGACCTCTTCAAGTGGGACCAACGTGTGGTTGTCAGGAACGAGTATGGCGAAGAGACCTGCGAGTGGCAGAAGCCCGAGCCTCTCAAGAACCCCATCAGCCTGCTTGCACAGCTGGGTTTGAAGGACTGGGCCTACTTCCTTGTTGGTTTCTTCGCCTGGACTGCCGATGCGTTCGACTTCCACGCGCTCTCTATCCAGACCACCAAGTTGGCTGATTACTACCAAAAGAGCAACACATCGATCACCACCGCCATCACATTGACACTGCTCCTCCGATCTGTCGGTGCTGCATTCTTCGGTTTGGCTGGTGACAAGTTTGGTCGCAAGTGGCCCATGGTCCTGAATATGATCATCCTGGGTCTTCTCCAGGTTGCCACCATTTACTGTGCCACCTTCAACCAGTTCTTGGCCGTCCGATCTCTCTTCGGTCTGTTCATGGGTGGTGTCTACGGTAACGCCATCGCTATGGCCCTTGAAAACTGCCCGTAAGTATTGTTGATACTCTCTATGCAACGCTTATGCTAACTTCCCCAGTGTCAACGCCCGTGGTCTCATGTCCGGTATCCTGCAGCAGGGTTACTCGTTCGGTTACGTTCTCGCAGCTTGCGCCAACCTTGGTGTTGGCGGTGAGACCAAGACCTGGAAGATTGTTTTCTGGGTCGGTGCTGCTTTCTCCATCGTCGTTGGTCTTGTCCGCATCTGCTTCCCCGAGTCCAAGCAATTCATTGCTGCGAAGAAGGAAGGCAAGCAGAACAAGGCTCCTGGCGCCTTCTGGGCGGAGACCAAGATCATGCTCAAGGCCGAGTGGCGCATGGTTGTCTACTGCATCTTCCTCATGACCTGGTTCAACTTCTACTCCCACACCAGCCAGGACTCCTACACCACTTTCATGAAGCAGCAAAAGCACCTCAGCTCTGCTGGTTCTACCCGCGCCTCCATCCTCATGAAGACTGGTGCATGCGTTGGTGGTACCATTCTCGGTTACGCATCGCAGTGGTTCGGTCGTCGTCGCACTATCATTTGCGCTGCTATCATGTCCGCTTTCCTCATCCCAGCTTGGATTCTGCCCACCACTGAGCGCGGTCTGTCTGCCTCTGGCTTCATGATCCAGTTCTTCGTCCAGGGTGCTTGGGGTGTCATTCCCATTCACCTTAACGAGCTGTCGCCCCCTGCTTTCCGCTCATCCTTTGTCGGTATCACATACCAGCTCGGAAACATGATCTCCTCGCCGTCCGCCCAGATTGTCAATGCCGCCGCTGAGTCCCTCATGATTAAAACCCACGGTGGCAAGAGCTCACCCGCTTACGGACCCGTCATGGGTGTTGCTACCGCCATCATCGCCATTGGCATTGCGGTTACCACTGCGCTCGGTCCTGAGAAGAAGGGTCGCCACTTTGAGGAGGCTGGCCCTATCGGTGCCAACCTTGAGCCCGCCAAGGACATCGAGACTGGTAGCATTGATGAGAAGGATGGTGCTCGCGCGGTTGAGACCATTGGCGAGAAGGAGATGAAGGCTTAGATGCAGTGTCGAGAACTCGCCCTGGCAGCCCAGGACGCCGAGCTACGATAAGAACGAGGAGTGAAAGATTACTGTTTAGTCGAATTATGATACCAGATGCATGATGCATGAGTTATGAATTCAAGTTGTACCCTTATCAAACCTTTTCTGCAATCGAGTCTGTGGCTGTGATGTAAAATTGTTGCACTCCGTCCTGTGCTTTATGTTCGCTGACTTATTTCTTGGTTAGTGGATTTCACTCCGCACGACAAACTTCTCTTTTTCCCGAAAACATCCTTACACGATCAGCAATAGGTTCCCATTCACCTTCCCTATAAACCTCTTTACATGTTTCCAACCCCTCTTTCGTGGTCTTCATCAATTCCACGTTGGCTCTTCTCCCGAGATCAGCTTCCGAGTGACATCTGAAGTTCAACAACGGCACCTCCGCGCTGTGTGACCCTGTACTCACCATTAAGACACCGCTCATGCGGGAGCTGATCCGGGCGACGTTACCATAAAAACGTGTCTCAGCCCCTTCCCAACGCCAGCATTTAGTAGGTTGCGTTTGTGTAATCACGATCTTGCACTAACCACCCGACCAATCAAAGGATCATTAATGAGATACTCGACCTGGTGTTCGTCTCCGCCTTACTGGGTCGTCTGTACCCCATTGCCTGCACTGGTATCTGGTTCATCCAACCTTTGTTCGGTCTAGTGTATTACACCAACGAAATTGGCTCATGGTGCTTGGAATGGAGATCTGTCTCTGGGTTACCACGAAGCCCCGCCAGCTTCCTAGATTCTGAATCATTTGATCGCTGGATGGTCTGCTGTTTACTCTTGGTAAATGAAGGAATTAATTTGCCTTTACTATCAGAAGTCGATTATAAGCGAGGATTTGTGTGGTGAGCCAACACAACGAGAAGATGTAAATTCAAGGGACAAAAGAGAGCACAATTGAGCAAATTATTATTGTGCAACGAGATAAAATGTTCGACATCTGATCTGAAAGGGAACAAAGACGACAGTGCCAGAAAATTAATGCAAAGGACTCTCAACAAAGCGACTTTATCAAGATTAAATCGGAACTTATCGAGCATCAACGCTTCTGAACCGTACTCGCAACAGTCTCCAAGCTCAACTCTCCTTTCCTCCCCCACCCTTTCTGCCCCTTACTAACATCCGGTCTAAACAGCTCATACATATGAAACCCCTTCTTATTCAACTCCTCTTCCTCACCCTTCCAGCTCGCCAGCGCATCATCAAAAGCATCTCTCACCCTATCATACTGCGCCTCCCCGAACTTCCTCCTCAGCGCGTCCTCCGCCCCAGACTTCCCCTTCTCTTCGCTCCCAACAACCGCCAATCCATCCTTGAGTCTGAGCTTGAAATGCATGATATCGATTTCATTAAGGTCCTTCTGCTTTTCCTTGACTTTCTCGTGCTTCTCTTGCTTTGCTTCTGAGTCGTCTTTCTCAGGGACGGTGCCTATCGAGCGGCCCTTGGCGACGGCGCATATCGAACTCACTGCTGATCCGGCGCTGAGGCATGATTCCCATGAGAGTTGGGGGTAGGTTAGATGTGCTACTGAGGCAGCCCATAACTGGAGGACTGGTGCACGGTTGATGATTATGGATTTACCATCACTGTCGCCGGTAGTAGGTTCATTCTTTAGCTTCGTTGATTTTGGTGGCGAGGCTTTGGTGCGCTTCGGTGATGGCTTGTTTTCAGTGTGCTCGGCATCAATGGATTTGCGTTTCCTTGAGGTGTTGGCTTTAGGTGCTGCCTTCTTTGGAGATGCTGTCTTCTTCTCTTTCAGCTTTGAGACGCTTTCCTTTGTGGCGAAGTCCTCGAGGTGAGCCTGGGCTGTTTTGCTGCGTGTTGAAACCATGGTCAATGAGGATCCCAAAATGGTAGTCTTGGCTTCGAATGTGTCTCAAGTTGTAACTACCATGCATATGCTGGTAAGCGGTTTGAAGCACCTGGCATCGAAGCGGCCGTCAGGCATGACGTCATATGCACGGGCCAATCGTTGGTGGGAAAGTTGAACATGCGCCCACTGGCAGTGAACGGGAAAGCGCAAAGACGGCCGGTAGTCATTCATGTATTCGTAAAATATGGTCTTAAAAACTCTGGGCTGATATCCATGCACGCCAAAAAGCTGAGGGTGTCACAACGCCATGCAATCATAAAGCACAACTCCTGCGCGCCTAGCGCTTTTTCCCTCCCATTAGGTTCCCGGCTTGCTTGTGCAAGTACTTCGTGCCTTCCTTCTTGATGATGGGCAATGCATATGCTGTGAACATGCTCAAAGCTTGCTTCTGCCACTCGGGCTGACCAGGTTTGCCGACATCTCTGTCCCCTCTGCGATCATAATCACGGTCGTCGTAACGGTCTCGTCGGTCTCTGTCGTCGCGCTTTGAACCGCTACGAGAATCGGCGAACATCTTGAAAAGGGCATCGTACGGTGTCGACTCCTTCCGGTCGTCTCTGCGGCGGTCGTCGCGGTAGCGGTCATCTCGACGGTCGTCACGGTAGCGGTCCTTTCGATCTCTGTCATCTCGGTGCCTATTGCGGTCCCTGTCGTCGTAACGATCTCTACTTCGGTCCCTGCTCCTGTCCCTATCGTCGCGCCGGCGACGGTCTCGGTCGTCGTAGTCGTTCTTATGGGGTCTGTTGTGCCTGTCGTCGCTCACATAGCCGCGGTTGTCGCGGCGGCGGTCGTCTCGGCGAGGGTGCTCATCGTAGGAATCGTATGTGTCGCGATCACGAGGACGGCGATCACGCTGTGTGTTGCTTCGTCGCGGTGGTTTTGCCGGTGGTACGTCGGAGTCTGACCCAGACGAGTACGATCGTCTCCTGCTTGGGCGCGGTCGATTGTCTGAGTTGCGGTGAGCATTACATCATGCGTTGACAGGGTTCGAATGCCTACCTCTTGGTGGGGGTGGCGCACCGTCTTCGTAGCGCTCTTTGTGTCGCCGTGGGTCTCCTCGATTGTCGTGGTAGTCGCGGTTATCTCGAGGGTCTTCTGTCGGGGTCTGAGGTGCCCATTTCGGCTTCCCGTCTTCGTAGCTATCGAAGCGGTAGCTGGGTTCCGCTGTGCCTGTTAGTACTCATGGCGTACAGACATTGGACTGCGAACTTACGACGTCGCGCAGGTGGGGAATCGTCACGTCTTCCCATGTTTGCGAAATGTTGAAACTTGTGGTTAGGTGCCAGTTGATAGTTGATAGTAATAGTAGGACCCTGGTTTTCTAAGCCTCAGTCTCACATGACGGCTGCGTCACGCCTCCAATCGGCGTGACCTTTAGCGCGCAATCGAAGCTTCTGTGGGCCAGCTCGAGAACACAGCAGGTGCGAGGGCGTTCCGATTAAGCGTGCCTCAGCGTGGCACACGGTGACTGGGCTGGAGGCTGTGCTGGGGTGAGTCGCCATCATTGTGCATGCGCCGCTCTTTTCGCCGCCTGGAAGGATCGCTGCCCACAAGCCACGCTTGGGAGGAGCAACCCACACGCACTGGCTGTAAGGCGAGAGCCGACTACTTCCCGGCAGATCGCAGCCATTTACCATGACGATCTGCGCCTGAAAGGAGGAATTTTATAGATTGCGCGGTGTGGTAGACTAACTAACTACGCAGTAAATTTGCAAACAACTTTGGTACATGGCGCGCAGGCAGCTGGTGTTGAGAGCAGTCACTGCCTGAAGAGGGTGGTCGGCATGACCGCGCCTCAGCTCAACAGGCATCACGACACTGCCCGATTGAGTCTGAGGCCGCGGCCAGCTGCGTTGTAGGATCACACAGCAGGTATAAACGTTCCTGAGAGCAGTAGTATTCACATGTTCCTCAGGAACCTACACTCGTCGCTCACGGGTGAGGAGGTTGCTCTTTCCTCCCTAATCGCTGGCTTGTTGACTACTTCTCTTAAGAGTCTGAACCTATCCACTAGAAGAATAGTTATATCTCTCGCTCCATACTTGTGAAGGTATCCTTGTGCTAGGTCATGACACTCTCCCGTGTATTGAAGTCGCTCAACTAGGTCCCAATACAACTTAACAACGAATACCACTACTTGCATTGAGCAAAGAGCGACTTGAGTTGTCAAGCGTGCAACACATCGAGTGTAGATCATCAGATAGCTCGCCTCATTTAGTGAGCGCATCATACCCTGGTGATTGTCAGTTGGGAAAGAGTACTAATGTTGCTAGATTTGGTTCATTACCGCTGACACTAGGGATTGCTTGTCAGTGCTTCTGGATCGTAGTTTATTACTATCGTTACTATACAACTGCACATTAGGTCTATATTCTCTTTCTCTGAAAGGCTTCAGTAGGTATGTAGATCACCCCCTGCGCCAACCAAGTCGCATCAAGGATGACCTGGATTTCCTCTGCATTAAGACCGGCAGATACGCAAAGAAACATCTGTGTCGAAGCCACTCACACTGTTAGTCTCGCGATACAGCAACCCTATACGCGATTGAGTTTCTCCAGAGCACTGCCGGGAATCAAACGAATCACTTTTGACGGCTACAGGCATCCGCGCTCCGGATTGGGTCCGACGCGGCTGCATACAACGCCCTCCCCACACAGGGAGACGCGCCGCTTTACCAACGTCGTATGAATTATAAGCGTGCTTATTGATTCACAATTTCAAAGAAGCAACAAAAGCAGCACACTTCAAAGTGTTAAGTAGGACAGATCAATTGATAAACTCCAAGACTATGCTGTGCGTACACGCTTTCAAATGCTCGCTTCAAGTAAGACGCTCGCTGAATCGCTTCTATCACCCTGCTACTGACTGCTCATGCCATCTAGGCCTTAGCAGCCTCAAGCAGCTTGGTGTGCTGCTCAGGGTGTGTCTTCTCAACGTTACCCTTTGCAACCTTCTTCATCATGAAGTTGCCATCGATGACAACATCCTCGCTCAGCTTGCCGCCTGCGACGCGCCACTTGCCAGCAATGGTCAAGATACCAACAGGAGGCTTAGCATTGACGAGGGAGTCGACGCCATCGGGGGTGTTGGTGAGGGTGAGCTTGTATGTTGTCTGTGATTGGTCAGAAAGTGAAGCTGTGAATAGAGACATGTGAGGATGACGTACCTGGCCAATGGGCTTCTTATCGGTGACAGAGTAGACTGCAGATGTGGCCTTGTCGCCAGACTCGAAGGAGTAGCTGACGAGTGCGGGGCAGAGGGTTTTAATCATAAGTTCGTGGTTGTGGAGGGCGGCGATGACGACGGCGGCGTCGACGCTGCCGATGGAAGTCTCGATGTGGGAGGTAGACATTTTGAAGTTGGAGTTTTGATTCAAAGTTTGAATGTTTGAAACTGTGGAGCTGAAGAGTTGTTGAAGCGATTTAAGCTATTGCTGTAATGTTGTAGGGTTGGTGAGATGAGCTGGTGTGATGGTCATTTTCAGCAGATGCACCGCCCATCTTATATACATGCCTGCCATCATCGCGAGATAAGATACCCAAACTCAATTCAAGCCCCCCTCAAACATGCTGCCCTGCATAATCCATCTTTGTCCTACTCGCCTAACCATAATAACATCAAATGCACTCTGTTCCTTACACATTGGTACAGGTCCGACGATCATCCGGTCGCCAAATTGGGAGCTAAGTCGTAAATAGCAGCCATCGAAACGCACCTTGTTGTTTCCGCGAGTAAGAAACGTCGGTGCGCGGGAGTCGTGCGTAGGCAATGCGAGGTATGATCTCAAGTCCTGACAGCAACTGCTTTGGTGCTACGAGGCACGACGATCAGCTAGCCGAACCACGTTGTCGTGAACTGTGGCTCTGGTGTTTCACGAGATCTTCGCCGTGCCAAAAATATTGGAAATTGAGACACCAGGGTGGGCTGACTGTCATTCCCAAACCGTGACAAGCAAGAAGACGCGACTGCGGCAGAGCTGACTGCGGCATGTTGTGGCTGCGCAATTGTCCCTACTGTCAGCACAATGTTGAATTCCACCGACAGCATTGACTGCGTCAAGATACATTCGCATGCATCGCATACACGGTCCTGTCAAGATGCTGACATACATGTCGGTACGGAGCTAATCTCCTGATGCCTGGGATTGGCGGTTCACAAACATGTTGATGCGAAGTGTTCGTGGTTTCGTTTCGCTGCTCGGATGTTTCATGGACGGCAAGCGGATTTGGGGAGCCGAAAAGCGCTAGATCGACACGTTAGCGTGACGATCAACGTCAGCCTTGCAGTCACATCTTCAACCAAGGCATCTTGTCGTTTTCTATCAGCAACAAATGATAGGATTCAGGGAACGTATATTTAGTGGGATTTTTGTGTGTTTGAAGCTGATACCTGGACACCTGGGCAGTGTTGCGCGTTTTGGCCAGCAGACCCAGGATATACTGGCAATGAACTCTATTTTTGTCTGATTCGAGAATCTCACAATGCTCCACTTCAGACACACTGACATCCCGGAGCCGTATGTCTGCCAGCTTTGTCTGGAGAGTGTCCCTGCAAGTATTCGACAAACTTCGCAGAAGCGACATTCCTCCACCATATCCGGATATGATTGACCGCCATTCTTATTGACCGAAACCTGAATGTCGTATGCCTCTCATTGCGAGCTATCTAACTGTCTTCGGTACAGATTGGGTCTGCATATGCACTCACGCCATGTCCCGACAGTACATATCAAGGTTTCAATAGTTTGGAGGCATAAAGTTCCAGTGAAGCTGCGATCGAGATCATCTAAGCGGACTCTAATACGACTGCTCTGATTCTGTACTTGTTTCGTCAAGATACTCGGACCTGCTCATCTGTATAAGCCGAGCCATTGGTAGTGAGGTATGCGATGCCTGAAGTCTATTGTCCCCGCGAATCCATCGCGGCTTCTAAGCCGGCAGCATAAGACCCATCATAATGATTGGCTGGCGGAGTGCACATTGTGCAGTGGCAGGACAAGTGGGGGTCAGCGCAACAAGGCATACTAATTATAGATGCTGTCCACTGCACTGATTGTGTCCAATCTATAATAACACAGTGGCACGTAATGCGCTGTGAGCATTCTTACTCACTGCGAATGTGTTTGTTTGAGCTACAATTGCGTCCAGAGTATCAGTCTTACGACGTCCAGACGTAACATCTGAGGCGGGAGGGCAAGCAAGTGTAAGCGCTCGCGTGGGCCCAACGCTCCACACTCGTAATCATCGCATCACATCATTGGATGCATGAGAAGTAAAGCACGAGCGGCGCAGAGAAGGAAAGAACGTATCCGTATTCAAAAGCGAACGCCATAGCGATGAGGGGGTATATCCAAAATTCAAAACTCCCCAAGCGGACGTAGTCAGCATAATCATGGGTTCATACAGCGATGGGTGGTGAGCCAAAGGCAAAATCATCGTCGTCATCAAAGAAAGAACTAGCCTCTTGTGTAGACATCCCGAAGTCGCAGAACTGTTTTGAGGTCGTAGTTGTGGTCGTGGGTAAGGAGGGAGATGCGAGTCGTGACGACGGCAAGCAGACTTTCTTTGCAGGCGGTACGGATTTAAGGGCCGGCGCCATCTGCCTCTTGGACTCTGGTTGCAGCGACTTTTGTGAGCGGACTGAGACAGCCGGGATGCCGTTTGATTCTGAGTCGATTCTGCGTATGTTTGCGGTCCTTGAGAGTGGTCCAGGTCGGACTGAAGGCGGGTACCTGATGGTCGCGACGGGTGGAGCAAACTTGATACCTACTGTAGCCGTTGTGGTTTTGCTGCCTTTTAGTGCTTTTGCGGTTACAAGTTGGACCTGCGGCTCATCATCCAGGTCGTCTAGTGAGAAGTCAAGATCTTGAGTCGAGAGTGGTGGTATAGATTCGGTCATTGGTGGTGACTGTGTAATGGCGTTTGACACCGATGATTTCGGCGTGGTTTCTGCTGAGAGTTCGCGTGCAATCTGCGTGCCAGTCTCAAGGAAGTCGTCCCACCCATCTAGCGCGAACAGACTTGGTGCGGTAGGCTGCACGGCCACAGAAAGTTTTGGCAACATCGACGCTCTCCCCTTCGAGGCTGGGAGCCCGGGCATCTTGAACCCAGGATTTGAGCTTACTTGAGGTTTCGGCTTGGTGGCAGGTGGATTTGGCCTCTTAACGACGACCGGCGACCGCAGTCTCCCGTTAATCGAAGGTAGCTTGAAATTAGCCTGTGCAACATCTCGTGGGAGATCCGTCCGTACATAGTCGGTCGCGACACGAACAGGATACTGTATCCTCGTGAAGGGGAACTTGTCCTCGTTGCGGTATTTCGCTGGGAAGGGTACACGAGTGATAACAGTTTTGGTACCCGCAAGCTGGCCGTCAAGCGTGAGGCATTCCAAACGCTCATTTCCCACTCGCAAGATTTGCACATGCTGGCTCTTAGACAGCTGGCTGCTAGTGTTTAGGTCTCTGAGGCATACGAGTACGCATCCCACTTTGATCCTCAGTCGGTGTGGAGGCAGCCCTACGGGGTTGAGTTTGTAAAGCAAGCCGTGTGCAGGCGCCCAGTCTGATTCACTCGTAGCTATATCCTGCGACAATAGCTCAATAATCTCGCCTGGCAACTTCTCCAGTGATGACTCCACCGCTCTATTCACTGGCCCGTGGGTGCGTGTGAACACAACATCCTCCCTTACAGTGTCGCCTTTTGGTGTTGCTTGCGATAAACCTTGCGCAACTGGGGCTTTCGGTGGGCGCTGATTCTTTCTAGGAGTCTGATCCTGGGATGTAGGTGGCGCCGTTGCAGGACGTGGTGGAACAGATATCGATTCGTTCGCATGCTCTTCGACCGGATCTGACACCACCAAATCATGTACCTGGAGCAGACTATCGTCGTCCAAATCGTCATCCACCCAGCTTCCTCCGTCTTGTACATTCGAGATTGGCAAGTCTAGCATTGCGTCGTCCATATCTTCGTCATCATCGAAGGGATCCTTTTCAATATCCTGCGCGATAACCTCCAACTTTCTCGCTAGTTCCTCCTCCCTCCGCGTATCTTCTCTCCTCCTCCGCTCTTCCTCTTGCTTCTTCTTATTGACACCAAGAAACGCTTCCATCCCCTTCTTCAAATTGGCCTGCGTATGGCTATATCCAATCAGCTGAGTCGCCAAGCCAACACCAAGTTGCTGTCGCGCTGCCTTCTCCTTGCGCTCTCTCTCCTCACGATTCTCTTTCGCAAGCTTCCGGCGCTTCTCGGCTTCGCGCTCGCGCGCCGCGCGCTGTTCGAGCTCATAGCCGCGCTGCAGTTGCTTATGAGTGCGTTCGGAGATCGCGGGACCGTTCTTCTTATAGGCCTTCTTGACTTCAGTCGATGTCTGTGCGGTGTGGTTCGGTGGCATGACGGTGCATCATTGAGGTGTGCAGGGGTGACGAGTGGTGAAGCTCGTGCGCGGAGGGCAAGCGTGTTTAGCGCTAAGGCCTTGGCGAACACGAAAACACGTGATCGTGTCCTTCATCGCTACATCGCAGTGGGGGCAAGGAATAGTGGTTGTTGAAAATGCTTGCAGATTGATCATCTAACCACAAAATTGCTACTATTATTACAGGTCATTGGAAAATTGGTAATCCGCTGGAAGAATTGCGCCAATAAAACGCATCTTGGATGCATTGCTACTTCATGCGGCACGCCTAGGGAGGGTTCATCAAGCAAAGCCATACATATAACACGAGCGTACGTTGGAATCCATAGTTGGGGTTGACAGTTTGGAAGTGATTTCTAACTCAAGTCTTGGGCAATACCCGCTCTATCACTGCGACCTTCGTCACTCAGCACAACAATAGCTCCATTCATACTGAGCTCTCCAATATCGAAACAACATCTCGCGCTCAGATACAGTATTCCCTGTCCTTTGCCCCCAATATGTGCACCATTCATCACACACCAGCATTCTCACTACACCACTCATCCTGCGCCCGTTTGCCACTGCAAGCTGAATGATTCGATCATAACAGATTCGACACCATCCTTGTGCTTATTGCGGCTGACGCTGATCCTCCAGGCGGCTTAAAGATGGACCATGAAATGGTGGTGCAGTGTGAGTATGGTTGTGCTTGACGCAACCTTCCAACAGTGTCCTCAATAAGAGGATCACTAAATACTGCGTGAAAACCCGGACCTGATTGCGATATTTTCCATGATGTCAGAAGGCCTTCTTTGATCCAATCCTTGTGTGTACCGCGTCTTTTATTCGACTAAAGCCTCGACTGTTGCTTCAGTACACTGAATAGAGTTCCTGTGCCAATGCTTCTGGGACTGCTTATTTTCTGACTTGCTGCAATTATTCTGTTGAAAATGTCGGTCGTTGGCAGACCAAGGTATACGCAGGAGCGGGAATGCTGTAATCCATAGACAGGGTACTCCATGGCATAAGCGATGCAACCTTAGGGTTCTGGTGCTGCAGTCCCGGCTGCGTCATCGCTGCGGTTGTTCGTGTTCACGGCAGTAGCAGATCTGGCCTTGACTTTGGCCTTTCGTCTTGTCGGAGCCTTCACGTTTGATCCAGCCTTATGCCTTTTCCCAGGTGAGGCCGGTGGCTCGACACCGTCCTCGACATCTTGGATTGCTCGCTTCCCGCGTTTGGCCTTGGAGACTGGCTTGGGTGCAACAGCCGACTCAGCCAGGGACTTCTTGGCCCGAGTCTTTGGAGGTGCAACCGAGCCGTCGTCGGTCGTCTCGGATGGAGTGTCAACATCCGGCTCTCCAGCTGCTTCATCCGAGTCGGCTTCATGGTCATCGCTCGTGCGTGCAGGTTCAGTTGCAGTCTTCCTCTGCTTCTTCCTGGGTCGGGCAGGCTGTGATTGTGTCTCGGTCGCTTCAGCTGGCTTGGGGTCGACGTCTGACCCAGCATCTTCATCATCGCGCTTGCGCTTCGGAGCATTCTGGTCCTTGCCTGCCTTGTGCTCGCTCAGTGTCGCTCGCTTGTCACGGTTCGATTTGTTGTTCCCGTATATGCGCTCAAAGACAGTGTGTGGGCATCCGACAACTTCTTGCAAGCGGTTACCCTTGATGAGGTCCTCGCAAGTCGACTTCGATACCTGAAGCACAGCTCGAATAAGCGTAATACGCTCAGCGAAAGTGAATGACATGCTGTAGTAGACGTCGTCACGCAGTTTAGGCTCGGACAGTGGTTCAACCCAACCTTGCTGGTGAACGTCAATCGCCAATTCCGACAGACGCCACGCAACCGCTTCTAAGGCTGGAGCTGCATAGAAATTGGCACCATCAGCCCAGCGGTTCTGAAAGGACTGGCTGTCCTTCTGCTCGTTGGTCTTCAAGCAGTTCTTGTTGTTCTTGATATCGCTCAAGAGCTCGATGACCAGATTTTCCCTCGCAGCGTGTGTGGTGGGAATCGTACTATCATTCACTGGGGGATCCCAGTAAGTGATGTTATTGTACGCATTTGCACCTAAGATGCTGCTGAAGTACAGACCATTGGGCGCAGGTAGTAGTGGCTGCACTGCAGGCTTGCTGTTCTCCCATTCGGTGAGTTTTTGAGCTGCCTCTTGCAATTTAGCCATCACCGCCATGATCTCAGGATACTTTGAATGCTGCCTACGCACCCACTTCTTCTTCTTCTCAGTACCAGCTGGGGTCGAGGCCGGCGCGGGCGTAGCTTTCGTGGCGGCGGGCGCCTTCCTTGTTGCACGCTTCTTAGCCCGTGGTGGTTGAGCGTTGTTGTACTCGCCGTCCGCTTCTGGAAGGGTTCGAGTTTCTGCTTGGGTGAAGTTGTTGTCCAGTAGTGATGTGGCCCGCCCAGCCTCTACCTGCTGATTCGCGGGAGGCGGCGTGTTCTGCTCGTGAGCAGGAACATTCTGACCATAATCAGTACCGGCTAGTGGCTCGTGAAACTCGAATTGCTGTTGGTTTGCTGGAACTACGCCTTCTTGGTAGAAATTCCCTTGGGGCCCTCCATGCTCGACATATGTTGGCCAAGGATCAAGTGCACCCACTGCAAAGCCATGAACCGCATCGGTGAGAGGAAAAGCGGCGTGTTCCTGGCGGCGGTAGTTGTCGCCAACATAGTGGTTGAAGAAGACGTTGCTTGCTCGAGTGGGGTTCTCTGGCGCTGCTATTGGTGTCTCATCAAAAGCATCTACGCCTCCTAAGCCCATGTTTGCGTTGGGAACTGTAATGTACCAAGGCACTTCCAAACCTTGGGAGCCGCTTCCATTGCCATACGGGACGCCTCCAAAGTAATTCGGAGTATCGACGTTCTGTAGAGGTTCTTGACCTAGTGTGGGGTACCACTGGTCCAGCTGAAGGCTGTTGCCAAAGAGATCGGCCTGCGGAGCACGGGGTGAGACGTGTGGAAGACTATAGTTTGGGCTATAGTATTGGGTGAATGTGTGCCCCATGCCCATGTTGTTGCTCACATGGTCGAGAGGAGCGAACTCGAGTCCATCTTGGGGGCCCTGGAAACCCATGTACGCGTTGCTGTTTGCGCCTGGGCGCAATACAGTTGGGTCAGGCGCAGCTGAAGGGCCTGGGTAATCCGTGAGGTTGTCATCCCCATCGGATTGCTGGTCAAAGGAAGGAAGGCTGCTCTCGGGGCGCTGATATCCAGACATGGTAGAAGAGATGAGGTTGATATACAAGGTCGAAGAAGTTGTAAGGAGTGAGGGATGTGATATAAAACTGCAATTGCTGTTCAAATGAGTGTGGTTGATGGTTGATAATGGCAGTTGAGTGTATAAGAAATAATAGTACCAACCTGATGAAGCCTTTCATACTCAAGGTGCACCGAAGTATCGCACTAGTGGGCTTAGCGGCTCTCGAGGGTGAATGGACGCCATGGGGCAAGCTTTCCTTGGCCAAAGCTGCGCTCCTGCACTCTTTCCCACGACAATCCTTCCCCTTCCGGATGAAGTGGATCTGTTCGAAGGAAGGAAGTTGACGTTGCTGTCTATTTGCTGCCAGCTGATTGGCCACGGCTACCTAGGTAGGTGAGGGAAAGAGCTCTTCGGTGCTGAGCGCGAAGGCACGGTCCTTGTTGCTGGTGCTGCTGCAGGACGTGAACGGCGCGCGTGAGCAAAACAATTCACTCCCGTCCAAGAAATAACCTTTCACTAGCCCAGGTTGCATCATCGTGCTGGAGTAGCTCTTGGTCGAGTACGAAGCTGCGCCATCCTCGATGTTTCACTACAGAAGCTGTGTGAAGCCAGATAGAAGACAAAAAGAACTTTCACCAACATAATGTGATGCTGGCTGTGTGTTTCCTTGCCCTTGTAATGTATTCAGGGGTACGAGGTAGAATATATGTAAGAATTTTCAGGATTAGCCGTAGCACTGTTTTGAAACACAGTATATTGACATCACTGTACGTGGTGGAGCTATCCCATACAGCTCTGAGATCCCACAGCCTAGCAGACTGGAAAACAGTGGAAACGTGAGGATTTTATACATCACTGTGGGGGAGTGCGTGATCAACAACATATTGTTGGCTCTGGACGTATTAGTTCACCTCTGTTTCGAGGGCGTGACCAGTTGGATCTTCTGAACTCTAGTTTGATAGGGTCATCTGGTTTCCAAAACAATTAAGTGTTCAAACCTTGCGAATACACTGTCAGTAGGTCGCCAGAGTAGCGAGATCTAACCAACGATAAGTCCCTCAAGCCCACGATCAAAGGCATCTGCACCCGTAGCCGTGTGGCTAGTTGGAGATTGTGGACCGAAAAATCAGAAAACGTGAAACCAGGTCTTCTGCTTCGCAGTAAACTACTACATGCAGACATATTTGTTTGGAAACACATGGGGTCAGCGTAGACACTGGGTAGGTGGTCCACGCTTGCTCCACGCTTGCTCCATGCTCCAGGATCCGTTGCAGAACGCAATCCATCCCGAGCGCTAATGTTAAGCTATTAGCTGAGCAGGTTGAAAACAAAAATGTCTATTGAAGATGACGTTGATGAGATCTTCAACAACCAAAAACAGTTTTGTTGTGCTTGAAAAATATACTAACAGGTGCAGTATCTTAGGTATCAAACCTCATATGTTATGAACCTCGCAGCGATCGATGCCGAGCTGGACTGAGTACTATACTCCTACGTTTTATCTCTACGAAAAAGAGACTGGCTCTTGGAGCGTGCGGCCCCATGCGCAGACGCGGGTGAGTAAGTATTACAGGAACACAGCTTCTTCGTGTCTTGTCCCAGCACAGACTGACTTGAGCAGGCATCCGCAGCTTTATTTCGCAGACCTTGTTCTTCTAGCCTTTTATTTTAAGCTCAACGCACTTGAGAACAGGCCTGGTCGAGAATCTTGAGATGTACAACAAAGTAAAAGTACACTGGAGTCTGGTTCGAGTATACGAGGTAGGTCGCTGTGGTATGGATACGATAATAATTGTAGAGTTCTCAAGGACCAACTGTCCGTAAATGGTGCCGACCCGAAACCGCTGGTGCTCCTCTGCGAGTGCTCCTCTACGAGCAGAGTCAGCAAACATTGGAAATTGTTTCTGTACTGTGGTGTGACCGCACCTCCCGTGAGTCGTTATCAAGACACAAATGCTGCAAACTAGGTGCAGAGGACATCGAGGCCAAGGAGACGAGTGAATCAAGCGCAAAGCGAAGGCAGGTGATGGCTTGATCACTGAGTACTCGGTCAAAGTGAGAAGACCACATGCGCAGCGTGCAAGCCAAGTAGTCATGGGGTCGATACGACATGGCGGATGTGCAGTAGAGCGTGACTGAAGCAGCAAAAACGTTTGCGAATGTTTGGTGCATCGATAATGGCCGAGTGAGCTCGTCTCGTGGAGCTGTCGAGAAACCCAGGATAATATTCAGAAAAGAAGTGGATGGCGACTCGAGATACCTGAGATGTTGCCTTTATTGCATTTGAGGGCGGATGGGCAGGTTGCGGGAGCATGCATTAATGCAGCGCTCTCCTTCTTATCGCTCAGCAGCGCCCAGCACTGTCATCATTAGTGCAATTTTGTCGTAGCCGCGTCGTGATGTATTTGAGGGGCCGTGGTGACATTTCGAGTGGTGATGTAGAATGTGCTGGTCTTTGATGGTGGCAGAGCAATGCATTTCGAACAAAGAAGCCCGAGCGACGTGAGACGCCATTGATGAAGCGCCCAGTACGCCATCTGCCAAACCTACACTGACGAAGTCAAGTGCACGCGAAACAGGAGGTAAGAAGGAGTCGTAACTCATCTCATTCGTAGTTGCTAAGTCCAAAGTCCTCCCAAGCCCATCTTCTCCAATATGCCCACTAGATCCTTATCCACTATCTTATCCCACCCTCGCTCCGGCCCCCAAGCGAGCCTCTTCTGGTTGAGCTTCGCTTCGTCCAGCAAGCCCTTCAGCAGCGGGCTGCTCTTACTCACACTAGGATACGCATCAAATTCGACCTCGCCCACTGAGGGAATCTGCGCTAGTAAAGCCCTTAACAGACCTACGCAATACTCCGTATAGAATGTCTTCTCGCCTGTCCTGAAGCCCTCGAAGATCTCACTCGACGCTGGATCAATCTCAACAAATATTCTCAGCTTGTACGCCTTCGTCACAGCAGCAAGGCCAAGCCGGCTATCCACGACCCATCCTTTCGGTGGGCGCGTGAAGCCTGGCCCTAGCCGTAGTTCTACCCTTGTTATGAGCCCGCGGTATTTGCGCGGTAGACGCGCGAAGAGCGGGTACTTCGCGTTGATGTAGCGACCGTGAATGGGAAAGAGGCGGAATGTATTACGGCCGTAGAATACGCGGGAGGCTTCGTCGTGCATGCGGTGGCATGTGTAGAACATGCGAAGAGAAGGTGCTACGGTGCGGTGGTTCGTGGGATCGAGATCCATCGTCTTCGGGAAGGTGAGCAGCAACTCGTACACCCGGAGGCGTAGCTCATACGGTAGATCGAAGAAGCGAAAGGGCTTGCGATCCAGGTCTTCGGTGATCGAAGCAACATCGTCGTACTCGTCCTCAATGCGGACCGCATTCATCTGCGCAATGAGTGCGTCAATTTCCTTCGTCCTGCGCCGCACCATTGGGGCCTCTTTGCGGCGCACCATCGTGGCGGTTCACACACGCAAACAGCGTTCTCAGTCTTTCGACACTGGTTCACGCATACATCGTGTCTCGTGGCGCCGGTGCAATTATAGAGTCTGCGAAGTGCGCAGTGCAAAGCCTGAAGGGTGTTGTACGGTATGTCTCGGAGCTACGGGACCATCAGCGCATTGATTGTGCGCAGGGGTTCTTGGGAGCAAAGATTCGATCTCCCCAAAGCTATATCAACGCCAAATTCATAAAATAGGAAGTTTGATGTCAAATTGCTTGGGTGCAACTTTCTATATGAAGAAAGGAAGTGGCGGCGGCAATCGACGAAGTTTTGATGGGAGCTTGTTTAGTCAGCAGCGCTAAGATGTGGAGCCGAGGCTGCCGAAAGTGGGTCAACTTTGATCGGTGTTACGCTGTTCTCGGCTTCGTTCATGCTTCACTAAAACTTGAATTCAAGCGTAGACAGCGACACTGTGGTATAGAGACTTGGTGACAGTATGCGTTCGATTTATGACACATTGAGCGCATAGCTACGGTGATGCACAAACGTTTCGTGCACCTCACACCGGATATCCATCGAACGTAATGATCGAATCAACCAAACAGGAATCTTCGACTCACTTCATCCGAGGCCTAGCAGTCTAAGCTGCCACATCCACAGCCATACTGCCCATGAAGAGTCTTAATCTGGCACAATCCAGCAACAAATGTCTCCAAACAAAATCAGTATCTATGCGTAGATCACTGAGAGAACCAGTCCACCGACGGGATACTAAGAGGCTAGAGCACTGGTGTGCGTCCTAAGACGGTATGAAGCTTGTGCGTGTTTATGGCCGAGGAGAGGGTTGATTATCTGTATCATTTCGCTGGATCTGTGTGGGCACTAAGGGGTCAGCACATGGGCAAGGACAGATAATGCGGAGTTGATACAATGTCCAATACACTGGGATCTTGTTAAGAATTGTGAGTGAATCCCGTACTCTAACATGGTCTTGACTAGGATTTTGTTCTTGTATATTTTCAGACGTCTATATGCTCGTTTGCCTCTGTTGATCGAGGCACGCCGTCAGTGCTCCATCGATGCTCAAGCATGCCGCAATGGCATGCTTTGTCCCCGATGATGCGTTTTCCTTTCGTGAGATGATCTGTCCGAATCATTTGATTCATGCTGGTACTTGGATAGGAAAGCCTAGATGTACTGGCGGCGTGTGTATCGTTTGACAAAGCTCCCAACTTGAATAGTGAGAAATTGTTACTGTCGGGAATATCTTGATCGGATATGAAAGGTGAGGTGTCACTCGTTTGTATCGATGAGGCGATGCGGTCACTCCTTGGTCATGATCATTGTTGATTCCTGTTTTCTGCATGAGAGAACGAGGTTGGGCAGCGAATTACTACTGATAAAGCTTTAAAAAATCAAGAACAATGACCGATAACGATAGATTTTGGTGAGGTGTATATTATCCCAAAGTTTCAGGTTTCTCGGGAATTGCTGTCTTGAGATGTGAAGTGTGAGCGTTAAAGGGTGAACGTGGCGGAGGGGGCGCTATGACGTAACTAGCGCCACACGTTCCAACATCGCAATGCAGTCCTCGAAGCTCACGATGTGAACCTCCTTCACATCACATACAAATTATTCATGGCGCTACCTCTAGGAATCTTCCTTGGTGGCTGTGTCATTGCGATTCCGGTAGTGACAGGCGTCGCGGAGGGTGTTGAGTACCAAAAGAAACAAAATGAGGAAGCTGCCAACGAAACGCGCATGATCAAGTTCAACTTGCTTGTCAACTGCGACTCGAAGGACCCCATCGCCAAGGAAGAAATCGACTATGGAACTGTCATATTGCGCCATGACAAAGCCTGGGTCGTGCCGCGTGATGACGAGGGGAAACCTTTACCTCCGGACGACAGTAAAGAGATGAAACCGCCAATGCATGCTTTTGCTGGCTTCTACATCCAGTATCCGGATGAATCAAGGTGCCCACCAGAGCGAGGTTTAGTCAGTACGATCAGTGATGATCCGCCAATGTTGAACTGGGTCTATTGCGACAAGGCCACGTATGAGCTCAAGTACAGCAATCGCAGTGGGTCTATCGAACACATTGTCGGCGAATGGGATTGGACTCAAGACGAACGAATGATGCTCTTCGATGGCTGGGAAGGCTTCGTCGCGATCGATGAGTGGGATGGCGCTGATGAAGACGAATCGACACCATGGGGAAGAGAAGGATTACGTTGGGCGTTGTATTTTGATCTGGAAGATAATGGACTGAAAAATCGAAGGAAGGGCAGGGACATGTTTGAAGTTGCCCTCGAAAGGAAAATTCAGAGCGCTGAAGATCAGCTGAAGCAGCTGGAAGAGGCGGAGAAGAAAATGCAGGTCAAGAGCCGAGGTGGCCTGAGCACGCAGTTCTCAGCGCCGGCAAAGGAGCGGTCTAAGGAGTGGGAGAAGAAGTTTGGAGAAGGCGCGAGACGTAAAAGCGATGTGTCTACATGATATGAACCGGAAATGCCTCTACCGGGGTCGGAAAAGCTCAACTCGGTGGGCCTCAACAAGCCACAGATTATGGATAAAACGCCAGAAGCAATGGAAAGGCCACACCGATAGCATCCTTTAAAACCTAAGAGCCGGCGATGCCCCTTCTGGCCCAACATCAGCGATCCCCCTCCGCGCGATGAAGCCTTACAGCTATGTTGACCGCCATCAACAGAAACGTGCCAATCACGGCAGGTGTGCTTGTGAACGAGAGGCACCAGACGTGTCGACTCATCTGTTTAATCAGGTCTCGAGTGGGCTCATCCTCGATGAAATAGGGATTGTCGTCATGTACGCGCTGTAGCTCTGGTATGCACCGTGTCTAGTACATGAGCCGTCACTGGTGTCTGATCTGTAGCTGCTCTCTGGGAGGTGATTAGTGCTAGAGTTTACTTTGCCATCAGACTCATAGAGCAAAGCTCGTATTTACCATGCATATTCATTCAAACGTTATCCCCACGTCACAGATCGAATCATTCATCGTCCCGTGCACTGTTCTGGAGAAAGGAATGTAATGACCATGTTCAAGCCATTGCAAGTCTCATAATATTGATCAAATCGTAAGTAGAACGACTATCAGTTGAGAAGTGAGCTTTGCGAGAGTCTTCAAGAGAGGACGAGTTGGCTCGATACGGTTAGGTCGGTTCAGCGGTACTAGTTCATTTCTGGGTACAACTTGGCAGCATCTGATCTTCATCTCCAATTTATCGATAAGTTCCGTTGCGTGTCTATCTGTCGGTGTACTCTGAGCTATCTTCGAGGAATTCAAAATCGAACGTGAATAACCCTTACTTCCTGTGTCGTCATTGCGTCGCCGCGTTGCGTGACGTCCATAAATTGCGGGGGCTGGATGTACCTCACCTGGACCTCAGCCACCGCGTCTTCGCCCATCAGGATAACATTCGTCGCTTTTTTGCATCGATATACTTGTTGAGATACACACCATCATCAATAGCTTTCCTGCTCCTAATCAGCCATGGGGAAGCTCTCCTCGGAAGGTTTACCAACGTATGATGATGCTACAATGGCATCTACGCCACGCCCGTGGCTGCACCGCCGGCAGAAGCGCAGAATGTTCCGCATCATAGGGGCGACAGCTTTGATATATCTCGCCTATACAACGCTCAAAATCGCCAACAACACTGAACGCCCTGTCAGCACGCTCTCTATTACAAAGCTGGAGGAAGACCTTGGCTTTTGTTCTAGCTTAAGACGGCAGCCCGTTGAGTCAAGCGCACATCGCGAACACAACAAGCGTTGGGTCAAGTCGACCAAACCAGTCCTAATTCGCAATGCCACGATCTGGACCGGAGAGGCGGCTGCAGGTACATCTGAAGAGGATGCAAGAGCTGGGAAGGGCTGGGGTTGGGTTGTATCAGATGTGTTCATGGACAAAGGCCTTATTATCAGCGTCCAGCCAAAAATCAATGCTCAAGATCTGCCGCATAAAACCGAAATCTTCGATGCAAGAGGCCGCCAACTGACTGCTGGCATTGTGGACATGCATAGCCATGCCGGGTTGGAGAGCCTCGGTAATCTCCAAAGCGACGACAATGAGCTGTCTTCGGATATCACTCCATATGTGCGTTCTCTCGATGGCATCGACCCCCTCCAGCCCGAATTTGAATACATCAAGTCCGGTGGCGTTACCACGTCGCTCTTCCTTCCCGGAAGCGGCAATAATATCGGTGGCGAAGCCTTCGTGCTCAAGTTTGCAGTTGGTCCAAAGAATGGCCGCACAGAGATCAGCCAGCAAGATCTTTTCGCAGACCCAGACAGAAACTGGCGATACCTGAAGATGGCATGTGGCGAAAACCCTAAGCGAGTCTACGGCAAAGTTGGTGAGCGCGGCCCCTTCAGCAGACTTGGTGAAGCGTGGGAGTTTCGACACGCGCTTGAGCAAGCTAGGGCATACGTGCAGGAGCAAGACGATTGGTGTGCCAAGGCCGATGCTGTTGGTGTTGACAAAATGGACTCATACCTGCGACAAGATCTACAGTGGGAGACTCTTGGTGCCGTGCTGAGAGGTCAGGTTCGAGTGAACACGCACTGCTACACAATTCCAGACTTGGAAGCCCTTGTTCGACACACTAATGAATTCAAGTTTCGAGTGTATGCCTTCCATCACGCACACCAGACGTACCTTGTACCCGAGGTTCTCAAACGCACATATGGTGGGACGCCGGCCGCTGCACTCTTTGCTGACAATAGTAAGTATTGACCTCCACTCGCGCCATGATACCCAAAGTCCTCCCAAAGTTGACGCTTACAACCTTTCATAGTGTACTACAAAGTCGAAGCCTATACTGCGTCCGAGCGCGCCGGTGCAATACTCTATGCGCACAACATAACTCCAACTTATGTCTCAGACAACCCCGTCCTAAATTCACAACATGTGGTATTCGAGGCAGCAAAAGCTTACAGCTATGGTCTTCCCTATCATGCTGCACTAGCAGGCGTCACCTCTGCACCTGCTGAGCTTCTCGGTCTTGGTCATAGAATCGGGAAAATCAAGCCAGGTTTCGATGCAGATGTTGTTGTTTGGGATTCTGATCCGTTGAGCGCGGGCGCCACACCAGTCCAAGTCTGGATCGATGGCGCAAAGCAGTTCTCAGATCCCATCGAACTGAAGAAGGCGCTCGCGTCAGCCATCAAGCCGAATCTAGACCTTGCTGAAGAGAAGACTGCAACCGATGTTGGAGGGGCCATCGTGTTTACAGGCTTTTCGAAGGTTCACGGCAGCCTCGGTTCGAAGGAACCAGAAACTGAAAATGAACACGCTGTGGCTATTGTATTGGGCGGCAGACTTTCTTGCGTTGGAACATGCACGTCTGAAATAGCAGAGTTCGACCTAGCGCACACCGCTGTTCGAACGGTCCATCTGAAGAACGGTCATCTGACGCCACCTCTTGTAGCGTTTGGCTCCTCGCTCGGTCTTGCTGAGATCGATGCTGAGGGCGACACTCATGATGGACCTTATCCCGATGAAGGCGTTACCTTTGCGCTGGATGGACTTTCGTTTGACGGCAAGCAACTTGCGCGGGCATTCGAGCATGGCGTCACTAGAGCATTCACAGCCCCTGGCACTGGGGGTATTGATTCTAGGGGCGTAAGTGTCGGGTTCAATACTGGTGCGAAAAATGCGCTTGAAGACGGTGCTATCATCTATCCGGAATTGGCAATCCATTTCCCACTCACCCTGGGCGTAAAAGGAGGGAAAACACCAAGCATCTCAAGTGTTATTGGTGCGCTCAGATCGCAGCTAGTCGAGGCAGCAGAAGACGTGCATAACGACGATTCGAAGACGAATAATACCGAAAAAGCGTGGCTGAAGCGGGTAATCACCGGGGAGTCTACACTCGTTCTCAGCGCGCACAGCGCAGACACCATTGTATCTATTATTCGACTCAAGTCGCAGATCGAATCGGTCAGCTCGACAAACCTCCGTGTTGCGATTATCGGCGCTGCGGAAGCACATCTTGTTGCGGACGAACTCGCAGCATCGAATATCTCTGTTGTTGTTGCGCCGTTGCTTCCCCATGCGCAGAGTTGGGATCAACGCCGTGGACTCACAGGTCCACCACTCACCAATGTCTCGACCAACATACTGCTCGATGCCGGTGTGCGTTTTGGTATTGGGGTTGAGGAAACATGGGAGACCAGAGACCTGGGTTTGCTTGCTGGTATTGCGTATGCGAACAGCGAGGGCCGCTTATCGTTCGATGAAGCGCTTGATCTTGTTGGTGCGAACTTCTACAAGATACTCGGCTTACAGGAGACTAAGAAGTTGGATCATAATGATTGGGTGATTTGGGAGGGTAGCCCGCTTGAGGTTGGCGGATGGGTAAAGGCTATTGGACGCATTGATACGACACGGTTGTGGAAGTGATCTTCTGGGTAGCGCTTCATATCATGGCAAAGCCAGGGTCTATGAAGATGCAAATTTGATAGAGATTTGCCAACTTCATGCCTTGGTGATGGAGGGGTGGATGAAATGCAAACTTACACCTGAAACGAACCAGTCCCGATTGGTCGCCCTAGGGATAAGGCTTAGCGCCGCCAGGTCATCCTTTCTGACCGCTCCGCCTCCCTTTTTTGACGAAACACCAGTCCGCGTCTGAAACCAGCGACGACATCCAACGTCTTGACGCGGTTTTATGCACTAATTTCAATGTCGTTACAATCGCGATCATCCTTGTCTGCGAATTGCGCATCAGAAACTAAACTCTAACACTGACCCTCGCAAAGCTGCCATGCCCCTGCGGACCTGCCTTCTGGGCACCGAATGAACCCGGTCTCTGCCACACGTCAAGTCCAAAACTAGTGATTTTACTACGTAGTACATTCGTACGTTTGTAGGGAGTGAGGTAGCGGATGAAACATGGCTGCGCATCATAAGGAAGGTTGGCCCCTTCGTTCCACGACTTGTCGCACTTCCACCATTAGTCCAACGGTTCCATCGTCAAGCTGGTCTTGAAAATCTCACACTCCCTCATCATGTCTTCTTCAATGAGCGCGCCGATGCCCTCATACCCAGGGACCGTATTGCCAATACAAGACCACCCAGCCTGGAAGCACCTGTCTGGCACAACGATGGACACAACGACATTTAGAGAGCCGAGCGCCCAGACCAAAGAGGCACAAGTGACCACCAAGGAAAAAGTGACCACCAAAGATCCAATGACTAAAGAACGGACCGCAAAGGGTTTGGCCAACAGGGAATGGCCCCCTAAGAACCCAACCACCAAGAAGTGCAGTACAAACGAACCAACCGCCAAAAAGCCAACCGCCAAAGAACCAATCGCCACAGAAGCAGTCGTATATCTTCCGATCGGTAACACGACCTTGAACAGGTTCTCAGACATTACCACGAGCACGAAACGTGCTTCGTTTGCGTCCACTACCAAATCAGAGCTTCGACAGTCCAACCAGCAGCTTTTTGAGATGATCCAGAGCCTACAAGCTGAACTTGCCACACATCGCGCTATCATGCTCGATATACAATCACGATTATCGTTCATCGAGCAAGACGCGCCAACGATGGTCGAAGACGGCGCAACCGACATATTTTCGCCGGCAGTAGATGAGCTCAAACCTCCGCAGAGGCCGCCTCCACCACCACCGAGACGCGCAAGTTCCCTAATTCCCCCTGGCAGAGAAAGTCAAAGTTGGTGGCAAGCATGCCAGAATTTTGCTGAGAACTGCGACACGCCCTTCAGCGCACAGGAGTTTTTGAAGGCTCCCGGTGGCTTCGAAGACTTTGACTTCCACTTTGGAGGCCTTGCCACTGGTGATACAAGTGAAGATGTACAACCATCATCGCCAATGGAGGTAAAGATTGAAGACACTCCTGCTCTCTCGCCTAAGTCAGAACGCCAATCATCCGAGGTCGCTCGGTTAAGGTCTCCAAGCATTTTCTCTGAAGGAGCCCCGCGAACCTCTGGTCTGACCCTGACCGACAGCGACGAGCCAGACGACATCATTGAGCAGATCGTGGACTTCAAGAAGCCAGCCGCGCTGCCTCCGTTGCTGCTTCATCCCCCGCCCAGCGGCAGGACCGCTTCACTCCTAAGCGTTGAAGAGATTACTGCACTACCAGATCTACCCCCTGTCTCTGAAGTCAGCAGCGATCCTCAGCGCCATCGCAAGGGCATTCGAAGTATCTCCTCGAAGTGGGCATCACTGAAGCGCAACTCGACCGAGTCTAGCGACTATCGAAGAGGTTTCTTTAGCATGCGATAAACTATGCAGGCAAGTATCGACGACATCACGACCTGTAGCATCTTCGAGCGCGGAAGTTTTTCAAGCACAAATGACGCAACGCCCTGTATCATGAGCATTACACATTTTGTTATTACTGTACCTATACCATCTCTTTTAGACGACCGATAGCGATATACCCAATCTTGACCCTACGATGAGTTATTTCCGGTTCCTGGCTTGTGTTTCCTTTTTTGCTTCACACTAACATCCAACATGTCGTGGCAGTCATGCGATCTCACAAGTCCATCGTCCCTGCAGCTGCGATGTGACCTATTCTAGGAGAGCCAATTGGATGCTACGATCCGCCAGGGCTGAAGGTTGCCAAGGTGCTTGCAGATTTAGTCCCACAACCGTTTTCTCTTCACTGAACTTCCAGCTAGCACACGAAGGTCTGCCGACGGCAAGCTAGACTCGAATGCACTGATCGCAACGCTGATCACACTTAAGCAGAGCTCGAATTGATCAAGGCCCCCAACAAACGGCTTCGCATTCTCGCATTCAGTATGTGTTGCCTTAACTAGCGGCTCCTGCCTTTAATTATTAAGGCTGATCTCGCCAATCATTTGCTGGCGTGGCTTGCCAAGCTCCGCATTCTTTTGCGGCCCCTGGATGTATTCGCTTACCCTTACACAAGCTTCGCGTAGAGCAGCATATGGACACAATGGCAGCGCCAACAAGGCTTCTTCTAATAACGATATTATCTCCACTCTGCTGGTCTGTCAGGTAGGCACGATGGTTGAAATTCAAGATCTCACGGTTGGGCAAGTGTCTGGTATGATCGCTGCGGCGGTCTTCCTTGGTAAGCCACCAGTTGTCTTGCATACTCAAGTCGATTCTGACTCCCTCCAGCTCAAATTCTGGTCCCAATAGCACTTCCAGTCATCTTGCTGGGACTACTTCGATTTCGTTCCTCTTCAGTAACAGAGACAGCGGTGTCATGGTAAATCATTACGCGCTCTGCAGCTGCCAGAGTCAAGTCTGACCGCGCACACAGGTCTGTCATCGGTCGTTTCCTTCACACCTCCCTATGGCCTGTCATTCTCGGGACAGATTCTGCCGCTACGTTCTCTGCGAACAAGAGTACTCTCTTCATCTCAACATTCCGCATCTTCATGCTAGCTCTGATCGCAGTTGCTGCGATCGTCACGCCCCTCGGCCTCTACGAAGGTCTTGTTGGCCAAGTTGAGTCATCATCACAATCGTTCCACTACCTCGAAGATCCGTCGACTTTCGGCCTTGGTACACCGCCTCGTACAACCGCGTCCGGAACGTGGAGCAGAATCTGCGGCTTTGCCGCGCCATATGTGTGCCCAAATTCGCCCAACAAACTCATAGACATCGAAAACGCAACGGGCAGTTACGTACAAGCAGACTACTATGACTCAAAGATCCCTCAGAGAGTTATTGACGTATTTGAGAGTGGACTCACCAATCTTGACCCCTCTGTGTCAAGTGCCTTCGATATTCAATACCGATCGTACGTTCAAAGCGAGATAGACAATGATGGAAGAGGTATCCCCATCGATAACGGAACCGTTCCCTACACAAAAGGGACCTACCAGCCGCTATCTACACAGATCTTGAGCGACTCCTACCTGGCAGTAGAAGGCCTCATTGTGGACATGAAGAACGGTGGCATTGGCTTTCGCAAACATAGCGCACCATCCCCTAGCACCTATGGCAGCACCTGGTCCGAAGACCTCTTATTCACTTCACCTGATACTGTATGCGTCGACACGAACCTGACGCTAGATTTCATAATCCCCGCAACTCAGCAAGAGCTATTAGCCGCTGGCTCTGGTGCAAAAGCCTTTCGCCTCAATCTAACCGACAGAGGCGGCTTTGTGAACCTCAACCATACATATCCTGCATGGAAACGGGGAGACACTCAAAAAAATCCAGAATTGTGGTTGCGGGCATACAAGGCTGCGTGGCTTAACAATGCTCTCTCCATGGCCTTTCTAAATGTGACGAACGTCAACAACCAGACGACTTCCCTGAAGGCCTTCTCGTATCTCAACTCTACCCTAAATAAGACATTCCCGCTCCATTATCCGAGTGGAGAACCAGCGGGCCGTATGATGAGTTTTCGCCCCAGCACTCTGCAAGTCGCAGCGAGTTTTGGTGGTTATCTGGACAATACTGATGTGGGCCAATCCAACATCTCCACCATTGGCAACACAACGACAGAATCCAAATTTCCATCAAAACTTCCGATTTACCCGAACCCCTTCAATATCTCCACTTCAGTCAGCGGGCGTCATTTCTACAATAATTTCAGCGATGCTGGTAAGTGACAGATGACCCGTTTCTAAGATTGATTGTCACTGACACAAACCCAGCACTAGTGTGTGCTGGATCAGGAGGCAACGATCTCGCAAACATAACCAATATGGCAGGCAAATGTGGCCTTCTTTACGGGACCCCGCGACGACAAGACGGAAGTGCGTCTCTCCTTTTCGAGCCAGGTTCTGCATGGACCTTGCCAATGTACTCATGCATGTCTGTTGTCAAGGCTTCGATCAAGACGGTCTCGTTTCGTTTCAACGGCACAAACGATCTCGCCGGACTTACTGTTGAATCAATCGAGGACAAGACATATCCCAACGAGGAGTCCAAGCCACTATGGGCGGTGGAGAATAGCGACATGCCGTTAAAGCATGGAAGTCCCTTATGGGGTATAGTCACCCCTGAAGCTGCCGGGAAGCTCAATCTCTCAACGATACGAAAGGAATCGTTGTACATTCCAGGATATACTGGAGTAGTTGCCGGTTTGACTTCACATCAAAATCTTCCCGCTGCGGACTTTGCGGCACAGGCACTTGGCAGTGCCTATGAGACCGGCCAGAGCACCTCTGGCTCTGTTGATTACTCAGGCCAATCGAATCTTGCATTATACCGGCTATGGCAGGAATATGCTCGGACAGCGCCAACATCAGCCAAAATCCTTAACTTAATTTGGACAGATCTGGCAGCTAATCTCGTGTTGGGTACCAGGGGTTTACAGCCGGAGGCAGCCGCCAATCGCAAGCGTGACGAAGCGTCTTCTTCTGGATCGAAGACCCCAAAGGTCACCACCTACCACCGCCGTGTCAAGTACAGGTATCCGTACGGTGTCCCAGCCTTTTTTGCGCTTGTGTTGACAGCACTGTCAGCACTTGCCACAGTTTACTTCACCATCTTCGGCCATGCGAAGCCATCGACGATGCGTACCTTCCTGCAGCACACCTCAGCCGGCAGGCTCCTCTCATCGCGAAACGCACCTAGCGGACATGCACTTACCACTGGCTACGAAGGCTATGTGACACCGGAGAGAGAAATATCTTCCCATCCCGAGTCTACTAAGGAATGGATCGAACGTAGCGGGAAAGAAGACTTTACCCTGACTTCTGAAGGATGGATAACGAACGTACAACCTCATGGGCCAGGTTACGACAAAGCTGGAACGACTGCAAGCTATGCGCCTGTACCGTCTGCGCATGGCTACTGAGCCGAGTAGGAGGATTTATATGGACGATTGATACCAGCACCAGCAAACATGCAAGTGCAACTTGAATTTTGCGGCGCGAAGTGGACTTCAATATTTTCGAAGAGTCCTAATCATGCATGATGCGCAAGCGACTCTTCTAATTTCCTGCCAATTTTCGAATACTTGGGTCATGGGCAGTATGTCACAGAGAGAAGAAGCTAGGATAGTATTTCATAATTCTATGCTGAGAGTGGCAAGGTCAGAAATATAGCATAGCGATATCAGATTACAAATACGAACATCGTCATTGTAATTGTTCATTCATGTTCCATGTCATCGCTATTCGTACAGATTGTAGTCCCCGAAACCCAAGTCCCAATTCCATCCAGACTTGCAGGTGTCATCCCTCAGTCCTTCACCCTACATCACCTTGTTGAACGCACCGATGTGAGTAGAGCTGGAGAGCATCATCATAGACAGCGCCGCCTGCTCCTCACCCAAAGGCCGGGCTGGAGGCCCCAAGGGGGTGTGGCTCCTAATTGCCTGCTCCTCGTCCTCGTGCTTATTCCCAGACATGGTTGGAGACCCCGAGGGGGCATAGCTCTCAGCCTCTTGCTCCTCCGGTTGCTTCTCGCCACCCTCCTCGTCACCACCCTCTAGCGCCAAGACCTCCCTACCCTTGCTGATCATCTTGGCCTTGGCCTTGTTGGAGTTATTGTTCTCGCGTGACGTCAAGTACACTTTGCCCGGAGCGGCAACGATGAAGAGAAACTTCTCGTTCTTGAGTAGATTGGCAGCGGCCGCTTTCGAGGTCTTGATTATGTCGCACACAAGGTCAATCCGCTTCTTGAAGTGAATGGTCTTGCTCGACTCTATGACTGCGAGGATCTTGCTGTCGAAGATCTTGGGGGATGCGAAACCGGTCGTGTGGATCGCTTTGGCTTCGTGCTGGTGGTTGTTAGTATGCATCATACGTACTGCGGGGACATGGTACTTACGACGATGGACCACGCGCAAGCTTCGAATGCCCATGCCGGGTAGAAGGTGGACTCGGCTTCGAAGCGCACTTGGCGCTTGTCGGTGGCGACGTCGAGGCTCTTGAATGCGGTGACGAGTTGGCGCACGTAGACTCGTTCGGCGGCGTCGTCAAGCGGAATTGTGTCATCGGGCGATGGCGCACTCCACTGCGTGCCTGCCATGGGGATGAGGGACTCGGCATGGTTGCGGAAGTACATGGGTCCTTCATCTGTGATAGGAACTGGCTGGCGGGGTGCTTGGAGCAACTGACGGCCTTGATACTCTAGGTGAAGCTGTGGCCTGCATTTCTTGGACCTCTTTGTTAGCTTCATCTTATCCTCGCTGACAGAATCAGCCTCCGTAGGGGGAATCTTGCGCTTCGACTTCGCCATCTCGACGCGGTGTTGTTGATGTCGGTGAAGCGGGCTGGAACTCAGACTCTATCAGTGAGACCATATAGATCGTGAGTGCATCCATACTTACCGGAAGAATCGTTGTCTACTCAATTGGACAATGAGAATTTCAGGAGGTCGAGTCGATCCAGATTTTTGCGAAGCTGTGTGAGAAAGAAAAGTGGGTGGTGAAGAGGTAAAGCCCAGAGGCACCACTTTTACCCTACGCCAAGGTTTACCACCAGACGAACGGAACAACGTGTTGGTAAAGGGCCTAAAATTGCAGCTCCGGTGATGGGCTGCTCCTTTCAGAGAAGCAAAAAACGGTGCGTTCTCAAATGGGGCTTGGGCTGCCGGCTTTCGGTGAAGAGTCGTTTGTTTACCATCCAAATGGGCACGGGTGCCGCGCTACCGCTGGACTGTCTGGTCACAGAGGCAAACGGTTGCATTTGAGGCGCTCGCAGATATAGACCCTCATGAAGCAACTCCAGTTTTATGTCGTGTCTAAGTAGAAAGGCGCTATGGTGATGATGTGACACGATACTGAGATGTACGCGTGATGGTGTCCCTCTCATACGACGCTGGATAATTCGGCCAAGTGTGCTCTTTTGCTATGTGTTTTACGATTTCTGCCTCAAACCCCTTTTTGAAGTGTGACCATGGTCAGTGAAGAGACAGAATCTGCCCCATAGCACACCTACAAGATCTGTACGCGTGGGGAAGTCAATGGTTACAGGCGTTGTGAGAGAATCAACGGCTCATAGCAAACTCAACACAAAGCGACATGGCACCTAGTATGTTTAGTTCAGGTTGCCAGCACTAATTATGAAACCATTAGATTGAAGACTTGGGTAAACATGTCAACATGTGATTAGAAGTAAAGGGAATATAGGAAAAGAAGAAACCTAAATGGAAAGAAAGTAGGTATCGGCCGTGAAACGCATCCAGTCGTCATCATCAGGCATGTGAATAGTCACTCCAAAACCAGAAAGCCCATACCATAACTCGTCCTCATGCCCAGCACGAGCACAAGACCTCCATAACAGGAAACCCGCTCTCACTCAGAAGACCGTGTCCTAACAAGAACACTCACTACTCCACTCAGCCCTACACATCGTACAGCTCGCCACCATCCTACTCTCAAGACAATGCTCCTCCCAAGTATCCATACACGCCTTATGCACACTCTTCCCACACCCATCCTTACACCACTCCAACTCCTCCCCTCTCTCCATCCCCTCCCTACAAATCGGACACGCCACATCCTCATCCTTCCTCTCCACATGCACAACAGCACAGCTAGACCGCCCACCACACCCGCACGACCGCGCCCAGTCCGCTCTGCAGACAGGACAGTTGGGCGCGCGCTGTGAGGACCGACATTGAGCGGCCCAATCGTCGAAGCAAGACTTGTGCACTGTTCGACCGCACGAGGATGTGCACCATGTCAGTTCTGATGCAGGCTGGGAGGACAGCGGACCGCCGGTGTAGCAGATTGGGCATTCGGAGGAGAGGAAAAGGCGGCGGACGTGGGGTTTTGTGCAGCGTGGGACCGGGCATGGTGTGCTTGGGCCCGGTGTGCTCGGGGGTGTTGGGACTTGGAAGGTGATGGTGTCTTGTGGGAGGCTGGATAGGCTTGGTATAGAGGGCCTGGTGTGGGCTCCGGTTGAGGTCGGGGCTGGGCTTGAGGCTGTTGTGGTGTTTGTTCGTCTCGTAGTTGTGGGTGGGAGCCGGGAAGTCTGTACGGGTGAGAGAGGAGAGAGAGGAGAGGTGGGCGGCGAGTCAGAGTCTGACGATGAGGAAGACGATGAGATGTTTGAGGATGTGGATCGAGTGGGAGAGGGGGAGCGAGAGGACGCTGTGGATGCTCGGCTGTTGATTGTGCGCGAAGAGGCGACGCTGGCCGTGTTCGATAGACGGAGAGAGGGGATATCTCCAGTCTGTATACGGGCGACAGGACGGCCAGGTTCTAGGAGAGGCGTGCGAGGAGAGTGCAGTAGTTCGAGGCGGCGCTCAGCATTGCTGATGATTTGCCGCATGGCTGTAATACTCCTCTGGAGACTCTCTGCCTCGGACTGTGCATTCAGAGGCAGGGTGACCGAGGACGTGGTCGATGATGGCGTCAGTGCACTGCGCGAAGAGGAGTTGCGAGAGGACTGAGTGGGTGCAAATGACGCGGTGGTGCTTCTTGTATCTGCTCTGCTTTGTCTCGATCTGGCCCTGAGCTCGATCGACTGGCATTCCCTTGCGTTGATCTTGCTCATCCACTTTCTCACCATTTCCTCCTTCTGATTTTGGTGATTTCGAATACAGAGACCTCGCTGGGCAAGACGCTCAAGCTTAGGACGCAAGTGAGCGGCGTTGAGTGGCTCCAAGGAAAGCTCATCGATTATACTGTCAAAAATTCCCATGTTGCTCTGGTTGATTGGGTTGAGACATTTACGGCCCTTAGATGGAGCCCACCCGACGCAGCGGTCGTCACCTACAAGGTCGAGCACCTCCATTGGATCCCAAAGATGGTCTAGCGTGATGGAGGAGGCATGACTGAGAGTGTAACTAAAAGTACGAGAAGATACAAAAGACATCGTGAGTGTATAGCAAAATACTGACGGGGTTACTTCCATAGGTCAGGCGGGGAAAGATATACACGATATCGGTACCGACAGCTACCTCACCCCACGTCCTCGACTGGCATCTCAGCCCTAGCCAAGACTTCAGAGGAACCAAAGGTTTATGCGCAGAGGCTGTGCACGAGGATGCAGAACTGCCTCAGGACACACACATCGCATCACGAGAAACTCTACAGAAACGCCAAGTAACAAGCGCATGGACAAATGGCTCGCTTCTGCTTGCTTCAACCGTGGGAACCAATACTTGCTGACGTGGAACCATATGCGTAGGCTGCAAGTAGCAAGGCTGATGCGGCGTAGTCGAGCAATCACATGTAGTTTGCGACATCCCTACCATCCGTGGGAGTCGATTCCATACTCGAAGTGTTTCGTGGCGTCGCTCATTGGCTCAGGAATGGCCCGAGACGTGCTGTGCCACATCCGCAGCGCGAGTGGTGCATTGGGCGCTAAGCAAGGCTGCGAAGGTTGGAAAACATCAAGGTTGCTCGTACACTCAATCGGTCCGGAGAACGGCTGTTTTTACTCTGCAGATCGTTTCGTCTTGTTCTTTTGAGAAAGGGCTTTTTTTTTCAGAGAAAGCCAAGGGGGGTAGCAAACAAGCACTGAAAGAGGGGTAGAATGGTATGGAAGAGCTGGACATGCAGACGCTATGACTGTGGGAATGAGATGTAAAGACGTGAGAGCAAACTGCCACAGATGGTCAGTCGGCGCCGATAAATCTATTGTTGGTGCTGCACTGCAGGTGGGCTCTTGTACTCAGTGCCGAAGTGTGAGCTCGATTGGCATGCGACCCCCGACTTGCTAGCGGTAATGGCACTCTCGGCCAATACGGCATAATACAAGATGCTCAGTTGCTCCTCATAGTCTTACTGGTTGATGGTGTTGATGGTGATAAACGTGATGAAAGATGGTGGATGAGGTTTAAAGTGGGGTGGTGGTACCTGCCGAGCGATAAGATGTGGAGAGCCTGTGACGCCATAGCCACTAATGACAGCTCATGGGAGCTCCCAGCCGCCGGACATAAGCTGTCAAGCTCGCACAGCTGTCTCCTCCACCAAAGCGCGTGGGAACGGTGTTGCAGTCCCTTTGTTCCTCCGTATATGCCTCGTGACGCAGGCAATGAGAAGTCTGGCGCCATGGCCAACGAGCACACGCCGCTGATCCAGACAGTCGAGGTGCGGCCGTATGTGCGCGACCGCTATCCCCACCACCGCCTGAGGTTCTGGTGCACCTCTGTCCTGACCTCGCTAGTCCTGGTCGGCGGCTTCGTAGCGGTCCTCCTCTTCAGCTTCGATTGGAAGCCGGACAGCGATGTGCCTGCCGTCTTCGAAGGCGCGCATTCGCAGAAGATTGCCGAGGATTGGGCGCGTCGCACGAGCTTGGACTACGAAGACCTGCAGGCCATTCTGCTCGAAACTCCCGACGCAGACAAGGCACGCGAATGGAGCGAATACTATACGAGTGGGCCGCATCTGGCGGGCAAGAACCTGACGCAGGCGCTGTGGACCAAGGAGCGCTGGCAGGAGTTTGGCATTGAGAGCACCATCGTCGACTACGACGTCTACATCAACTATCCCAAGGGCCACCGTCTGGCGTTGTTGGAGAAGGACAATGTCAAGTTCGAGGCGAGCTTGGAGGAGAATGTGCTGAAGGAGGACAAGGCGAGCCAGTCTGCGGACAGGATCCCGACATTCCACGGCTACAGCGCCTCAGGCAACGTCACAGGGGGCTACGTCTTCGTCAACTACGGCACCTACCAGGATTTTGAAGACTTGAAGGCTGCAAAGATTGACCTAAAGGGGAAGATAGCGCTGGCCAAGTATGGCGCCATCTTCCGTGGGCTGAAGGTTAAGCGCGCGCAAGAATTTGGCATGATTGGCGCGGTCTTGTACAGTGATCCCGGTGATGATGGCGAGGTCACGGAGAAGAACGGAGTCAAAACATACCCCGACGGCCCGGCAAGAGAACCCAGCAGTGTCCAAAGAGGCAGTGTGCAGTTCTTGAGTAAGTGCCTTGTCTCAGTCTGCTGCATCTACTCTGCTAACACATTGAAGGCTTCGCTCCTGGCGACCCTACGACGCCGGGCTACCCATCCAAACCTGGCGTCCCCCGTCTGCCCGTGGACCACGCCATCCCCTCGATACCTTCCTTGCCTATCTCATACCTAGACGCTCTTCCACTGCTCAAGGCTCTGAACGGACATGGCCCGAAAGCCTCATCCTTCAGCAAGTCCTGGCACGGCGGTGGTCTCGACTACAAAGGCGTCGATTACAACATCGGTCCATCCCCTGAAGGTTTAACACTGAACCTCGTAAATGAACAAGAGTACGTCACAACACCCCTTTGGAACGTGATTGGCGTCATCAACGGCACCATCCCGGATGAGGTAGTTGTGCTCGGCAACCACCGCGATGCCTGGATCGCTGGCGGTGCAGGAGACCCCAACAGCGGTTCGGCGGCGTTCAATGAGGTCATCCGAAGCTTCGGAATCGCCCTCCAGGCAGGCTGGAAGCCCCTTAGAACCATCGTATTCGCAAGCTGGGACGGCGAAGAATACGGCTTGGTTGGCAGCACCGAGTGGGTTGAAGAATACCTGCCCTGGCTCGCCGGCTCTGCAGTCGCCTACCTCAACGTCGATGTCGGCGCACGTGGCCCCTCCTACAAGCTCTCCGCGGCTCCTCTGCTCAGCAAAGCAGTCCAAGAAGTCCTTCCCCTCGTCAAATCCCCCAACCAGACGGTCGCAGGCCAATCCGTCTTCGATACTTGGGACAAGCACATCTCCACCATGGGCTCTGGCTCCGACTTCACCGCCTTCCAAGACTTCGCCGGCATCCCCTCCATCGATATGGGCTTCGGCGAAGGCCCCAAAGATCCCATATACCACTACCACAGCAACTACGACTCCTTCGACTGGATGAATCGCTTCGGCGACCCGGGCTTCCACTACCACGCCACCATCGCACGCGTGTGGGCGCTCGTGGCAGCGAACCTGGTCGAGACGCCAGTCCTGCAACTGAGCGCTGTAGACTACGCCACGGGTCTGGGCAAGTACATTGACTCGGTCAAGCAAAAAGCAAAAGACTCCAAGTTCGTGGTAGACGAACATGTCTTTGCGCCGCTAGATCACGCAGCTAGCCACTTCTCCTTCGCAGCCGCCATCCACGACGGCGTCGCCGCACAGCTCCTCGACGACTACTACCACGCCGACATCCCGTGGTGGAAGCCTTGGCTGCGTGTCCGTCTGCTACTCGCCATCAGGAACGCCAATACCAAGTACAAGTTACTCGAGCGGCAATTCCTGCACCCAGAAGGTCTGGATGACAGACCGTGGTTCAAGCACATTGTTTTTGCACCGGGAAAGTGGACGGGGTATGCGGGCGCGACATTCCCTGGTATCGTTGAGGGTGTGGACGAGGAGGACGACGCGAAGGTACGGAAGTGGGTTGGTATCAGTGCGAAGGTTATTGATGGCGCGGCGGACTTCTTGGAGAAGGAGTAGGAGAGACATCACAGAGCAGAATGCATTGAAGTGAGGAGGAAAACGGTGTGGTATATAGATATTCTACATAAGTACCTGCTCGTGCTATGCGTCGAGACGACCTCGGGCAGTAAGCCTGTCATACCACTATGTGTATAAGCACGAGTTAGCAGTGATCTCCAAAACAAAGATAGAACAATGAGTATCCAGTGCGCCTCAGAGAAATCGTATCGTCAGGCCTCAGTACATCAAGAACGAGAATAAGTAGTGATCATCACAACGCAAAACTCAAATGAAAAACAAAGACAACGTACCTTCAATCAAGCGCCGTATGCTTAGCAGTGACTCCATCAGACCTGTCGTGCCACTCTGTGTGTAAAGCAAGAGTTAGCAGTGATCTTTAGAACGAAGGTGTAATGGTAGGTATGAAGAGCGCTTCAGAAACGTGGTGTCGTCAGGCCTCTGTACAAGAACAAGATAGAAAAAGGTGTATTCATCATAACAGCGAAAGTCGGATTGGGAAGAAGGGGTGACGTACATCGCAAAGTAGCGTATGCTTGTCTCGATCTGTGATGCCACTATGTCTCCATGGAGGATGAGTTAGCTGTGACCTCAAGAATGAAGGTGTGATGGTAGTTGTGAAGAGCGCCTCAGAAAGTTCTCTCATCTGTCCTCAGTAGAAGGCCGAAAATGTGGTCATCATGGCAGCGAAACTTAGATCGGGGACAGGGAAGACGTACCTTTCAGTCGAGCACCGTATGCTTGTTGACCGGTCATACTTGTGTCCTTGTGAAGCGCCGGTTAGCTGTGACCTTCCAGAACAAAGATAGAACAGTGTGTATCCAGCGCGCCTCAGAAAAAAGTTCTCTCGTCTGGCCTCAGTGAAAGGATGAAGATGTTGTCATCATGGCGGCGAAACTTGGATCAGGAACAGGGGAGACGTACCTCTCAAAGCAGCGTATGCTTGTCGACTTATTATACCACTGCGTCTCCATGGAGCACGAGTTAGCTATGAGCTTCAAAGCGAAAGCAGAACAGGGAGGATGAAGAGCGCCAGCGCCTCAGAAAAGCTTTATCATCAGGCCTCGGTAGAAGAAGATGGAAGTGCTTGTGGTCATCATAACCGCGAAAGTCGAATTGGGAACAAAGGATGACTGACGTACCTCTCCATCTCTCGATCGAGCAACCTGTGCTTGTCTCGACTTAACGTGCCATTGTATCCTTGTGAAGCACCGGTTAGCTGTGAGCTTCAAAGCCAAAGCAGAACAAGAAGTAGATGAGCGCCTCAGAAGAGTTGTATCGTCAGGCCTCAGTTGAACGACGATGCTGTTGTGGTCATCATGGCAGCAAACTCGAATCGAAAACAGTGACAACGTACCTCTCAGTTCACCACGACGCTCACCTCAAGGACCTTCCCTAGATGCGCAATGTCAGCGAAGCTCGAGTGAAGAAACGAAAACAAGTGTAGCGACTGTAGGCTCAGCGTGAAATACCCAATGGGTGGTTCACAGCCAGATCCGTCTTGGAGGTTTGATCGTTATCCACAATCAGACCATCCGGTTGGAGGTTCTGTAGAAAGCAGCTCATTATCACTGCCGTTGGTGTTGTATGCGAAGGGGATTGCTTACCGCGAGTGACTTGGTGTTTGGGAGTGAGCTGGAGCTCGCAAACACACACCTGACAGCCAAACTGTTCGAGCGAGTTTGTTTGGAGTGCTCCGTTGACTAGCGTCGGTGGAGGGGTGTGAAGGTTAGGAACGAGAGGAGGAGCTTCCGAGGACTCAGCCAGGTCTGTTAGACACTGGCGAGGAGGCTGGAGGAGTCGTGGTCAGTAGTCGTAACGCAGTGCGAGATTGTGAGCAGTGAACGTACCTTGAGAGCCAGGCTGACTCTGATCAGTCACTGGCGAGGTCAAAAGCGACAGTGCAGTGTTTGGGTGCGAGTACAAAGCCGTCTTTTTCGCAGAAGGAGCTGCAAACTTGAACGGCCAGCAGGAAGAAAGCCAGTCGAAGAGCTTTTTGAAAGGCATGGTGTTGTGTGTTGCTTTGTTTGCAGAGTGAGGGGTTATGGGGGTGAAGAGAGAGGGGCGCAAATTTGACAAACGTAATGAAATAGGCACGTGTTGGCTCAGTTGCTCCGGGCTACGGTGACGGTGACGGTCACGGAGCGCCAAATCAGCTTGCAACTCGGTCTCGATGCGGGATTTAACATGGCCTCAAGGTGGTGCAATTACAGGTACTGAGCTGTATTCAATCAAAGGCAGGTCTAGGTGCAGGTTCAGGCGCAGTGCTTGTGTGTGCGCACATGCTCAAGGCGACCCGTCTTTCTGCTAAGTCCACAAAGCCAGAACGCGGTTTTTCTCACCACCTTGCACTCACTGTCCAAATAGTCTGTCATCTGCACTGAAAAGAGAGAAACTCAAGACTTCTGCAATACATGGTTTGGCTCGCATGGCCAAGGCAGTGTGATGTGTTGGAGCTGTGTGCCACAGACTGATAGCAGCTCGATGAGTTTTCTGACATATAGCTGTGACTTTCCTAGAGCACCTCCCCGACATCTCCAAACCGCTCCCTCGATCATCTCCTGGCGTCTCTCAGCCTCAGCTCCTCGAAATGTACTCAGATGAGCTAGCAATGCCGAAATATGAGAGTGTTGCTCGGTTGCTTGCTCTCTATGACCAGACTGAGCCCTCCAGATACATCACGAGCGCCAGGGAGGCTGGCTTTATGGTCAAATGTTGTGAAAGACGTGGATCTTGTAGTAAAGCACTGGGAAATGGGTTGAGCGTCAGTGAGCATTGAACGTAGCTCCGTGTACTGCACACCATGTCTGTATACTGTGAATACAGTGACCGTCCTGAGCTCTGTACCTTCGACAACAGCTCGCCCACCTCTTGACCGCCTCCCCAGGAGGCTAGCTTACACTCATTCACCGTCTAAAGCACAGGCTGCAGGCCGGGAGATCATCGGGGGCAGGGGTACGGGTCTCTGCATCCCTCTTCGTGACCAGGGATGACTAACGAGGCTTGGCACGGTCTATATAAACGGCTCCCCCCTCCCATTTCAATCCTTAGCTTCTCATCCCCCCGGTGGTTTTCCCCCCCACCGAGAGCTTCCTCCTACACTGACATTTGCAGTGTTGGGGATCAGTCGAGGTAAAACTCGCAATTTTTGGCACCGGTCTTTGGGTCACTGAGCTTGCTCGTACTCATCATAGACCACAGTGACGCTGGTATTGCATTACCTCCAGCTGTCGCGACCTTTTTCATTGAGCTGCTTGACAAGTCAAGCACTTGAGGAAGAAGTCAATCCCTCAGTTCCTATCTCGCCCATTCGCAGGTTGTGCCATGCTGCTGATGCTGTGATGACATTGACCAGTTGCGCTCCTTTCTGTAGCTGTACGAGCTTCATTTGCCTGCAGAAAGTCAATTTTGCGATCGTGTACAGCTTCTGTTGGTCTCAAACTTTGCAAGCTGGCCACGCTCAGCCGTGGTGACTGCTTCACATCTGGGCGTACACTGGCACCGTGTTGACGCACTACATCACATACTGAGTCCAATCGGTCATAAAGCGCTGCCTAATCTTGATTTCTGTTGTTGCAAATGATCAGTGACGGTGACGACGTGGTCAGTGCGTGGTGCGTGGTGATGTTTTGGTCGGCGCGACTTGTTGCTGAAGGGCAACAACATCAAACTACACTCGTAAGTACAGACATGATTACAGCTGAAACAGCTCTCTAACTCGTGAAACAGCTACACCAAACACAATGTCCACCTCCAACACGGCTCCGGCCAACCGCTTCGCCCGCTTGGCAACCACCTCGCTCCCCTTCGACCTGCTCTTCGAGCACATCCTCGTAAGCAACGCAGTTTGTGGTCGCCACACAGCTCGCTGATCATAAGTAGCTCCGCCGCGAGGAAGCACCGCAGCTGGGCGTGGCCCTCACCGAAGAGGCCCTCAAGCCTCGCCTCATCGCCATCCACCTCCTCGAAGAGGAGATCAAGTTCCGCCGCCGCTGCCGGTAAGCTACAGCTGCATTGCTTCTTTGCAAGCCCATACTGACAGGTTTGCAAAGCCGCCGCCACCTCAACGCCCGCATTCTCGCCTGGCTGTAGGGGATTAGCCATGAACCCCATGGTCTTTCAATTGTACAAATAGTTGTAAAAATACATCATGATTGTGTCTCCATCACCGAACCTCCATTGCTGCCTGAGATCTCGTACAGTGACCACAGTAGTTTCCAATGCCAGTGGTGAATCGCTCCTCTCTGCCTTGAAATCACGAGTCGCCATCGTTCTTACTAACGAGTCCCTGTGCCCAGGTAACTGATTGACTGTGACCTCAAAGTTGCCTTGAATTCTGCAATTGAGAAATTCGAGGTGAGCGCAAAGCTCGTAGGTTAGCGCGTAGACAGTAAAGTCAAATGCAATTTTGCGTCCATTGCATGTCTCTCACCAACACACACCTCCAAATCGTAAGTATCTCGACTTTGAAGCCCCTAAACTTCGTACTCACACCAACAGCTCATCATTCAAACCAATCAAATACTCCCACAATGTCCTCCACCATCATCTCCGCCCACGAAGAGGCGATCATGTTCGCTGACGAGGTCGAAGACCTCCACCAGCTCGTGAGCATACAACAAAGTCCACTCACAACTTCGATACTGATGACCCTCAGCTCGCCCAAGCCCGCGCCGCCCACGCCTCTGTCTTGAGGCAGGCCGAGGCCAACACCTTCTCCGCCGTCGACTGGGTCACCTTCTCGAAGGTGCCCCTCAACGCCGCCAAAGTCCTCAACAAGCTTGAGGCAGAGATCAAGGACAAGGAGGCGGGTATTGAGACCGCCAAGAAAGGTCTTCAAGAAGCTCTAGGGTAAGTGAGATATCTTGTAGTCACGATAGGGCGATGCTAGTATGTGATTGAGCGTGTACTGACTACCTGTAGTCGTCTCGACCCGGCTGGCCTCGTCTCGTGGTGGAAGCAGTGCCAGCTGAGGCACTCGACGATTGAGCACTTGATGGAGCACGAGCCCATTGCTGAGGGAGGATGGCTTCTTGTATAATAGTTCGTATAAATATCACACATACACGGCTCTATCTTTGCGCTTTATCCTCATTCAAGTGATGGATTGCCATTTCACGGTGTCTAACTGAAGGTGTCGCATTCGGTGCCAATGGTTGCCCATACTCATGAAAAGACTTCAAACCCTTTTGATCGATACCAAATATCTCGACACAAGTCACATACATCCTCCATTTCGTTTCCAGCCCCACATGTGTTCCCAGGTCCTGACCACAGTGTCGAACATGAATCGAACTCTACACCCTGGAAACCTTCAACCAGCTTCCATGACCATCACCAAAATCTGAATATCCGTACGTAGGCGATTGTGGCTTGATGATGAGCTGTATGGGTGTAATCATCGAAGGAAGTGGAATGCGTTGTTGCCGAGGCAGTGCGGTCGGAAGACAGCGGGCTTGCGCGATACGACTATGTCCGTTCCAAGAACGCCGTGTATTGCGACTTCGTGATTCGGGGCTTGCGAAGGGGTCATTTGGTTTCTAGCGACTCTGTTAGCAGAAGTATCTGAAGTTTGCTTCGAAATACTTACCGTCGCAGTTGTGGTGGTCGAACAAAGAAAGAAAACGTAGGTTTTGAAGGCGCGGCTATTCGTGCGGAAGAATGCGCAGCCATGCGGTGATCACATCACACCCATCATAATCGTTCCGGTCATCAAAGTCGGCCAATCACGTAACCTTCTCCATTACATTAATTGACTCCTCATCTCAAGCTTGCAGGTATGCATGGTGTGAAACTGGAAACAATTTTGGTATCGGTGGTATTGAGATGCAGTCGCGCGAATCTTGGGTTGTGCTTGTCGGAATGTTTGCTGGGCACAGCTTAACGATGTGAGGTGATGTTTCGTTCGTATAAGCTGGACTGGCTCAGGATTGTGTGAGGGCTCTTAGCACCTGTTTGAGTAGATACAGGTGAGCAGCCGACCCGTCGTCAAGGGGGCCCTCCTCTCGGCTGTACTAACAGGCCTCATGACAGACGGCGTCTTGCAGGACAGCCCCTCACCAACACCAGTGCTTCTCGGCATAAAAGGGCCTGAGACAAGTACTGGGTGGATATGAAGGCTGGACCACGAAGAACACCATCTGCCACTAGCCCAGCAGCAAGATCAGAATGGTGGTCGATCGGACAGCAAGCAACGGCGGCTTGTGCCAAGGCTTCGGTAACGCCAGAGTTCCTGTCGCCAGGGCTCGTTCGACTTGGTGCGGTGGTAGTAAACATCGATTGGAGTGAGCAGAGGCCACTCCGGCCCAAACTGGACTCCAGTTGGATCGAAGATCCACCAACCGTCGGCGACCAGCTGGATTGCGAATACGCAGTGTCCAGAGTACCAGTAGGATGGTGGAGCAAACTTGACCTCCCGGATCTCAACGATCGGGCCTCCACGCGCTGAGTGGTTCATTAGCAAAGCTCTTGTCGTTCAACCGAACTAAAACGTACTGCTACACCAGCCAGCCTTGAGCATCTCCTCCCACTGGGAGGCGAGAAAGCTCAAGCTGTTCTCGCACTGCTGCTGGAAGACATTGATCATCTCCCACCACCACGCCTCGGAAGCTGTCACGCCAGGCAGAGGTTTCCACGGCGCGAAAGGTGGACTCTTCTTGCAGAAGTCCATGAAGGAGTCCTGCATTCTGCAGCAGGCAGTGACGAACTCAGGGAACCTTGGCTCGCCTGATCTGAGAGCGATACAGGATCCTCTACCGCAGAAGCTGCCACCGGGGCCAAGGTCCTTGCTGGTGCCGTTGTAGAGAACCGCGCAGACGCGGCAGCGAGCACCCGACTGGATGGGAACGAGGGCATGAGCGGGGCGGTACCGCAGAGAAGAGAATTGAGGGTCCAACTCGGAAGAAGCCATCGTGGAGAGACGTAGTCTGTGGCAGCTTGGTGTTTGGGCGTTGGCAGCGTGGAGCTCGATAACAGCTCTGTTAGCGCCAAGCCGACACCAACATGACCCCTGCACTGCCCTCTCCCCGTCGTCTGAACATTCACATGGACTCAAAACGTCGAACTTTCTGTTCTAATTATGTGTAAAGATCGACAGCTCGGACACCTACCTTATTCTTTGTCCCGCCGAGTAGTTACATACGATCCAGGATACCGAATACAATACCTACTGCGAAGCAACTCTACTCCCCAAGTCTGTTGGAGACAACGGCAAACATGTTTGCCAATAAACACATCTAGGTATTGACAGCTCTGGAGAACTTCGACGAAGCCTCTCGTCTACATCTTTAAGACGGTCTCGCACTATCAAAGCGCCGGAACGCATACGGCGGCGACACCTCAATCCTTCGGGAAGCCCTCCAGCCGAGGGAAACCGATCCCCAAGAACTGCGAGAACATCACGAGAACATAAACGGCCTTCAGGAGATCTGCCTCGACCGTAATACTGTGCATCTCGCTATTGGCGACCACAACCTACGTATATAGCGCCACGAGCAAGCGGAGGCGCAGGACCAAAAAACATGGGACAAGGCAGCGCGAAACTGAGAAACAAAGGGGGAACAGACAGGAAACATCAAATAAAATACGCATGTGGGGGACAACTGCTGATACAGAGTGTGGAGGGCTTGGACTGCCTTGCGCAGGAAAGGCTTCGGCGACAACCTTGGACGAGCGCAGCCCACAACGTCGACGACGGTCGAGAAGGTTTAAAGGATATAAAGAAGATGATTGATGGAGGCTTATTGCTCTAGGAAGGAATATCCGAAGGAGTGCCCAGTTTGGAGGTGACGAACTCAAGGATGAGAAGTGGAGGACGATGATAAGGGATGTTTTGGATGAAGGGAGAGGCGAGAAAGCAGCCAACAGACTTACCAGACCTTGCAGACGCCCCGAGTCAGATTGCTGGACGCGACTGTCTCTTCTCGCTGTGATCTTTGGATCTACATTGATGACGCTCGAGCCAGCTTATGCACCCTGTCTGACGTACTATGTCATGCGCAATGCTCACGCAATCGAGCAATAAAGCAATGGTTCTCGCCACCTTGAGAAGAAGGTAAGGTCAGGAATGTAAAGGTGTGACGACGAAACGAAGGCTGACAAAAAGAAGGAATAGGTGCCTACCGCAAACCTCAAGTGACTCACGCTCTTCCACTCGTCCTTTACCGTCTCACCTCTCCCTCGCAGACGGCAGACGTATACCTCCTCCCGCGAACCAACCCTCCCTCCTCCATCGAACGAACAGCCGAACTCTACGCACACACCTCGCTTCGCCACCTAACGCACACGAACCAGACCTACACGGTGCGGACCCAGCGTAGACAAGCCCCTGCCCCACAACGACATCGCTCCCAGGGCCCGCGCAGGGATAGGAAAGTGCGGCTGCTTCGGCGGATACCCCTGAGTTCTGGGGTTTCCGTACAGGACTTGGCGTGGCTCTGAACACTTTTCCGTCTGGGAAGTGGCTTGTAGGCCGAGAGCCAATTGTTAGGTGTGTCGATGGAGAGCGGTGTCGACGATAAAGGTGGGAAGGTTGACAAGGGAACGAGGTACAGTCGAGTGCCGCAAGGGAAGATGGGGAGATCCAAGGCTTTGGAAATGCACTACAACAATACAGTTGAGGGCAATGGCTGGAAGATGACGATACACAGCGCGCCATAGGCGGCCGGACATAAATGAAGGGGAGAAAGGCAACAACTGAGGGCAAAAGTACGGCTTCAGAGCGACGTTTAGGGGATGGAATAGACGTGTCGGAAAGGAAGTGATACGCGTGGGGGGTAACGTTGGCATTCTGAGGAAGGGACGGTTAGAGGTCAGGGGAATGCATAGGGAAGGAGCGGAACAGGTGAGGCGCTTGACAAAACAGGCAAGACAACCGTAGGGCAGGAACAGAATGCAGAACTACCTTAGCCTCACGAACAGAGACCTGATCTAAACGTCAGCAAGATACCAAGTGAGGTTCCAGTGATGCTGTAGTGATCAGTCAGCTAGTGGTCAGTAATTGATCACGGTTGTCTTGGGACAACTGTGCAAAGCGTATCACTCCGATACTGTCTCCAGCAGCGGTTTGAGCCGAATGACGCCTCGAGTGTCAGCCAACGTAAGGAGACATTCAGGTGTGACCTAACTCCAACAGAACTGCTGACGGAGAGTTGCTCCTGCAAGGACATGTCCCTAATGCACGCGGTCTGACGGGCATGCTGAGGCACTACTGCTGAGCTTCTCTGTGGAAACCAAAGGCAGCAGAACATGCTCATCACCTGTGTCTCAAGGGATTGAACCATGTCACGCTGGCTGCGTTATGAACCTCAGCCATCTAGCTGTTGTGCTGCCTCAATTCGAAGCCACTAAGCTGCTCGGCGTGTACATCCTGCAGACTGCAGGCCTTCGAGGCTGCTGCGATCCGGAAGGCGACAGCTGACATTGCAGTGACAGGCTGAAGATTGCAGAGAGTTCATGACGAACTGCTTCGTCTGCACCTACGCAGTCTGCTTATGTCTGCCTGCCCTTTCGCATTAGACAGATCTGCGGAACTGCAGCGCCTAGCACAAACCGCACCCACAGCTCCTGTATCGCGAGGTCCTGCGTTGCATCTCTGTCTGCATCGATAGGCGGTCTGTGCTCTGCTTGCGCAAGTGTGAGCGTGAGGTGCGTCGAGCTGCACCACCTTTACCAAGTCCGAAGCCAGCGACCTCGCGAACAGCCAACACATTTTGCAGCGAGCAGCCTCCTTATTATCATCAAAAGAAACTAAGAGAGCAGCTCTTGATCATTCGGACACCACCTTAGAGATTGTCGACTCCATATAGTGACCACGAGGTCAGGGAAGTACCAGTCCGCGGGTTTCAACTCCTTCTTCAAAGCGAAGAGCAACACGAGAGCCGCCGGAGAAACCTCATCAGGTCAAAGCGGGGATTGGGAACCACTAAAGAGCTCGTCTGGTACGTTTCTACCTTCGCTCACCACCACAGGGTCGCGCCTGCCTCGGCCAAGCTCGTGAAGCTTTTGAACATGGCACCACCGCCATATGCGGAAGGAGGTACCAAGTTGCTACAACGAAGATACAGCGCGCTTGACAGCTCTTGTACCGTATCGGGGCCACAGGAGCTCGCTCGGTCAGGTTGTCGTGTTCAAGTTTGCTGCCTTGCGTTCACCAGTTTGCCCCTCGCATCGAAGGAAGACCGACCAGTACGATGCGTTCTTCTGAGAAGCCGTCAGCTAAGCCATCGTAGATGAACAGAGCATCTTCGTTCTTTTGATCAGTCAAGGCCTCGCCATTGGCACGGCAGTTACGCTGCCTTTGCCGCGCCGCCAGAGGTAGGTCTCACAGCCCGTGAGCTGTCTCGCAGCCGATAGAGATTGATAGCGATGAGCAGCAGAAAAGCCATGAACATCACTCCAGGCAGTTGACTTGATTCTCTCAGCCCATGTACCCGAAAATGCGCAATCCGAACGCATGTGCTGCAAGACGCCGACCTTCTCTCATACACCTCAAGCGATGACCGCCGCCCGTGGCCCGTAACCACCACACCGCTCAAACCGCCCCTCGCGAGGGTACACAAAGACGTTTCAGCTCGCTGAGACCTTCCTCCTCCATGGTGTGCAAAATAAGTTTCAAAATCTTCCAAGTCATGTTCTTTTTCCGGTCCTCCCCAATAAGACTCAAAACTTTTCTCATGTCTCCTCAGCCTTCGATCTGGGGCTTTTCGATATCTCCAAAAGACAAAATATCCTCCTATGGACTGTTCGCGACTGCGATCTCACCTGCAGGACAGCGGTCAATCGCTGAGCCGCATACAAGCAATGTGGATAACCTTGTTCCACGCGGCCTGTGGGCGCTGATCGGAGAGGCAGAAGAAGATGTCGTGGGGTTGGTTGACCATAGAGAACGAATCCAACTGCAAACACGGAAGGTCGCACATCCTAGGGCTTCCGCCTCTCCCCCACTGGCTGAAGTCGGTGGACATTGCCCGCCGGCTCATCAATCATGGCGGCTGGTCTGTGACGAATACGCACCATCTTAACAAGTTCAGAGTTTCGGCGAGCTCCCTCAGTGCAAAGTAAGGACAAGAGGAGGGCACTGAGCGCGGCCGATGGCAGCAGATCGGCCACCGAAGACGCCAAAATATCGAACTCTGGACCGGTCCTTGTCAGTGGGGTTTCCTTCTTCCCATCGGCAAATAGAATATCCTATGAGGTTGCCATGGACGTGTCCCGCAATCTCGATCGTTAAATTGGCGAGAGGAAGACTGCGCACAACATTAAGGACGCCATGGGCGTCATCCTCAAGTGTTGCTTGACAAGGACATTGAGCATGTCTTTTTCAACGATCCTGTCGCTGAACTTCGTGATCGAGAGACATGTTCTCGGTAGAATTTTGGCAAGGGTGTCACTAAGTCTCTATCCAAGGGTAGTCATCGCACCTACGCTTGTGGGGCTGTCATGAAGACAGGCCAGACCCAGCTTCAAAATACCATCAACTCTGCCATCGATGAAGTCGGACCTCTGAGCACTCGGGATTCTCGTCTGGATGTTTTGCGGTTTGATTCCCTTTGTGCCATCCGCAAGACGCCGTATGGCAATCGCGGCAGGTTGAAGCCTTTGAAGCCACTACAGGGTCAAAGAAGAATGACTTGAGCAATTTCCGAACACTAGAAATAGTCGCCTCGAGCAGTCTTTGGCCCGGCACTCAATTCTCCCGTACTCGGCATAACGCCCATCCCAGCGTCCAACAGATAGTGCAGAGGCGTTTACTCGCTAGGGTGTATCCTCGGCTCAGCTCGATTAAGGAACCACACGTACATGGGCCTTGAATGGCGTTGTTGATCTGGACGAATGTCTGTCGTTGTGCCGTGCAGATAACTCATCATCCTCCACAATGAGGCTCGACAGCATTGATCCGATGCAGAGGTAACAGCTTTGGAATACGAGGATCCCGAAATGTCTAGTGGACTTCACCAGGTTCGGCGCAACAGGGGTTGACCAAGCATCATCTTCAGCAGCCTCCCCCTTAGTCGTCCTCCATCCCAGTCGATTCGCACTGCGCACGTTGATGCAACGATTGCTCGCGAACGATCACTCGATCCGTGTTGTCAACTCGATCCACGCACTGATGCTGGACAAGTTGTACGAACCCCATGTCCTAGTTTGCGAGAACAGTCTGGGCGCAATAACGACAGAGTTCAACACCAAGTCTGCAAAGGCTCCATAGCTTCAGGCGGCTGAGTAATCTTCGTGTCCGACCGCGTGTTTGGTGAGTATCGCCCAAGAGCTCGTGTTTCGAATTTCCCTCTGACTGTGTCAAGTGCAGTGGTACTATGTGTCGATTCTGGCGTACGATCAGTCAGGCACCAACAAGCCAGGTACTCAGGGACATTGGCGTTTACTCTGACAGTTGTAGGATGCCTTTGTGATGTTCATTGGGAAGACCGGCTGATTGAAGCCTCATAGGGCCAAATGATTGAATACGGTGGCATGAGAGTGCGTATTCATGACTCGGTGTCGGTACAGCAGTAGAACAATAGTGAGTTGGCATCCGCACTCGACCCCTACTTTTGGCTGACACTTCCTCGAACAGATAACATCATATCTGGAACTGAATGTGTAACCTTGGAGTGAAGTGTTGGTTCGAGACATCGATAACCGCAGTACAGCAGTCGATGGCAATGCAGCCAGTTCGGAGACATCGATGGTGCCGCCGGTCACCTCCGAAGACAGCAGTTGCGGGGTTTGTAGCGCTGGACGTTTTGTGCTGAACGTTGTGCATGGCATTGCAAAACTTCGTCCGTCTGCCAGCTGGCAAGAAGTGTGAGGCGGGAACTTGGTGAGATGTTGGCATGCTGACGAGTTTGCAGACCATAACCAGGAACTGCGGATTATCGTGGCGCGAAACAAAAAACCCGGATCATCGAATGCCTGTTGCCAGCCCAGCATCATTGGAGCTCCAATTTCTGCAGCTCAGCAAAGCGACACCCAGCAGCCCAGTACGGTCATCGTGTCAGTTCAAGCATTGTGAAACGCAAGGTGTTGCTCGAGGTTGGTAAGGTGAACGAAGGTCGAGGGCATCAAGAAGCAAGCTTGTCAACTGTGAAGGCGAGGCAAAACACCGAAGGGGTATTACTATCGGCAATAAGCAAAGTTGCAGGTAAGAGCCTGCAAGTCAGCAAGATTGATCTGAACATGCTTGCGCACGCCGACGGAGCTAATCTTGGTCACGTTCAGCGGACATGCGGCCATTGTGGGCGAACATCACCGTCAACGTGCTGAAGGCCATTACCATGCCGAGTAGAGGTACTTGGCTAAGGTCCCTTTTGTTGTCTCTGGGCGGGGTTTCTGATGGTTGGGAGTTGAGGCTGGTGGTCACTCGCGCCAGGTTCGTCGGTTTCGACGAAGCGGTCAACAAATTCGTACAAGGAAGTCAGGCCGGGGACAGAGTAGAACACTCGTCGTGTAGGCTGCCACAAGTTCTCAAGGAGCTTTGAGAAAATAGTGTGGAGGTGTCGGAGGTGGGGGGGGGGGGGGACTCAGAGCTTGAGGCTGAACGCCAAATCATGTGGTTTCGCGAGGCATTGCGGGCCCAAGCGCGATTCAAGCTCACCTTCTCCTTCCCCACAACGCCATGCAGCTGCCCGGCGCATGATTTGGGCTGGGCGAATCGAACGCTGGCTCTCAGGCGGCAGGCACAGCTGCTGCAAATGGCCGGGAAGGAGTACACAATCGTTGTACTCTCGTCCTCCCCACCCGCGCCCGATGTGTTGTACTCCCCACAATATGCGGCGCCCTCGAGACGCGTCGCAATGCCACCATCTTCGCCTTTCGCCCTCTCCCCACCCTCGAGTCCACGAAAGCGCAACCCCGGCGCGTTGACATCCGGCTCCCGAGCTGTTCCCATCCCTGAGAGTGCTACAAGAGGGTTCGCCACCGTGAGCAGCCTCGTTCGCTCGGAGCATTTCGCGCAGCAGTTAGATGAGGACGTCGCTGAGGTACTGCCTGCTCAGTCGCGACGGCGGTCTCTCGAAGGCAAAGAAGAAGCAGCTACAACTACAAAGAAGCCCAGAAAGCGACCTACGAAGATTTCTACAGCGACAAATGACGAAAAGCCGAAACCGAAGCCAAGGTCGCGGAAGCCAACAGGAGACAAAGAACTCGAAAACAACAACGCACCCCTCGATCCTGAACTTCGGCTCCCACGTACCACAAAATCATCGTTCTTCGAAGTCGCAGAAGCGCAAACCTCACTCGAGAACCCTGCCGAAGTTGTCGCAGATGCGCCGAAGTTGACGAAATCGGGAAAACCTCGAAAACCGCGAGCAAAGAAGGAGAAGCTTGATGAGGATGGCACAGAGCCAAAGCCAAAGAAGACGAGGATCACAAAGCCCAAGGTTGCTACCAAAGCTGGAAAAGCGCAACTGGAACCTGCAGACGCTGTGTCCGCGCACTTCCTAGTTGATGGTCAGTCCAACAATACCATAAAGGAGCCCTACCCAGCGGGAGATATTGGTGTACGAGATGCATCTATATGGGATATGCCGCAAAGTCCAAGATTGGAGCAGACGGGTTCGAAGCAGCCACCACCACTTTCTGTGACAGAAGGGCTCGATCTTGACGAAGCAGTGTCACGAAGGCGAGATTGGACTCCACCAAGAGATACGGTCGCTCAGAGTCCCTCTACTGTTTCCACTGGGAAGGAAAATAGGCCATTGACACACGAGGCTACCGCCAGTACCTTCACTAATCTCATTTCCAACTTTACATACGAGTCACCAACCACCGAGGTCGCAAGCAACACCACGATACCGAATGCGGTGACCTCGGGCGTAACAAAGCGCCGCCGAGTTGAACTTATTGATTTACCTAGCGTTCAGACCGCCTCTCGAGCATCCTCCCCGGAGAAGGGTAAGGCTCCCAAGAAGAAGCCGCGGACCATCACAGATTTGGTGACTGGCCAGTATGCCCCGAAAGACATCAGCGAGTATGCGCAGGCTGTCACAAGCGACTTCTTTTCGCCAAGAAAAAGCACTACGAAGGTACCTTTGAATGACGTCGCAGCGCTCAATGCGGACCCGCCACAGACGAGGCCGCCTCGAAAGAGGTCGAAGTCAGGAGATAGCTCAGAAACAGTGGCAACGAAGGCGAGGCCCCGTGCAAGGAAGGCATCAACAAAACCTCCGGCAAAACTTAAGCCTGTCGGTGAGAAGCTGCTTAGTCCTACATCTGCATTGATGCGCATGAATCGACAAGAGGTATTATTTGGCACTTCAAGTCAGCTTGCGCTGGAAGAGTCACCTGCGACTGTGCGACACATACAACGAGCTATCACGGAATCAGAGCAAGAAGTAAGGAGTACGACTCGCTTCCTACTGGAAGGCCCTCCGCGGTGGCCAAAACTTCAGCGTATTGAAGGGAAGCGAGGATTGTGGCGTGAGAGTACAAGGGACAGCGCAGGAGGTCTGCTCGAGAACATGGAAAACATCTACATCCCAGAACCAGATCGGACACAAGACCTACCTCTACTTATGGGCGTTGTTTCTGAAGAGCCGAGTCTGCAGTCTGATTTTGTGGATATTGATGACATCGAGCCTGCTGGGCCTATCGCGATATCTTCAGATCTGCCGACTCCACCAAGGTTCAAGTCGCAGTCACGACTTGAGAATGCCATCGCTGCAGCACCTGATGTGTTTGACGATATTGACGATTTCAATTGCGGCCTTCCACCTTCAAATCAGAATGCTGAGTCACAAAACAGCTTCGCGGACATCGACGACTTTCAGCCCGATATCTCAGCTGCAGCATCAGCGCCAGCAAAAGCTGCAGCTACAGACCCACCCAAGAAACGTCGAGGGCGTCCTCCAAAAGCGAAGAGCGTCATCCCTACAGAGTCAGCGTCGGCACCAGCTCCATTGCGGAGACCATTACCGCCACAGCAGACACCACAGCGTCTGCCATTGACCCCGCCAAAAGGGTCCGGTCGTTTCATCGACATTGAAGAGATACTTGATTCGGAAGATGAGGCCCTCGAGGCCATCTCACCAACGCCACCCCGAGTGCGCAAGCTACAAGACTCGCCTCCATTACCTTTGACCTTCGATCAAGAGCCTTCGACGCCAGCCAGGCCCCAAGCAGACAATGGTGGGATTACGCCGATCTTTCGCATCCTGACCACCTACCTGGAGTGGGCAAGCATTAAGCCTTCAATATGTGCTTCCATCACTGCACATATCCGCTCCATACCACCTACAACAGACCCAAAGAAGCCAAGCTGGCATGAAAAGATTCTCATGTATGACCCTATCATCCTGGAGGAGTTCACCGCCTACCTCAACAGCAACACTAAGCTTCGCGCTTACAAGCGAGCCACACAGAAGCAAATCAAAGCCTACAACAAGGACTTGAAATCAAAAGGAAATGCTATTTTGGGTGTGGAGAGTGATGATCAGGTGCTGGTTGTTGAGAAGGAGCTTGAGACATATATGGTCAGAGCCTGGTGCCAGGAGATGAGCATCTGCTGCATACATGCGAAGGAGAGTCGAGGCCGAGGAAGTGCGAGAAAAGGACTTTACTAGCTTTGAGGACGTGCATAGTGAGGGGAAGGCATGAGATGGAAAAAGATACCCAGCAAGGCGCGGGAGTAGAGCTGCATATCACGACTTTACGATTTATCACGAATATGTACTATGAAAGAGCAATGAATAAGTAATGTCAGCCGCGGTCCCCTGCGCAGTTCGGCATCGAAACTCCGTTATATGGCTTGGTTCGATCAAGCACACAACCACGAAAAATACAAATCCGGTCGCCTAACCATGGTGAGATATTCTCCGTCCTCGGCCGCTCGTGAATCCTACATGCCAAGGTGCGAAGCATGTCAACATGCATGTCAACAAGCAGGTCTACCATCTAGTAAGTGGATCATCTTCTACCGAACACACCTCTAAACCTCACATGACGGCGCGTATGCTATCCACTTTTGTGGCCAGGAGCTATTCGGCAGTTCTTTGACTCCGTGCGAGTTCCGACTGACCAATCATGACACAAGTTTCGGGTAATCACCGGGGCGGGAAGGATGCACGCACCCCATACTCCTCCCCACATCACGATCCCCACAATTTAGCAGCTTGGCAGCATCGTCGGCAGTCCACGATGGCACCCATGAGTGCAGTTGAAGGCGGAGAACGTCATCGGCGTTCCATCTTGGCACCACACCGTCACAAAAATTTCAACGGCTAGAGCCTCCGCTATGGCTGTTCTTCGGATGTGGCTTGCTGCTAGAGGATGGCGACGACGACGACGTGTGCCGTGTGAGTAAGATGAAGAGTACAAATAGTTGGGCTGTCACTGCACTGCGGAGGCATCGCCGGTTACTTCGTGCCATTCAGGATTCAACATGGGCATTCGAAATTGCACCGACCGCAAGAAGCAGGCCTTTGTTGGCTTAATCTTCGCAGCTACAGCAATGTCCAAGGCTGTCCCTGCTCCCAAGACCTTCCAACACAATGTTTTCGCTTTACGAAGCGATGCGGAGGTTTTGCCTTACCGCGATGCATCCCTACCTGTGGACGAACGTGTCGATGACCTGGTTGCACGCATGACGTTGGAGGAGAAGGCTGGACAACTCTTCCAGAGCATCTTGAATCTACCCGCCAATGACAGCACCGCCCTTTCCAACACCACTGTGCTGGCTGTTGAAGGCAAATTCCAAACACATTTCAACCTGGCCGGAACTGTTAACAGCCCCCGCATCGCAGCCCAATGGTACAACAACCTGCAGCAAGCGGCGTTGAACACACGACTCGGGATACCAGTAACGATGTCCTCGGATCCCCGGCATTCGTACACAGATGCGATTGGATCTCAAATTGCTGCCACTGCTTTCTCTCAATGGCCGGAGAGTCTCGGACTTGCAGCTCTGAGGGATGCGGAGCTCGTTCACAAATTCGCAAACATCGCCCGCCAGGAGTACCTTGCTATCGGCCTTCGATCGGCCCTTCATCCACAGGTCGATCTTGCGACTGAGCCTCGCTGGGCCAGAATCGGCGGAACCATGGGCGAGGATGCTCAGCTCACTGCTGAACTCGTTGTTGCGTACATCGAAGGCTTCACAGGCGATGAGTTTGGCAACCAGTCGATTACCACTGTTACCAAGCACTTCCCTGGTAGTGGACCGGTTCAGGATGGAGAAGATAGCCACTTCACATACGGCAAGAACGCGACATACCCAGGCAACAATTTCGAGCACCACCTCATTCCTTTCAAAGCCGCCATTGCAGCTGGTGCCCGCCAGATGATGCCTTACTACTCTCGTCCTATCGGCACCAAGTACGAGGAAGTCGCTTCTGGTTTCAACAAGGGTATCGTCACTGATCTCCTTCGTCACGAGCTTGGCTTTGAGGGCATTGTTGTGAGCGATTGGGGGTTAATCACAGATGCCATCATCCGTGGTCAGGATATGCCGGCCCGTGCCTGGGGCGTCGAGAACCTCACCGAGATCGAGCGCGCTGAAAAGATCTTGAACGCTGGTGTCGACCAGTTCGGCGGCGAACAGCGTTTCGATCTCATCCTGCAGCTCGTCGGCAACAACACCATCAGCGAAGACCGCATCGACCTTTCCGTGCGCCGCCTGCTCCGCGAGAAGTTCCTCCTGGGCCTCTTCGAAAATCCCTTCGTCGATGTCGATGCCGCAGACAGACTCGTCGGCACCCCCGACTTCGTCGCAGCCGGCAAAGACACCCAGCGCAAGTCCTTCACCCTACTCACCAACAACGACACCGTCCTTCCCCTCAAGCACGACAAGAGCATCAAATTCTACACCGAGGGCCTGAACAAGACTCTCCTCGCTGAAAGAGACATCACCGTCGTCGCTACCCCCGCAGAAGCAGACATCGCCCTCCTCCGCCTCCACGCACCCTACGAGCCGCGCCCCGGCGGCTTCGAAGCAAACTACCACTCCGGCAGCCTGGAATACAACGCCACCGAGCGCGCCCGCCAAGCCGCCATCTACGCCGCCGTGCCAACAATCGTGGACATCTACCTCGACCGGCCCGCAGCCGTTCCGGAGATCGCCGAGCAGGCCAAGGCGCTGATGGTGAACTACGGGGCCGCGGGCGAGGCGTTTTTGGACGTCGTGTTTGGTGTGGATGGGTATCAGCCGATGGGGAAGCTGCCGTTTGATTTGCCGAGGAGTATGGAGGCGGTGGAGAAGTCGAGGGAGGATGTGCCGTTTGATACTGAGAATCCGGTGTTTAGGTTTGGGCATGGGTTGGGGTATGAGGATTGTTGAGGGAAGGAGGTATTGTGGTGATGAGTGTGATAGAGTCAATGAAGTTATGTCTCTACTTAGATCAAGAATAATTTATCAAGAGTGGAACTCTAGGGTTACAGTTTACTGCATCAAAGGGTGATCAATGTGTGTAGAGAGTGGAAGACATCATTAGTGTCTTACCCTGTTAAACCCGTCGTCGAGGTGATTCAAAGGGTAAGATGACGAGACGAAAGAGAAAGAGATAAGCACTTTTGGTCTTCAAATATTCCGATTCATTAAGATTATCGACCTGCAATATCTGCAACTCATCCAAGGGACAAGAACAAATCGGTAGCGACAGTAGTAAACTCACCCCTAACGCCGCGCAATGCAATATTTTGTGTTTTGAAAGGATCCACTGATAGAAATCCATTCCAAGCAAGTCTGCCTCGCTGACAGCGCCGTGGTCGCTCTGAATGCCACATAGATGCGACAGTGGCAGGCTTAAGCCTCCTCGAAGTTCTTGGGCGCAGGGGTGGCCTTCTTGTTCTTGTACCAGAGGGTAGGCAGAAGGGCGCAGGAAGTAGTAAAGAGAATGCTGGGCATTGTTAGCAGTTGCTTCATCTGACAAGGGAGTATTTTGACTTACCAGAGAGCTACACTCAGACCCCACACAGTCTTGGCCTGGAAGCAGTTGCCCTTCGTCGCACCCGCCCAGTGGGTGATGTCCAAGCCGCTGCCGTTCTTGTTCAGGTTCTGCGATGCAGCAGTTACGAACGCATAAGCATTTGCTGCATCGACTTCATACGAAGCCTTGCCAATGACGTAGCAGTTCAGGTAGCTCATGGGCTTGCCGAGGGTGACAGCGCAGACGATGAAGGCGATGAGGAGGAGTGAGTCGATGCCGGCCATGACGAGGAGACCAAGGTTGGCGAAGGACCAGTAGTAGCCAACGCTGACCATAATGTAGAGGGTGGCGATGCAAGTCTAAGAGTGTTAGCGACGGGCGGTTGGAAGTTGAAAGAGAGATGCATACCACGCTGAGCGTGCCGACAAATTCCTTGGGCGGCTCGGCGCCAGTGACAACGATCATTTGCACAAAGTTGCTGCAAATGCCGATAACAATGACCATGGCGATGGCTTGGAGGATGCGGACGAGGAGGAACATCTTGCTCAAAGGCATGGCACCGTAGCTAGGGACAGACATGGTTGCGGTTGGTGATTTGGAAAGAGAGTGCTGAAAGATGTCGTGAAGACTGAAGAGTCGATTTTGGTGTGAAAGATTGATGCGATCAACGCTTTTGTCAAGGTTGGTTGAATGGAAAGAAGGAGATTTGACCTAGGAAACAAGGAAAACCGGAAAGAAAAGAGGAAAGGAACTGAAGTGATGAGCTGGCTGATGATGTGTTTGATGCCTCTCTTACCATCGAAAGACAGCTGTCTTATATACCAACTCACGCTCAACAAGACATTTCACAAAATTATTCAGAGTCACCATGTTGGTGTTGCTATTCTTGCGCATTGGCAGTCTGGACCTCTGTTGTTTCAGGGCATCTTGAGTAGTCGCTGGTGGTACCAATGAGAGCTCGAAGCGCGGTGCATCAGAAAATGTCCGAGCTGCCGCTTTGACGCAGGGCGGCGGCTACAACATAACAACATCAGTTATAGCGAACGTCTGTTCGGCAGCAGCCAGTCACAAGCAAGCCTTGACTGTGGTGCCTGGATGAAGAGGAGGACTTGCTCGCTTCGAAAATGAATGGATGAGAGGAGCTGTCGGGCCTGTCGCTCTGCTTCCCCGGTCCCACCTCTGCTCCCCGACCAGCCTCGCGCGCGGGAGCTATGCTTAGATCTGTTGAGGCTCAATCAGAGGCATCAGAGCATGAGCTCAATCTCCAGAGCAGCGATCTGTGGAGTGATGTCGGCGCTGCTGCAGAAGCATGAGTCTCGATGCGGTTTGGTGGTGCATGCTCATAATGTGCAAGAGTCGAGATACATGCGCATTGGCTGATGAAGGCAGCTGGAGGAGCACAGTGAGGCTGTTTGACCTTGTACAGACGAGGCGCAGGTCTCAAGTCGTGGTGCAGGTCCTGTTGATGTTTGACGCGTCGCGTGCTTTCCTCCTGAGATGTAAGTTGCGCTGACGTCACCGGTCAAACCCTCCAGACTTCATCTACGACGTCGCCGACACGATGGGACGCGTCGGAGTGACAGAACTACAAAGCCTCGGAATGTCGACAGACCGTTGATGGAGTGTTGGGTCGGAGGCTCGCGTCTCCCCACCTTTGCGGGACGCGGCACGCTCTAGACGCGGTTAAGGCAGGTACAGCCGCTCCATGCCGAAGCTGGAGAGATAACCATCTCACAGCAATGCCGACGAAAGGTGTCACGAGACGCCCTTTGGGGATTTCTTGAGGGTTTTTTGGTTCTTCAACCCTTCCTCCCTCCATTCTTTCCCCAAGATCGGCAAAATGGGTCTCTTGGAGTACAGACAGCACAAGGCCGACTGGTAGGTGTCCGAGCTCAAGCTCTCCCCACATCTTCATAGCTCCCCTCGCTGACACAACACAGCCAGCGCAAGCAGCACGAGCGCGCCACCAAGATCGCAAACCTCCCAGCAACCTACAGCTACCCGCTGACGCCCCAAGAGCGCACGATCCTCGGCAAGCCCATCCAAGAACTTGTCCAAGATGTGCAGAAGAACGTCACAAACCCCATCGATATCCTCCGCACCTACGGCAAGGTCACGGTGAAAGCCCAAGAGAAGACCAACTGCGCAACCGAGATCCTCTTCCCTGAGGCCGAAGCATGGTTAGCCAACGAGTGCAACCTGAAGGGCCCGCTGGCCGGCATTCCCGTCTCGCTCAAAGACACGGTGCAGGTCAAGGGCTTCGATCTCAGCGTTGGCTTCTCCACCCACACCGGGAAACCATGTGCTGAGGACGGGCCTATGGTGCGCCTCCTCAAGGACGCCGGTGCAGTCCCCTTTGTCAAGACAAACCTGCCCACCACCCTTCTCTCCTTCGAATCGACCAACGACGTCTGGGGCCAAAGCAAGAACCCACACAACACCGCCTACTCGCCCGGTGGCTCTACCGGCGGCGAGTCAGCTCTGCTTGCATTTGGAGGGAGTCGCATTGGCATCGGCAGCGACGTCGCGGGCTCAGTCCGCGTACCCGCCCACTTTAGCGGCTGCTACTCTCTCCGCTGCAGCACAGGGCGCTGGCCAAAGATGGGCATGAACACCGCAATGCCGGGCCAGGAAGCCATTCCCTCCGTCTTCAGCCCAATGGCACGCACGCTCAACGACCTCACATACTTCTCTCGCTCCTTGATCCAGTGCAAGCCCTGGGAATTCGACTACACCGTGCACCCACTCGCCTGGCGCCAGTCCATCGAAGACGAGTACAAAGACAAGAAGGTGTTGCGAGTAGGCGTCTTCCGCACCGATGGTGTCGTTGACCCTAGTCCTGCCTGCGCGCGTGCGCTCTCCCTCGTTGCCGACGCCCTGCGCGCAGAAGGCCATGATGTGTTCGACATTGTACCCCCGTCGCCTTATGAAGCCCTGAAACTCGCCTCGCACCTCCTTCTCTCCGACGGTGGACAGACATTCATGTCATTCTTCCGCTCGGGTGAGTGGAACGACCTTGGTGCTGCCGTCATGGTAAAGTACATGCGTCTCCCACGATTCGTAAAGAAGCTACATTATTGGTGGGTCAAGTATGTTCGTCGGGACGAAATCTGGGCAGGTCTGATCAAGGATTGGCACCCCAAATCCGCATACGAGTACTGGCAGCTCGCTGGCAAGCGAGAAGCATATAAAGCAAACTTTTACGACTGGTGGAACGAGCAGGCGAGGAATGGGGAGGACATGGATGTCATGCTTGTGCCGCCAAATGCGACGCCTGCTGTGCCACATGGAGGAATGCATGATGCTGTCAGCTCGTGTGGATACACGTTCTTGTTCAATCTGGTATGTACTCCTACTCTATACCACCCCTCACGTCACAGACTAACGTCAATCAGCTCGACTACTCCGCCGGTGTCATCCCTGTCACACACGTCGACCCCGTCAAGGACGCTCTACCAGCATCCTTCAACCTCAAGAAGCTGAATGGTATTGCGCAGGGCGCATACAAGCACTACGACGCCACTAAAATGGCCGGGTTGCCCGTTGGAATTCAAGTCGTAGGGCGAAGATTGCAAGAGGAAAAGGTTCTAGCTGTCATGGAGAGGTGTGAAGATGCTCTGGATAAACACGGCGGCCGGTATGAGCTGCTAGAAGTCGACTGAGATGTATGAGTGTTGTTTGAATAACAATTATAATTGCCGAATACCCAAGATCGCCAGTCGTTTGCCTTACTGTGTAGTAACAATGACCATTATGCCAGACTATACTATTTCGGTCCAAAACAAAAGAAATTGGGACATGGTGACTTGATATCGAGTTTACTACAGCCTCACTCTTCCTGTCAAGGACTGCAGATAGGAATCAAGAGCGCGCGATACCCAGCCTCGTCATCCCACTCTCCAAACAGTTCCGTAAACACACGACACGCCTTCCCGCAAACAGCAGTTCGAGCCGTATCGCATATCGGAACCCGATTGCAGAGGATGCTCCAGCCGGTCGCTCGGCGATAACCCGCGCCCTACTCGCGACGATCGGATCCGCAGAAGCTCAAGCTCGCTGCCCCACAATTGCATCCCAAATGCCCCGCCCTGGCCCAAGCTCCCAGACCCCTCAGCTCAGCTTCACAGCAAGCGCAACAGCTCCAGAGAGCAATTGCACTGCTATTTGCAGATATGAGGCGTCAATTGGAATGTATGATTCCAGAGCGTGACGGATATGACGTGTTCTAGCCTCATCGCCGCGGAAAAGTACCAATCGAGGAGTGCAATCGCTTATATCTTACCGCACCCGAGATTTGGAATCGCCCTCGCAGCGACTCCGCAGGGACAACGTCATACCCAAAGCGTCTCACTGCGAGCAGCCAGCAAATCGCACGCAGGGCGGTTCGAGGGGTAGCTGCGGGAGGCGGCGCCATTTGGAATCAGTGGTCGACGCGATGCTGCATCGGGCGGGAAGTATGGAGAAAGGGACCGCACTTGACGGCAGCGGTGTATTCAGGAGAGAAGACGGCGGTATAAGTACTTCGCCTGCTGCTGAGGACCTTGCTGGTCTGTAGACTCCTCCATACATCCAATCAGAACAGTAAAAACAGTACCGAATCGAATCGAAATGACCGAGTTCAAGGGACACTGCCACTGCGGCAACACTGAGTGGACTGCCAAGTTGGAGCAGGACCAGCAGGCTCATATTCTGTGGTACGTCTCCTTGCTGTCGTGAAGACCTCGCTATGAGATTATTTGTAGCACGGTATCAGACTGTTGGAGTGGAATTGACATGAGTAGCCACTGCGATACCTGCAAGCAGCTCTCCGGCTCCACCTACACCCTCAACCAGATCATCCCCACCAAGAACCTGAACATCACAAAGGGCGGAAACGACCTCGGAAAGTACACTTACAAGGGCGACTCTGGTATGTCCCTTATCCACCATACAACCCTCAACACCCCTACCCAATCCCCGACATATATCACTCATGACATATATCACTAACACACCCAAGGCAAGGGCGTCCACTGCTACTACTGCAAGAACTGCACCTCGCACGTGTACCACGCGCAGGAGGCCATGGGCCCAGACAGCATTGTCCTCCGCACGGGGCTGTTGGACGAGGGCATCAAGAACTTCAAGCCTGCCGCGCAGATTTATACCAAGGTGCGCTTGCCGTGGGAGAAGGAAGTTGCGACTAGCTTTGCGGAGATGCCGCCCTCGTAGGTGGGGATGGAATTAATTTAGAGGGTGATGGATGGTTGGGTGGTTGGATGGGGTAGTGGTAGCGAATTGAATGAGAGATGTACTGCTTCTTGCTCTTTTTAGCGGTGTGACGTGGGCTGTGTTCGTACTGATGTATGTCACACTTAACGGAGCTCTTTCGTTCGTGCGGTAGAATCATGAGCAAGCATACACACGAGGGAACAAGCAAGACAGGTATCAAGTGAAATAACATGTTCATGCTGATAAGCAATAATGTCTAGCGTGCTTCCAATCTTCGTCCCCGTAACATGTTCATGCGCCCATTGCACACTTAATGTCTATCACCCTCACACCCATAGCTTCTGCCATCGCTCACGACAGCGGCGGGAAGCTCCTCAGGAAGTGACTCGGACATTCGTATCCGCCCGGGTTCACATCAAGGTACTTCTGGTGGTACGCTTCGGCATCCCACCAGTGGCCCGCAGGCAGAACTTCTGTGGTGACGCCGCCCTTCCACCACTGTGCGTTGACGTTCTTGGTAATCTCCTTCGCAACCTTCTCCTGTTCAGCATCGTGGTAGAAAATCGCGCTGCGGTACTGTGTGCCGACATCCGGGCCCTGGCGGTTCTCAGTCGTGGGGTCGTGCATCTTATAGAAGAATTCGAGTAGCGACGAGTATGTGATCTTGGTAGGATCGTAGACGACCTGGAGGGCTTCGGCGTCTAGTCAAGTTAGTAGATGTTCTTTCCACCAAATATTCGCGTTGGCAATCGTAGCGCGGCACAGCGCGGCGCACGATGGGAGGGTTTACGGGTTTGCGACTTACGTCCTGTCCTTCCACTGCACACAGCGCGGTATCCCGGGTTCTCTGTGTCGCCGCCAATATATCCCACCCGCGCATCGTACAGCCCCTTGTTGCCAAATTCGCGCCTGAACATGTGCTCAACGCCCCAAAAGCAGCCCGCGGCAACGGTCGCGGCCTTTGCGCCCTCGGGCACGTTCATCGGTTGTGCGGGTGCGGAGGACATGCTGGTGAACGGGCGAAAGAACTTCGTGAGAAAGGACATAAAGAGGCAGAGGAGGAGAGGTAGAATGTATGTGTGGAGCTTCAGATTGCCGACGAGTCGCTCGGTAATAATTTGGGCGCGACAATGACTGAATCGGATTGTTTTTATGGGGCGTGACAGTTTGCCCCACGAGGGTTCGATGATGCCATCGTTATCTGACAAATCGCGTAGCGCCGGCTAGGCTGGAACGTCTGCGGACGAGCACACGACAAGTGCTGTCTTGTGGCGCATGGGTAGTCGGTCCTTGTTCTGCATCGTCTTCTTTCTCCATCGTCGCCAATGCTGCTGATGGAATTGTCGTTGGACGTCGTGCACACTACATGGTGGTGAAGAGTCTGCGATCTCTGCACCGCCGCGGGGTACTGCAAATCTAACTGGCGGCAGAGGTGCACCTTCTCGACTAGGCAGGTGCGACTTTTCAGTCAGCCGTCAGTACATCTACCTTGGGTAGAACGCAGATGAGAGTGGGTCCATGTATACTCAGGCCTAGTTGAGCTACTCGAGGTGGTCTCGAATAAAGAGTGTGTTGGAACCGGATAATGCTCCTCATACCTTGGTGTGCCAGTGCTAAAATTGTAATATCTCCAAGCACAAATAATACTTTTGTTTTGCCAGACAGTCCCAAGCCTAACATTGTCACAACTGGAATATACTAGAGGCCTCGTAGCAGTTCTACCGAATCTTGCAATTCTCACTCAGCACGCTGGCAAGTGATCTCGTACCAGTTTGTGCCCTCAGCAACAAAAAACAATCATAAAATCACTCTATCCGAGGGTATTTGAAAGAGCAGCGTCAAGTGCATTTATGTGAGGATGGCAGGGTAAACGCTCCGCGTTGGCCACTGCGGGGCATAGCACACCCTCTGAACACCTCAACTCGTCGATGCCACTTCGCGACTCCATCGTCGTAACTGCATGTGAGTCCGCTGCGCTGGCTGCGCGATGAATCACCTCCCGTCCAACATGATGCTGCAAGATGTCCTTCGAAGCGCCAGTCGCGGCACCCTCCTTGTTAGGCAGGCGCTGGAAGAAGACGCACACGCCGCTACAATCCCGGACCGTGACATTCTTTTGGCAGAAGCTGCAGTCGGTCAGCAACTCCTCGTATTCTGGATGCGAGCTTCACGATCTTGGGCACTGTGTATGACCAAGTTGCAGTTCGCTCAATAATTGGCCTTTGTCTGCAGCTGACTTGTTGCTCAGTAACATCAGCTCTGCAGGGCGAAGTCTTGTACTACGAACATCGTATTCTACATCTTCTCTCCTCCAGTGTTATTCGATTCTCATAGTCGCATGATAACGGCTGGTCGCTCGACTCCAGCTCAATGCTACACTCGCGGCTCGCTTCACCTTGTAAACGTTCATTTCTCTTACACAACATGTGTAATGAACTATCAATCTCCTTCGCTGAATTTTGACGCCGGGTGAATGTGCTCTCCGCTTTGAGCAGCTGGGATTGGGCCTGGACTCGATCACGTTCATCTGAATATACACCTGCCTGAAACGCAAGGCTTGCCGACAAGGTTCGAACACCGCACGATCAGGACGAACGGAGTATTTTTGTCAACCTCTCAACTTGAGCACATATTTTCCGTGCGGCTGGACCTTTGCCAAGTAATCCGTCTGGATGCTCTAGAGTGACAAGCATTAATTTGCGGTTAATATACCCGTCGATGTCTGCATGCCCTACCAGGATCTACGACATGGGTCAGCCTTGTACATCAACTTCACCTCCTGTCGTTTCTGTATATACGGGAAGAATACAGATCTCACGCTACTGGTCAATGGCATGATATGTCTGCATCGCGCTCGAGGTTGACCGATTAGCTCCACCGTTGCACTGGGTACGCTCCACTCGTTACAAGTTGCTATTGACCAGCATCTAGACTATTCATCTCGAAGGAGCTCGGTACCGAAAGACTATGAACACATCTGCTCAGCTCCAATATGTGTCCATTCTTCCAGCCCTGTGCGCGTACTGCAAGTAATACCGTTAAAGTTTGCCCTGAAAGTCGAAAGTTATATGCAGCTGTTGTATTGCATCGAACGTAAATAGAAGGCCTATAATGAGCATCTGCTATCTCAGCACACTCTCAGGAACATACATGGTGAGGAAGCCAACCCGGTTGGTTACATTCTCCGCCATCCAGGTAAGGGATGGAGATCATACTTGACACTACCAGGGTAGATTTCAAGACAGACTAGGCAGTGGTCTATCTTAGACAACTACATGGGCTAGCGCTACATGTTCTGTTCTAGCTAGCAGCCTACCTCGGGTCGCTGTGTCCACCGAAGCTGGATTCTTGTGTACCCTAGAGCATCGCGGCACGTTTAGTCTAGTGCCTCATGACCATGCAGAGACAGATGCATCTGCCCTGGGTGTCTATACGAGAACGCCACCGAGCTTCAGGTGGCTCTGGACTGTAGTCTGCAAGCGGACCGTCGGACCATGAGCTTTCGATATTGCTGATGCTTGGCTCTCCTCCGTAACCGCGGATGCAGTATCGTGGTTCGGCTCAGCTGGAACGGTTGTGGTCGTGTCCAGCCTCTGCAGCAGTATATAAAATGTCCCAGATTCCCCGGATGATCAGCCATCATCTTACCAAACTCGGTCATATTCGCTCAGCCCATCCAAGATCTTAAATCAATACCCAACAATATCATCACCATGAAGTGGCTACTTGCTCTCGTTCCCCTCGTTGCTGCGGCACCAGCACTCCCTCAAATTTCAGGCGATGCTCCTGACCCAGGCCAGGTACTATGAAGTCGAACGTTTGAACACATCCACAGTCATTGACTAGTCCAGGTGAAAATCCTAAAAGTCGGCACCGGTGGAACTGGATGCCCCCAGGGTACCGTTAGCACGATTATTTCGGACGACAAAAGTGTCGTTACCCTGATCTATGATTCTTACGTCGCTTCCATCGGACCCAGCGTTGCCATCGCTGAACAGCGCAAGAACTGTCAACTCACGCTTGAGCTCGAGTACCCAGGTGGCTTCCAGTACTCCATTCTGAGTGCCGACTACCGTGGCTATGCAAACATTGAGAAGGGCGTGACCGGTACACTGAAGTCAACCTACTACTTCGCAGGACTGGCACCTCAGGTCTGCAGCAGCTCTCCTCAAATCTTAATGACTCCGCTGACGCAATGTAGACCAGCACTGAGTACACTTTCCAAGGCCCGGTGACCGGCGACTACCTCAAGCACGACGAGGCAGACAGCACGTCTGTTGTGATGTCGCCTTGCGGCAGCAAGGGTAACCTGCTGAACATCAACTCTCAAGTCCGCCTGACAAGCACAAACTCCAAGGCCAGCGGTCTGCTCACTACCGATTCAACCGACCTCAAGTTCAAGCAGGTCGTCTACGTGCAGTGGAAGAAGTGCACCCAGTAGATAGAAAGGAAATCTACCTTTCTTGATTGGGACAAATGATGCTGTGTGAGCGACCGAGAATGGCGGGTTGCGTTTGTTTAGTCACTAGTGAGATTATCGAGAAGCACCATGGTTTGCATACCTCGCCTCTTTCTATGCCTCTAAAATTTGCAAGTGTGACATGCAGGCTCGTGTTTTATGTACTTGCCAGATGCAAGTCCTCTTCCTTCCTTCCTTGTACTAACGGACTTGCCAACACCGGCAACGCTTGGAAATGGAAACAACGCATGACGTCCAATCTAGCGTTCTTTCAGCAGCAAAATATCCCTTTCGGTCAATCCCATCCTCCGTTCACCATCTCTCATCGCTATCATCCACTACTCTATCGTTCTATCACGTTTCAATCAATCATTAACCAGGATCTACCATCGTTTCACTATTCATGGACAATGCACATACTAGCCCACCGCGCAGCGACAGTGATCATGATTCGGGTTATGGCAGCGACAATTTCCGCCCAAACGTCAGCTTCGAACCAGCCACGCCATCATGGTGTCCCAATGTTTCGCTCTGGCCCGGCCTATTTGCTGCTACCATCGAGTACAGCGACAAGGCCGCATCTGAACAGATGGCCTTCTCCAAACAAGATGCACTCCACCTATTGGAGTCAAGCCGTGCGTACACCAAAGCATGTCCTACACTACTCAGGCACCTTCAATCAGCTATTCCCACGGGCACAAGACGCGTGCCGATTCCTCCAACCAACTCAACTCGCTTTTCAAAAGGAAAGAAGCCAAAGGAGCGAGCCAGCAGTGGTCGGGGACGAGGCCGGCCTCCGGGTGTGAAGAATTCCAGGCCTTACGGTTTCTACAAGAACATGACAGCGGCGCAGATACGAGAGTATAAGAAAGCGGATGCGGTGGCCAAGGCAACAGATTGTCTCCAACATGAGGCGGAGCAATGTGGACCATTACAACAACGACCTAAGCAGAGCGCTTTTCAGCACCAAGAACACGAGCACCAAGTTTCTGAGCAGGGTAAAATGGAACAGTCCGGAGACGAGCAAGTTGACATTGGACGAGGCAGCCTCGAAAGGATGAGCTCTGTTACTGCCGTGTCAGATGTTGAAGATGCGCTTACTCCGGACACTATCTTCAACACCGTTGGAGATATGATAGAGGAACAAGTGCTTGACTCCACCCAGCAAATTTCAAGTGACCTCGAGGCTGATATAATTGCCCTTACAAACTTCAAACCCGACAACATTGCGTCGCCGCTGTCATCGTCACCACTCGATAGATCATCACCACCCCTGTCGGTTTGGCATGTCAACGTATCAGACCTTCAGTCAGACACCTCGGACTACGCTTACAACAGCCTGCCAATCCACTTGCCGACCGATTCGTCCAGCCCGTTCGACTGGTCGACTGTGACCGAAGACATCGCATCAAACAGCTTGCACACAGAATGGGATCTCTTATCCGCAGAAACCTCAGATCAATCATCGCCATAGAACGCTCGAATTAATGATGATACGCCTTCGCTCATGGGCACGCCACGCTCAAAAACATATGGTATTCGCAACCTAATGATCGAACCTCCACGAGTTCATCACGAGCTACCGAATCACAACGGGCTTACTTGCATGTGCTGCAACAATTGGACATGCCAAGAAGAGAAACTCGACCTTCCTCGGGGTGTAGCCGTACAGCTCCCGGGTTGCGGACATACTGCATGTCCATCATGCCTAACGGAGCGCTACGATCTTCTCGGACGCAACGATCTCTGCATCACATGCCCCATCTGTGACAACTTTACCTTTCGCATTGACGTACCGGCTCCTTTGCAACCAACTCTGATACTTGGCATGGTCTCCCAAATTCGGGGTACACCTGTCGAGTACTTCGCCAAACAGTCAATCATTGTTGATGGACTAGAGGCCGTCAAGGCAATTGACTCTGCGTATGCTGTCCTCGCTCTTGAGTGTGGAAGCGAACGACTTGAAACTTCACACCTGTCACCACGAACAATCATGCACGAGCTGTTCAAGTACTTCAATACACGCCAGGTTCAGCATTTAACCACGCCTGAGCGGTTGAAGTTGGATTTAGAGTGTTGTTTGGAGAATTTTGTTGTTGAAAAGCTCCTTCGGCAAGCGGAAAACAAGTGGTTGAAAGAGCAGGCGGCGCGCATGCGGTACAAAAACCTGACAAGGCTCGTACCGCACTTGGCCAAAGGTGAGCCCGGGCTAGAGGGTGTGTTGTCATCGTGGAAGGTGATTGTCGGATGGGTTGTTGGCATACTAACGTTGAGATGGGAGCAAAGGTTCTGAGGCCGTTGCCGGTGCTGGGCAAGTTGAGACAGTATTGTAACTAGGTACTGGGGACATCGTAGATAGTCTGATCAACACGACAGATTCATCCACAACTACACTTTCGTACTTCAAACTCTGTCCATTTCAAATGAGCTTGTGCGCAATCACGTTTCAATGGGTCACTCATGCGGAAGAGATGGAAAATTTAACAACGCAGCTTATATTCACCGCAGAACTCATTTTAGTCCCCAAAGGCGCTATGCTACAAAAAAGGGTAAGTGCTATACACAAAGAATCGAAGATGTGGCCATCGAAGAACGATACAATCCACTCTCAAAAAAGTATTCGAAGAAACATCAATCATGTCCGCGCCTCTAGACATCTAAAGCAGACATCTAGAAGAGAGAGCGAGCGTGGCGGCGGGCCTTGCTGGAAGAACCAGCGTTCTCCTCGAGCCAGGCAATGAAGGTCTCGATGGTGAAGGTCTTGGGGAGACCGGCACCGGAGCCAGCGCCGGAGGAAGGAGCGGGTGCGGATGAGGCGGTGGGGTTGGCCTCGGCGGCGACAGAGGTGGCAGCAGGAGCGGAAGCGGCAGCAGATGAAGCAGCAGGGGCGGAGGCAGCAGCGGAAGTAGCAGCAGGAGCAGTGGGGGTAGGAGCAGTGCCGTTGCTGGGTGTGCTGGGAGCGGGGGAAGAGCCAGAGCCGGAGCCGCCGGTCCAGAGAGCAGGGCCGGGGATGTTGTAGGTGATGGTGGAGGCGTAGGGGTTGAAGATGATGCCATCCTCATCAGCCTTGTAGAGGCTGGTACCGACGACACCCTCGGGCTTCGCGGTTCCGGAACCGGTGACCTCAATGTTCAAGCACTGGGGGTAGTTCTGGGCACCGTTGGCGGAGCCAGCACCGTGGAGAGCGATGATCTCGTGGCGGAAGACGTACTTGCCAGCGGCAAGGGACTCAGGGACGGTGACGGGCCATGTGTTGTTCTGGCCGATCATCTTGACGGCAGCCCACTCGCCGTTGGCGTATCCGTCGGCCTGGATCTTGGTCCACTTGAGCGAAGTCTTGTCAACAGACTCGACATCACCAGTGTAGGGAGCAACGTATGTGATGACGGGTCCAACGTGGGACTCGGGCCAGTTGGTCCAGTGGAACTCGACTGTGCCACCGGCAGCGACCTTGGCCATGGAGTCGGAGGACTGCTTGGGGCTACCAGCCTTGTGGCAGATGATGTCGGCCTCGCCGAAGGAGTTGGGCTCGACAAAGCCGTTGTCGAGGTTCTCGGCGTACCAACCAATGTGCTCAGCGGGGGTCTGGCCGTTCTTGTTGGCGTAGTAGTAGTCGAGGAGGAAACCCTGCTCGAACTGGCCATCGATGGTGACACCGGTGACAGTGCCGTGGGCAAGGGCGCCAGCGGCGAAAGCGGCAACGGTAGCGATCTTGGAAAGCATGTTGATGGATTGATTTGGGATCTTTGAAAAGGAGTTTGAGAGAGTTGTGAAGATTGTCGTTGCAAACGATGGTAAGTTCTGAAAAGAATGTGGAGCCGGCTAGCGGACTTGGAATGAATGAATGAAGGTGGGAACGAAGGTAGTGAACTGTAGCGATGAGGTTCAATTCTCGAGGTGTCTTCGCATCCTTATATTCCAGTCCCAAGACGTCTAAGATGAAAGCCCACGACACAATGATTCATGCCGCGCGCAAAGCATCGTTCACTCATTGCGCGATCCCGGAAACCCCACCTACAATACCGCTTTGAGATAGACAAGCGACATTGGGGGATCTGGGAGTGTCCCGTGCCTGCAGGCTGAGCGGTAAAACGAGGCTTCAGAACACGCTCCTACGGTGTACCCTGCACAGCACGGAGGTCTAGATACACTGTGTTCCTGGCAGAAGGATTCCGCGTGGCGGTCGGTGTCTGGTTCTGGTTCTCGGAAACAGGTTTAGTGAGCGTGCGAACATGCATCCCAATGCTCCTGTCCAATTTTGCATCGGGAGAGTTGACGCCGCCAAGTCCACAATTGTTTCTATCGGGTGCCTCAGCGATGCATGAGGTGGGGCAGCTGTCAAACATCTAGTTTCGATCGTTCGTTCATGCATTAATGCCGATGCATCATCGGTCATCCGAAAGCTCGAGTACTACTCAAGATGTAAGGAATAACCATGATGTCGCGAGCCCGAAAGCCACATCATACTAAACCACAACCAACGGCGTGCTCCTTTAATGTTGTCGCCTCGCAGCCATGTCTGGTGCAACGGTCATGCACGTAAGCGAGCTAGAATAGGTGGGTCTACGGGTGCGGCACGCTGACTCTCTTTAGCCAGGGGTAAGTCCACCCAGTTTCATACATGAAACAATATCTCCAATAGCGCGCGGAACAACGTCTTTTTACAGTCTGGCTTGCATGAAGGAGTGCAATGTAAATTTTTGGAGCGTCGGTTATACGATTATACGGAGAACCAAGGCATGGCAAAGGAGGGTGGGTCCGAAAGGAGTTGATTGTCGGTGAACTTCTCCAAATCACTAGCTGTGACAGCGAGACCTTGACATGAAGTCTCTGCCATCCAACGCTGTAGGTCCATGTGTTTCGTTTCGCAGGTCTTGTTTCTTTGTTGCTGAGCCTCGTGACGAAGTCGAAACAATGTCCGTCGAGGGGAATACAATCCCATGAGCCCAAGGGGTCCAGAGTCCATATTGGGAGACTGACCGTCCGGGGCCAAGTAAGAGAAATCAGGTCCGAGTGTGGAAAAGGGATCGAACCTCAGGAGAGTTTTACTACTTACAACGTACCATCTTCATCATAAGCTACAATCGATCCATAGGAAAGAAAGAAAAGGGCAAATACGGCGGTCTTATACTTCCCTTCGCGTGCTAATACAACCCTTGCCTTAGTCTACGAGCAGGTTATAGCAGCTTACATATCCTGCTCAAACCGCCGCACGCCGACCACATCACCGTTTACAACACAATAAACCTTTGGGTATCTGCCATTACATGCAGTTCTCGATCCTAGAATTCGGTTTCACTCTGGTCGCCGCGTTCCTCGAACCGATTTCTCACACCCGACGACTTTACCTGCGACGAAAAGGTTGCCTTGGCGGTTTCCTCGAAAACACCGTAAATAATAGCATATTCTTTCTCAGAAAGTGAAGACCACCACATTACTTTATGTGAAGAACACGTCCATTTTACGCCGATGGTGTGTGGGCGCTCTCCACTTAGGCTAATACCTGGCAAGCTCAGCGGTGATCTCTGGGTCAAGCGTCGACTGTGCGATCTGGAGACGGACGCATCATGCGTGGCAAGTGAACAACATGAGCGTTGTCTTCGTCTTCTTAGTCAGGTGACCGTATGCCCTGCGAAGTATATTGGTGGTGAAGAGTGGTGAAGAAATCGTTCCTTGTCAGGAGGCGATGGCATCGACTATCAGCCATTGTTGCTGTATTGTATAGTGCCTGAGACGCAGTCAACAGCTATGTCGAGGTGCTTAATTATGTCGTGACAAGTGGAGAAAGTGCGCAGCTGTGCTGTTCCTGGGTAATGCATGTATTTTGTATGTTGGTGCCTCGAATGCTGCAACGCCGACGGTAACTGGATGGCGACATTGCGGATAGTCTTGTCAGCAGAGGAAGCAATGCCAATAAGGGCCGCCCAGGTACTCCTTCCCGTTGTTCGCGAGGTCGTGGCGTCATATTTTCCGTGTGTTCCGCCGACGCCTCCGACAACAAATGTCAACCACACTCAAGTCACTCGCACCACGACGGTGACGATACTCGGTGATTCTCCGATGGTTACCTTGGCTTTGGCCGTGTCTGCGCATCACATGGTCTGATCAACGCAGCTATGCCTTGATTCAGCGCGGTACGAGGCGCCTCGGCTGAACTCCGAGCGGGACAACCTGGAGCAATCAAAGCTAACAACATTTCGGCATATCGTTACTTCGATTCCCCGCAACATCACTGTCGATGATCTTGACAATTTCTCCGGAGCTAGAATCCCCGCAAATGACTGCTCGAGGAAGAGAGCGGAAGAAAGACGTCCATGTGTGATGCTGGTAAGCGCCAGGAACATGCTGGTAGGTGACGTGAGGTCGGGTCCGAGGCTCGTGTTTCCTGGTAAATGGGACATGATTATATGTTCTGGTGACTGCCGATCAAATACTTTTTCTCCAGCATCTCAGATCAATCGTCAAGATGAGGCTTTCTACCTTCCTCTTCTCCTCGTTGCTTTCCCTGGCCGTCTCGGCTGCGCCTCAGGGCTCATCGAAGGTTCCCGAGTTCTTTTCGCAGCGCGTTATCTTTACGCCGCCTTCGAACTACACCGACCCTCGCACCCTGTACGCTCGCACAGCTCAGTTCAAAAACGGCAATCTGCTCGCGACATGGGAGAACTACAGCCCTGAGGGTACTGACCCCAAGTCGAAGGTCTACTTTCCCATCTACAAGTCGACCGATGGCGGATACAACTGGAAGGAGATCTCGCGCGTCTACGACCAGGCGCAGCCTCAGAACGGCCTCCGCTACCAGCCGTTCCTCTACATCCTTCCCGAGAAGTTTGGCCAATGGCCTGCTGGTACCGTTCTGCTCTCGGGAAGCTCCATCCCCACCGACCTATCCACTACCCAGATTGAGCTATACGCTTCCACCGACAAGGGCGTGACATGGAAATTTGTCTCACACATCGCTGCTGGTGGCGAGGCCATTCCCAACAATGGTCTTACTCCCGTCTGGGAGCCTTTCCTCATGCTCCACCAGAACAAGCTGATCTGCTACTACTCGGACCAGCGTGACAACGCCACTTATGGCCAGAAGATGGTTCACCAGACCTCTACTGACGGCAAGACCTGGGGCCCCGTTATCAATGACATTCGCCACTCCAAGTACACCGACCGCCCCGGTATGCCCACCGTAACGCTCCTGCCCAACGGCAAGTACCTCATGACCTACGAATATGGCGGTGGACCGACAAACAGCCCGAACTACAAGTTCCCTCTCTTCTACCGCCTCTCTACCGATCCGGAGAAGTTCGACTCTGCAGAGGATCACCAGCTTATCACGACCGACGGCACCATTCCCGAGGGCTCGCCCTACAACGTCTGGACCCCAGTAGGTGGCAAGAACGGCACCATCATCGTTAGCTCCGGTACCAGTGGTGATATCTACATCAACAGGGGGTTGGGTGAGGCTGGCACACCCTGGATCAGGGTTCCCACGCCTGAGAAGCAGCACTATACTCGCCATCTCCGTGTTCTCAAGGACGAGAAGAAGCTGCTTATTATGGGTGGTGGTGTTCTTCCCCCTAGCACTACCAACAAGGTGCAGCTAACTGTTGTTGATATTACCCAGTTCCCCCAGGCTTAGGTTAAATATTGTAGATAGCTATACCAATGTGTAATGTGGAACAATGAAACAATTACAAATGTATCTCTGCAGGAGTCGTGCTCCAATAATTACTAGTTCGTTGCGGAAGTGAAAAGCATGCATTTTCAAACGCTTGTGGCAATGATTTACAGTCGGTGATTGCTACGCTCCTTTGTGGTGACATGTGTTGGGCTGATCAACTGTATGCCTTCGCTACTAATGATGTCACAGCTGAGTTGAAAGAAAACACTGTGAAGCACAGGCATTTTTTCTTTTTTTTTTTGCCTGGAGAGGCTGCACCTGCGACAATGTAGCGGTACTTCGAGGTAGCGCTGAACAAGGTTTAGCTTTGCGCCACAACTGGTGGTGCACTACAAGTGGTGGATGGCAGCGGGCCCACTTTTGCCGGGCCGACCATAACACCGTGTGAGCGCGGGCGTTAGCGAGCCACGAGCGAACGAAAATCGAAGTTCGATTTGGCCGACACCCTCGACGACGCACTCGACAAGACTCAACACCTCTCCAACTAACCCCTCTATTCCCAGCAATACCGACAAAATGGGTGGTGTTACCGTTAAGGACGTCGAGGCGCAGAAGTTCATCACTTCCTATGCCGCTTTCTTGAAGAGGCAGGGAAAGCTCCCCATGTACGTACAGTCGCAAACGCCTTGATTGGGAACTCGGACTAACAAAATGCAGCCCAGGTTCGTACTATTCCAGCGGGTGAAGGATAAAACCTGAATCCCGTCGCTGGGGGATAATTGTACGATCAGCTCGCTGACCGTCTTATCTACAGGTTGGGTTGATACCGTCAAGACATCGCGTAAGTTTGCTTCTCACTGAACCTTTTGCGCGCAAAGTGCTAACATTTATTGAAGACTCCAACGAGCTGCCTCCCCAGGACATTGACTGGTTCTACGTCCGCGCTGCCGCCGTCGCCCGCCACGTCTACATGCGCAAGACCGTCGGTGTTGGCCGTCTCCGCAAGGTCCACGGGTGCGCACACCCTCCTACGTTTGACGTAGAAGACAATGCTAATCGGCAACAGTTCCACCAAGAACCGCGGCTCCCGCCCCTCCCACCACGTTGACGCCTCCGGCTCCGTCGACCGCAAGGTCCTCCAGGCGCTCGAGAAGATCGGCGTCGTTGAGATTGACGAGGACAAGGGTGGCCGCCGCATCACACAGTCCGGCCAGCGTGATTTGGACCGCATTGCCCAGACCACCCTCGAGGCCGAGGAGGAGGAGGATGACGAGTAAACGCTTCGCTACGAGTAATGACGAGTGAACGTTTGGCTTGGTCCGCTAGAGGAAGCTGCTTGCATTTATATGGAGCATCTATGGGTTACGGCTTGTGGCGTTACGCTGGGGCTTCATAGCCTAGGACATCTTCCAATGGAGACAGGCACTGCCTGAAAAGCAACTTGATACCCCATTTCTTCAAACATGGTGCCACTTTGAACGTGATTTCTTCTATCTTGTATTATCCTAACCTCGAACGCCGACGGTCAAGTCAACGGACAGCATTTTCTTTCAGCAGCCATGTCACATTTGCAGGTCATGATAAACTTTGATGCACACTTGCATGATCCTCGTAGCACATATATTTTCCGCCATCCTAAATTGCTCAAAACAAATCCGTCATCGCACCATGCGACGCATCTCCCACCAACCGCGCGTACTTTGCCAACACACCCCTCGTGACCGGCATACTCGGCGCCTTCCACGCCTTAAGTCTCTCCGCAATCTCCTCATCACTAACATGCATATCAATCCTGTGCTTCTCGGCATCAATCGTAATCACATCGCCCGTCTTGACAACCGCAATGGGCCCACCGACCGCAGCCTCAGGACACATGTGTCCGACGATGAACCCGTGACTCGCGCCACTGTACCGCCCGTCGGTGATGAGCGCGACGTTGGTGAGTTTTGCGCCCATGATGGCGGCGCTGGCTTTGAGTTGCTCGGGCATGCCGGGGCCGCCCTTGGGGCCTTCGTAGCGGACGACGACGACGACGTTTTCGCCGTGCGGAATCTCGCCGCGGTTCAGGGCGGCGTCGAGCTCGTGCTCTTTGTTGAAGACGATGGCCTTGCCGGTGAAGCTCAGGCCTTCTTTGCCGGTGATTTTGGCTACGGCGCCAGCGGGCGCGAGGTTTCCACGCAGAATCTCGATGTGGCCGGTAGGCTTGATGGGGTTGCTCAGCGGGCGGATGAGGACTTGGTCTTGTGGTAGAGATGGGTAGGGCTCTACGTTCTCGGCCAGAGTCTTTCCAGTGACGGTGGGGATTGATCCATCGAGCAAGTTTGCGGCGATGAGGAGCTTCATTACTGCAGGCATGCCTCCGATATCGAACAAATCGGCGGCCATGAACTGGCCGGATGGTGCGAGGTCCGCGAGGAACGGGATCTTGTTGCTGACGCGCTGGAAGTCGTCGATTGTTAAGGGAACGCCTGCTGTACCTGCCATCGCGAGCAAGTGCAGAACAGCGTTTGTTGAGCCTCCAAGGACCATCATCATAACGAGGGCGTTTTCAAAAGACGCTTTGGTAAGTAATTTGCGCGGCGTGATGTTCTTCTCCATGCAGACGCGGATTGCAGCGGCGGCTTTGGCGCATTCACGCATTTTGGCGGGAGACTCAGCGGGCGTTGTAGACGAGTTGGGGAGGGTGAGACCCATGGCTGCAAATCATTAACACGTATTGCCGTTTTCTGAGCGGCTTGCTTACCTTCAATGGATGTGGACATGGTGTTCGCGGTGTACATGCCACCACAAGCTCCGGCTCCTGGACATGCGTGCTTCTCGATATCCTCCATGATCTCGTCTGGCGAGAACTTGCCCGGTTCCGCGCTCTCGAGATTCTTGTATATGTATGCGCCGTGCTTCTCGTAGCATGTCGAGATGTTGATTGGCCTCCTCAATGTCTCCGAATAGCCAGGCATGATAGAACCGCCATATACCATGATCGAGGGTCGGTTGTGTCGGGCAAATGCCATAATGACACCAGGCATGTTCTTGTCGCATCCGGGGAGCGCAATGCAGGCATCGTGGTGCTGGGCGCAGGTGACGGTCTCGATGCTGTCTGCTATTATCTCGCGGGTCTGGAGGGAGAATCGCATGCCTAGTCCTGTCAGTCCCATATTTCATGCTGGGCTGAGTGCGCATTACCTTCTCCACCCATTGTGATACCATCCGATACCCCCACGGTGTTGTACTGCCACCCAAGCATATTGTCCTGCTCAATGTGCTTCTTGATCTCTTTGCCCAGTCCGAGTACTACCAGTAATTAGCGAATTGCCCCCACGCATCGTTGAGGCTCTCTTGCGGCATTCGCAATTGGGTGACATGATTGGACGTGTGCATTCGAGAGGACCGACTTACAGTGAGTGCTGCAGATACTGTCAGTACTATGACGCCACTTGCGTGGGGTAAACTCACTTGCATGGGTTGCCCTCCCACCACACACTTGCAATGCCAACTTGAGGGTATGTCTTCATGGCTTCTTTGTTGGGAACTCCGGCGGCGTACAGCATGGCCTATGACAGAATGATCAGCTTCATTTTCCATACAAGCATGCGCAGAAGAATATACCTGAGCTCCTGGGAAATTGTGGCCTGTGGTGAGGGTGGACGACCATCTGTTCAACGCAGGTGTGCCATCCTCCCTCTTTGTGCCTTCAGGCAGGTGTGGGAAGCTGAGGAAGCGTGGCTCCTCTGGCTCACGCTGCTTCTCGAGATTCTTGGGGTCCATTGTGGGGGTTTGATCAGATCAATTCGCTATTGATGTATACTTGCTGACTTCCAATTGATTCACGCACTGGTGCAAGCCGTTCAACACAAATGGAAGGCACGATGATGAAGTCAGACTGAGGAAAGAGGCGGTAACGGTGCGGTAACGGTAAGCTACCGAGCTCTGGATTAGACTATGGACGGCATGTGAGCAGATACCGACAACCAGCTAGCCGCACCCGCAACCAGGACACGTCGGAAGCAAGTCGGAAGAGCTAGTCTAGCTGCTTGAAGCATGCCGAAAGATCAAAGAGCTCTCCAAGTGGGGCTGTTCTGGTGTCGTCTTCTTTGACTCGAAGCTCAAGCAAGAGGGGTGACAACGGCCCCTCAGGCGAATAGCACGCTACGTGGAGTCTAGCCTGTGGAGAAGAGCCAATGCGAGACAACATGTTGCAAGCCGAATTGTGGCGATTGGAGGTTGTGGAGACCTAGCGCGAGCTGTCGTGCTGGCGCTGCGACTGTTGAAAATTAATTTCGCGGGACCGCTGAGGGCTCCGATATGCAGGCTTCGGAGAGAAAACCGGAGCCAAATGCATCACGATAGTAAAGTTCCTGACGATACTTTGAGCGGAAGGCGGCGGCAACACGTGTGAATGACTGTGGGGTGATCAGCTCAACAGCATCTTGTCCAGACATATGATCAATTGATGATGTGCACTTTGACGTGAGTGACTGCTATGCGGTGAGAAGGATGCAAAGGAATGTGCCTGAACCTTAGACCGGCAAGGCAAAGCGCCTATCTCTCGGCATCCGCGACCAGTCAGTCCTGTACAGTACATACAAATGTCCAGACCTACTGACACAACGCTCAAAGATGTTCAGGGGAAGTGTCCGTTACTGCGGATGTGGCTTCCATCGATTGTTCTTCAGCCCTGCCGTGCACAATAGGCCCGCACGGGCGCCCTTGCCGTCTGAACCGGCACGCGGTTGCGTCATTCTTTCCTGGCTTCATTTCTGTCAACACAATTTCACCGCACGATGTCGCGACTGACTCACGCATGCGATCTCAGTTCTTGACCATTCACCATCTCTATCCTCACCACCCTCGCGCGCAACCTGTCGCTACCCGCCGGCGCTCCAGCTCACTTTATCATTTCTCCACGATGCGACCATCCCACGTTGCACTTATCGCCCGATTGCAGATTAGATCGTCCAGGTCATAGCGGAGCATTCGCTGCAACTCCAAACGTGCGCCAGCGACAGAAGAAGAGACGTTATCAGGAACTGGCCTCTGATCAGCGGTGAAGCGCATCGTGTTCGCATTTTCAGATTCCATTGGTCGCGCATTGCGCGAGGATCCGCGCATCAACCTCCTGAACGCCGGCACCTCCACCCCCCGTTGAACTCACATCCAGCCCTGGAGCACGCGAACAGCCATGGAGCCTCATTCGCGTCTTGTCTCGTCTCAAAATGGCACGTTGCGTCTTCCACAGGCTCTCGTCCTGCTGCTGAAGGCCGCATTGGCCCAGCCAGCCAATGATCAGGGCACACAAGGTCTCGCCGACCTCTCCCTGCGGGACACTATAAGACTTTCAGCTTACCGTCTGATCCTTCTCATCAACCCCTTCGTAGACCGAGGCAACGTTGTTACTTCAGCTATCGTGGGCATGGTCAAGTTGACGGCTCTATGCGGCTCCGCTTACTGGGTATGGGATCGGCAAAGCAAGAAAGGGAAGATCGCTCCGTCTGTCAACTCCCAGCATGTAGACGACGCCACTGAGGGTAAGAAAAGCTCCGTATGATCTGCACTATCTTTCCTCCTACCCGTGGTTGGCCTGTACCAGCTATCCTTAGCTCGGACTAGATTACTGACTACAACAGACGATGCTGCAACTAATGACCCAGGGCTCTTGAGGAAGCACTCCACCATCCAGGCATACACAGTTCCATCCACCAACATCACCTACCCTGCCATTCGAACGTTTTACAGGCCACACCCCCAGGAAAGCAAGTTTCCTAGAAAGCCTAACCCAGTACCTTTGTTGGTGTTCATCCATGGTCTCGGCGGATCGATTGCGCAGTTCCATCCTATCTTGCTGAGTCTGTCCAACCTGGCTTCGTGCTTGGCGGTTGATCTTCCAGGATGTGGTCTGTCTTCATTCGACCCGAAAGCTGCCAAGGCCTACACCACGGATGCCCTCGTCCATCTCCTAGCCACCGTCATCGAGCAGCATCGTGCCAAAGACGAAGGTCAGACCGTTGTCTTGATCGGCCACAGTATGGGATGCTCGCTCGCGGCACTTTTGGCCTCACCCACATCGCCTCATGCCAATTTGCTTTCACAACACGTCAGTGGACTGATTGCTATGTGTCCTAAGGCAGACCCTCCAACAGAGCATCAGACGAAGCTCCTACATCGAGTCACCTCGGTGCCTGCGGTACTGTTCGACCTGTATAGAAAGTGGGATCGTAGAGGAGGGATCAATAGCGCAAGTGTATCACGCATGGCTGGAGCGGATGCTGAAGAAGAGACCAAGAAGCTGCAGTTGCGTTTCAACAAACAGAGCCGTACTGCTGTATGGCAGCGTATGGCGCGTGGGATGTGCCCTGACTACCTTGCCAACCCTCACCTAGGAGGCCTTCCCGGACGGCAAACTTGGAAAGGCTTGCAGATACCCGTCTTCCTTACTGCTGGCGAAGCCGACTCCGTTACTCCGCCTGACAATGTCAAACGCATTGTTGACTTTCTTGGACGAGACGTCGGGGCTATCGAGCCACCCAGTGAAAAGGCGAGCCTGCCCATAGCAGCGGCACCGTTCGACCCGGCTGTAATAGACCCCGCTTTGGCGGAGCGCAAGCATCAAGATTCGGGTATCGATGCCAATGATCTCCCAAAGCTTGACAGTAGCACAAAGGCTTCCAGTACAACGGCTGCTTCGACAATGGGTGACAGTCTAATTGAGACCGAAAGCCGCACCACAGAAGGCAGTGTTGTTATCGCAGACCGCTCGCCCAAATTCGGTGCTGTAGATGCGCCATCCAACAGTCCTTCTCCACACCCTCGCCGCCTCGTTGTTAAGACCACGATTATGCCCAAGCCAGCAGCACACTCCATGCTCTTTGCCCCTTCAACCTCGCGCATTCTCTCTGGCCTTATCGGCAGCTTTCTCGCCGACCACGTCGACCCACGCCTCTCGCTCGCCTGGCAATTGCAATACCTCTCTACAGAAGGCAAGTGGGACGTCAAGAATCTTGAGAAATGGCAAGCTGTGCCGCCCGTGTCAGATCCCATCGCCAACACCTTTCGCGCGATGAAGACGCTGCGCGAAGTCGACGAGCGCCATGCTCCCAAGATTGTGGCGAGGGACTGGAAGGACAAGATCTGCGCTGTGATTGACATCTCGCACGACAACCCCGTGTACGATCCCAAAGGCCTTGAGGAAGGGGGTATAGAATACTACAAATTCCCCACGGTTTCGAAACAACCGCCGATGAAGGACGAGGTGAAGGCCTTCATCGACCTCGTCGACCGCGTCAAGGTACAGTGCCAAGAGCAAGGCAAAGAGGGCTTGATCGGCGTGCACTGCCACTATGGCTTCAACCGCACGGGATTCTTCCTTGTGTGCTATCTCGTCGAGCGACTGGGGTATAAACTGGAAGACGCGATCGAGACATTCCGCGTAGCACGGCCGCCGGGCATCAGACACAGTCATTTCATCGACGAGTTGCACGTGCGGTACTGCTCAGGGTTGAGGAGGGCACCTACGATGTAGGTGTGGGCATTCTTGTACCATTATTATTTCTTCCTCTTTTTTTTGCTTACTGTTTCTGGGTGGTCTTTTAGCGACGCGTTCTGGCGTTTTGTGGGTTCTGAACGGCCTATTGACATTGGGTATTATCGTATCTTGTTCTTTGGTAGTAGAGGCACGCATTATGGAAAGTGTTTTCTCCCATGTTTTTGTGCATGAAATGCTTTTGATGTGATTAGGTACTGTCGATAGAGAGAGTTTTAGGTATAGAGATGGTGTGTGTGCTGTGTGGTTTTTTTTTGGTGATAAGGTTGTAGGTGTGATGTGTGGAATTGTTGGACAATGGCAACATCAACATAATCACAGCATGCCAACATGACGACAATGCTATGTTAGCATGCGTAATCATCATCACTACGTTGTAGACATTGAGCACGATGTTCTTGATGAAGAAGATGTAAATGTAGATGTAGATGACGATGTAGATGAAGATATAAATTTGTTGGTAATACTATTGACCGGAAACGCCGCGCTATGTTATCCTACTGGAAGGGATATGGGTATGGGTATCAAGTATATATCATGGAAAAGAATAAGTCATACGCTCGAAGGGCTCGCAGCGCTCGTAGCTCGCAGCTCGTAGCACTCATCGCACTCGCTGGACTCGCGCTTACAGTGCTCGCTCAAAACCACGCCAGACTCCACAGCGCCGGCATCTGCGGCCAACGCTCCTGCCAACTCGCCAAAATCTCCGGGACCTTCTCATCAAAGCCATCGCGCGCCGCACCACCACCAGCCGCCCATCCACTCTCACCATGGACCTCGCGCTCCTTACCCGCAGCCTCATTCAGACTCAGCGCCAGATCAAGAATCGCTTTCCCGCCCACCAGCGCCTCCTCGTGGTTATCCCGTATATCGACGTTGAAGATGTGAACAGGCCTGTTTAGTTTCCCGCCTTTGTTGTGCAGGTCTTCTAGCACGGCGTCGAAGCAGCGCTCTTCGCAGGTGATGACTACATCCGCGACGCCGGATTCTGTGCCTGCGTACCCTTTGTCGGATTCGTGCTCTAGACGCGGTTTCCCTGGGACCCAGTCTTGGAAGCGCTCGGGGAAGCCTTTGATGTTGAGGTTGCGGCCGAGCATGTTGAGGAGGCCGTTGTGGGTGTAGAGGGGGGTGTTTTGGGCGGCGAGCTCGTCGTGGATGGTTTGGTAGGTGGTGCTGTTGAAGTGGTAGACGTTGGGTTGGGTGATGGTGGGGCCGGGGAGGCGCACGAGGGAGCCGGTGCCGAAGGAGATGGTGGGGAGGTTGGCGGAGGCGAGTTGGAGGTGTGCTTCCATTGAGCTGGGTGTGTTAGTTGGAGTGTGAAGTTTAGGAGCGGGCGACGTACCGGTTCTGGTTGCTGGCGCAGACGGTGCAGAACTTGAGCTTGAACTTGTCGTCAGGCACAGTGACTGGGTTCGCAGCGGCAGGCGCTGGCGCGTCGTTTGCGCCGTCCATGCCCGTGGGTTGAGGTTCTGCGGGCGGCGGTGGAGGAGGTGGAGGCGTAGCAGCGGGCGCAGGCTGGGGCGTGGCCTGCTGCTGTTGACGCGCCCGCAGGCGTGGATCGGCGGACATGGTGACGACACGTAAACGGAGGTGAGGTGTGAGGCACGTGAGCTGGTGGTGAAGGAGGACGAGTACGCGTCGGTCGTTACGTCGTTACGTCGTTACGGTGGGTCTCAAGCTCGAATCTGCAAATTTCTTCACGCGGTCAGCAGTGCTCTTGCAACGTTAACGCAGCAGAGATAGCTTTAAGAGCGTGTATCAGAATTTTCAGTGTGCGTAATTATTTGAGTCCTCAACGGCTATTGCCTAGGACAGCTCCAATAATAGTATTCATCATCACAGCAGGAAGCTATCTACGCTGGTGGTACTTACAAGGCGAGGCTCGGCGCGGCTGACGATGCATTAATCGACAGCTGACGCGGCAGCGGTGCTGGATTGTGAGTAGAGGGGATGGTGCGGCACACGAGGTGCGTGGATGTGGGAATCCTGGAGAGCGTGAAGTCAGTTTTGTTCGCTAGCGTCGAGGATGACTAAGCACGACGTTGCATGTGGGCACGTCTGCTCGATGAGGGGCATAAAAGCGAACATCTCGGGCGCAGCGGCAGTCTTCTCCGACCGAGGCCAACTGGTTGCCATGGCGCTGTGGACGTGGTACTACCGTCTTTTCGACCAGAGGAAGAGATTGCAATCCTCTTGTGGCAGTTGGGCGCTCGATGAGGGCAAGACGCGGCTCATCATCTCTGCGGCCTGCGAACCCTGGACCGGAGCGCGGGAGAGCCACTCTGCGTAGTAAACATGGCTAGGGAGTGCGGTCGAGGTGGATGACTGACAGCCGGCGATGCGTGCGTCGTCTTATTGAAGCAACCTGGACATTATGCACTCAGACCTTGTGATGGGCATTTCGCAGAGGGCCGCAGGGAAGGACCTCGATCAGCGTGGACGAGCCCTTCACCCCATGCAGCTAGCCCTGCCTGTTCTGAAACGCACACGTGAGAACTAATCCAAAGCAGTTCAGGCCTCTCGACCAGGCGGTTGCTGTCGAGGGCAGAGCCGCCGGTTTGGACATAGCCGCCCCTCGTCGCAGCCGGCCGAGTGTATTTGACAAGGTCGAAATCTGTGCCTCGTTTGGACGACGTGCTGGCGAGCCTCACGCAACCTTTGTGTGCAGTTCCCTCACTGCGCGACTCACAGACGCCGATTCACCGTTTCAAGACCCCCGCCGCACGCTATTTTTGGCCCGGCGTGCATCCCGTCGACATCCAACTCGGCGGGCTCCAACATCCCGCAACTCTCTCTGCTGTCACTGCGCTCGCTGCTGCCAGACTCGACCGCAATTGCACCCGCCCGCCCAGCGCCCCGCCGTCGCCCTCTGCCTCTGCGCCCGCCCGGCCTGGAAAGCGGCCTCGCACTCTGCGCCATCCGCTGGCTGTTCACTGGGTAAGTCTTAGCGCCAGGCCTGCCTTCACCCCCCACAACCCCCAGCGAAGGCGCTTCCCCAGCCGCCGGCGCGCTGCAGACGTCCTCAGCGCTGCCTGCGCCCATTGCACCCGCTGGCCGCCGTTGCTTGCGCGCACGTCTTCGAGAAGCCCGCCCGGGAGACCCATTGGTCAGCAGCGGGCTGGAAACATTGGACCAAACGCTGCATCGTTGCGCCCTCGACCGAATCCGCCTGCAAGAGCCGCCTTCAGGTACCCGTCTGCGGTGGTTCGCGCGAGGCTTGTGCGCCGTGTGCGCTGGCGACAGTGAGCGCCAGCCGACATTTACACTTGACGCGGGCATCTATACTTGACGGCGACATACATGCACTACGTCCACCACGCCGACACCTTCACCCTCACCAGGCGATATCCACCACACCCAGCCGATATCCACCACACTCAGCCGATATCCACCACACCAACACCCACATCCACCACACCACCTACATCCACCACCGTGCCAGGCCATGACATAGTCCCTCGCTGACTTTGCAGACCCTCTCCCACCACCCACGCTACCGCGCATGACCGACACCGCGCCCTCCCCACACGCGCCCGCCGACCCCCACCGGCTGGACGACATCACCGAGGGCTTCGTCGTTCGAGGGCGCCAGAGCGACGCTGACATGGCGGCCGACGTCATGTCCCACCGCGCCGGGGACGCCGCCGCCGGCTACATGGGCTCCAACCGCACCTCGCTGCCCCCGCTCGTCACCTCGCCGCCGTCCCACGCAAAGCTGGAGCGCGCGAGCTCCTACGTCAACAAGCGCATGTCCACCTTCTCCACCACCTCGGCCACACAACAGCCGGGCCCCCGCTCGCGCCCGCAGTCGATCGCCTTCCCCGCCTTCCACTCGAGCCTGCCCTATGCGCTGGTGCGAGACTTTGCATACGAGCCCGAGCACCCGCTCTACTACGGCCCGCTGCCCCAGGAGCACCGCTCGGGCGCCTCGACACCCGCCAGCGAGGCCAACCGCAGGCTCTCCGACCCCCCGCCCGTTGCCTGGCGCACCGACCGTGCCTCGAGGGCCTCGGGCCCACAACACCTGGGCCTCGGCGAGCAGCTGCCCATGACCGCATTCGGCGACGGCCCCCCGTACAGCGAAGACGAGGACCTCGCCAGCCCCGTCGTCACAAGCCACCACAGCGCACGGCACAAGAAGCAAAAGTCGAACCAGGTCGACTTCGACCAGACCCGCGGGCGGCGAGCTCCCGAAGAGCACAGGCGGAGCTCCGTCACCGGTGTCAACGGCGAAGGAAGCTACTACCCCAGCCATGTCAACGACGCTGCCAACGGAATTGGCGGCGAGTACATCACATACCCGCCGAGCTCATCCTCGAACCTCGACGTCCCCGAAGGTGCCTCTCGACGAGACTCCCACTTTGCCGCCATACTCCCGCAACGCTCGTACGCCAACGAAGAAGGGCCCCCGTACGACTCGGACGAGGAAATGTCTGAGCCCGGCGACTACATTCGCGACGATAACCGATTCTCTCGCGACTACCAATTCACAATTGCCTCGCCAGATGAAGAAATGCACGGGAAAGCAGTGGCGCTGTTCGACTTTGCGCGCGAGAACGACAACGAGCTGCCCCTTGTTGAAGGCCAGGTCATACTCGTATCGTACAGACACGGCCAGGGTTGGCTGGTGGCACAAGACCCAAAGACCGGAGAGAGCGGGCTGGTACCCGAGGAATATGTGCGCTTACTGCGTGACATTGAAGGGGGTTGGAATGGTCTCATGAACGGTGCTGTACAAGCACAGGAAGCAAACCCAGGATTGGACAGCTTGCTCAGCCCCATCTCAGCTGGTCCAGAGGCCAAAACGCCTACACAAGCCGACCACTCCTCATACACACCCGTCATCTCGACCTTCTCCACAAGCCACAAGGACCTCGAGCCGTATCCCAAGGACCGACTCTCCACGCCAACGAACCCTGACGGAGGAAGCTTTGGAAAAGGGAAAGAAGGCGGCCCTATGGAGGGCGTCGAGACTACGCCTGAGCCTCAATCGAAGCACAGCAGCTCATGACCCGGAAGACACGATGGCTAGACATGACATGATGGCTAGACATCACTGTTGGGCTGAGCTCTTCTAGCAACCTGCATATCGCACTCCTCCGTGTCAGTTATCGCCCAACATAAGCGCCCTGGGCCTCCCACGCACCAACTTTACCGCTTCACGACATTCGCTTCGCCACCATGTCTTAACCAGCCACTTTTGCGTCTGCCTTGCATTTACTTGGCGTCAACCTTGCGTTTGCATGCTGCTCTCTCTACACAGTTCGCTGTCGCTACGGAGACTCCTTTCTCGGAGCTCGGCCACCGAGCTCTGCGTGTTCTGCATCTTTGCGAGCACGACATACTTTTTGTAGTTGTACTGCTTTTCTTCTCTTCTTTCGATTCACAGTTACTTTTTGCTTACGACACTCCACCGGCGCTTGGATAAGCCGGGGCGATGATGATGATGGATACCTCAAGTGGGAAGGGAAACTGGTCTGCGATCGAAGCGACTGTCATCTCTATGGTGCAGAAACCGTTCGAATCGACGTTAATATATCATGTTCACAAAACCGCCTTCTGTCGATTGTTGACATCGTTCTCAGCATGCCTAACACAAGCGCATGCGCACGTGAGGTACAGCTATGCATCGCTACGGCGTCTCCCTAGCACCTCGATCCGTCCAACATTGCACCCAGACTTGACAGCAAAGCACTCCGCGGCACAAGCTCTATGCCACTTTCTGTGGACCAACATCTCGGTTATAGTATTCGTGCACGCCTCACTTGCCTACTGCCTCTCACAACAGCAAGTTTATCGACATCCTGGTACCCGCCCTTGCATCCACCTGGAACCCTAGCATAATTTCATCTATCTCTGCACCAGCACGCCACGTGTAGTGACATTCTAACGCACGGATAGTTTCTTCTAAAGCAGGTGATAAGAGGAAACTAGCGTCTCTTATCCACTTGGGTAGGTAAGGGGAAGGCGGCAGAATGTGGCAGCAAAGAATATGGCAGCAAAGGGTGTGCGGGTGTGTGCAACGGGCATAATTCAATGAATCGAGATCCTTTAAAAAGATCACTCTGCAGCTCTATCTCTGTGCGGACGGTGTTGGGGTTGCAGGTGCCTCATCTAGGACCCCCTCCAACAGCATTATTGACCCCTCATTGGGCGAATATGCTCCAATTGAGTTGCAGATCGACATTCTTGCTGACAATACAGCGCAAAGGGCGATCAGTTCCAAGCTACTGGGCCAATCGCTATCCTTGAAGCTCGACTTTCTCCTTTGGAGTGGCTCCGGATCTGCACCAGCTGCATTGGTGCAGATGGCAGCGGAGGCGTGAAACTGGGCCCGTTCGCGGCCGGACATTAGCTAGCAGACAGCTCCAGAAATGTGAGCTTTTAAACGTAGCATGACGCAGGGCCGTTGCTGGCAGAGCTGCGATCTCCGCCAAATCGCAAAGTTAAGACCGATTTCCCATGGTATGGCTCCAGGGTACAGACTGGGCGTTGATGTTGGAGGGTAAGTGGCGCTTCCTTGCTATACCTAGCTGTTCCTACAGCCTTGCAGGTGCGCTAGCTGTCATCGTTCGTATAGCATTGACGCTCCACCAGCACCTTCACTGATGTCTGCGTTATCACCCCCGACGGCGAAGCAATACGCGCCAAAGTCCCCACAGATACGACCGATCAGTCTATTGGTGTGCAGGAAGGCGTAGACCAAGTGCGCCGCATCTTGCAAGACAAGTACAGCTGGAACGGCAAGTTCGAGTACATCCACCATGGCACAACGACGGGCACGAACGCAGTGCTCGAGGGCAAGGGCGCAAAGGCGGGCCTGATCGTCACCAAAGGGCACAAGGACATCTTGACGGTACGGAGGAGTCAAATACCTGGCGGTCTTGGGGCATGGATCAACTATGTCCAACCTGAGCCACTCGTGCCACTAGAGCGGACCGTTGAGGCCAAAGAGCGCATACAGATCAATGGCGAGGTCTTCCACGAGCTGGATGAGGCAGACTTCCGCGAAAGTCTGCAAGATCTGAAACGTCAGAAACCGCAGGCCATCGCTGTGTCGTTGCTGAACTCCTTCTGCAATAAGCTTCATGAGGAGAAGGTCCGCAGCATCTTGCTCGATGAGTTCGGTCCAGATATCGAGGTCGTCACATCCACTGATGTATTGCCTGAGATCCAGGAGTACGAGCGGACAGTCACGACAGCCGCCAACGCCATCGTCAAGCCAGTGGTGAAGAGGTACATGAAGAATCTCCAGAAAAAGCTGGCAAAAGACACAGACACCCTCCGCATACTGAAATCGGATGGCGACCTGACATCGGTAGACCTTGCAGGCGAGACGCCAGTACGCATCCTCATGAGCGGCCCGGCTGGTGGCGTCAAGGCCGTTTCGCATCTAGTCGCGAGGAACACGCCCTACAAGAACCTCATCACGTTCGATATGGGTGGCACGAGTACAGATTGCGCTCTGCTGTCTGGTAGCGAAGCCATCATTCGCCGTGAGACTGAAGTTGGATCTCTGACAGTACGGGCTCCTTCCGTCGACGTGAAGACGGTAGGCGCGGGAGGAGGATCGATAGCCATCTATAATGAGTTTTCGAAGAACTTTCGCGTAGGTCCTGAGTCTAGCGGCGCCACCCCTGGACCTGCTGCGTACGGCAAAGGAGGCACGCAGGCAACGGTGACGGATGCGAATCTCACACTGGGATACCTGCCGTCGAAGCTGCTTGGTGGCAAGTTTGAACTCGATGTCGCTGCTTCTGCTGCTGCTGTTGAGTCTATCGCAAATCAGATGGGCATGGATGTGACGTCCGCAGCTGAGGGCATTATTGACCTGGTCAATGAGTCTATGCATGGCGCGCTTCGACTTGTGTCTGTCGAGCAGGGCTATGATCCTCGCGACTTCGCACTTGTGGCACTTGGTGGAGCTGGGCCAATGCATGCAAACTCGCTGGGCAAGCTGCTCGGTTCCTGGCCAGTCATTGTGCCGCCTAGTCCAGGTGTACTGTGCGCCCAAGGTGACGTTATCACAAAAATGTCGCACGAGTCCAGCTGCACGTACATCAAGACCTTCTCTGAGATCGAACCCCAGGATCTTACGAGAACGTTGGGTGATCTGAGAAGCAGCTGTGTACAAACGATGAAAGAATCGCTTGCAGATGCGCATGCTCCTCTAAAGATTGTGTATCAATCTGATATGCGGTACATGGGCCAAGCGATGACGCTCACGGTGGACTTCAGCGAAGACGATGCAAAAGATTTCACTCACCTTTTGCAGCATCTACGCACCAAGTTCAACGAGGCGCACGAGCAACAGTTCTCCTTCTCGCATGCTAATAATGAGCTTGAAATCATGCGCCTCCGCGTCAGGGTCATTGATGCCTCTGAGGAAGTTGCTATGAAGCCAATTGAAAAAGCTGGCACATCGACACCGCCCCAGGACGCTATTATGGCCAAGCAAACCATCACCCACCAGGGAAAGAAGGTGGAAGCTACATTTTGGGATCGAAGTAAGATTACAAAGGCTGGATATAAGATCGTTGGACCTGCCGTCGTGACTGAGATGGATTCGAATACTTTGATCTTACCTGGATACATCGGCGAGGTTGACTCCATGGGCAATATCTTGATCTGGCCCGAGACCAAGAGGACGCCAGACAAGAAAACGCATACGAAAGAGTCCGCAGAGAAATTTGTACACGAGCAACCCCTCTTGCCCGCTCTTGTTGGCTCAGCACTGGCCTCTATACGGCGCGAGATGGACACCCTCATGCTGCGATGTGCGATGAGTCCGGCTATTCGAGAGCAACAAGACGAGTTCAATGTGATTACCAATACCCGCGGGCAGATGCTTGTTGGTCAGTTTGGTAGCTTCATCCAGCAGTTTCTGGATGGGTGGACCGGTTCGATCGAGGAGGGAGACGTCTTCGTCACGAATGATGTGTATCAGATTGATGGAGCTGTGTCACATCTGAATGATGTTATCATCTTGCTTCCCATCCACCACAAGCATCGACTTGTAGGGTGGGCGGCCAACTTCGGTCATCTGACTGATGTGCAGGGCAAAGTGCCTGGGTCGATGAGCATCAATGCGAGCACGATCTTCGAGGATGGATTACAGATACCTATTGTCAAGCTCTATGAGAAGGGTGTGTACAACGAGGCCCTGGCGACGGTACTCTTCCGCAACTCACGCATGCCAAACTGGTTTCAGAGCGACCTGGTGGCATTGGTAACCGCCTGCAGGACAGCAGCTACGCGTGTCAACGAGCTTTGCGAGCGGTATGGTGTTGAGATATATGAAGCGGCGACAGACTACCTCCTTGAGCAGAACAGGATTGCAATTAAGACCATCATCGACACCAAGATCGGGCCTGAGGAATCCAAGTTTACCGACTTCATCGACGATGACGGCCACGGCGTCGGTCCCTACGCTATATCTTGCTCGATGCAGAAAGAGGGCGATAAGCTCGTCTTCGACTGGGACGGCACATCACCACAGTCAAACAGTTCCATGAACTTCTACCTCTCCAAGACCATGTTCAAGATTTTCATCGGCTACTACCTCCTCGCCATCTACGATCCTCACGTCGTCGTCAACGATGGCTTCCACGACCTCATTGACATCCGCATCCCCTCCGGCACCATCCTCCGCCCCCTACGCCCCGCAGCAGTAAGCTGTCGCACGCACCTGCTGGGTCGAGTGATGGACGTCATGCAAGCGCTCTTCGGCCAGCGCAACCCCGCATACCGCTGCGCAGCAGGCTTCTCCGACTCCCCGCACCTCTTCTACTCCGGCTTCAAACCCTCGGGCGAATTCTACCTCCTCTACCAAATCGGCTTCGGCGGCGTACCTGCGCGGCCCATCGGCGACGGACCAGATTGCCACTGCCTGTTCCCAGCGATCAAATCCATCCCCGCTGAGAACATCGAGCTGTACTTCCCCGTCATCATCGAGGCGAACGAAGCGCTTGCGGATTCAGGCGGAGCAGGATTCTATCGCGGCGGGAATGCGCAGCGCACGCTGTATAGGTGGCTGTGCGAGGGCGATCTGAGTATCCACGATGACAGGTGGATGGTCAAGCCGTGGGGCGTGAATGGAGGCAAGCCGGGGAGTAGGAGCAGGAAGATTATCTACAGGAATAATTCCCACGGTACCGACAAAGAGGCGGAGAACATGGAGCTTGTGCAGAGTAAGATGGACTACCTGCACGTTTACCCTGGTACGTTTTCACCCCTGACACCATTCCTTCGCGATCGAAGCAAGTAATGTGCATTCTAAACTGACATACCAGGCGACGTCCTCGAATGGATCACCTGGGGCGGCGGCGGCCTAGGCGACCCCCTCACCCGCCCCGCAGCCATCGTCGCAAAAGAAGTGCATCGCCGCCTTGTCTCGTTCGCAGGCGCAGCTAGCAACTACGGCGTCGTTGTCAACCCGGACTTCGCCGTCGACGAAGCAGCTACAACGTCCCTCCGCGCATCTATGCGCGCTGACGCAGACGCGCAAAAGAAGAGACAGGTAAACGGGACGAAGCCAGGCGTGCACGATGAGCAAGGCGGCGAAGACGTCGGATACGACCGCGGCGGTACGATGAGTCAGTTAGTCCAGCGGTGCAGGGAGGATACCGGTCTTGATCCCCCGCGGCCGCAGTGGGAGAGGGATCCGTATGGGCCGCATACGGGGCTGCCGTATGTGAAGGAGTGGTATGCGAAGATGAGGGAGGAAGGGTTGGGCGTTTGGGACCGCATTTAAGGAAAGTGGGATGGATGTATGGCGGGTTCTTGAAAGGTTGTGGGTGGCGTTTTGAGGGATGGCCGGTTGGGTGGGTAGGGATGTGTAGTAGAGTTGTGTTGTGTTGTGTTGCTAGGTTCGGGATATGCAATGCTACTTCTACTTCTACTTCACGTCCCGTCTCGTTGATGTCGTGGTGTGTTCGTTTTCTACACATAACCCCGGACCAGATCCTGCTCGGATGCCGGCGTGGATATTCGTGCTTTAGCTCCGATGGAGTTCGAACTTGCTGTGCGTCCGTGTATGAATTGGAGAGTGTTATAACATATGTAGGTAACGAGCAGATAGACGTCCTCTTTGAGCCAGAAGATGTAGGCATTTAGTCAACAAGAGCTTTGAACTGGCTTCTCACACATCTTCTACTGTGCTATGCGCAAGACACGCCAGCAGTGAGGAAAGGTGTGCTTTGAGCTCCTCTGTGGGTTGAAATATGCCCTGCGTCTATATATATATATAAGCGGAGATTGCTGCTTTAGCACAAGTTAACCACAACTAGCAACAGAGGCTCCTCTTAAGCTAGAGAAAATGTAGGCACATTCTCACCAAGACTTTTCAAAAGCCCTCTCATACGTCTTCTACACAAGAGGAAATCGAGTAGGGGGATAGTGTATCTCATCCTGTTGCTATCGTGTTCTCTAGCTACACCCTAGAGCCTCTATACATACCTTGAGCTCCTCTGTGGCTTGAAACGTGCCCTGTGTCTATATATCAGCGGAGGTTGCTACTTTAGTGAGTTTTAGTATGGAGGTTGGTAGTAGATAGAGGTCTCTTAAGCTAGGGAAGTGTACGAAGAGATTGTTTCTTTGAATAGTAGGTTAGGGAGACTGAAACTTGTGTGCGTGCCTGTTTATCATGTGGCTACTACACCGCGCCTATTGTCAAAAGTGCAATGAAGATGGCGTAAAGAGGGTTGCAAGTCCAATCATTTTCTCGATTTTTGGAGTGGTTTGGAGTACTGTAGGTGCTGTGGCGCGTTGCTTGAACAAGATGCCGGTAAGTGTTGTTTTTGCACACGATAAAAAATTTCTTAAGAAGGAAACGAGTTTCTGCGTAGACCTTTTCTTCACATGAATGTTCAACAGCCTTGAGAATGTTCTACAGCCGCCTCTTTCACGTCTTCCACGCTACCGCCCCCGAGCCGGCGTTGGGCGTGTGGTTCCCGGTACGGAAACCACGGACGCTCGATATTCCCGGGTCTGGACTCGTTTTAGCACAATCTCACCACGTGGATGTCGACTTATTCTCGAGAAAGAGTGGTGTTGCGGCGACTAGGCCGCAGTCAGACTTTTCCTGTTCAGCCTTCGCTTAGGCGCTCTGCATTGGGTCGTGAGGCGTAAAAGGCTCGGTCTAGGGCCGCGGGTGCGCCAATTGAAACGCCGTGCGTTCAGCATCCGATGGTCGCGAGCAGACGTTAATGCGGATGGTAATCTGGATGTTGGGCGGATGGTAGTTTCTATGGGGTTAAGGATGGGAATGTGAGATGCACCGAGGGTTAAAGGCGGCGGACGCCCTCGCGAGGCTGCGAGGCTGTTGGACTTTACAGAACTTGAATATCATTGTACCTACGATTACGATATATATGAATTATTCTCCAGCGCCGATGAATGCGCAGCAACCCCCCGTGGTCCCACAGGGATGGAAGGCAGAATGGAGTGCGCAGTACGCACGATAGTAAGCCCAGTGCCTTTCTTTGGACTGCTGTTAACGGAATGGTGGGGACTGCGCAATGCTTACAAGATGCACGTAGTTTCTATATCAATCTCGGTACGAATGAGAGTACATGGACGTTACCTGCGATTGCGCCCGTTCCGCAACAAGTACAACCAGGATTTGGACAAGGACAAGGACAAGTTCAACAACAAGGACAGGGGCAACAGCAAGGATATGTACAACAACAGGGACATGTTCAGCAACAGCCGGTGCAGAGGAAACCGTTGCCTGGGCAGGTGGTTCATCTACAGGCGTTGGGGTCAAATCCTGTGGCACAAGGAAATCAACAACAAGCGGGTTACTTCCCGAATGCCGGTCAGGCGCAGTATGGACAGCAATATCATCAAGGTCCTACGGCTCAGCAACAGTATACTCAGGCCCCAGCGTCTCAGCAGCAAGATACTCAGGCGCACACGCTTCAGCAACAGCAGCTGAGACCACAGCCTATGCCGCAACAACAAGTACAGCCTAGACAGCAACAGATGCAATCACAGTATGGGCAACAGATGCAGACTCAGCCTGTGCAACAACAACAACAACAATATGGGCAACAGACGCAGCATTCACAGCATGGACAACCACAACCACAACATGGACAACAACCACAGCACATGCAACGGCAACAACCACAGTTTACGCAACAACAACATCCACAATATGGGCAACAACAGCAGCCACAATACAGGCAACAACAGCAACCGCAAGCTACGCAACAGCAACAACCACAGTATGGGCAACAGATGCAAACGCAGCCTGGGCAGCAACAACCACTGCATGGACAATTGATGCAGCCACAGCCTCAGCAGCAACAGCCAACACCACAAAGTCTCGGGCAATTTTCTCCTCCTGCGACTCCGGGATCTTACCAGGGACAACAACACAGCTTCACGCCTCAAACTGGAACTCCAACCACAAACTATGCACCGTCAACACCGACTCCGCAATACTCTCAGCCGCAGCAACACTCCAATCAGCCCTCGAAATCCGGCACCTACAACCCTCAGCAACCCAACGTCCTCACTCCACCAACTGAACAACAGCAACCGAAATATCCAACGCAGCCCAACGACTCAAACGCATATTACCCTCCGCCACCGCCAGGCGCCAACAACGTCCAGTATGGACAACAAGCTAATGGCTTCGCCCAGCCACAACAACAGCAGCAGCAGTCTCACGTTCAGGCTCCGGCTCAACAATCCAAGCGCAACTCTATGCTGCCCGCAGGCCTCATGGGCGGAAGCATGATGAACAAGATGTCCAATAAATTCACACATTTCCAAGCTTCCAGTCCGATTGGTAAGCCCGGCACAATTGGGGCCGCCAAAGCCCCTTCTGCAGCCGGCGCCGGGGACTGGAAGAAGTGGGGGAAACGCGCAGCGATTGGTGTCGCCGCCGCCGGGGCACTAGCGCTGGGTGTCGATGCCATGGACGGCGGGATCTTCGACGGTGCGGCGGCTGGTGCCGGCGAGGGAGACTTCGGCGGTTCCTGGGGCGGAGGCGACGCCGCTGGTGTGATGGATGCGCAGACGGCGATCGATGCCAATTTTGCTGAGAATTCATTGGCGCTGCAGGGCCAGGATAACGCGTTGATGTTGTTGGATCCGCCGGGTACGACTTGTGAGTATTTTGATGACTGGGGATGATGATAGAATTGATGGCTGACGTTTGAGTAGATACCGTGGTGGACAGCAACAGTTTGATTTGAGGGAATACGAATTGTAGTGTTACAAGTCTGTGGAAAGTTTGACAGGGGAAAAAGCATTATTAGATGCGTGAATACTCATTCTGCCTATGTCGAGAAGAATACATCCTGGAGGATTACTCTGTTAGGACGCGAAATATATCGAGTGCGTCTACGATGCTTAAATCTGCACCCGAGGCTGTTTACGAGAACCTTTTTAGTGCGAAACTGTACACCTTGTGCAGTGCATATAATACAAGGAAGAATAGATAAAGGGGCGTCGAACCCTGTCGTGAACCGCGGCACGATGCACTAGTTTTGCTTAGTAAGGCGGCATCACTCTTCACCACTTGTGAACGACGTGTCTCCTTGATACGACTGGAAATCCGTTCTGACGCGTAGAGACAACACTCATATTTGTGTGCTTACGGAAAATGCTAGAGTCGGCGCGTGATATGCAGGTGTATACACAGTAGACATAACTGTGCGCTGCGTAGTTAGCTTCGTCGGATTTATCACTGCAATTCCGTCCGCGCTCCTCCGAAGCGCATCCCTCCCTCATGTCCGCTCCTAGCATTGCAAACGATGGTATTCGTAATGTAACAGAAGCCGGTAAGCTTGGCGCGCAATCTATAGGATGTTTACTCCTGAGCTTTGATTTGCTGACGGGCATCTTAGTCGTCGTTGGCCGTGTCTCGAAGATCCCGAAAGCATGCGAGGGTACGTAGACCACGTGCTTCCCGTACCGTAGAACAGACGTAACAAGTTGCAGAGTGTCGACGTAGAAAGCTGAAATGCGACGGCAAAACGCCATGCAGCGTATGCATTCGGCGGAACAGCCAATGCTCGTATCGATCCTACGTTCGTCAGCGAGCCAGACGGGCGACTCCAACAAAATCAGAGATATCAGGGAAATCTAGCTTCAATGGTCCCTCGTTCAATCTACCACGAAGGTCCATTACGGCACCCCACGACAACAGCAATGATACGTCTCTGGATGGCCTGCCTCATTCTATGCCGCATCGTCTAGCAATCTTCAACAACATTCGCGCAACACAGGATACGGTTCGAGGAAGAACCGAGTTGTTTTACGGAGCTTCATCGCCGTTGTCCGTTCTGCAACACATTGATGCCCACCTTCCTATGCCCGGATCGCCTTCGGATTACCCGAATCCTAATGTCGAAGAGGTGCAGAATGGTGACCGGAGTATCAGGAGCTACAACTACCAGCACATTGTTTTCGACCACCTGACCAACCCTGCTCAACATCTGGAAGATTTTGACAGCACCAGCTATGCTTCGGCCCAAATAGCGCTACGCAATTTCTTAGTGACAGCATGTCCTCGACTACCTTTCCTGGATTCCAATGAACTCTGCGCCAATTTCGAAAAGCTGTACGGTCGGGGCGAAGGGAGTCATCTGTATGTTGCCGACAGAGCCCTGGTCGTTATTGCGCTAGGAATAGGCGCAATGCCGCTGTTCAATCTTCCACACCAGCAATTCTTTATTGCACAAGCCCGTGCAGTCGCGGTGACAATGATGTACGACATTAGTGTTAAGATTGCACAAGCCACTCTAATGCTTGCCCTACTCGAGTTCGAGGCTGGGAGACCGAACATTTGCTATCTGCATCTTGGAGGCGCCATCCGCAAAGCTTTTGCCGCTGGAGCGCACCGCAGAAATAAAAACGATTCGAAACAGACAATGTGGGTGTTGTATTGTAACGAGAGTTTGCTATGCTTCAAGATGGGCAAACAACCTGGTTTGGCTGATGGAGATATCGCCTTTCCACAGCCAGACGATAGGTCTTATTCGGCCTACTTCGTTCGGCTGTGCGCTATTGCTCGCTCTGCTCATCGGATATATAGTCTTGACGAAGGGGTTGGTGCGGATTTGGTAGCTGCTGAAGCCACATTCCAACAGCTCTGCGAATATTCGACATCGCTCAAGAAAGATACTCGATTGGAAATTGGTGGCCCGCTTCTTGCACTAGCAGGAGAGGATCTAGCATGGCATATCACCTTCTCATATGGTAAGTCAAATCGCGGTCGGAGCCTACCAGCCAGCTAACATCGATGCAGCGTTCTATGTCACGAAGTTGCTACTCTTTAGACCATTTCTGGTACTATGTCTAGAATTGAAACGCCGAGGAGTGAAAGACATTCTCAAAGAGCGTAACGGCGGTGTCGAGATGACTGTGGTCTATGAGGCGGCCGAAAGATGTGTGAACTCGGCGAGGGAGATTATTGACTTCTGCGACTCCTTGTTCTCGCTGCAGATCGGGACCGAGGTACGCACCGCTGGAATCCATAACTGCTTCAACGGGCTAACAATCACAGGGCTTGTACACCCATGGATTCTACCTCGAGGGTGCATGTTTCGTTCTTGGACTTGCTGCTTTACGTGACAGTAACCCCGCTTCAGCTGACAGCTTTGATAAACTTCATACTGGTTTACGGTTACTGCAACAAATAGGACGACATGAGCCTATACAAAGCACTTCCGGTGCAGTCGAGCAGATGATCGCTAGGATCCGTGCGTTGCCATCTTCAGAATCGAGTCCTGCGGAAGCTGCCAGCAAAAACAGCCAGGCGTTCGCTACCCCAATCAACCCATCGTACCAAATAGACCACTCCACACCCTCAACCGCGTCCACTTCAACCTCTGATACCACCCAGCATACTATCATGCCACCTGTTTGGGAACAAGATTTCTTACTAGATGACCTATGGGCGATGATGGACTGGAACGTTGGCTTTCCCTCGATGGACTATACATATCCGACGACAGGGCCAGGACTATGATACTTTCACTACTTACTAGCATTAGTTCAGCAGTATCAAACCATAAAATTTAGTCTTCAGCTCTTAAGTTGTTCAATTCTCCGAGGTGATTAGACTTTTGGTCCAGATCTGACAAGGGTGGCTCGCTTATCTAGAGTCGATCTGGATCCCGGCGATCTACGAACTCCATGCGTCATCGATCGGATCGCGAACGCGACGCGACACTTGGGACCTCGAGTCTTCTGCTGCTCGTCTTTGTGTTTTTCTTTTTCTATAATTACTTTCGATCAACTTGCGCATGCGCAACGCCATCCATCTTGCTCAATTGCTGCTGTTACTCACACCTTCTACACTACACGCAACTTGCCTCGCCAGGCGCACTTCTTGTGTATTAATTGTTGCTGTGCAGAGACCTTACACGACAATGCCACCGAAGCGCAAAGCTGGAATTCCTCCCAATGCTGCCTCGGCGAATAATTATACTGATTCCGCAGGCGACCGCGCAAACAAACGTTCACGACTATCCAAACCTATAACCAATAACTTCAAGAAAGAAGTGCCACCGGAGAAGTTGACCGCTAAGAACGATGAGAATGGCGGACCCGCCGAAGCTGTCAAGCGCGAAACCAACAACGCGGATGCCGAGCCCTCCTTCGATCATTCGCGTTCCGAAGAGCGCAGCGGCATAGTCGATAGAAGATATTACCCTGCTGAGATGAGCAACGAACGCTGCGCACAGTATAACGGCAATGAGATACCTCGACCTGTTGAGCTGCTGAGCAAAGCCATAGAGGCAACAGCTACTCAACGACAGGCGATTCGAGAATCCAAGACAGGCGATGCGGTGATACACTGGTTCAAGCGCGACCTACGAATTCGAGATAATACGGGATTGTCGAAGGCAAGTGCGCTTGCAAAGGAGGTAGGAAAGGGTGTCATAGGCGTGTGGATCATGAGCCCGCAGGATTGGGAAGCGCATCTGGTATCACCCGCCAAGTGTGATTTCGAATTAAGATCTGTGGAGACGCTTAGGAAAGAGTTGGCTGAGTTGGACATACCGCTGCACATTGAGGTTGTAGAGAAGAGAAAAGGTGTGCCACAACGCCTTGTTGAAATGGCGAAGCAGTGGGGCGTGAAGAACATGTTTTGCAATATCGAGTACGAACCGGACGAGCTACGTCGCGAGGAGAAGCTCGTCAAGCTGATGCTGGATGAAGGTATCAATTTTGACCCACAGCATGATGATTGTGTGGTACCGCCTGGTACGTTGAAGACTGGTGGAGGGAAACAGTATGCCGTGTACACCCCATGGTATCGAAATTGGGTAAACTATGTACACTCGCACCCGCATGTACTTGCAGAGCGGCCGATGCCTGATCAAAACCCACCAGGGTTTCGGGAGAAGTACAAGGAGCTATTTGATGCGAACATCCCGAAGGCGCCAGGGAGCAAGAGACTCACAGACGAAGATAAAGAGCGTTTACACCATCTCTATCCGGATGGCGAGGCAGCGGCCCTGGAACGACTGGAGCGTTTCCTGAAAGAAAAAGCTGGGAAGTATAAGGATACTCGAAACTTCCCGAGTATGAACAGTACGGCCAGACTAAGTGTGCATCATGCGGCCGGTACTCTTGCAGCGAGGACGAGCGTCCGCCTGGCCCGCGACGTAAACACGACCCGAAAGCTCGACGGCGGTAATCAAGGCATTCAATGCTGGATTTCTGAAGTTGCATGGCGCGACTTCTACCGGCATGTACTGTGCCATTGGCCATATGTTTGGTAAGTACAACACAATCATGTGCCTCTGTATGAAGAAATTACTCATTAAGTATTAGCATGCATAAACCCTTCAAATTCGAGTACACAAACATCGCCTGGGAGTACTCCGATCCACACCTCGAAGCGTGGAAAACAGGCCGCACCGGCTACCCAATCGTCGATGCAGCCATGCGCTGCATGAACAGCACTGCCTACATGCACAATCGACTGCGCATGGTCACTGCGTCTTTCCTCGCAAAACATCTCCTCCTCGACTGGCGGCTGGGCGAACAGTACTTCATGCTGAAATTCATCGACGGCGACTTTAGTGCCAATAATGGCGGATGGGGATTTGCGAGCTCGACGGGCGTGGATCCGCAGCCGTACTTTCGTGTCTTCAATCCGTGGTTGCAGAGCGAGAAGTTCGACGAGGACGGGGAGTTCATCAAGCTTTGGGTTCCCGAGCTGCGGGATATCGAGGGCAAGGACATACACAACCCGTATGCGAAGAGCGGGGCGAAGGCGGCTACGATTGCGGAGAGGAATGGGTACCCGAAGCCTATTGTAGAGCATAAGTTTGCGAGGGAGAGGTGCTTAACGAGGTACAAGGCTGGCATTGGAAGGGATACGGCATAAGCTGCTGGCTGAAAGCATTTTGTGTGGCGCTTGGGTGTCAGTAGGTATGGTAACTTGGGCTTTTGCGGCACAATTTAGAGTATGTCTTCGATTCTCCATGTATATGAGCAGGCCAATGAAAATGGCAGGACTAGAACAAGAGTGGATAATACGATGCATTGTGACACTGTTGTTTTGTTTTCCTTTGTTCCCTTTCACTCCACCCAGACTAATACATAGAGCACTGCACGACTGATATAAGAAATACGGATATGAAGAGTACACAATTAATTGAACTCTAATGCGGAATTCGTCTGGCTGCATAGGCCCCAAGAAAACTCCTTATCTTGCATAATTACAAGAAGGCGGCGAGCGATGCGAAACACCGACTCTCTGCTGGCTGGCTAGCAAGAGCAATCTCTACATCATATTGAATGGCGCAGCATGATGCACTCGAACTCGCCAAGTCGAGCCCATTCATCTCGCTGTCTCTTGTCAGGGCCACCTGTAACCGCTCGTTCGAGAGTGGCCCACGAGTGCCAACTCCAGTGCGGCGGACAGGAACAATCCCATTGAAAGAATCCGTCAACAAACCGCGGTAGCCTTTTCCACTGCGACAGAAGCGCGGAGTATTTAGAAGCCATTGCGGTGGCTTGACTCGCCGTCATTGCGGCTGGTGTTGTCGCGGCGCCATAGTTCTGTATAATATCGGTATAGTATGGTCGAACGACAATGATATATAACTAATCGTGTAAGAGGAGAGAAGAGATCAAGAAAGAAAAGTATAACCACCGCGCCGTATGCTATGTCGAACGGTCGATACCTCTCGTTGATGCGGTCGTAGTCCCAGCTCGAAGCCGTCACCACTGATGTATTGCACCCACACCAGCGCGCGGCGTCCGTGCACGGTGCGTGCGTCGGCAATTAGCGCCATATTTTGACGTGGTGACTTGGGTGAACTCCGGTAGGTGAATGCATGCGTGGTATGATTGAGGGAGATGCGAATAGAGCACACATTCACCGTTGTTGCCGAAGGATGATATTGACTCCCTGGGCGCTTTTGGGTCTTCAAATGCCAGAGTTGAATCTGCTCAGTCATCAAAGCGGTTGAGATATTAGAGGTAGAATAATGCTCTGCATTCGATCAGTTCAATTCAGAAACCCCAATAAATGAACTACTGACCTTGATACGCGTAGACTCAAGTACAGAAAGCTGAGTACCCAAGAGCAGCCCTTCCACCATTGTCGAACTATCTCATAAATATAACAGCGCCGGTTCTCATTCCTGTTGCACCTGCCCGCTTGATTGCTCGCCAAACTGCCTTTAGTCAGTTTTCTTGCCCGCAAATGAATGTCAGCAGAGCTTGTCAGAAGACAGGCTCCATGTGTGACTATGCTGTGAGCAACAATAGACGTAAGTACGACGGACATGTTCAAGCAAATGGTTTGGTGAGGTGATGTGTCCAAGCTTGTAGTGGCGACTCGGAGTAAGGTAGGGGGATCAAGGGTGTGGTAAGATAAAGGAAAGTTGAAAGCGTGGAGATGCACGGAACAAAGGATCATGGGGACTGGAAACGAAATAGTACAAAGAGGTCAAGTAATGATGTAAACTGTTCATATTCTCATAAATAACATCAGGCATTGCAGATATGGCGTTTGGGGATCTTCCTTCCAAACTTGGAGCTCAGAAGAAGGCATCCGCAAGGTAGGTCTGGAAGTTGTTATCCCTGAAGCTCGGCGTCGCAGACCCAAAATCCTAAAAACGCATTAGCAAAGGACCCTCAATAGCTGAACTAAGCACCTACAGTGTTCTCAAGAGCCGTCCTCGCAGCCGCAGTCATGCTCTCCCATGCAATAAGTGGCTGCTGGCCGCCCAGGTCGTTCGTAGAAATCAGCTGATGGTTGACAGGGAAGTAGCTGATATATCCGATCTTCGGGCTTGTACCCTGGAACGGCGGGGAAGATTCCTTTTGGTAGTCGCCGTGGGCAGAGATGGCGACGCCAGTGACGGTAGCGGAAGTGGATTGCGCGGAAAGCCAGACGACGATGTTTTCCCAGTCGTGGCGGTGGCCGAGTCCAGTAGAGGGGGAGTCCTTGGGCATGTACCAGCTGTACATGATGGCGTACTTGCCGTTGTAAGTACTGGCGCGAGCGTATACTTGGCCGGTAGATGAAGAGCAGCCGCCGTTCGAATCGCCGGATGTAGCGAGGCCGCCGCTTGATGTACGTTAGTACTCGTGTGTGTTCGCGACCAAAGATAATATTACCCAGTGTTTCCTGCAGCGTCAACGGCAGGGAAGGGGACACAGCCGTTGAAGACCTTGAGGTACGGCTTGTACTTCAGCATCAACGTTCCTACGATACCAGATGGGACGGCTTGAGCAAAGCCAACGACTTTATCGTGACCAATGACTGCTCGCTTCTCCAGAGCGGTGGGCATGGCCGAGACGCATGTTGCAGCTGCAAGGAGCTGTACAGCTAGGGACTGGAGGTTGAAGAGCATCTTGAGACAACGTTTGGAGGGGTAACTCTTCAAAGGGGGTTGTGCGTTAAAACGAATGTTGTTGGTGTTGATGATGTGAACAGTCGGTCAAGGGCGACTTGTCTGGCCAAGGGTTCGGAGGAAAGCTAGATGCTTCTTCAGATCTCACGAGGTTCGCCACGAATCTTATACTTCCGCAGATCTGCTGTTGTCTTGCTTGTGAAACGATGTGTTTATGCCGGAGTCGCTGCTACTATGTAGTGGTATCTCATCAGACCTATTTGGGTGTCCCTCCCGCTGTCAGTATGCACGTAAGTTGATGCAAGTTTCGCACATGGTCATGAAGATTTGAATTGATTGGTGGCATGTTCTGGGAGACAAGGGACAATCACCAAGCCGTTGCAGCTATAAAGGTATGGCGCCGACGTTAGGCCCGGGAATGTGAGGAACCAGGCATGGTCTCAAGGTGGTTTTGACTTGACCGGGGCTGATACCTGCACCAGGAAACGTTCCTAGCAGATCATCGGTCTTAATATCGAGCTTGACAGATCATAGGTCTCTGGGCTCCAAACGGGAGCCGGGGTCGTCACTGGGCGTGCCATCAGACTGCCGAAGCATTGGCCCGCGTGCCGACGCTAGTCCGCAACAGATAGGGAAGGTGCTCAGATGCGGCTAGGGTCCCGTATCGTAGTCACGATGGACTAAACGTGAGAGATGCGCAGACAGCTATTGGAAAGACGCCTGTATCTTGCACTTCCGAATTTGAAGGAAATATTCCGGCTGACTGGCTAGCAACACGCGTTCCTGCAAGTTCGTACCCGCGTACCCAGCCTCAACGGTGGTCTCAGCGAATCGTGCTTGATTGTTGTTGCGCGGGGCTGCAAGTGCTACGAGCATCATGTCGAGCAAGATAGTAGTAGAATAGCGGATAGCGGCGCTATGGTCTTAACCACACTGCATCGTGCAGGTGCTGGATCGTGCTCACACAGTTCTGCGTGATTTCAACCGAATCTCCTCCACACCGTCTCCGTCTTCCCCTGAGGCTTTTCAGGTCCAGGCAGGATCTCGCGCATAAGATCATTGATATCCAAACCTCGTTCTTGGCATTCCTGCCACTGCCTTGGATATCCCAGACTGACTTCCTCGAACCTTGTATTGTCGATCCAGTCGGTTCGCCTGATATGCAAGTGTCCACTAACAACAACCTTCGCGTTGAACTTGTTGTGCCAGTCCTCCGTCTTCTTCGTACCGCACCATAGCGAGAATCTGGGTACTCGGGGAAGCTTAACGAGGTCCTCGCGCAGGGGCCAGTGATTGATGATTATAAGGGGTATATTTGGGTTCGTGGCGACGGCGGCTTCGAGTTTCGTGTATGTTTTCGCGACTAATGCATTACACCATTCAATGCGGGAGCCATATGGGTCTGGATGCAGCAAATGCTCATCTGTTGCCTCAATGTCCTCCTCCCTCGCCCAGTCCAGTGCGTCCTTTAGCTCTACATCCTTGGGCCGAAAGCTGTAGTCATACAGTGTGAAGATGGGCGCAATGAGCGCCGGACCACCATCGCCTTCCCATAATGTGAACTCATCCTCTGGTGTCCATATCCCGTACTCCCGTGCAATGTCGACGCACTCCAAGTACTTCTTCTCGCCCCGCGCGCCGTTGTCCTTCTGTGACGGCAAGGTATAAAGTTCGTGGTTGCCGGGAACCCAGAAGACGCGCCTGAAGCATGAGGTTGCTCTCTCGAAGGCGAGTCTGCAGTGATCTGCGCTTTCGCCTACATCACCACATAGAATGAGGCCATCATTCGGTCGCGGCTGTAGCTCGTCGAGAGCTTCGCGGTTGCCCTTGAAGGAGAGATGGATATCGCCGATTGCCCAGAGGCGGCCGGGAGGATTTTGGGTAGGGGAAGGTGCTCGTGCTTGCGCATTGGCGTCGTCTGCGACAGAGAGGAGGGGATCCATGGCTTCTATGTTTACGCTGCAGGTTTAGTTATGATCAATGGACATGTTGCTGATCGTATACAGGCGTTTGCGAGCAAATGAGGGGCCGTTACACGGAGCTGCGTGCTGCGCGGATGTGCATGCCGTCAGCGAGATGCTGCCATTGAGCACGGACTGCAACACCATTATTTTGTTATCGTGACGGCCTCTCTACTCCACGACGCGTGCCGTCATCAATCGCGTCCCTCATCCAGACGAGTTGTCAGAGACTAAGAGGCGTGGGCGTTGGAAGGAAACATGAGGCTAAATAGCGTCATTCTAGACCCTTTGGCCTTAGTTCAAATGTTGAGCCGCCGTGGCTTTGCTCTGGAACTTGGCGTGACGTGAACAATAATATCAAGTGAGTGGGGGTAGAACTTGCGATTGAACGAGACTAGCTAAACAATGTTGGTATCATAGAAAGGCTTAAGCCGAGTACGCAGGTGGTGCAGCATCATAACTTGGTGGCGCACCTTCTGGCGGTTGATAAGGCGGTTGCTGCATCCCACCGTGACCCTCCAACACTCCTCTAAAAGCTGCTTCCCTAGCTTTCTGCAGCTCAACCCGCGCGTTCTTCAATCTCTCGTTCGCGGTTTTCGCATCTGCGATGAGTTTCTGCTCCCTCTCTTCACTATCCCTCACCAAGCTCCCGCACCTATGTCCTGCCCGATCAACCTGATTTACAGAATCTTTGATCTTGTCATGCATCTCCATATCACTGAAGATATTGTCGAAGACAACATCACCCCAAATACTAGCAGATGCAATGTTCAGCTGACCGAGGTTGGGTAGATGCGGTGCAACCTGTTGGATTTGTTGTTGCAGCATTCGCACCACTTGGATGCAGCTTTCAGCACTTTCTAGTAAGCTGCGCTTCTGCATCGATACCATAGCGCCACCGCCGAACATGTCCCACTGTGACATGCTATGTGCCTCGTCGAGGAACTTGAGTGCTTCGGTGAGCTTGGTGCTCGTTTGACGCAACAGGAATTGTGCATGGCGTTCCTTTTCCAGTTCCTGATTGATAGATTGTGCGTGTTGGGACGCGGCATTGCATGCTCCCTCTTTGCGGTCTTCCTCAGGGAATTCTGGTGTCTGGCCGGCGAATATGGAGTTATAGAGGTGATCGAGCTGTTGCTGGAGGTGGCTGTGCCGAGTCGTGTCGCTATCAAACTTCTGTCTCAGTACTTCGGCTTCCGCTTTCAGTTGTCTGACGTATGCGAGCTCATCTTCAGCAGTCTTTTGCTCTTGAATTGCGTCAAAGTATTCTCGCTCTTCTTTTGCTGCTTTCTCGGCGAAGCGTTCTTTTCGACCAGATGCTTTGTGGGTAAAGCGGCGAAATGTGGATTCCGAATATTTCTTGTGATCCTTCAATTCAAGCGCTGTCTTTTTGCGAAGATCTTCGACACGCTTTGATGTGTTCACCTCTTGTGCTTCCAGGTCTTTGAGGTATGCATCTTGCTGCTGCAGTTGGGCCGGTGCTTGATCTGTTTCTGCGAGACTCTGCAGGAGCTGTGCGTGCTGAGAGGCTGCTTCGTGGACTTTGGACTCGATGGATGTCATGTTCTTTGATATGTACGTATTATGAATTGATGTTTTGAATGCTTGTACAAGTGACAGTGTTTGGGAAAGGGGAAGCATGAGGGCTATATACTTGTTCTTCTGCGCACTACACCTTGGCCTACGTGTGGTAGGCGCGCCTTACACAGCCTTACAGTTGGACGCCTGAAATTGCAGTCACAATACCTTCGTGATGATCGTCGATTCTTGTCCTGTAATCAACAACGCGGTGATAAGCCTCAGCCAAGCGAGGCTGAGCCGTCTCAAATAGGTATAGACGTGGCGCAAGCATGGTGGGGCAACAGTATTCGGCTGTCTTCCGATGCAGATCCTCGTGCGTTCTCGGGAATGATTTCATGTTTGGCGTTCGTTGTGTCTACAGTATGTATGAGAAGGCAAGTGATGTTGAGGTGGTTGTGAGGCCTCGTCCAAAGTCTCGTGAGACCCCTCATGGTCCAGCGGAGGCAAGCGTAGCCGAAGTTGTGCCTAAAACCCCCACATCCATCGACATGGGTTCAACGCGGCAACGCCCCACTTTTGGAGCTGCGAGGCACTTCTTCGGGATGTTTTTGTGTGACTTCGACACCGCATAAACAGTGCTACAGCTTCAAAAGGTTCGAGTTCCCTTGTTCTGCCTCAATTGGGCCATTCCTCCTTACATTCCTCGCCTTCCACGACCCCTCATCATCATGGCCACAGAAAAACTCCAGACGTATCCTCAGAAGCCCCGCGTCTTTATCCTGTCGGATATCTCGAATGAACCTGATGATGCTGAGTCGCTATGCCGCTACTTATTGTATGCGAACCAATTCGAGACTGAAGGGCTGGTGGCATGCACAAGCACTTGGATGAAGAACAAAGTTTGCCCACAGGACATGGAGAAGATTATTGATGCGTATGCGGGTGCCGTGGACAACTTAAACAAGCATGTCCATCCAGACTGGTCGTACCCAACCGCACAGCACTTTAGAGGCTTGATCCGAAAGGGTGCTGAGGTGAGTTCTGATGGGAAAGAACCAGCTAATGAGCAGTGCTGATTGACATATAGTCATACGGCATGTCAGCCGTCGGTCAGGATATCCCCTTATCCGCCGGAGGTCAGCTACTCTACGATCGCATTGTTGCACCCTCAACGCAGCCGCTTTGGATCCTCTGTTGGGGCGGCACAAACACACTTGCACAGGCGTTGGTAAAGATTGACGATAAATTCTCCCCTGAAGACTCTCAACGCCTCCTATCTCGTGTACGTGTGTATGCAATTTCTGACCAGGATGATACTGGTGCTTGGATCCGCAATAATTTTCCTGATGTGTTTTACATCGCCTCTGTGCACGGATGGAACCAATACGGCATGGCAGCCTGGACTGGCATCTCCGGTGACAAGTATTACGGTTTCGACCAGGGTGGACCGGACTTCACCAAGATGGAAAAGAGTTGGATCAAAGAGAACATTCAGATTGGTCCACTCGGGAGTGCGTACCCTGACTACCTTTTCATCCCCGAGGGCGATACACCCACTTTCCTCTACCTCATCCAAAACGGTCTCGGCGTACCCGAGTGCCCCGACTATGGTTCCTGGGGTGGCCGCTATGCTCGAACAGATGTCAGTGGCGTTGGTTTGAACAGCAACCACTACTGCGATGCGGTAGACCGTGTCAAAGGTCTCGATGGCAAAACGTACACCTCAAATCATGCCACTATCTGGCGCTGGCGCGATGCATTCCAGAATGACTTTGCTGCAAGAATCAAATGGAGCATGGAGTCTGATTTCAGCAAAGTGAACCACCACCCGGTCATCCACCTCAATGGTTTCAAGGACCTTACCCCTGTGCGCATTGATGCCGAGGCTGGTTCTTCTGTGACTCTTGATGCCAGTGGTACCTACGATCCCGATGGCGGAAACCTCACATACAAGTGGTGGCACTACCGCGAGCCCACAGCGACGCAATGGTGGGTGGATGCCGAAGTTGCAGAGCTGAAAATTAAGCAGCTGGACGACGAGGGCAAGAAGGTCGAAGTCACATTGCCACCGCCAGACAAATGCGCGGTCGAATTGATGAGCAGGCAGCCGGTGGCGCAAGGACAATTGCTGCATCTGATCCTGGAAGTCACGGACGACGGAACTCCAAGTCTGACGAGCTATAGGCGCGTGTTGATCCAGGCTACAAACAAGGATCTCAAGGGTGGGGGCACCGGTGCGGATGCCATTGGCGATGTGATGAAGGACTTGTGAACAATGATTGCGACGGTAACCTGCACGTCACGCAATTGAGCAATCTTAGAGACCATGTGCAATAAAGTCATGTGTCATCAGCTAAGAAAACACGACGTGCCTCCCTGATAATGAACCAGCTATATTCAAGTCTCAATTTAACTACTTTTACGCTGTCCGCAAGGACTTGAGTTGCCACACAAAGCCATTCTTCAGCAGTGTTGTGGTACTGCGCTGAAGGTATCGCCCATTATCCTTTCCACTTCCTAGCTAAGGACAGTCATCGCACTTATTCTGTCAGTACGGGGCCCCTCAGTCGTTTTTCATGATTACTCAATGTTGCCACGTTGATGCTACCCAGATTCACGCACCATTTGGCAGGACTCGAAGCTTCAGTTCTGACTTAAAGCACGTGGATCTTTCCTGAACACCTTGATCATCCAGCCTTGAATCGAGTACACAGCCGGGGCCCTTCTTGTAAAAAATCGAACTGTCGTGCATTCTTCATTGGGTTTTGAACAATGCGGGGGTGAGGTTAATGGTGCGGCTGCGCGACTTTCACACACAGTGGACAGCTGCGATGCGCGGCCCCCTTGTTCAGCGCATAATGCAGTTCACATCTGATGAGCACAACAATGCTACTGTGGGCCTGTTATATATGGATAACTTCCTTTTCACTCACCATGATCAAACCCTCGACATAGGTACCCCATTATCAGTGGCGTTCAATGTATTAGCTCTGGCGTTTGTTCTCTTAGCTACTGAACCTCACATTTACTATCGTTTTATTGCTGGACCGAGTATATCCGCTCCCATTTTCACTAAGCACCACTTTTAACAGATTGATTCTACATCTTGCTCGAACGAGTCTTCTGCCTGAATGCAAGACGAAGCTTTTCACTGCGCTGTCGCCCTCAGTCCTATTTACATTGTTTATCAGCTCGTCCCAGTGGAACCATTCTTCCAACAGATAGCTCACGGGTCAACTTCCACTTGGCTATTTGAATTCCAATATTACAATTGACCTCCAATACTACGTCAAAATGGATCGATTCGATAACTTCTTTGGCTACGAAGCCTTTGAGGACAACGAACAGGATGCTAGCCTATTAGCTGACAACCACCTCTTCCACAATGGACCTGATCTATATGGCCAGAAGATTCGCGACCATCTGAGCGTGCCCGAAGATGTCCTGCGTCCCGTAGGTGGTACCAATGCAGTCCTTGATGGCATCTACCAAGAGCCACGATTCGTCCTACCATCCTCTGACGGCGACCCATCCCTCTACTCTCGCTTCGGTGACTACGAGGCGTACATTGCACATCCACAAGACCAGTCAGCACCAGCAACTATGGCTCAGCAATCTGAGGATGTTGACCTTGGTCTGACCTTCGATCCTACACTTCCATCAGTCCCGTTCATGCAAACGCCCCCTGTTGCGCCTGCTGCACTGTTCAATGACATCGCCTCATATCAACAGATGGTACCGGCTACTATCTCAAATCCGAACGTCCTCTCCATATGGCAACCAACTGGAATGGATGGTTCACACGGAGCATTGCAGACTGGGCCACAGCAACCGTTGCAGGTGTTCGCAAACCCGCACACGCAGCACCCCCATCCCCACCCACACCCAACGAGCGAACAGCTCCAACACATGCACGCTATTCAGCAATTGCACTTTGCCGAAGCCCAACTCGCGATGAGCATGCAGTTACCATTACAAGCGTCTATTCAGCAGCCGCAAAATGCACAGCTGACCCCGGAAGTGCGTCCACCCCGGAACCCTACACTGCCACAGGGCCCTCCACACCAGCAAGAGTTCCTCTCCTATGAACAGATCCAACTTCTACAGAACGCAGAACCTGCTGATTATGCACAACCGGCAGTTCGGGCATCCCCGCGTCATAGTTCGAACGCCGCCCGCTCATCAGCAACAACTACTCCATCTCCAACTGTTGCGTCTCCTGTGGATGATGAAGAGGAGCTGCTGGAAGATACTCCACACCCTCACAAGACGCGCACTCAGCGAAATATTCGGAATATCCGCGCGTCATCTCCCATACAAGAAGCAGAAGATGAGCCGGTGCCTCAAATGTCAACTGTGGGTTTGACATTCGCCAGTCTCCGCGAAGCTGAAGCAGCAATGCCTAAACGATACCTGCAGAACGATTGGAATGCCCCTTCTCCTGATAACACTATCCCAAGCACGTCCGAGGATCGTGCACAATATGTTACCATGATGCTCGACGCCTTTCAAGATACCTCGGAATGTAAGGACAATAAGGACGGGCACTCGTACTTGAAGCGTTGGCTGCATGTTGGTTACTACAACGTGCAAGCGATGGAGAAAGTGTGCTGGCACATGCTGGACATTGCAGAGCGCCTGCATGCCCATGGTCCATCTGTAACGAGCATCTACTGTCAAGACGCGCTGAAGAAGCTGAAGGCTTCCCGTCGTCTTACTTTTGAGCAGCGAATTCTTGCTATCTGCGATATGCTGAAGCTCTCTAAGTTCCTGTGCGACAACTTAATGAAAGGTGACGATATTGAGGCGCTGGTCGGTGCTCCGAAGCAGAAGATGTCTGGTGCGATGACAATGATGACCCAGAACAAGCGGCGTCAGAAGTGGTTGGAGTCGGGTCGCAAAGACCTTCCGATTCCTCAGGCAGATGGAGAGGATGCGGGTCTCGAGCCAGTTCAGCAAGAGACTGACAACGCAGCCAACGCATCCGAACCGACCCAGCGCAAGACTAAGCAGAAGCCTACGCGCACTCAAGCTACGAAGCCACGTGCGAAGACCAATGCTCGCTCACGTACGCTCTCGCATGAAGACTCTGATAATGAGGACGAAGATCCTCGTCTCTCGCGTCGTCAATCAGTTTCCAACAACGGAAACGTGGATAAACCCGACGAGGTGATGGAGGATCAACCTCGAGGATTCATCCTTTCCAAGTCACCTTCGGTGCAGCGCACACCTTTTGCAGAGGTATATACACCGTCACCGCCACCACACAAGCCCTTCCCAGAGGTTCGCATCTCTCGTCGCGAGCCTGTGACTACACGCTCTCGAACACCAATGGCTCTGGAGGCCCCAAATGAGCAGCTTGCGACGCGACGCGCCAGTAGTGCGTTTGTGAAGGCCAAAGCCCAGCGAGTTGCACAACTGCCTGCCCTAACTTGTGCAGGCTCCAACACTGAGGGTCAGTCACGCAAGCGTGCAATTGACCTGACAGAGTCCGACTCGGAGGATGAACAACCAACCCCTCCAGTCAAGCGTGCGCGAACGATCGCACCTGATCCACTGGTTCGTATGCCTGATAACAACGAAGTTGTTTATTCTGAACGCAATACTTCCGGTGGTACGAACTCCAGCTCCAACGGGAAGACTAAGGCGAATTCGTCGCTGGCGGATGTCGATGAGCAGGATTCAGAGGATGGACCGTCCTGGTCGGAAGAAGAGCGTGAAGCTGCAACGGCCAATGACGGAAACAAGGACGAAGATGACGATGACGATAAAGATAAAGATGAAGATGAAGAGATGGAAGACAAGGACAACGAGAACGACGATGCTGCTGAGAATGACGATAATCAGGAGGATCAGGAAGATGAAGACAAGGATGACGAGGATCAAGAGACCGCATCAGCAAAGCCAGAGGCCGCGACTGCCACTCCCACTCCCTCTCCCAACCGCAAGCGTAAGCACGGCATGACCCGCCCCCTAACCACACATGTTCATCGATCCAAGCCTTCGCCGAAGAATCCAGCCGATACCGAGCCCGAGTCCGAGCCTGAGTCTTCATACCCAGACTCAGACTCCGATGACGAGCCTGCTCCTCCTCCGAAGCGCGGGAAGAAGACTGTCAACGAGCCCGTACGTAAGTCTGCGACTCCCACCCGTGCTGCTAAGAACGCCACAGGAAAGAAGGGCGGGCAATCATATGGTAGCCAAAGTCGCTTCGGTCGCGGCCAGACGGCTATCCCTACTGCACCTTCTCGCCGCGCCGCGCATGCTGGTAGTGCCACCCGTGGCGCTGCCCGACATGTGAACGCGACGGCTATATCTGCTACACGTAAGTTGCCTGTTGGTGATGTTACTCGAGGCGCCGCCCGACGTGCTAACGCGACTACAACACCTGCTGCACCTTCTGAACCTGCCGTACCTGCTGGTGGTGTTGCTCGTGGCACTTCCCAACGTACTGACACGACGGCTACACTTGCTACACGTAAGTCGCCTCCTGATGAGGTCACTCGACGTGCTAACGCAACTACTACACCTACCACACGTGTGCTTCGCTCTTCAATTGCTCCCCAAGATCCAGTTCCTGCGTCTGCCCGTCGAAAGCATTCGAAGAAGTAAATCTCCAAGCTCTATGTACAGACTGAGCAGTTACTCATCATGTACAGTTGGAGTCTCTCCACCAGCATTCAATTGCGTTGAGCCCTGGTAGATGTAGAGGTTGAGAACGTGGTTCAATTTAAATCCATTCGTCCTCGATCTACATCAACACAGCTGGAGAACTATGAATCGGCGTCTAAATCACTCTGCAGATCACTCTGGATATCATATAAGTCTAGGTTATTTTACAGAGTCATGATCAAATGGGATAGAAAGCATAGAGTCGTCTTTCGTAAGTCCATATTGGCAGACATATAGGATAGAACTCATGTAATGACTCAAGATATACCTGTACTGCTCTGTTTTTAACGTAATGATTGTGCTCATTTAGCTTCCTCTCTCTTTCCAAATGCAATGCTTTCTTTTGGACCTCTATTAGGATTCAGATCCTCTATCATAGACGCCTTAGAATAGAAACAATTGCAATATCATGAAGGATTGTGTTGTTCCAGCAATTAGAGATAGAAAGGAGCTCCACTCTTTTGGTACAGTTAGATAAAGTGGAATCGCCATGATAGAACCAGCTGCTGCAATTGCAGCCGGAATGGCCCAGCGCCAGCTTGGGAGGCGGCCACGCTTTCGTTCAAGAAGCGCAGAAACAACCAACCCTTGAACTTGCACCAATGTAGCTTGTATAAGGAACCAGAAGTCTGCGTCGTTTGCTGTTCCTTGGAGATGAAGTGAACGGGAGTAACCGAGAGCGAACAATACGGCAGGGGCCACAGCACAGCTGATAAATACTAGCCACAAAATGAAAACGTTGGCTATCTTAGACCCGGCTGCTGTATCAGGCTCAGTTTCCTTCCTGGGGCTGCTAGCAGTTTGGATTTGACTAAGTTTGTCGTCACTTTCTGTCCCTACATCATCCACTTGTACTAAGCTTCGAACTTCTGGCCTGCAACATACATTAGCATCCTCTATCCAAGTACAAAATCAGCAACTAACCATGTGAGTGAACGTCGAGAAACAGAGGGTTCGTCTTCGTCCAGGTCGAGGTTACACAAGTCGTAATGTAACTTAACAGTTTCGTCCAGCCGCATCCAGCGCTCTTGGATTGGACTGAGAAATTCTGGGTCGAAAAGACCTCGATGAGCAGTATCAACGATCTGCGTCTGCAGGTTGTCTGCGTGACTCTCGTACTCTCCTACAATACGCGCAAAGTCTCTTCGCGTTCGGGACTGATTGATGGAAACTTTATTACTCTTAAGCACCACTTTAATGATGCGCATGCCTTCTGTCCAGATTGGAATAAGGCAATTGCCCTTCATGTACAGCTCACTGAATTGACATTGCCCTGAGTCGATGTCTTTCCACTGCTGTCTGATATCATTACAATCTTCTATCCAACGGATAGCTTCGGCTTTGCGAGTTTCATCTGCAGATGAAAGAATTTTTTGGTGAAACTGGTGAACTCGGTGGACAAGTCGAAGGTCGAACAGAACTAAAGCCCGTGCGAGAGGGACCTGGGGAGACTTAAGAGGAGGTCCATAACAGTCACAGATGATGAACCTTGGAGCCGTTGGGCCTGCATCGTGTCAGACAACATAAGATTGTGAGCTACGTCGTCTTACCAGGCATGCAATACGCTATGTTCTCAGTTCGTTTGCGAAGTCGTTTCGGGGTATTATTCGCATCATGCGCGGAGCTTGACGCCATCGTATGGGTTTCCGTAATCAGAGCTCGTGATGCGTTGCTCGAGGGACCTTACAATAAGCTTATCAATTGAAGCCCATCTTTCATCCAGCTTTGCCTGCTGCGTTACTGTAGAAGAAGCACAATTGACGAAGAACTAAGATGGCACTAATATACTATACTTATCGTGGTGTCACCGGTCGATTGACCGTCTAAGCCTTGTTAATGTCGGCGCAGGCAGCAACGTTGTTTTGATCCACGTTCGTGACAAGGCTGAAGGCGCCTACCGGTAACATACCTGGATAAAGTGGGATACCAAGACATTCGCTTACGATTCGCGAATGTTGTGTTGCAGCCGCCTTTGGGGATGGAGCTGGTTTCGCTAGCGGCTGTTCTGAAGCACCGAGTCAAGTTACGAATGGGCAGAAATCATCACCGCCATTATCCTGTGTGAATTGGAACATGTCAAAACCCTAACATTGTAGGCAATGCCGTATGCTGACAGTTGGGTGCACAGCCACAAGCCTTACAGCCACGATGGAACTTAGGCTAATGAAGTGGGATTTACAGAGGGTGTTGTTCCAAGCTAGCCAATTGCAGTGTTAAATTAACTCAGACGTACTGACCAGGGGTGGCGACGCTGCATAATCGCGCACGCCACATTTGTGCTGAGGCTGACGCGAGGCATGGGATATGTAGGGAGATACTCAGGCTCATCAGAAACATCTTTCCAGCCACCACAGCAGATCAAGTCCCCTCCTTCGGGTTGTACAACCGGATAACATCCAACACAGCTCGCTTATGATATACATGCCGAGCGATAAGGCCACACCAAAGGATAGCATAGGCAATACATTTTCACGGTCCACTTGTCATCCCTTGTCTCAACGGTAAATCCGGTAATGCATTATTCTTGACCTTGCATTCATGCCCAATTTCGTATCCATATCGCATCTCAAACCCAAGTAATAATTCACCGTAACTCAACTATCAAAAAGGGTCCTGTAGCATGTAATGGTCCTTCAGTCCTTGTAACACAATGCAGGAGCAGAAGGAGAGAAAGAGTGAGAGAAGAAGGTAGGATTGGAAGCAGAATACAGTCGATAAACAATCTGAAAACGAAGCCGCCTCACAGGGTAAGGAAGATGATATTCAAACTTTTCCTCACACCAAGCAAAATATAAAAGCGAAGGGAGTGAATTTACAATACAATCTGCCGTTTCATCGTTACTTCAACTTTTCACCTCACACCTCCTCCCTCCTCGACTCTCGCGTAAGACTAACCACACTCTCCCCTCCCGCGCATCTCTCCGACGGCAGCTCCACCACCCTACACGAGATCCTCGGCTTCTCATCGCCGACATGCCTCAACTCATGCGCCCCGTCCTCACTGTCCGCTGCCCGATTCGTCGCTGTTTCAATGCTCGCTAGCTCCTCACTACGCCCTCGCACACGCTCCATCAACGATCGCACCCCATCACGAACATGCCTAACCAGCGGCCTCAATGTCGCAAAATTGCCCGCAACAACCGAAACTCCGACCTCCACCGTCGACCACAGCGAAATATTCACCGTACTGTATAGAAAATCCGCCGACCTGAAGTCCTGGATATACGGCATCCGCACAAGCGCCGCGTAGCTCGCTATACACGCCATACCCACCAGCGGCGCGATCAGGAGTTTAGTTTTGCGCTCGACGTTCAACTTCCAGACGAGTGCGCCGAGGAGCACGCCAAAGGCGATGTCGGTGAGGGCAGCGGTGACGCTGTACAGGTATGTCATGTTGATTATGACTTCCATGTTTATGCAGGAGCCTTCTGCGCCTTGGAGGCGCGTCCAAAAGAAGTCAATGGGGGCGCATTGGAAGAGGGAGAGGAAGAAGTAGACGACGCCGATGACGACGGCGAGAGTGGTGATGATGATGGTGACGATGCGGTGGAGCGGGATGCTAGACGTCAGGCGCAGGAAGAAAAAGCCGAGGGAGAGTTTGGCGAGGGTGATGGTGGAGGCGTAGGCGAGGAAGCAGAGGTACCAGCAGCGCATGGCGTGGAGGGAGTCGGTGAGCGAGATGTCTGCGGTTCGTTGTCCGGTGCCGTAGTGGATGCCGGCGAGGAGGGTGATGGTGTACCACATGTGAGTGACCTGGGATGTCAGTTACCAGTACGCAATAGCAGCTGGAAGGTTGGACGTACGAATGCAGCCACCATGAAGGTATCGTCCCATCCCCATTGTCTTTTGAGTATTCTCAGTCTGACATAGCACCGCAATGCAATCGTTACGATACTCAACGCTCCAAGCGTAGCTGTCGCCCCTCGCAATCGTTCTGGTAGCGGGGGCCCCATGATGTGGTGACGATTGATCTGTTCACGGCAGATCTAGTGAACAGACAAGAGAATCATGGTAACTCAAGGGTACGGGCCCCATGTTCTTAATACCTCTCCCAATCCACCTCTACAATACGAATCACATACGAATTGCGACAACCACACACAGACTGTATCACTAGCGCCCCGGTCCGGCCCCTGATCCTCGCGACACCCGCGCAAGTCTCCCGTATATCCGCTGTCCCTGAAGGCTCTCCGCTTGATCTAATTGGCCGGGGAGCCAATCCGCAGTGCAGCCTCTAGCGGCCTGCTGCCGCTAGCCTACTGATCCGCTGCAGATCCTGGTGCCCAATAAAGTCAAACACGTACGTTCTGTGCGAGGCCTGGATATGCAGTCGCCATGCTGTCGGATCAGAGGATGGGTGTCTGTTTTGGGGAAGTGATGTTTCTGGATGTTGCTAGGCGCAGAAAAAACAACGAAAATAATGACATGGCTACCAATATGACGATTATACCCGAGCAGGGGCGTTTATCCACACCTTCTCGAAGTCTGTCCGTGTCATGACATCGTTCGTGAACCCAACCTCTATCTTGCCAAGTATTGCGCAAGCCACATGCCGAGGACCCAGATCATGGGTCGGACCTGCATTGACATCGGGAAACTTACTACAACATCCTACGCCTATCTGCACCCCTGCGCCAACTTTAACAAGTAGCATCGCACCTAATCGCTGGCTGTGTAAACCCTCTGCAGCAATACCCTACCTCCTTAAGGCACCCCTGCGTCTCCGCCCGCCCGGTATGACCCAACTCGCAAGCCACATTACAAGGGATCGAGGTGCTGGATCTGACCTGCATCGACTTCGGATGACTTACTACAATCTCTTACACCTACCGCTCCTTCCCCGCTCAAGAGTATGTTTCGGGGGCGCCTGTAAACAACCAGTAAGAGGTCTTTGTTCAAGGCAATGACAAGGGCCACTTTGCTTAACTTCGGCCTCAATTTTCAGGCGCAAGAACAAGAGCAAGCTCATCTTCTGGGGCTGTACTTAGCTGCGCTCCAAGTTTCCGAGCAATTAGATATTTAGTACAGGGAGAAAGAGACTATGATTCCGAGCACGGGGAGGGGTTGTGCTCTGGTGCTAGCGTATCTGAGTAGTAGTAGCAGGGGGGAAGCTACAATCATGAGCATCTTGCTTTAATGAAACCATGCACCAAGTCCGCTTTTCCAACCCTCCTTAGCAAACCTTCTATCTCATTACCACACCATCGCCCCTCCACCGCCCTCCATCCCGACGTTTTTTTTTCATCGCAAACCGACTAACCACACACTCGGCCTAACAGCCACCTCCCCCTCCTCCTCACGCAGCGTAGATGAGCGACAATACCCCTCTTCTCCCTCTCCTCCTGCTTTTCTCCCACTCACACCCAAAACCTCGCTCTCGCTTTCCGCGCACATCTAGAACCCAGACAATCCCTCTACATTCGTATACTCACCATCCACCCTCTCCCCAGGCCTACACGCCTGCAGCACCCCAAGCCTCGCAATACCGCCATCCTGCGCGTCAATTAAGCGTTACGCCATTTACTATTCGTTGGGAGGGGGGCTTACAGCACAAACTTCACCCGTTAGACCAATGATATGCACACCCGGTCCTACACTGTACACTAGTTTCCTTCGATTAAACGGACCCGCGCTGCGAATGAGTTTGCGTTTTCCTGATGTAAGAGTGATCTATGCGTGTGTTAACCATTGCACATACACCAACCCAATTACAACCAGCAACAGAACCAAGAATAGGAACAGGAATAGGAACAGGAACGGAATAGGAGAGAATATACACACCTCAACCCCATCAACAACCTCCCTCCACCTCCCCCACACAACCTCCCCCCTCACAAACAAAATAATCTCACTAATCCAATCCTGACCGGAGATATGACAGGATTGTCCCCTCCACCGCTCTCGCCGCCCGAACACCCTTTCCCCCCCGCCGAAAGAAACGGATATACCGACCAAAACCCCTCCACCGTTGAAGTATGTTTCCATATCCGCAGGGCGGAAGGAAAGTTCGTCCCACGAGCGGAGGAATTGCGTCATAATTGGTTTCGCGGAGGGAGGACGTGGGTGCATGGTGTTTTGGACTTGGGAGGGTGTTGCGGTGGCGAGGAGGGCTTGTGCTTCCGAGGGAGCGGGGTCTTGGGGGACTGTGTGGGTGAGTCTGGAGGTGTATGTTGGGGAGAGGTGGGTGCAGAGTGTCCATATGCGTCGGCGGTTTGCGATGCGTATGAAGGGGGTGGTTGTGCCGAGGGTGGGTTGGGTGATGGTGTTGAGATAGAGGAATAGGGCGCGGTGGTTGGTGTCTGGGTGGGGTTTTTGGAGGAAGGGGATGGTTTTGATTTCCCAGAACCAGGGGAGGAGGTGGGAGTGGGTTAATTTTCGCCAGAAGGTTTGGGCGCGGGTTAGGCTGAATACGTGGTGTGTTGCTTGCATGAGCTTGAGGATATCTTCGATAGGTAGATATTGAAAGATGTTCTCAAGTGTGTCGAGGTGTAAAACGCGAAATGGATCGCGTTGTACTTTGTGTGAGAAATCGGGTGACGGTGACTTCCAAAAGAGTTCCGCCGGTAACAAACCTGGAAGACTCCGCTGCAATTCGAAATCAGTATCAGGACAGTGCATACGATACTATCAGAGTCAGCGGAGCCCATCAACCATGATTAACCAAGAACATGCCTCCTCGCCTGGCTGACAACTCCAAAAGTCACCCTGATGAACACCACCATAATCCAGACTCAAACTAGCGCCCCAATCCTCAACACATTGACGCACCACACAATACAGCACATCTTTGTCGATATCGCGTGGATCATCATATCCCAAATGCCTGGCAAGCACTCTGTAGCAGGCTTCATGGAAGGGATAGGTAGGGTCGGGAGTCACACTGCTTCCAAACCTATAACAGTCGTATTCGCCAGTTCCTGTGTCGTTTGGATCGGTTCCAGCTTCCCAGGTCATAAATGTGCCGTAGTCGGCGTACGTTCCGAGACCTGAGATGAAAGCTTTCGTGGCGCCTGGGGCTTTTGCATTGTAGCCGAGAGTTCTGCATTGATCGAGCCATTCGACGTCTTTTAAAGCTACCAATCTTGGATCGTAAGACGTTTCTTCGTAGTCTGTGTATCGCTCGTCGGTTGGATCTTTTCCGTGATGCATTTCGTGATTAGGATAGAGTGGTCTATCGTCCATCTCCTCATCGACATCATTCACTTTGTCAGAATCGTTTCCAGCATCATTGGTATTGCCAGCCGCAGACTTCTGCTTTTCCAGCTCGCTCTTCTTCCCCGCGATGATCTTCTTCCTTCTCGCAAATGCTCTGGACGTACTATCACCCACTTTGATCGCATGTATACCCAGAGGCCCAGCGCAGAGCATACAATAGCAATCCCACGAAACCATCGTGGCGCTATGCCAAGAGGGGAGAAGGATTGGGGATCAAAAAGACAAGCGACAAGCGCTGACAAGCTTTGTGAAGAGATCAAGAATACGGAGCGGTGAGGGATTGAACAGTTGTTGTTCGCGGACAGGCCATGTCTGTGCGGCACCATGCCGTTCTGGTGTACTGCCTGTATCGGAGGTTCACGGTTCGACTTCGGTTGAAAGTATGGCAACGAATGCATATATGCGATTCCCTAGGCTTATCAGCTAGTCGTCCGTTTGGTTGGTCAAAATGAATTAATGAGGCGCTCTGGAGATGCAATTGATGAAATTGACAATGACAATAAGTATGTTGAGATGCTTTTAGCGCCCAGTCAATACTGAGCTTCTACCTAACTTTTGGGTGAACTTTTGCTGAAGTAAATAACTCCGAGTATGTCGCTTTGGGCTTTGATGATTTTATGATTGTTGAATGAAAGGAGAGGCGTGATGATCATGACACAGTGCATGTTGAGAAGCACGTACGACACTTTCGATCAGGAGTGTTTGTGTAGTCGCTGCGCTCATCGCGCAATCTATGTTTAGTGCTCAAGATTCGCCGACTGTTGAGGTAAGTTGCGGCTCCAGGAAACGCTTCAAGATAACATGCCGTAAAAAAGAAACAGTAGCCCACATCAACATGACCTACGAATGCGCATCGTGGAACTCATCTTCCTCCTGCGTCTCGCTGTCCTGGCGTCGCAGCTTGTCATCCGTTGTAGGCTCGGGAGCTGGGTTCGTGTGCAAGAGTTTGCTAGGTGGGTTTGGCTCGGTTGTTTGACTTGGTGCAGGTGAGTTGGCCTGTGATGGGCTGGAACTGATCGGTTCGTAGCCGTTATTCGATCCGGGCTGCGGTGCCGACTTGTTAAGATATACGCTAGCAAGCTGCTGCTGCACCTGGTCCACCTGTGGCTCCTGTTTAGCATGGTGCTCGTTTTGCTGAACAGGAGGCTGTTGCTGCGCGCTCTGGGCCAGTACTCTTTGTTCTTGCTGTTGCGATGACGCACCGTTTTCTGAATGGATGGATTGAGCTGCATCTTGCTGCTGTGATAAAGTTCGTGCGAGGCTGTTGTTCCGCTGAGGGATGCTGAATTGCTTGTCCGGTTTCTGGCCAGGCAATATCGCGTGGATCTGGAGAATCTGCTTCACCTGCTCCTCCGGGGTACGTCCGTCACTACGTTCGTCAGTCTTAATATATACAATAGGAGTTCTCAGAACTGACATTCTCGTGTTGATGATCCAATCGAGGTCTTCCTCGCCTTCTTCTGGCCCACCAGGCCCGCCCTTGACAGCTCGGAACAGCTGGGGATGCCAATCGATGTTGTCATTGTTCCTTGCCGCTGTCTCCTCTCGCTGCCTATCTTCGATCTTGGCCTTCGCTGTGGTCGCTGTCTCCTGATCTCGGCGCTTGACAGCTTCTGTGACGTCTATCCACAGCCTCTGGGACTCGCGCTCATCCTGCTCCTCTAGTGGTCGTGCCTTTGGTGGGGTGTGCCGTGTCTTGGACGCATCGAAGAAGAGTTCTTTCTTGCCAGTCTACGAAAAGTCAGTCTTGTTCCGTATGTTGCGCAGTTAGGAAACTGCTCACTGTCAAGTCCTTGAGGTACATGTCCTCGTTCCACGAGCCCGACAGTTCGTACAGAGCCTTGCCGGTCTTGTCCTTGATGTATCCACCGATAGCGTTGTAGGCACCGCTGAAGTAGCCCTTTGTCTTGAAGTCGATGTCTGCCACCATACCGGTCTCGGGGCATCGGACGTAGGCGTGGTCGCCGAGTTCGTACTTCATGGTGCCGAACAATATTCCGCGGACATAGATGTTTGGCTGTGTCACGAAACTACACAACGTCAGCCGCTTTCACCAATCATGCCTGCTCCACCTACAATCGCTCGCCAGTGTTCAAGAACCTCAGCACAGCAATGCCCTCCATCATGCTCGCAGCGGAGTTGCCAAGAAACTTGCTTCTTGGCTTCAGTGTCCCGTCGATCCGGATGTGGTGCTCGGGAGCCATGAAGAAGTAGCTGGACTTTGGCGGGTGGTGCGATGTTTGCTCGGAGATGTAGTAGCCTTTGGTGCCATCTGGGTAGTCCCAGTATCCTGTGAAGATCTCGCCTAGAATTGGGTTGAGCGGCTTCTTGACGCCCCTGCCATTCCATCAGTTACTGTTTCGCTATGCTCGGAGGATGTGGTTCGCGTACGGAGGTTTGATGTGCCACCCACTGAGGTAGAATTTGGTCACGGCGACAAAGCGCTGGACAGGGTCGTCGATGCTGGTCAGAGGGAGCAGTGTCTCTGGGTGGGCCATGAAGCTGTTGCCTGTCAGCGCCCATATGGCAGCGGATCGCGCTGAAGAAACTTCTCACTTTGTGATGCGCTCCAGCATGGATCGCGGCTCGAGGATGAAGGTTGGCAGCGTCACCCGGCTCAGGTCGGCTCCAGGGCGCAGTTGTGCTATGATATGCGAGAGCACTGCAATGCGGTCCTAGTTAGCCAGCTCTTCTTGCATGTCCATGTTCAGCTACTGCCGGAAGCCTTCCTGACGTACTGCTGCCCTGCTCTGCATCGACGACCGTCTCATCCTCCCTGGTGACTTCGTCGCCGCGATATTCGTCTACAGAAGATCGTGCGCTGCCTGCATGCTCACAAAGACCATGTTAGCTTCGATTCTGTGCTGCAAATAGATCCCTTGGCAATCCGTGTGCGCTGTTGCCAGGCAGTGACGCAACATACCAGTCAGCGAGTTCTTGCGCCGGTGGACTCCAGGTAAATGCGGCATGGCGGCACGCTGAATGCAGAGATAGTAGGAGAATGTATAAACAAGAGAAGGATTGCTGGGCGTGCTTATCGGTGAAGCAGGCCAGACAGCTGGCAGTCGGTACAAACAAGCCTTGCAGCTGTGACGCGATCTCGAGGTCGGGGTGCTGCACGCCTCTGATGACGATGGCGCTGCTAGAGAAATTATTAGTGACCCCGCAGAACCGTGTTTGCCAACAACAACGCAGACGAGCAACGTCAGGGCGACATCAACAGCTGTGCTGGATAGTGTGAAGCAGGTTCCTGGACCGAGTATCGCAGGTTCTGGGACTGGGTATCTTCGGTACTCGAGGGTCAGCTATTGATCAACACGTCAACCTGTCATGGGGCAGTCGGATGCCCGGTCAGCGCCCCGCGTCGTGCCGGATCGTATTTGCCGTACGCAATACGTGAGTGCCCAACGACAAGGCTCGGTATACACACGGGTCCGACAAGGCTGACTGCAGGTGGTTGGATACGGGTAACATTTGCATGCTGCATCTATGTCTAGTATCTGCACTGCTGTCTGCACTGCTGTCTGCACTACTGTTTCTGCCTGTTGTCTGCACTACTGTTTCTCCTGCTGTCTGCCTTGCTATCTGTCACTGTCACTCTACAGCTCCTTCACCCTCTGCACCTGCGTGTCGTCCTTGCCAATCACCCTGACGCCAGCCTCCTCATACTCTCTATAGACGTCGTCCAGCGATGATGGATCGACAGCCTTGGTAGCCTCGCCAATGACCCATGTCCTGAAGCCGTTCTTCTGCGCATCGAGCGCTGTGAACCTTACGCAGAAGTCGGCCGCCAGACCTGCGACATAGACATCCGTGATGCCCGCCTGCTTCAGCGTCTCAGCCAGGTCGCTCTGCGAGCAGGGGTGCGGAAACGGGTCTGCAAAGGCCGAGTACATCTCGACGCGCTTGTCCTGGCCCTTTTCTACAATGCGGTCCACCTTGCTGACGTCGAGCTCGGGCAGCAGCTCAGCGCCCGGGGAGCCCTGCACGCAGTGGACCGGCCAGAGCTGTGTCTCCTGCGTCTCGGCCGGGTTCAGCGGGTTCTTGATGGTCACCTTGGAGACAAACGGCTGGTTGTTGGGCGGCGGGTGGTTCGCGGCGAACGAGATGTGGTCGGGCGGGTGGAAGTCTTTGGTTGCGACGCGCAGGGCGAAGGGGAGCGCGAGGAGCTCGTTGATGGCAGGCACGATGTCTCGCCCGCCAGCAACAGCGAGGGAGCCATTCTGCCAATCAGCACATGACCATATTACAGTATGAATAGACTCACTGGGGGGCAGAAATCCTCCTGCACGTCTACCACGACGAGTGCAGGCTTGAACGACATGCTGCAGTGCTATGGGGTGAGGGTGGTGTCTATGACAGCTGCATCAGCGTGAGGGCGCAAGCGACAGCGATGTAGTTAGCAAGCTTCAAGAAACACATCACACCCAACACGCATCAGGTGAAGCGGGCATGGTAGCCTATCTGCAGTGTCCGCAGCAGCGGCCGGGTCAGGCACCGCGGCTGAGCGACATGCAGCCTTGCAGCGTGCAGCGCAGCGCCCGCCAGTGACTGCAGGGCGGATGGCTGATGAGTAAGACGCCGCGCCAAGCATTCGCAGCTCGCTCGTTCGATCATGCAGAACGTCCAATTCACCCGCACCCCAAGCTCGCCCGCCCACGCCCACCTCTCCACTCCACCCCAATTGCTCGCGCCATGTTCCTCCAGCGCTCTGCCATTGCTGCCGCCAGGCGCGCGGCCCCCGCCGCCCTCGCCCGCCGCACCTTCACCACCAGCTTTGTGCGCCGTAAGGACCCCGGCAGCTATCGTACGACGCACCATTGACTCGACTGCAGGCGATGCGAAGCCCGACGCCGGCCAGTCCGCCAGCGCCCCCAGCGTCCTCGAGGGCTTCAAGAAGCTCGACGGTACGTGACGCCGCCAGCGTGCCCGCCCGCGATTCTGCTCTCCCGCACCCACCAGCGCCGGGCTGGCCATCACACAGACGCCAATTGCTAATGCAAACCCCAGAGATCAAGTCCTTGGACGACCTCCTCCCCCCCGGTGCCCAGCCCGGTACCGTTCCCACCGACGCCGAGCAGGCCACCGGTCTTGAGCGTCTTGAAATCCTCGGAAAGATGCAGGGCATTGACGTCTTCGACATGAAGCCTCTCGATGCCAGCCGCCTTGGTATGTCGCAAAGAAGCTCTGTCGCGCAGTGCGGCGGCTGATGATGAATGCAGGCACCCCAGAGGACCCCATTGTCGTCAACTCTGCCGGTAACGAGCAGTACGTCGGCTGCACTGGCTACCCTGTCGACTCGCACGGCGTGCTGTGGATCACCGTATGACCTTACTATTGTTGCAGTGTTCAACGCTAACAGCTACAGCTCACCCGCGAGGAGCCCCAGTCCCGCTGCATGGAGTGTGGATCTACCTACAAGATGCACTACGTCGGCCCTGCCGAGGACCCCCACTCGCACGACCACGGCCACGACCACCACGGTACGTTTTGTGTATGAGAGAGTTGGAAAATGCTGATAAAAAACAGAGAACCCCTACCCCAGGCCAAAGAACATGGCCGACTTCCTCAAGCCCGAGTACATGCACCTTTAAGCTTGAGATATCCGATAGAATTGGTCTTGTATCTATACGGTCCATGTAGCATAGTTGGTGGGAAGGAGCCGCTTATAGCCGCCAAGTCTCTTTTGTTATCTTCTGCTCTACATCAGCAGTTCCTCGACCGCTGATGCTATATTCACGTGACTCTTTTAACTTTTACTCCCCCTTCAACGCCACCGTCCCTAAAATCACACTCTCAATATCCCTCCTATCACCCTTCTCCCCACTCCCATTCACACTCCCCCCCTTTCCCCCCTTCCCCTTCGCACACCCAATCTTATACACCTTCTTCACCCGATGCACCTCGGCAAACCCCCCCAACTCCTCCCCCCCCTCACTAATCCCCACACTCGTCCCTTCAACAACCCTACCTAAATGCTCACTCACGCTTTCTCGCGTAACACTCCCATCAACACTCCCATCCGCACGAATCGGCAACTTCACGGCTATCAACGTCTGTGTGGACGGCGAGAGACCGAAAGTGCGGTAAGATTCGCCGATGTTGTTGTTGGGGGAGAGGCGGAAGACGAGTTCAGCGTGGGGAGTGCGGGTTTTGTGGGTGCTGTTTAGGAAGGCGTGGAGGGCGTGGAAAGTGGCGGTTAGGAGGTGGGATGGTGTGAGGATCTGGGTGTGTTAGTTTAGTTTGGTGGTAAGGATGGTTTGTGGAGAGGGTGGTTTGGGTGGGTGGGGATGGAGTAGGAGGGCGATGGAAGTAAGTGGGTGATGGGGGTTGCTAGGGTAGGGGAATGCGAGGGGGGTGACGGTGAAGGAAATTATGAATGCATAAAATTGGGCATCTAATAGCCCTGGAACACAACACAACGCAACGCAATACAACGCAATACAACGCAACGTAACGTGACGAGACGTGACGTGACGGACGGTAAGAGGCAATACAAGCAAATGCGGAGAGGTATGCGAATCGAATCAAATGGTACGGTAATAACAACGCAAATCACACCCAATGATCGACACTCGGCACCACGCGATCCGGTCAAACCCCCAGCCCATCTGATAAAGATCTCGCACCGGCTGGCCCAGCGTTGAGCTACGGGCCGTGACAAGTATTGAAGTGACATTTGGGCCGATCAAAGACGTTGTGGCGTCTAGGGTGAGGCTGGCAACGGTGGGTGAGGCCGTGCTAGTGGAAAAAGAAAGTTTACACTTTGGACGCGTAAAACGCTGGGTAAACACGAACCCAAAGAAACGAGGCGGTGAACGGCAGGGATTTGACATGTGCAAGGTTTGGACAAGCCCCAATTAGAAGAAGGCGATGGGATGAGTGTCGGATATGGGCGATGAGGAGTGACGGGCGGGCGACGAGATGTGGTAATGTGCGTGCAAGGATGCTTTCACTCACCATGGAGGCATCGAGAAATGCATAGTCAAACTCTGGATTCGCGGCCAGCAGCTGGGTCCGCAGAAACTCTGCATTCGTGACGTCCTTGAACAGCGCAACCTGCACCGGGTATGCGTCGTAGTGCGGCAGCGTAAAGGTCCGTACCGCAGCCATGGTTCCAGATACGGGCTGATGGTCGGCTGGAGGCTGGCTAATAAGAGTCTCCTTTTCACAGTCCGTCTCTTGTGCCTCGGTTTTGAGGGCGGTGGTGCTCAGGCTTGAGGTGAGGTTAGCTGCCGATGTGTACCGCAGAGCCCAGAACCCTGTCGATCCGCAGTGAGGTTGTGGGAGAGGGATGGTGAGTGTGCCTCTCGCTCGCCGTTTCGGGCAGTAGCGGGGGTGTAGACGGTCGTGATTTGGGCTTGGCATATAGGTTACGGGCGTGTTAGTCCCGCAAGGGCAGCGGAGAGGACTGCCGGAGGTGCATGCAGCGAATCAAGAATTGGCAGGGCGGAGCTGCCAGGCTGCGGCGTGCGCTTGCCGGCATGTCAGAGGGCAGCGCCAGCTGGTGTGAACTGCGATGCTAGCGGTCCAAGAATTGAGCAGGTCGGCCAGCGAGCGGGCGCATGGACTGGGTGCGATCACGGGAATTGATCCGCGTCCCCTTCGCCGAGCACGCATGTTCTTTCAGGGCAGCAGGCTGGAGCGTCTGCCATTCTCTCGCCGCTCTCTCTGGACAATTGCAAAGGAAGGAGGACCCGCGCTGCAGGAACATGCCTCTGGGCACTTGCATCTAGCCATCTAGCCACACACGGGCCAGTCAGCACTCGCTTGCTCGCGCGTGAGGCGCAACTCGGAAGATACCGCACTCGCATCCATCATGGCATCCGGCACGAAACGCGTGTCCGACGACGATGCGGGCGCCGCCCACACCAGCAAGATCCAGCGCATCGAGCACGCCGGCCACGGGCTCGCGCAGGCGCACCCGTCGACGAGCCCGCACCAGCGCCTGCACGGCAGCAACAGCGACTTTTCGGGCTCCGTGAAGCGCAAGCTCGCCGACTCGAAGCGGACGGGGCAGGCGTGCGACCGCTGCAAGGTACGTCGAGTGCAGTTGAATGCAGTTGAATGCAGTTGAATGCAGTTGAATGTGGAGGCCCTGCGACCGCGCCGCACGCGCCGGGGCGCTCAACACCAGGCGACGAGTCTGCAGCAGAGCCAGGGCGGCGGCGCGGGCCCCGTCGCGCACGCGTGCCAGACCGAGGCTCAGGCCCACCGCGACGGGCAGCCGCAGCGCGCGTACCACGACGGCTATATCGCAGCCCATATACCCTGCAGCAGCATACTGACGACCACAGGTCCGCAAGATTCGCTGCGATGGCCGCCCCGAGGGCTGCACGCCGTGCGAGCAGAACCGCACCCAATGCCGCACCACCGACCGCATCACCGGCAAGGCCACCGTCCGCGGCCACGCAGAGGCCATGGAGAGCGAGAACGCCTACCTGCGCGCCCACCTGGCCGACCTGCAGGCACAGCTCAAGGACATGGGCGTCGAGCCGCGCCCGCCGCCCGCCTACGCGCACCTGCCCTGGCCGTCGTCTGCGGCGGGCGACTCGCAGGAGTGGGTGAGCGCCCAGCGGCGGCCGAGCTCGTCGCCCATGCCTGGCTATACGCCTGTGGGCGACAAGGCCGACTTCCGCCCGCTGCCCCAGTTCAAGTACGGCTCCATTGGCGACAACTACCTGGGCGTGGCCTCGGGCGACTCGCTGCTCAGTCACATCCGCGGCACGTCGCTGTCCGTGTTTGGCACCGAAATCGACATGGCCGACTTCGCGCCCGAGGGCTCCGAGTATGAAAGCTCGCCCTTCTCGTACCAGACGCTGGTCAAGATCTGCATCGGCGGGCAGTACGTCGAGCCCGCGCCCCTGCCGCCGTACGATGCCTTGAAGGAGTGGGCGACGTGGTATCTGCGGTCGCTGAACCCATACACCATGCTCGTCCACAAGCCTGCCTTCATGGACCTGATCTGGAGATTTGGCAAGGACCCCAACTTCACGCCCACCGCGCCCGAGACGGTCATGGTACACATGATGCTGGCGACGATCAAGTACCAGATAGCAGCCCGCAACAGCCAGCAGAGCGCCCTGATGGACGAGTCACATGCCCACTACCAGTACGCCTGCAGCTTCTACCGGGACCTCCTCCTGGCACAGCACGAGCTTGCCGACGTCCAGGCCCTGGCCATGATCTGCCACCACCTCCGCAACTTTCCCAAACCCGGCGCCGCTTGGATCATGACTTCACTTACATACCTCTTCGCATTGGAGCTTGGTCTGCATCGCTCCGTCAAGAACTGGTCGGACTCAGGCCCAAAATTCAGCGAGCTGGAAATCGAGATGCGAAAGCGCATCTTCTGGACTATGCATGCCTTGCAGATGAACCTGGGTGGCAAGCTCGGAAGGCCAATGCCAATCAGCAATGAAGACATCGACGTCGAGTTCCCCGAGCCAATGAACGACTGTCTGCCTGGCGAGGAGGCCAGCCTGAGCCCCTTCCACCAGTGCTCCTTTCAAGTGGGCATACAGATTGCCAAGTACACTGTCTGGGAGCTGGACCTCTACAAAATCATATATGCCGTCCGCTACACCCCGCGCGCGTACGTCGAGTCTTTGAAACGACTCGAAGCTGGCATCCAGCAATGGAAAGACGAACTGCCATACGAGTTGCGAGATCCATCCCGTGCTTCTCAAGACGATCACATCTTCGCACTGTACCTCGAGTACTGGTATCAGGAGTTCCAGCTTCTGCTTCATCATCCTGGAGTATGCAGGTCCGTCGACCCCGCAATCCTCTCCTCGAATCTAGACAAGTGCATGGAAGCGTCGCAGAAGATGCTGCACAACTGCACCGAGATGATGCACAAGAAGAGCTTGGATATTGTCTGGATCAATACGGTGGTGTACATCGCAGCAGTCTTCACAACCTTGTTCATTTCATCAATGCGGAAAGCTGTCCTCACCCCTGTCGATATGACAAGGCTCAAGGGCGACATGGCTACATGGATTAACGTTCTTGGTGAATGTAGCCAAGTATCCGGTAAGTCTTGTACTGAGTACATCAAAACCAGGCTGACACCATGCACAGGCACGGGAGACAAGATGAAGAAGGCTATATCCAAAATCGTGGATCAAGCGCTGGGCACCATCAACGAGAGCATCGTCAAACGGACGGCGACCGAGTCTTTAGCTCGAGTAGCTATGCACACAAAGCAGCAGCCCAATCCCCCACCTGCCATATATGACACAAGCGGGTACAGCGAACAGCAATACACTGCGAATACTACTGGTCCGACAGGACCCACATTGGCCCAAGGATCTGGGTATCCCAATTTAACGGACGGTGGTAACATCGCCATGCCGTACAATCTTGGCACGCAGATGCCTGTCACCCAGCAAAGCAACGCCTACGAGCAGCAACCATACATCAAAGTCGACGAGGACAGTAACATAGCACCCTCACATGCAGCCGCCTTGGCAGCAGCAACCGGCAACACCTCACAGCCACCAAACAATGCCTACGCATACCCACAAAGCCTACCTCAAGTCTCCAGCAGCCACCAATCCACATTCGTCGCAAACAACTACAGTCCACAAGACTGGCGGCAATGGACACAAACATACATGCAGCAGCCCGTGGGCCCGCAGGGCGAATACCTCAACACAGCGACCACGCTCATGGCACTGGGCGGCCGCGACGGTGCGTCCCAAGATGGCGCACACGGGCAGGATAGTCACGCTCAAGCGCACATTGATCAAGGGAATCTAGGCCATTTCCATTGGCCTGGCGTTGCGTTCCCCGGGACGACGAATGGCACGCCACACCACCAATAAAGCATAGGAGAGATTTGAAAACAATTACAGCATAATCGGCAATATGGAAGCCGCTATAACAATACTAATATCTAATGAACTTAAAGAGAGGGGAAGGTTGTACAAACACCGTGTATGTGGTACAGCCGGCCGCATGCAGCCACGCGATAACGTACGAGAACGACCGTGGCACGAGCGATGATAGGATTATCTCCATGTCATCGAAATCAAAAAAAAATTATTACCCTGATTCAACCGTGTGGCGATACCGTATGCCTTGTCCATCCGTCGCGTGCGTGCTGTCCGTCCCCTCGGTTGAAAGCATATAATAATATTGTTTGTACCCGCTCATACCACCTGCACGTCTAATTAACGTGCATTACACCCGCACTACACACACCCCGCTAGCACGCATGAGGAAGGCACCAGCACGGCTTGGCAGGGGCGATTGCGCGAATGGAAGGCAGATAACGAATGTCAAGCTTTCCGCCCGGGGAGTCCACTTTCTTGGTCGACGACCTTCCGTAACGGGTGTCGAGCTTGGTGGTGCTTGACTGCGGCGGCGCGTTGTCGTTGGCTGATGGTGGTGTGTGCGTGGTAGATCGTACCCTGCGGTGGAGCCGCGGATGGATCGAGCTTGCAGCCCCGCAGAGAGGTGCTGCTGGTTGACTATATAGGCGTGGTTGTACCGCTGAGGTGTTGGGTTGCGCTTCTTGTCTTCTGTTTCTTGCGAGTCATTGCGTCTGGTGAAGTCGTGGGTATTTCTTCGTCAAGTCCATTCTTTGTCTTGTTCCCGCTCGTGACAGCGTTGCATCGTCAATATGCGGACTTCCTCCTCTCTCGCGGCGCTGGCTTGCGCGCTGCTGCAGGGCGCAGATGCGTTCAATGCGGCCAAGTCGCGCGACTTTAATCTGCTCGCGGATATGGGTCTTAACCCTGATGGCTCGGCTGTTGGCGAGACAGCGAGTGCAAATTCCATTGCTAGGAGCCTGCACATTGGCACCACCGTGAAGGAATCGCTCGTCGACTTGACGACCAGGCAGGCTGCGGCGTTCCCTGAGGCCATCACTGCGGAGTATGTTTCGCTGAAACTGGACCACTTTGGGAAGAGCAAGGATACGTTTAACAACCGCTTCTGGGTTGCCGAGTCGGGATACAAGCCCGGCGGCCCGGTCTTCATCTACGATGTCGGTGAGGCGGATGCTTCCAGCAGCTGGCAGTTTAGGCTGCAGAATGAGACGAGCTTCTTCAAGCAGATTGTGGATCAATTTGGTGGTGTTGGTATTGTCTGGGAGCACCGATTCTGTGAGTTTATTCCATTCGCCTTGTGATTGTGAATGCTAACATGAACAGACGGCAACTCCACACCGGCACCGATCAACCTCGACACTCCGGCTGAGACGTTCAGGTACCACAACACCGAGCAGTCGCTTGCCGATGTGGACCAGTTCGCCAAGCAGTTCAAGAGGAAGAACATCAACGCGACTCTGACCCCTGACAAGACACCATGGATCTTCATTGGTGGCTCCTACCCGGCTATGCGTGCTGCCTTTATTCGTGACAAGTACCCCGATACCATCTACGCCGGATATGCTTCGTCCGCACCTGTCCAGGCTAGCGTCGACCAGTCGTTCTACTTCGACCCTGTCTACCGCGGTATGAACAGATATGGCTTTGGCAACTGCACTCAGGACATCAAGGCCGCCATCAAGTACATCGACCACACCTTTGATACCGACCGCTCTGCCTCTGCTGCTCTCAAGGAGCAGTTCCTCGGCAAGGGCGCGGCATCCAACTCCCACGCCACCTTCGCCGATGCCCTCACCACCATATTCTACCTCTGGCAGTCGTACGGCGTGGACGGTGGGTCTGGCGGCCTCCGCACTTTCTGCGATTACATCGAGACCGACCCCAAGACCGGCGCCACCGCCCCCGCCGAAGGCTGGGCCAAATCCAAGGGCGCCAAATCCGTAGTCGACCGCTGGGCCACCTGGAAGACCTTCCCCACCCTCGTCAACAACTACCTCGAAACCGAGTGCTCAGGCAAGCAAAACGTATCCGGCACCTGCGATCTCAACCGCCGCTTCACCGACCCCTCCTCCATCAGCTGGACCTGGCAATACTGCACACAGTGGGGCTACTTCCAATCCGCAAACCTCGGCCCCAACCAACTCGTCTCCAAATTCAACTCGCTCGAGCACCAAAAGGATATCTGCCACCGCCAATTCCCCAACGCCCCGCGCAGCCTGCTCCCCGAATGGCCGGCTACAGACCGCACAAACCGCGTCTTCGGCGGCTGGGACATCCGCCCTTCAAACGTCTACTGGTCCGGCGGCGAATTCGACCCCTGGCGCACGCTCTCCCCGCTGAGCGCAGAGTCGTTCGCACCAAAGGTTAATGCGTTTACGGCGGCGCCGAAGTGCGGTGTTGAGACGTCCAAGAAGGATCTCTTTGGGTATACGATTAAGGATGCGCAGCATTGTTATGATTTTAGGACGTATTTTGCGGGAGGTGCTATTAGTAGGAAGTATTTTACTGATGCGCTGGGGGAGTGGTTGAAGTGTTTTACTCCGAAGGGGGGGTATGGGGGTGGGTATGCGAAGAGGTGGACTGCGTAGGGGGGTGTTGTGATGAGAGGGGGGTGACTTGTACTTGAGGGGGGTTGTGGGGAGTGAGAGTAATGATAGCATTATTATTTTTTCCAGGAAGTTTTGGAAACGTGCTGTGGTGTGCGATGTATGTGTGATTTCACCTCTCATGATGGGTTTGAGTGTTCACTTAGGCATTTTTGCGACTGCGGTATTATGTTCTTCTCAACTATATCCTCTGAGATATCTAAGCGCAAATAGGGGTATAATATACACCAACATCTTCCAGCGGTCTTCTCAGCCAACTCAAGGAACTCCCCGAGCTCAAGGCTGCACCTGAACCCAACGACCTTATGCAGACTACACTTTCATCCACTGTGCCCATCGTCTGGAGATCGCTTACGAGGAGCATTACAGTCTTTCGTTAAAAGAAAAATTGACGTTTTGATATTACTAGAGACTACTCGCCAGATCGGCTGAGTCGGTGACTTCAGCTGCGTGAGAAGTCCAATTCTATGCCTTCGAGGCGATGAAATGGTGTAAAATGTGTGTGGATAGGAGGCTTGCACATTTATCTTCGCGTAGCAGTGGTTGGTGCGCTTGTTGGGCGCGAAATAGTAGCATTGTCATTCGTGATTGAAGAGGGGTATACGTCTTGATGGTGCGGGGGGGGGCTGCTGTGGCATCCTCGGCGACGATTTGAGCTTACGAGGATGCGAGTATGTGTATGGGTGTGTGGATGTATTTGTTCTATGGGCCATGGTAAACTGTCGGACACAAGTTCTATTTGTTAATCGGGGTTTTTTACATGTGGGTACAATGCAAGACTTTTGCACAGACCTTTTCTATTCCAAGGCCTAGAACGATCGTTCTGCACCCACGCCCACACTGTCAGGACTTCGTCTAAGATCGCGGCTGCAGTCGTAATCCGGTCAAGTCAATTTTGTATCTTGTATATATACATTTTATGCAACGGTCCATTCATCGACCAATCATCTCTTCCCAGCTCAAAGTTGGATATCTTCGATAGTATAGTGGTCAGTATTTCTGCTTGTCATCTACGGACAGCTCGCAGGAGGCCGGGGTTCGATTCCCCGTCGGAGAGATACGATTCTTTTTGCTGGATTGCGGTGTCTAATTTGCTGGAGTCGAGTCGGTGTAGGTTGGGAGATTTTTTGGTGGTGGCACGTGCGGGGCTGCTAGTGCTTCATGGTGGACCTCGAACGTTGTCGGACCACGACTCTTACGCTGCGATGAGGGACCGAAAATTGTTTGGAGGGTAGAGGTGTACTTTTGCTCATGGCCTGGCGTCCAGGTCGTGTTGCATTGTGGTATCCAGTGGCGAATGGTGGGTTCGATCAGTCGAAATCGCTGCTTCATACTTAGCTTCACTAATCCAAGGTTTAAACTCAAACGCTGCCACATTGGGGAGTGAGTTCGCCTTCGCGTGGCCAAAACAAACCGACGATCCATAAACTCTGGAACGGGCCGGTTCATTTCTTGGAACAAGCTTTTACGCGAAGAACATAGCCTTGTCTAGATTTCTTGAATCTCTGTCGTCTTGCTGTTTGAGCCTGACGTCCACTGGTAGCTCAGGGTTCGACGTGTAGAACCTCCTTGTGGCAAGTTACAAAGAGCTGGCCCCGAGTCGAATGTTTTTGAGACCTGTACAAAGGCTCATCCTGAATATGGGCTGGTTCGAGTGTATTGTAATATGGAAAAGTCCGGACTGACGTCTAGGTGTCCGTTATTGACTCCTTTTTGCAGCTTCTCGACAGGCAAGTCTCTTTCTATGGATAGGGGTTGTCTTGGAGGTGATATGATACAGAATCGGCGACCAAGTCAGTTCAGTAATCCGGTACACTTTCTTTAGTCCTCAGCCCCCCTTGGTGTCCCATCGCCAAGGTTTCCATTGTCTGGTTTTTAATCGGCGAGCATGATTAAAGTGTGCAAGGCGACGTGGGAGTGGTCGCCAACACAGGTCATTCAACAACGTGTTGACGAAGCCGGAAGATGACGGTATGAATACAAAATTCGCCGAATAAGAAGATACTCGAGTGAATATATTAAACGAATCACGTGTGGCGGTTACGGCGCATCCTGATCGACAAACCCGCGGACCCTGGATTTTTAGTCCCGCCTCACTTGCACCTGCTGCAAACGACCACGGGTGGCTGCTTCACATGCATCTATCACACTCCGCCCCCACGCCGATCGGCGTTCCTGGTGTTACACGAATCGCAGCAGGCGACGTCATCTGCCGCCGTTTGCGAGCATGCGGGTGATGTGCATGTGCGCAAACCACACCGCACAAGTCCTCCACGCCTGTCAGACTCAGGTCCAGCTGTCGCTAGAGTCACACCTACAGCCCCGGTGTCCCACACTCGGCGCCCTTAGTGCGGGGATATCCTCCGATACTCAGGTGCTGCTCCCACACGGTCGCACCAATCCGAGCTGGCTGTCGCAAAGTGCGGTGTGAACTTAAAGGTGAAGACGACAATGGAATGAACAATGAAGCCCCGCCTCTTGCATTGTTCAACTCGTTAACCTCAACCATGGCGCTCACGTCCACGGTACCGAGTAACTTCAAGGCCGCGACTGCGCACCCTGACTCACCCTCATAATTCAAACTCAGCTGCGCCGGCAGGCTGATTGCTTGCCCTGTTCAAATTCCTGTTACCGCCGCAAGCAGCAATCATCCACAATGACGCAACAAGACTACTTCACATACACCCCAAAAACGCCTGCAAATGAGCTAAAAGACAAACATCCCACCAGGCCAACACTACCAGAGCGCAAAAGCTCAAGAGCAATGCGCGACATTATTGCGCCCTGGGCAGAGATGCCTGCCACACCACCAAGTTGCCGCACAGTGAGCTACTCACGCTGGTCTCGATTCACAGCCTCTGAATCCAGCACACCGACCGGCGAACTGAAGGCTTCCAAACTCTGCACAAACTACGGCACAAGTCCAACCTACAACCCCCCAGCAAATGAATGGACGTACCTAGGCACCGAGCAACCTCTACGATGTGGAAAGCCAGAAACCCAGAGGAGCAGGCATCGCCGCCAGCACAGCACCCAGCAGAGTTCGCATCAGAGCTCAGGCACATGTCCGTCGTTGTCGTCAACAGCCAGCACGACAGCCAGCAGCAGTAGCCACACGGAGCCGATGGACTTCCGGCGACGCAGTGTTCAGCGCGCAAGCACAAGCTCGCAGCTGACAGAGTCGTTCAAAGCGCCACCTGCCAAGGGCGACCAGGAAAAGACTCCTGGAATGCTGGGCATGATGGCGAGACTCGGCCTGGACTCTACGGACTGCGAGGGACTACCTTCGGCGTTTGATTCCGAGGATGACGAGGAGATTGATATGGAGGATCTGAGGCCCACGAGGTTGTTGGCTGGTAGGAAAGGAAGTGTTGGGCGACGTGGCAAGGGCAGTCATTTCGGACAGTGACACGTCGGCGACGTCCTAGGGAGGATCGGAGAACGATATTTGCATCTTGCATTAGCGGCATTTAGCATTCAACATTGGGCATGGGCATGTCCATAGACACGCATCTGCATAGGTCCTGATGGAGTTAGGGAGTTTATGGGGTGGGTTCGCAGCGCGGATGCAGCTGCTGCTAGCTCAGAGCTTGGGCCATTCATCAATTCAATGACGATGTTCATCACGACTTCTACACCTTCAATTCTCCCTTCCGCCTAACAATCGCATTGCCCACACAGCACAATGGACCGCCAAGTAATATACCACACGCGCTCCCTCTCGCACCGCCTCATCCAATCCACCACCCGCCGTCCCCGTTCAATCACCTCTCCCTGCTCCACTTCCTCGCGACCATGCAGCTCCACGCTCCGCCCAACATCCTCCTCGGGCTGCCGCACCCTGCACACCACACGGCCCGTCCTCATGCAATCCAAACCCCCCAAGTCCCGCGACCGCGGCCCCAAGAGCGACGAAGACACACAAACCGACTTCGGCGCGCTGGACGTGTTGCGCAACACCGCTGCGCCCGCGACCAGCATCGACGCCACGACCAGCGACGGGTTTGCGCTGAACAATCAAATGCGCGTGAGCGGCTGCGGGCTGTTGTTAGTTGGCGGGGAGGCATTCAGGTGGCGGCCGTGGCTGCATGACGCGCGGAAAGAGGGCGCGCCTGCGGACGATACGGTGATAGGGCGTCTAGCGAATAATAAGGGTCAGTGGGAGGTTGCTGAGGGGTGCTGGGGGGTGTTGGAATTGGTGTGGCCGAAGCCTGGTACGTCTCGTCTCATCTCGCAAGACTTTCCTACAAAGTCTACACCAACGCAGTATCCCATGGCGTCGTAAAGTAGGTTGCATTGCTGATTTCTTGTGATAGATATCCTCATCATTGGTACCGGGCCGCACGTCCTTCCCCTTGCGCCTGCAGTCCGCACGTATCTGAATGGTCTCGGTATACGGCTCGAAGTCCAGGATACGAGGAACGCGGCTGCACAGTTCAATCTGCTGGCGACGGAGCGCGGGGTGGGGCAGGTCGCTGCTGCTTTAATACCGACGGGGTGGCGTGAGGGCAAGGGGATCGTTGTCAGTGATTGAGAGGAAGACTTTAATACTGGTGATGGTTAGGCTTTAGAGGCCATCTTGCATTGTCAATATTCGACTGCAATGTAGCATACTGTACATCAATAAATACATAATGAACGACAGAAGAGCTGGATGTGTAGCTGAAGCATCTATGTGTATCCTCTCACTGCGTAATAGTGGAGATGGTGCGTTTGTCGAGCTTTCTTAATGCTAGTTGATGGCAAACAGAATATTACTCCCACATGATCCTCTGCGCTCGACTTCTCCACAAGCTTTCTTACGGACCAGTATCTTTCGACATGGCAGTGGACAGGCTTTGACTTCGGCTTTGAGAAAGAGGCTGAGGACAATGATGTATTTTCCACTAGTTACCACAACACCACAATTCTTGGATCACTGGAGAAACGAGATGTCCAGCAGCATGCTACAGCTGATACACCAAGTCAAGAGATGCCATCACCGATGGAGTACCAATACGAGTCCACCAACCCTCACTTCCCATGGAACAGTTCTGCCTCATCCACCTTACATAGACCGCACTCGAGGTTCACTAGTGACGCCACACTTCCACGGCTGCCTCATACGCAACCTTGGATGCAGTCAGTCGATACGCCTGAGCTATCGTTTCCAAGTGCCCATCAGACCCCGACCACGACTCCCACAAGCCAAGTCATTGAAAGTGAAAGCACGAGAGACGCCCAACAACGCTCTTACCTCCCCTCTCGCGCCGCTCACTCCCTTCACCTCCCCATCCCAAACCAACGATCCCCGCCCCCACGGCCTTCGCAAACGCAGCTCCAGCGCGAGGAAGTGGACATCATAGCCGCTATAGACCCCCGGCTCCTATATACTCCGCCCGCGCAGACAAACCACTCACTATCTCGTCTTTCGACGGGGACCATGGAAGCCCTCCTCGCTCCTGTACAAGCGCTCACCCACCGCTTGAAGACCACCGCTATACCGCCGTACAACACTCCCGTCCATGCGAATTCCCCGCGCCGCAGATCTTGAAAGATTTAGGGTTGTGCCCATTGTTGCGCATATCCTCACTCTCCTACGCGACGAGCCGCTCGAGGCAAGGGGTGCCTTGGAGGTACATATTTGGTGAGTTTTTGACTATGGAGACTGCATGTGAATGTTGTTTGGAAGTGAATCTGGTGTGGGGGGTGTGGTTTTGGTGTGTATGCGTGCTAACGGACCGTAGTAAATATATCGCCGATACGTACTGGCCGCAAGACGTAATGCAGGCGGATGGCATGAGGGTTATGGAGTTGTATCGGAATGCGGTATTTTTTCAGGGGTTGGAGTTGGGAGGGCGGGGTGGGCAGAGTGAGGGCAGAGACGATGGGGAGAAGGAAGGGGGTGTAGAAGAGGATATGGATTAGGGGGCGAATGATGGTTGAGATTGGAGATGGAAGGCAATGGTCGGGGAAGGGTATGAGAGGCCTATTCGGCAGGGATGGCGACAGTGTGCATTATCAGTGGAGGTATTACTCTTGCTTTGAATAGAGTTTGACGCTGTGAATGCGTGCATTTGCCTCTTACCTGCCTTCGTGGACCTGTTTGATCCTTTTGCATGATACTTCGCTGAGGGATCTCTAGGTACGCGCATTTATGTATGTGTTCTCTTTGCAAGTGAAAAATACAATCATCCTGAACGAGTCGAGCAATGGAGAAAGTTAGGCAGGAAGGCTGAGTATCGCAGCCAATATCTCTGCACTTTAGACATTCATCGAACCATAATGATATGCTTCAGCGATTATGGGACTCACAGTGATTGAGATGGCACAATTTTCACGCACCGACGCCCGGTTCTGTGTAAGCTTATTATAGCGGGCCAGGCAATGGCTACCGATACATGGGCTCTCCTCCCAATACCAAAAGACTGGAATTTCAAGAAAGATTATAAAATAACCTGGATGATATCTGGATCGAGTTAGTGAAAGGAGTGCAACATTCAGACACAGGAGCATTTGAGCGAGTGTCGGATCAGAAATGACAACAAGAGAATCCCTCCGAGTGAGCCTGTCTAGTTCTCCAGTGTAGTAGTGACATTGAATGGGCGGAGTTGTGATTTGTTGGGTTAGTAACACTTGGTGGCTAGATTGATATGATGTCGAAATCGGTTCATGTTTTCAAGTCGCTACCTCATAATTTATCGGATAAATAAAGATCCTACTATCAATCAACTTGCTTTTTTGCCATAAAATCACAGATACCAGGGCTGTCAACATGTGTCGCCCAGTGTGCATGCGAGGTGTTAGATACAACACTGCAGCGACCAATGTGCCATCATCCAACCCTCGCTGCTAAGCTTTCATGAACCAATGAGGGAGTCTGCGGACCTGACGATCGTATACCGAGCAAAGCTTGCGGCAGTTGAGGAAAACAACGCGGCTGAACGCGCGCAATTTCTCGTCGCCCAATGACATCATGCCGCGACGCGAACAACATTGGCACCTGCACTGCCTCTTTCGGACCTTCCAGCGTCAACTCCAGACCGGAAGGCACACGGAAGGCTACAACATGCCCGTTCATCTCCTCTTCATTCTATCACCCACGCTGTCGCGACCATCTGCGCGTGTATTAAGGTCCAATGCCAGATCCGGTCAATGAACTGCGCAATCCGCGAGGAGTCAAGGACAACTTCCTCAAGTACCTCAAGAATGAAGTATTCACGCTTAACTTCTATCGGGCGCATATGCTGTTTTTCATCATTGTCATTGCGGTATCGTCTGTCATTGTGTATGGCGAGGGGGTAAAGAATGGACCAAAGGAGTACAAAGACTCGCATTTGAGCTATATGGATGCGCTGTTTCTGACATGCAGTGCCATGACGACGACAGGTGCGCCAAATGAAATCTCTCGTCACTACATCAACAGAAGAAGCTGACGAGCACAGGGCTTAATTCTGTAGACTTAGGCGATCTTTCGGGGTTCCAGCAAGCAGTGCTATGTATACTGCTTATCATCGGCAACATCCCCTTCGTCTCTATGGTGGTCGTGTTGATCCGGCAATCCATGTTTCGGAAACGCATGTCCGAAGTCGTAAAGCACTCGCGCACCATGCAGCGCCTGGTGCAGGATATCGAGGACAACCGCCAGACCGAGAGCAGTGGCAATAGCAGCAACAACAGCTTGCGCCAACGCCAGGTTGCTGAGCGCCGGAAGAGCAGAGCGAACGGAGAGCCGAAGCCTTTGAAGACCCAACCGTTGAATAAAAGGCGCACTTTCCATCACCAAACAGGATTTGGATTCGTGCCTACGCCTTGGGAGACCAAGCTGGCGAGAAATTTCTTCAAGCGCGTATTCGACAGCGTGACCAGTGAGCTGAAGCCCGAACAGCACGATTATGTCTCCTTCAAACCACGACTAGACTCCAAAGGACGATTTCTGGAGCTCAGTGAGCATGATCGACTGGAACTGGGAGGCGTGGAGTATCGCGCATTGCAGGCTCTGCTGTATATTCTGATCGGCTATCAGCTCTTCTGGTACATCTTCGGTGTTGTGTTCTTGGTGCCATACGCATATCGCACCGAGACGCGAGATATCCTGCGCAAGGCCCAGCCAGGAGGGTTGAATCCAGGTTGGTGGGCTTTTTTCTCCACGGTGACTGAGTTCGCGAACGGCGGATTGAATGTGCTGAACGCCAACTTTATACCGTTCAGTGGCATGCCGTACATTCTCATCATTGCTGGAGCGCTGGCATTGATCGGACAGACGCAGTTCCCGATCTTTCTGCGATTTACGATCTGGATGATGAAGAAGTGTGTTCCAAAAGGGTCACGATTGCAGAATACTCTGCAATTTTTATTGCAGCATCCGAGACGATGCTTTATCTACCTCTTTCCTAGCAGGCAGACGTGGTATCTGCTAGCTATACAGATTACCATCGATATCACCGCATGGCTCTGTTTCGAGATTCTCAATATCGGGATGCCCGATGTCGATGCCTTGCCAACAGGCACAAGGATTCTTGATGGACTGTTCCAAGCCACCGGACTTCGCACATCTGGAGCGTACATTATCGCGTTCAGTTCTCTCGCACCAGCATGTTTGGTAGCCTACCTTGTCATCATGTACATCTCCAGTTATCCAATGGTCATGACTCTTCGCAAGACAAACACCTACGAAGAACGTTCAATCGGACTGGATGAAGGCGATGACAGTGCTGCCGGTATTGCGTCACATTTACAGAAGCAGCTCGCTTACGATATCTGGTTCCAATTTCTTGCTTTCTTCCTTGTTTCTATTATAGAAAGAGGTCACATTCTGAGAGGAGATCCAGGCTTTGATTCGTTCTCAGTGCTTTTCGAGGTCACGTCAGCATACGGCACGGTTGGTTTGTCAACCGGTGTTCCAGGTAAAGACTATAGCCTCAGTGGCTCCTTTGCAAGTCTGAGCAAAGTTGTCATGTTGTTCGTCATGGTGCGAGGCCGACATCGTGGACTACCGCTTGCCATTGATAGGAGTATACTTCTGCCTGGAGAGGAGCTCATGCAACGTCTCGATGCGGAGTACGGTGGTCGAGGCGGTGCTGATACTGAAGACCTCCACGAGCTCATCACACACATTGAAGAGAGTGGTGCTCAGACTGGAGGCTCGGAGTCTGCTTCGGCACAGCAAAATCCAGAAAGACTACCCTCCCGGTGAGAGTGACACAAGCAGAAGAGCATTACCCCCAGAAAGAGTATGGTGTCGTTCGTCGCTTCCCATGTCGGACCTCATAAACGATCATCAACATTGAGAAGCTTCTGGAATCATAGTAGAAAGGGGGCAATAGGGGACACTCCGTCGTTGCATACGGCGAGCAAACATGGGATGCTTCTGGAAGGCGCATAGAAGGCGGGTGACCTTCCTTGTCGCCCTCCTTGCATATGGAAGTATTCTCCGACATTCCTCTCGGAACGACAGCTTCCATGTTGTTCGTTCATCTTACCACCCGTAATCCACGTCACCCTTCCAAGTACCTGGCTGTTGTTCTCAGGCCATCACCCATCCCAGCAGGGCGGCAAGGCAACGAGCCTATCGCCTGAATCCTAAGGCACGGAAGCGCCGGCGCAATCAAGGATGGTCCTGATCATTCATGCAGCGGAGACGAGCAGGTTGTAGGGTTCTCAAATCTTGAGACGGGGATGCCACCGCCACATTACCCGTATTTCGAGGCTGTGGGAGGCATGCATGGCAAGGGTGGATGGCCCTCCCTCGCAGGCATGAACGATGGGAAATGAGGTTTGCTGGCAGGCAACAGCACACAACGACGCAGGGTCTGTGTGGGACGGGCGGGAGATGCGAGACCAGGTAACAATCTGGTCGACAGGTATCGGCATAATAGTGGTGATATGATTTGAGTTTGGGGACCCATGGACTGGGCTCACACAGAGCTTTTGGTGATCGTGTTCGCTGCCTGGTCTCCGGGCCTGATGAAACTACTGCTTTGGCCGGGTGCCATAGCCGCAAATTTGAAGATGTGGAGACGAAAGGGCTGTTGCATCCGCTCCGTACATAGTGGGCGTGAAGGGGCGCGATTTTGACAGGTCGCCAAACCTGAGGCTGAGAGTGTTTCACGGAGTCAGGAACGAAACATGATCCAGGCTTGATGAGGCAACTCGTAATCACCAGGACTTCACTCGTGACTGTGGCTACTGCGTGGGCCCGTGGGACTGGCTTGTGGGGCCATTTTCGTGGGGCAGTTCTCGTGGGGCTGACGAGAGTGCATGAAATTGCTTGGTGAGGGTTGAGGTGTCGTGGTGGAGATGATGCAGGATTGCAAGGGTCCGTTAGCGTCGCGCTAAGCGAAGCGCGAAAGTGACGCGAGAGCGACGGTAGGAAGGTAGGACAGAGAGGGGGACAACATGAGAGGGAAACACGAAAGGGAAACATGATAAAAAGGGACAAAATCAACATGGCGAAAAGGACAACATGAAAAGAGGGATAATATACCAAAAGGGACAATATAACAAACGGACAACATGACAAAAGTGACAACATGACAAAAGTGACAACATGACAAAAGTGACAACATGACAAAAGTGACAACATGACAAAAGTGACAACATGACAAAAGTGACAACATGACAACAGCGACAATATGACAAAATGTGACAACGTGATGAAAGGCACAACACAGAAACACGACATAGAGGGCAGAAACAACCTAGCAGGAGCGATGACGAACAATACATGTTTGCAAAGTAAAGTTGAACAGTGGAGAAGTTTTGATTGTTTACATGCACTGTAGCTATCTCGATACGCCATGTCCTAATCCCAAACCCAAACAGTCATCATTCAACAAAGAAGATTCGTTAAGCCTCTACTTTGACGCGGTAGAACGAGATTTGCAAAAGACCGACGAAACAACAAACTCATCGCAAAACAAAACATGTAATAGGAGTGAACGAGAGTAAGAAGGCGTAAGGTGTTGTTTGTTCGCGGTCTACGTCTAAAATTGACGAGGGTTCTTGTCTTCAGTGAGAAGGCTGGCGATGGGCATGTTGTCCCTGGGTGCAGAGCTCCAGGTACCGGCGCGGGCACGTCCCGAGGAAGGAACAGGCATGGGGAGCATGTAGGGCAGGCGCTCAGTGGAGGAGACAGCGCTGTTGTTCATGGGGCTGTAGTGCTTGGGCTCGCTGTGAGCCGGCGATGAGTGCGAGAAGACAGAAGGCTTAAGGATAGGGTTGTGCATGATGCTGCCATCTGGAGATGCATCAGGGGTGGGAGGGCGCACGCCGTTGGAGCTGTTGCGCCAGATCGCCTCGAGCTGCGCGGGTGAAACATCAGCACCGTAATCGGCCGCGACGGTAGACCAGAACTGCTGGCGGCGAGACTCATATATGGCGCGAAGACGGTCAGTGTCGACAATGCGCGGCTGGTAGGCAACCTCAGTGTTGATGCGAAGCCCGTTGTGAGGCTCAGGCGAACCCTGAGGAGTCAGCGTGCGAGGCTTGGGGAGAAGGATCTTGTGCTGGCTGCGACCAGGAGATGCAGTGACCGAAGTAGACCTGATGTGGTGGGGAGCTCCATTGTAGCTCATTGGCGAAGCGTGGCGAGAAGATTGGGAGAAGTCATCCTGGTCGGTCCCTACCGAGCACACAGACTGGGCGATGGAACCAAAAGAGGCGGTTGAAGAGACCGACGAGTTGCGCCTGCGGCGGTGGCTACCATGCGACAACTGATGGTAGTGGAGGCGGCAGGCAAGCTCAGTCTTCTTCAGGTGGGCAGCAATGTGCTTGTAAGGCATCTTCTGCATGCGAGTCTGAAGTAGATAGCTCTCCTGTTGGACGTTAGATTGAGTTCATGTTGGATTCTTCATTCGCTCTTACCTCTTCTTCGGACCACGAGCGGTTTCCAGCGGCAGACATCTTACGAGCACGAAGGCCTGGCGCGTTTGAATTCTGAGAGCCCATCTCTGGGAGAGGGGAGAGGATCTGGGGCTGGTGGTGGAGCATTGTGAAAGTTGTGATGCTTTAAAAATTGGTTGAGTGGATGAGTAATGGATGTTGATGTTGGTTGTATGTATGTCGAAGTGATGAGTCGTATCCGGTAGGAATGTCTGTTCTTGGTGTTCGAGTCTGGCTCTGAAAGAATGTATTACTGGAAGATGTGTATACACGAATGTGATTGCGCAGCAATGTCGATTAAGGAATGTAGTGCAGCCCAACCGGTGGGAGTTAAAGAAAGTATTACAAGGCTGCTAAGAAAGAAACCAAAAGACTGATGCCGATTGAACAGAAGCGGTTGAAGCCTCGAAACTTGGGGCACCCGACAACTGTTATAGAGTTTGGACAATGACAAGAAACGGGACGTTCGTTGGGCCGCGCACCATTGTGGATTGCAGTGGCTCGTCCTGATGTTGGCAACGTTTTCAAACTGTCAGTCATGCGGCTAAGCTCTTGATCGCCGGCACGGATGACATCGGCGTTCGTAGCCAAAATGTTTAGAGCAGCCAGATACGAGACAAGTTAAGCCAGAGAGGGAGGCACAAAGGATCTTTGGCGATGGGTTCACCCAGCATACTGACATTCTAGAGCGGTTTGCATGAAGCTAACGAACGCTTTGGGGGTGGACGGGGTCGGTTTCAAAACTGAGTATGTCGGAGAGCGGGTCGTGCAGCAAGTTTCTGAAGCGAAAGGTTTGACAATGTTTGGAGAGCCTGGAAACAATTGTACCCCAGACCTATATCACAGCGGGCGCTAACTCAAAACACACGGTTACGGGTAGCAGGAAGAACAGTGCACCGTTTAGCGGCCTTAGTGCCTGAGGAACACCTTAGTAGTGAATATCGGTGTTCGAACTGAGGCACAGCTCCGAATCCTTTTGGATGGTACAAGAACAACATGAATGTGAGAAATGTGAAAGCAACGCTCAGAAAGGACGCGCAATCTGAATTTGCAACACAAATTTGCAAACTTGTGGGAGACCAGGCCATCGCTGACGTCGTGAGACAGTCGAGACAAGAAAAACTTCGGGAAAGCCGTGTTCCGTTCTTGAGCATCATCTTGGTAAGGCAGTTTCTCAGGCAATTTCGCTTGGCGCTTAATAGACAGTGTTATTACTTGGGCGGTCAGTTGGAACGCTGTGGCAGAGCGGTTCTCCCAAACGTTTGCGGCTTGGGCTGATACTGGCGCTGCGTCAGGTGGCTGCTCCATTGTGGCTTGGCGAAGAATGGCCAGCGGTCGGAGACAGCGCTGAAGTATCACTACACTCCGCCATGAAGGCCGTCGACATTCACCGTCTCAGTAAACAGGCGAGAAACGAGTCAATCTACTTCCCCGCGCCCAGCTGTCGAATGTCGCAAGAAGTAGCTTACGGCGCACTTTAAAAGATGGCAGGGTCTAGATTGGTGAAGGTCGCTGCAACCTCCCATGCTGTTGTTTGACCGATGATGTGGAAAGGCAACGGAACGCGCAACGGAGGGAGCGCCGGGTCTGTGCACGTACCAGCTCCCCCCAGTAGCTGTCAACCCATTCTCTGTCACCACTCGTAGTCTTACACGCCTGACAACCTGCATACGAGACCCTACAAAAGCACCGCTCATCGTCACGCTACAAAGCCACTCGAGATGGCAGCACGAGCACGTATAAGCACTTCCCCCAAGAAGTCCGGCGCTATCTCACTCGCTACCTTGGTAAGAGGTACGTAGTTCTGATCGATGCTCGTCATAGCCCCGATCGGCAACGGTATGCATCACTCACAGGAGCTGGAGATGCATGAAGATGTCACGCGCTCTCTGCACCTTCCCCGCCCTCCTCGGACTCGTCTGGTTGTGCCCGCAACTCGAAGCCACCTACTCATCAGGGCCTGTCGAAAAGGCGGCTACCCCGCTTTCTCGACTGCAGCTTGTCTTTGTACCGATACCTCCACTGCCACATGTCTCTGATGGCGATAGACGTACCTCTACTACAGCCCTACAAGTCTGGCGGTGGCCCCCGCTGGTACTTGGCTGATTAGCCTCACAGCATCCCGTTGTCCTCTCGTCTGCTGCCACTCTGTTGTGCCCATTCGTTCGCCTGCCTGCAAACCTGACCCTTCTTGTATTCCTTGTACTTGATCAACACTTGCACCGACGGGCGATCTGCGTACTTGGATATCATGATGATCTACCACATCCACACGCAGCGTTGTACTCAGTGAAGGCAGACTTGAACCCGGCAATATACGAGCATGACACCACGCTCTACAGACGCACCCAATCTAACCAGTAACGAAGCTTCGCGTCCTTGTCTGACCGGCGACGGGCAACACGCACCCGTGCGCCATCATGTCGTGAGTCGCTCTTACTTAGACTCAGGTCGTCTGCCACCAAGCAGGATGTTTTGCTTCCCGCTTTCGCTCCTCGACTTTGAATCTTTTCATGGACGCGCTGACCGCGGGCGACTCCACACTACAGCTCCTCCCCAGAGGCCACACGTAATCTGAAGCCGTCGCCGCCTGCAGCAGCCCAGCCTCAAAATTCACAGTACACTGCAGCACCGGAGCAACCCAACTTGCACCCTGCAGGTCCTACTACTCAGCAGAACAACGAAGCCCCCATGAGTGCGCCGCAAACACAACCACCTCCTTCTGGACATCGAAAACGCAAGTCTGTCAGCTTGGGCAAGCAGGCCAACAACACGGTAGATACAGTTGGCGGTGCTGAGGCACAAGACAATGCCATGTCTGTCCAAGCAGATCAGGCCGATGCTTCTGCGCAAGAGCCGAAACTGAAGAAGAGTCGTACAAACACACCTTGGACACCAGCGGAAGAGCTGAGGTTGAAACAAATGCGAGATGCAGGCAACAGCTGGAGCGAAATCGCAAAGGTAACCGACGCGCATCTATGGACGGCAATGCCATGTTGGAGATTCAATGGCAAATTGAAAACGGTCGATGCTGACACCTTGCTGCAGACTTTCCCACAGCGGACTGAAGGAAGTGTAAAGAAGCACTGGTACAAGGTAGGTAGATTTAAGAACGTTCCAGTCAACAGTGACTAACTAGTCCACTTAGGATATGCACTACGCCGAATTCGCAGAGGACGAAGTAAGTTTGTCCGGACAACCTTGATACAAAGGCAGGCCAAAACTGATCTGGAAGCAGAGCGCAGCATTGCTAGCTGCTATCAAGGAATATGATGCTAATAAGTGGAAAGCCATCGGCCAGAAAGTTGGCAAACCGGCAAAAGTAGGCCTTGCTAAGCGTACTTCATCCTTAGTGAATATCCACTGACTGTTTTAGGCCTGCGAGCAATACGCGAAAGAGCACTTTGGTGGAAAGTATTGATAATGTTGAGCACAGTCTGCATCTTCCCGGTTTCAGCGCAATGGTCCCACTTTATGATACCAGCTTTCCTATCTCGGTCAAGCGGTGCACGCGCACAACTCCCTCCGACGTCCTTTCCTCCTCCCTGCTGGAGTTTTTGGTGACGGCTATCGGCAGCGGAATATATAGCGTCGTTTCTGCTCAGGTCGGCATCTCTTTCGTTTTGACTACGCCGATTCTTTTTGCGCGCGAGTTTGTTGTGTATTGAAGGGGTGTCATGTTGTTGAGTGACGATCGTTCACACGTCACACGGTCTGACCATCACCGCGGGCCGTAGCGAGAGTGTTCGGACGTGTGTGTAGTCAACACCAACATTGCGGTAATGCAGCAATTATACGACCCATCTGTTCCCGTTTCAAGTCGAACGCCGTTGTTTCGCGTATCTACAGAATTTCGCAACAATGTTTCAACACCTTGCCTTTACCGAAGCAGCGATGTTTCTCTGTACGGCCGCTAACCGATCGCAACCTGGTCGAGGAAATGGCTTTTCGTGGTACCTGCGTCTTTCCGCTGGTGTGGCGCGCCTCCAACCACAACACGGACCCGCTGTCAATCTCGCACAGTCAGACCCTTCATCAAAAGTCTGGACCTGTGGACGCTGTGCAACAGCGCGGCTAGGGGCATACAAAGTGTGGTCCAGACTAGGATTGGCATGAGGACGTGACCGCCGACTGTGGTAACATCACGGTCTTTTTGTAAGTGGAGGGTAGAGTGACTGCCTATGTGGTCGCATGAAGCGTAATGTTGATCATGACCGCTGCGTCTGTCCCCCCTCTGCATACGCGTCGCGTACCGGGAGGGCACAGGCTGCAGAGGACTCGTTGCGAGCTTTCTGAGATGTTAATTGAGTACATTTGAACGCATTGGCTTCCAAAGCTGGTCGGTCTGACCGATCTTTGGTCTTTGCGATCAGCCTAAATGGCTAATACTGGCAGGTGTTAAATGTCGCTGGAGTTAGCAGACAGCATCGACCACCTCTGAGGCCTCACAAAATCTCCATGTAGCAGTGTGAGGTCATAGTACCTGTTCGCCTTGGTATGGCGAGCCTGGCAGGCTCAGCTCATGCGTCCGCGGACCGATCACGTGTTGAATTGTGTTATTCAGAGCAGCGACAAAGCGTGTCGGCGTTTGCCTGAGAGGCCATTGTCTGGTGAAGGCTGTGTGGCGCCATCTGCATTGTCGCTTCATCTCCTGCCGCCTGCGTCTGTCGCAAGATGAGGGAACGCGAACCTCGGAGGCGGCAGATCACAGCCGCCCTAGACGACCTTGCGATGCCAAGACGTCGCTATCGTGCCGTGAGGGTCTCCCGAACCTAGCGTTCAGTTCAATTCGCAAGCACACTGCCACTTTTCGCCGCCTCGCTTGCCCCTTGAACCCCCCACGCCCAACATCAGATCGCCATCGTCTGCAGGCGCAAATTCAGGCAACGAACATCGTTCGCTGCGCTTTTCGCCACTGCATCTGCGCGCTTCCTCTCCGTACGTCCGTCAGTTCTGTAGTGCGCACTCGTGCGCCAGGTTTCGCAATGGGGATCTCCTTGTGGCTCGGTCGATCCTCCCTCTGCGGGGATGCTGAACCGCATATAGGGCTAGGTTCCTTCATATAACGTCGAAACGGCACTTGCATGAGCCAATCCTCAGGCCGCCTTATGCCAATGCGACGAAAGCTATGGCCGGCCAGGACCAAAGGACACGGTCCACAGCTTACAGACGGGTGCTACGTCAAGACAGCTTTTCCAAGTCTACCGGCATGTGCTCTGCCTTGATCCGAGCACGGCGAAGGCAGCAGCATCATGTCCCACATTGGCCCACCACGGGTAAGGCATTTCCAGGCATTAACCAGCCCGTTGTTGATGCACATGGCGTGGTTTGCCTTGCTATGCTCCGATCCCGAACATTCATGGTGTCAAGAGACCCAACACGCGCAAGCTCTAGTATGCGCCAGGCTTCCCAGGCCGCGGTCCTGGCCTCCACGTTCTCATCATGTTCCGTATCGTTCAATCTCGCATACAAATCGTCTTGCTAGTGGCGTCACCCCTTTGGGAATTTCCCCTGTCCTGTTGACGCGCCCACCCTAGCCCGTTGAGTACATCTTCAATGCGCATCTTCTGGCCACGCGCACTGGGATACTGTGGATATGCATGAGAACGCTGCAACGGCGCTGGAGATCTTTCTTGCCTGGTCTTCTAGAAATAGAACAGCGTTGGCTTGGACCACGCACGCTTTGCCAACAGCGCCGAACGGGACTGGGGCAATGCATCTAATTTCTGCGCTCATTTTGCCTCAGTAGCCATTCAGCACACGAGCCAGCAGCATTACACTGTCGCAAATGACTTGGGACACCTTCCCAGATCTTGGACCGGGGACCCCTTCCCTGTGTCATTGATCACCGCATTATGCCTGACGTAGAATTTGTTGTCGGGCCTAACTTACTCAGCTAATTCCGTACCATTCAGGAACAGACACCGTCTCGTGAGAATGCCCCATAGCTTTTGGTACTTCGGCATTGTGTCCGTGTGGCAAGTGCACAGGACTAGGATTGTTTGAAAGGACAAACTTCCCAAATGCCTTCATGCCTTCGCTCCTTTAGGCGCGAATTTCAGTTTATAACACTGCAGTCCCAGCGGCATATTATTATTGTTGTTGTTGTTCTAGTTTTAACAAGCTATATCCGGCTATTCCAATCCTTAACACACGCGATCAGGTTACGTCTAGGGTATTTTCCTCAAGGGTCTTCTTGCTCCGACATTTGTCAACGTAACTGCAATCGAAAAATCGTAAACACATGCGATACAAGTACCTCGAGGCGACCCGGCAACCCAGACTAGGCATTCTTTTTCTGGCTCAGGTCTTACTGCGGCGGCCTGCCAGAGCAAGTTAGCTCTGGTAGTCTCCATGCGTAATCGCAGCCCTGGCGAGTCCCTACCGAGGCGCCTTATTCGACTACAGCGTGCCAGGCGATGCCGGAGACGACCACCATGTCCCGACATCGAACGTCGAACATTCAAATGTACTCCATCCCCACGCAGGTCTGCCTCAGGAGTACCAGCACGCTTTCTTGCAGCCACACTCGTCTCATGGACTTCAACATGCCGACGCTGCCCCTCATCCCGCCTACACAAACATCGAGACACACGCGTCGCTACATTCATCTCACCTCCTTCGACACCATCAAATGTCACATCAGCAGCCAACCTCCTACGATGTGGGCTATTCTCCGAGTTATCAAACCGCCGGACGCAAGCGCAGCCATCAGGAGCATCAGATGCAACCGGAACTCCCTTCCTTAGAACAACATTTGAACCCATACGGGCAAGCAACAGGAAGCGTCTCACTTGCACATCCTTCTCAGCAGGGTTACTCCCTCCACCAATATCCGCCTCCACAAGCTCGGCAACACCAACAGCAGCAGCAGCAACATGCTTTACCTCCAACACATCATCACCATCTTCCCAACTCTCATCGCAACAAAAGACATCAGATGGAGGGTGCGCCACCCTCCCCCATACCCCACCATGGACCTCCCAGCGTCGTTGGCGCACAGGGCATGCCTCAGCCCGCACCGCGACCCCGTGGCCCGAAACTCAAGTTTACGCCCGAAGACGACCAGCTGCTTGTCGATCTGAAAGAGAAGAAGAACTTGACCTGGAAGCAGATCGCAGACTTCTTCCCAGGTCGCAGCTCTGGTACCCTGCAGGTGCGATATTGCACAAAGCTTAAGGCCAAGACAACAGTTTGGACAGATGAGATGGTAAGTAACCCTCATTTATCTGGAGCATCCAGGCCCTTCCCTGCAATGAAGTCGCCCGTTTTGTCCTGAAACACGCGACGTCTTAGTTCGAGTCGAAATGCTAACCACAATGGGAACACAGGTCGTGAAGCTACGCACATCGATGCAAGAATATGAAAACGATCGTTGGCGCATCATCTCATCAAAGGTTGGGGCTGGATTTTCGCCAGCTGCGTGCAAAGACAAAGCAGAGGAGTTGAAAGCCATTGAGACGGAGCAGGAGGAGGAGCGCGAACGACAGCAGCAGAGCGCGTATGTCCAGAGCGAAATGCCCGGTAGCCTTGACGATCCGAGCGCAAGCTATCAATGACTGGCCGACCACTTTGAAGGCCTTAGTGCGTGAGGCTTCAAGCACTGCAAGAGGTGGATGTTGAAGTTGCGCTGGCCGCAACGAGGTAATTTGGGGTAGGAGAGAGCATTTGCCAACCTTCTTCAACAGCATCTTTAATCGTCCTTTGTTCGCTTCACGACGTACACGATACCTAAACAACAGTACACCTTTCGAAGACACACAGTAGCGCATACTGCATTCTCGGCTCGAAGCTCCTCGGAGCCATTGCGACACTTTCGGCATATCTTTCGGTTATACCATGGCTTGCGGCGTTGATTGAGGTTGACAGGTTGCGCTGCATAAGGTTTTGGGCGGGCTTTGGAGCGGCATTGATGGCGATTTGGAAGATACACAAAGGTAGTAAAGAGGCCAAACTGTTCTATGCGCCCGCTTCACGTCGTCAGTCAACTTTTGACGACTGTTGTGGGCCGTGGACGTTTGGTCGAGGAAAACACAAATTGGCGGAATTTCAAGAGCACAGTTTTAACGTTTCATTCCCGTTGCACCGATACACATACCCTTTCCCGTTGTTGTACTTGTCACCAGCGGCATCACATTACAGATTTCCTTTGTGTACCAATACCCCCAGCAAGATGGTCAACTGATCACTTGCATCACACTCGCTAGAACCTTCCTTTCTACTTGTAGACTTCAAGTACTATTGTAATACTCCGAATTTAATACACTTGCCTGGCAAACCTACAGTTTCAGGTCTTCACGAATGAACGAGGCGGTGTGACATGACGGACGTTCGACGCTGCAAACTCAAATCTTCAAATTCAAAGGATGCAACACCTGACCACTTTGTGATTTGTCGTTGCTTTATGCATAGCTAGGCACCGTTCAGGCGCCGTTAGGGCGCATGTCAACGGTCACAGGGCTTGTCGGCAGGCTTGAGACGCGGACCGTCGCGAACCAGAGATCGCAGATCTGAATCTGAAACTGATCATACAAGCAGCATTGAAGAGCTTGTATAGGTTCTTGCATCTGGGGTTTGCATATCTGAGGACACCGATGGCTTGGGAAGTATACGGTAGGGGTGTGAAGGACCTTGGCTGACGGGAACTGAATGCGTGGGAGCCGATGCCTGAGGTTTGCAAGTATGCGAGGCTAGCGAGTGCATGAGGCATCCAAGGCACAGTGGTAGTACGCGTCCAAATCCGTGAGGTGGTACAAATAGGTGCACCAATGCCTCAGGGACAGAGCATCAAATCTGTGAATCGAAACGACTTCATTCGATCAAACTATCAACCATGCCGGCCCATGTATTACCGTCTTCGGTAACTACAAGATGATAACCCGAGGGTATGCGTGTTCTCAAACACACCTTTCGCGCTGTCCATTGACAGCTCTGATCGATTCAACTTTCTGCAGCAGCGCGTCGGCATCACAACGTGAACTATACCGGTGGTTGAACACCTACTCAATCGAGATGAGTCACGTATCCCAACGAAAATTTCGTTTAAGAAACCTATCGGGGTGAGCGGTTAGCTTTTCGCCTTCGCGTTGTGGTCGGTCAGTGCTTTATATGAGCAACCCTGGGGTATAGCACACACGGCTTCGGGACAACCTGCCAGGACCATCCCGCGCGCTTCACGCCTCACCGTTAGCGGGCCCACCGTTGACAACGGCTTTTGCGGCCGTTTTCATCGTTTCGATATATTGACCAGTGCCGCCACTAGGTTGACTTTCCGAAGTGCCCGATTCCGCGCTTGGGTGGTCGACAAGATTGCCCCATAGGGACTATAGAAGAAGCAAGTAGGCGTTACCTAGGCAATAGCTATAGGCTGACGCCATGCAGACGCCATGCAGACGCAGCGTCGGCGTGGCCCCTTTTTTCTGACGTGAAAGTGGCAGGCGCGATGTCGAGTTGCACTATAAGACAGGCACGAGGGTCGGAGTAACGCGCTTTGGCGTGAAGGTCCGGTAGGTATATGCATGAGTCGTTGGTCTGACTGCGGAGTATATCACAGCTCTTGCATATTGCAATATAGGCTCGCGTATGCCCCAAGGATTTCTAGCGTGTGATAGTTCCTGATGATGGATCGTTTCTGCTACCAGAGTTTTCGCGTCGACGTAATGAACAGAAGCCGTACCAAATACGATGACTGCACAAGCAGATGCCGGTCAATAGGCGCCGCGCTTGTGGACAGCAGCAGGTGGAACTTATAGAAGCACCGATAGGTTCACCCCTGCAACTATAATTGAACGCTTGCATATAGTCAGCGGTCTTGGATGGTTGTGATGTTGCGCAAATCGAAAGCATTGAAACAGGCAAAAGAAATGAGATGCGCATCACCGCAAGCGCGAGTGCTTTTGGAATACGATGTACGGTTTGATCATTCCGACTACTACTATAGCTATGGTGGTCACTGATTAGGCAAAGTCAAGCGAACTTCCGGATGTCAACTGAATTGGGAACAACATCGCCACTCAACGATCCTCGCCTAAAGCTTGCTGCTACTGCTGAGACCTCTCATCAAGGCCGCTGCACACTCACTGATATCTTTGTCTTGGGCGGTCACATATTTGTCCGCCATTTGCAGGAGCTCCGGAAGCGAATCAACATCATCGAGGTCCCCAAGTTTCTTGTAGTCAGGCATATGCAGAACCTCCTTCTCAAATAGATGGAAGATGTCGAAGAAGGGGTGGGTTTCCTCTTTCCATTCAGGTATCTCCTCACCAATGTTGAGCCGCCAATACTTCTTGGCTTGAGGTTTTGGAGCGAAAGCGTTGATGAGACACTTGAAAAGGATGTGCATAACCTGCGTGTTGGTGGCGATAGAAGGAACCGTGCTTGCGACAGAGACAACATTGAGCAGATTTCCCTTTTGGTTGAGGGGCTGGTTGGCAGGTATACCGGTGCCAATGCTCAAAAAGCAGTTGGTAGTACGAGCTGGGCCGAATATAGCCAGGACTTCCGTCCATAACCTGTACGAGCTTAGTTACAATTTTGCGTAGCCGTTAGCGTTTCTTACCATCCCAGAGGGTTGTTTGCTTGGAGACCGCCGTCAACGAACTCATACTGACCCACTTTCATTGGCGGAAAGTAGGTCGGCGCCGCAGATGTCGCACGTGCAGCTTCCCAAAGCTTAATACCAGGTACCTTAGAAAGATCCTGAGAGTTTATGTACGAGCGCAGGTACACTGGAGCACGATTGTTCGGCCCCTCGCTGCTAACTGCCATGACGAAGCTGTAAGTTGTGAGTACTAGTACTCGCGGTGCTGAGTTGTACAACACTTACACTTTGCACTCCCTTCCACCCGGCTTAATCTTCCGGTCATCGAACAATGTAGCGTTTTCGTTGCCCAACTTCTCACGAACAATTTCCTTGACTACGGCCTCAAGGTCATGAGCTTGATAGTACGAGCCGTGGAGCGCCAGTGCAGCCAATTTTCCAACCTTGCCATGCTCAGTGTGGAATATTCTTGTCATAAACAATGTATACTTGCTGATGCATTCGTCGATACTCATATGGAGACGACCAAGCATGATTGCGATAAGGCTGTGCTTTAATCAGTTTGAAATAAGAATAACAGAATAAGGACCAACATACCCTCCAGTACTGGTACCACCTATCATATCGAAAACTTCCCAGGGGTCCTTGTTGGGGTGCGCCTTAGCCATGACTGCTTTCAACATGCGTAGCGAGGCCAGTCCACGCACGCCTCCTCCATCTATGACTTGTCAATTTGGCTCAATGATGTGCAACTCAAGAACTTACCCAACGAAAGCACACGGAGGGGCTCCTTGTTTGCCGTGGCAAATGCGTCGGCTTGCTCAATGCACTTGCGCGGAATTGGAGGTTTAGGTTTGGCGTGCGTCTGCTCGTTGGCTTCGTTCAAGACATCATCAATTACCTGTATCTGAGAGACAATACTGGTATAGTCGACTGGATCGCGCTCAACTGATCCTGCATCAGGATATCACCGTTCAAGAATCGTGGGGTAGAAGACTGACTTTCCGCATCGCCGACAACAATAACAAGGTAGCCCTTTCGAGCTGCGATCTTCCTTCCCTCGAGCTTTGCGCAGATGCGGACAGCAATGACATTGCCGTCCTACACTATCAGCCACTAATATTCTAAGATGTTGTTTAAAACTAACCTCTAGTAGATGAAGCAAGTCGTGATGCTCGGTGAATACTTGGCCTTTCTCCTAATATAGACGGTCAGCGTTGTGGAGTTAGGTGAGTTATTTTAAATACCCAGTCGAATCCATTTGTCTGAAACCGGTTACGATGGCTCTTCCAAACGAGATCAACATCATTCTGCTTCCTAGGAGCTGTGGAAGATTCATCCTGCAGAATGGCAAGCTCAAACCACGTCCAGTTCCCAGCATACGGATTCTTCACAGTCCCTTGGTCATGTGATTCGGCGAAAAGCTGGATCTGGTCGATATGCTTTATGGTATCGATATTGAGAGGCTGATCTCGTCAGAGTCAAACTAAACGGTTGCAGGTCACAACAGGCTTACTGGAGTCTGAAACCACACCTTGGTATGAGTGTGCTCGTCTGGTGAGACTAGGTCCTGCTCCCGCTCACTGGCGATGGTGTATTGACCCCTATCGATGGGTGATGCTTGCGAAGGAAGAGCTTTCAGGGCTTTGATTTGATCTATGTTGTTGACAGACATATTGGAGACTTTAATTGCTTAGGACCTTGTTTAGATTCAGTCCGAGGGCCGACTGGGCTTTGTATGCCTTTTCAGGAAGCGGGTGCTCAGATTGATTAACGGGTCTTGAACGAAAGAACCAAACTGTGGGGATGGCTACAACCAGTTGTTGAAGAAGTGGCAGTGGAGCTGAGCGTCAAAGAAAGCCAGATGGCTTGTTTAATAGTCACACTTGCAAAGACGCAGCGCTAGATCCGCGCTGGTCGGAGCTGAGGTAGGAACACCACACCTTACGATCTCGACAAAGGTGTTCAGCTACCAGCGAGAAAGCGACATCAACAACATTTGTGCCATAACTTCGAGTACTTTCGTGTTTGCGAGCTCTACGAAGCGGTAACTTCCAACGGGTACAACCCCGAAGACTGTGGCGATACGTTTCCTGCGTATCTCTGGTCTTGACTGTATATCTTTACGAGCAAGACTGAAGAATCACTGAGATGAGCGCACGAAAACATAAGGAATGGAGAAGTGTGGCTGGCTGCAAGTGAGAGCTGAAGGGCCCGGTGAGAGCGCCAACCAATGACGTACTTGGAACAAATTATTGCCCCGCTTTTGCGCAACTCTGCGATCGTACGCGTCTCAGCTTTGGGACGAGCCTGGCTTGCATTGTCCTGTCGAGCTGACTGAAGGCAGACACTCGTATGTGTATTTTGAGCGCGTCAGCAGCCTCCAAGAGGGTTGGAATATCTCGCTCCAAATGCAAACGTACCGGACGCTTGCAGCACAAATGGATTGCGTGTGCTTGGCACGCCCTACCGCGTCGGAAAATGTCAACATTTCAGTAGCATAGCTAGTTGATATCTAGAACTGCCCACAAGTCACTCTTTCTTGATAATTCACTACGGCCCTAGAGCTTATTAGAACCCCACGTTGTTCGAGCTCTCCCGACCCATCTTATTATTCCCTATCTGAATCATTGCTCATAGCGAGCCCCTTACACAAATATGGGTTATCTCGAATCCGCAGCTGCCTCAGTGCAAGCAAGATCTCGAATTCGCTCGCACATCTACGAAACGCCATTGCTTCCTGCCCGCAGCAACACCAACCTCTTCTTCAAAGCCGAGAACTTCCAGCTCACCGGCTCCTTCAAGCTGCGTGGCGCCATGTCCAAGATGTCAGCCTCGGCATCGTCGTCTCGCCTGATCACAGCATCATCGGGTAACCACGGCATTGGTGCTGCATGTGCAGCAAGCAAGCTCGGACGAGACTTGACCGTCGTGCTACCTGAAAGCGTGGCGCGAGCAAAACTATCGAAGCTCCAGCAGTATGACGTAAACGTAATATTGCATGGCGCAGAAACGGGACTTGCGGAACAGCATGCTCAGAAGCTGTCGAGAGAAGAGGGTTATACTTACATCTCGCCTTACAACGACCCTGATATTGTTGCAGGCCAGGGTACGATTGGGCTTGAGATCCTAGAGCAATGTCCGGAAGTTGACAACGTTTTCATTTCTATGGGCGGCGGCGGGCTAATAAGTGGGATCGGATCTGTACTGAAGGCCTTTTCGCCCAAGACTAAGGTCTACGGTGTTTCTACGATCAGCTCAAAGGCTTTAGCTGCCTCGATGCAAGCTGGGAAAGTAGTAGAAACAGAGCATCTGTTTACGTTGGCTGAAGCTGTGGCTGGTGGTATAGATGAAGACACCATCACATTACCACTAGCCATGGAGGTCGTCGATGGAGTTGTGGAGTGCGATGAGGATGATATCAGGGAAGCATTAAAAGATTTAGCGTTGAAGGAGAACATGCTGATGGAAGGAAGTTCTGCGCTTGCGCTCGCAGGATTCTACAAGATGGAGCAGGATGTGCAAGGGCAGTTGAACGTTATCGTGCTTTGTGGCGCGAATTTCGATAGTGATATGATTCTGCGAGAGGTCTTTGGTCAATGACTCATCCATTAGGCAGAAGAATCGCAGTGCCCAATTATGCTCGGTCAAGATGCGGCAGTGGGAATGGCGCCCTAAGACATTAAAAAGGGCGCAAGCTCTAAACAATGGGATACATAGTGAAACAATCCCCAACAAACATATGAGTGAAGTTCTAATCACATATTAATGCGCACATTGGATGTATAACAATTTATGAATATAAGTCCATTTGTGTTACCCCTTAACCATCTGCAAGATTTCATGCTACCTCACCATGATTGAGATTTGCGCCGAACGTGCGGCTGAACTCGAAACTCTCGAGGCGATCTATGGCGACAGCTTGATTAGAATTAGCAACTACTCTGCGGCAATCAAGGCTTCTGCTGTGCTTCAAGTTCTGTTGAAGCTCCTAATGACCGAACGAGCAGCTAAAAATTCCACAGGCCGGTCAATCTTGCACCTTCCGCCTGTGCACATAACTTTTGATCTTCCCAGCGGCTACCCCGATAAAGTTCAACCCACAATAGAGCTCAAGGCTCACTGGCTGCCGGCTCATGTTATCCACATTCTGGAGATGCAAGTAGCGTCAATGTGGGAGGAGTACGGGCATACACAGGTCATGTATGCATACTTATGCCATGTCCAAGAACAGGCCGAGCGCGCATTTGGCCTTGAAAGGCTTGAGGTTGTCACTGCTGTTCTAGTGTGGCTTGTGGAACATGATCAAAGTGCGAAACGGCTTGCTTTCCTCAGGGCTACCTATGAGTGTGGAGTCTGCCTCGAGGCGAAGAAGGGGTTGTCTTGTCACAAGATGGGAGCGTGCGGGCACGTTTTCTGTATCGAATGCCTCCAAGGCTATTACAATAATGCTATATTAACTGGTAGCCTGGAGGATGTCAAGTGTCCGCAGTTCATCTGTAATCCGGGTATGAGGAGTTTCATAACCCCTCGTGAGCTCCTGCAGATACCAATTGGACGTCCAGCAGTTCAACGATATGTCTCAAACGAATGAGAAAGCCCGAAACGGATAAATCGACTGTATGGTGTCCACGACAATGGTGTCAAGGTGCAGTAGAAGGGAACAATTATCCACGACCTAACATAAAGCTGGAAAACATGGGCATCCCGTTTGAAGACAACATGAGCCAGGAAGAGCAATTGACGGAAGATGAGGATGAAGAGGAGAAAGAACGTAACCTCCTATCATCCCGGCTTCAGATCTGCGAAGACTGCTCCTACGCATTCTGTCGCCTGTGCTGCCACACATGGTACGGGGAGTTCTTCGACTGTCGAGCACGCGTCAACATCCTAGCAGAACAAACAACCCTGGAGAAAGAAGAGGAGGCATCTCTGGAATTTGTACGCCAGAATACTAGTAGGTGTCCAAAGTGCACAACACCGGTACAGAAGTCGGCAGCCTGTAATCATATGACGTGTGTGAGGTGTCAGGCGCACTTTTGCTATCTTTGCTCAGCGTTTTTAAACCCGGCGCATCCTTACGAACATTTCAATAAACCTGGTGGGTTCTGTTACCAGCGATTATGGAAGGGCCAAAATGGCGAGGATGTGGAAAGGTGACAAAAGATGCTCGGAGATAGAGATGTGTAGGATTGTCGTCTAGATATTTTCAGAGGCAGTCAGGGTATAGAGAAGCGACATGTGAAGGTCGATCATTGTTGTTATGCTGGGTTTGACCGTGCACGTTCTGAGCCTCAAAGTGCCGGGAGACAATCACTGTGAGAGTCTGACCCAAGGTTGCGTGTACAACAAAATCCATCTCAGCAGCTCTTAGCATCCATGTTCGCGTCGCTCTTCATCAAGTCATATCGATACTTTGTGTTCTCTTTACGTCGGGTCGATCCTCCAGCTGCGTCAAAGTTGCCGACCTTTTCCTCGATATAGTCCGCATATCTGCCCTCAGTACTGGCCTCTCTTCATGCAGTCTCTCGTAAACGATTTTCGCACATTTCTGGTCAATCAACTCTGGGTTCAGAAATTGCTCGAAGGAAGGACTTTGCCACGATCCTGAAGATACGGCAGGCGCTTCCCAGGATACAATTAGAAACATGTCGATCAGCCCTTGGAGGTCTGCATCATTAGCTACTGTTTGCTCGATGCACTCCCATGCTTGGTTGAGAGAAAGGAGCTTTGGGCTATCGTGACGTTGGATAGGGGTGTGTAAACCAAAGGTGGCGAGACTCTGATCTAGGTCTTTTATTTCATCCTCCGTATTATAGGTCATGTATTCCATGTCGTCTGTTGCTTCATCATGTAATCCAGAAGAAGAGTATATAGCCTCGATGACTGGTAGCATACATCTCTGCCAGAAGTATGCCAAAAGTCGGCTATTATTTCGAATGTCTTCTCTCAGATTAGGGAAGGCTATAAATAGTCGCAGATCATCGGAGTGACTTGGGCTGTTGCCAAGGTAGAGGGCGTTCGTCACCATAGTGTAGGTATCTCCGTGGCTGATGACTCCGGAGGTAAAGGGTCGTAACATTGCTGTGATATGATGTGAAGCCTGGAAGCCCAGTCGATCGAGCCACGGTACCCGGGTCAATTGTAGACCACGTACTGCACCTAGGCTTATTGCTCGAAAGAAGGCAGCTTTGGGTACATGATTCGATGGGGCGGTCATCGTAGATTTGCAGCAGCATAGATTCTGAACTGGAGTGCTGCAGGTTAATTTTCATACGAACTTCTGAGATGTTATTTAGATGAAGAGTTTGGTTTGACTAGGAATGAAGATGATCTATTTACGCCAAGTTGCACAACGGATTTCGGAAATGGCTCCGCGCTTCAGACAACGAATCTCTCGAGCACAGACGCCGTGCGCCAACGCCGGTCACCCGCGAGTAGGCGCGGTGATCGTCTGGTAGCGGGGGAAAGTTGTCGTTGCGACACTGAAGTGTCAGAAACCATACCTGCCATCATCGTAACGTATAGCGTTTATCTGCACTAGCTCGGCCGCGCTACATGTTTCCTTGCAAGTGCATCCGATGTTCATTGACTGCGGCCTGTAGCATAACCACGTATGAAATACATCCGAGTGAAAATGCTGCAACTAAGCCGAGTTCGACGTAGAAGGGAAGTCAATACTGGTGCATACTCGTGCTTGTAGAACTGTCTATCAACGAGACCATTGACGTCAAGACCGAGGGACCAGTCGCCAGTTTCTGGTTTGGTCACTTGCGTCGTCCTCTTGGGATCGGCACAACGTGCTAAGTGTGATTCCACTCAGCCAAGCGCAGTGAGTGGATGAAACACATTATTGTCAGAGCAAGGTGCAAACTCGATACAATTCGTACGAATTGACGATGCGCTCGTTCTGATGATCCCTGTTAGAGTAATAATGATGCCTCCGGTAATGTGGGAACCGCGTTCCTGGTGGGCGGCGGAATGAGGGCAAATATACACAAAACTGTTGCACAGCATAGGTGCATTGGTACAGATGAATATCTTCACAGTTAGTTAGCATCTGTTAGTACCCAGCGACGGACAGATAATATGCCAGATTGGGCTGGAGTGAGGAACGCCCTAGTCCTGGGACGTTCAAGTGCCAGGCAATGTGAACGCCTGCCTAGCCTAGGCAGACTGGAAACGATGTTGAAGACCAGATTGCACCACGTCGTTCAGTCTCTGAGGGTTGTTGCACGTCCTTCCTCTAAAACTTCGCTTCCTTGCCCGCGCCGTCCCTGTAGTCCTGACGGGTGTGACAGGCATTGTCCAGAAAGAAGCGTGCGGTACCGACTGTTAGTTGTTCGCGCTAAGGAAGAAATGCGTTCTGCGGTCCATGAATCCTGAACCACACGACTGTACCCAATAGTATGGTATTACTGTACTCGATGATGAAGAAGTATTCTCAGTCATGTGCGCGCACGCGATAGGATCTGGGATGTGGACCAGGGCAATCTTGAATACCAATTCGTAAGTGAGTAGATGATTGATATAGATAGGTTGGTAAGCTGGGGAAAAATCCGCATCGAACGCATCGACCGTCAACCTCAGGGGTATCATAGACGAATTTAACGCTCCCAGCCGAAGTGCGCCACAATCCTACCGGAGAATGGATATACGCCCAAGGTGGTACTCCAGTGCTTGGCTTTGTGCCATCGTTCTGCAGGAGCCGACAATGGTTTAACAACACGTAGATGATGAGGCGATTTGTGATGAAAGCGACACTGTCAGGTTGAGATGGTCCGGTGTAGCCCAAAAACTGTGGATCGTGTTAGCAGTGAGCAAGTTATGATTCATGAAAGTCATGTAGGATGTACCTTGCGTGTTGATAATACCCACATCTGATCGGTCCGATTATTAAGGACAGAGTCGATATGATACACAGGTTGAGATATCACTCTTACCTTCGCAGGTAGTGGTCTCTAATTACAACCTCTTCGATGCAGTTTCTTTGGGGTCCAACCTCATAACGTCGACTTTTCCGGTGGGTGGTGTGAAATCTGTTCTCGCAACCGTTGTGGCGAGGCCAAGAAGAGCTGTGTGCCGAATGGATCATCGAACATTGATGATAGGCGCATTTCATTAACTTTCAGCCAATACTTGGCGGCTAAAGCTCAACTCATACTGTGGTTGAAGCTTACACGCGTAGTAAAGTGGTCTCCGGAGTACTCCTCCCTGCACTAATTTGAGGAGCAATCGTTTAGACTACCCTAATTAGGATGAGTGTCCTTACTGCTGTTGCCCAATAGACAGCCACAAAAGCAAGAAAAAGGCACCGAAAAGTGGGCCCTAGCGCGCAAGTAAGGAGCCGAAGAACGAAATACGAATTCCGAGGGATTCGTTAATGCCACAAAGGTAGCCGAGCCTGCATCTCAGATATTAACATGGCTAATGTTTGTTGTATAAATGTTGGTAGATTCGCTACAAATATCGCAAGAAGGTATCCAACTTGCGCCAGTCAATATCATAGTCCAACGCCTGTCCAAAGCTCGCGGAACCTTCGGCTGTGATAAGCTTCTGCCCTTGTTGAGCGGTTATTTTACTCCATGTAATCGTCTTCTGAGGCACCGAGAAGCAGACGGCCGCTAATACAGGTACGTACACTCGTGGGACCTCTGTCATGTCACGGGCAACATTGCCGACGTCAGATAAATAGGGTGCCCTCCAGTTGTAAACCATCAACTTGCGCCCAAGCCATCATCTCTTGGTATAACTTCTGGTCCTCGTTGGATCTATTCGAGGAAGCCTGTAAAGGCGTCGCAAAAGTCGTAGCCGGCTGAGAAGTGGATGTATTGACCCTTTGATTGATCGCCCATTGCTGAGTACTTGGCATGCGCCTTGTCTGGACATATCGGTCGGTCAAGGATTTCAGGTCCTGCAGCACGGTAAAACAGTCTCGAGGGTAATTTGTACCAGTCTTGGCCTCTTGTTCAAAGATGTCGATGGCAAAGCGAATCTCTGCCGCGTGTGGACCTTCGGATGCTGCGTTTACGTCAACACCGCCTTCACAAGCTGAGCTAATGCGACCTAGTAGTAGTACAACAGCAGCATTGAACAAGAAGTGCAAGCCAGGTTGAAGCCACTTCTGATGCGTAGACTGTAGAAGTCGAGCGAGTTCGATGTTGCGTTGAGCGGACTCCATGCACGAACGGCTATGGGTTTCATGCATATGTCCTCCCGAGGAATCTATATCGCTAAACATTCGTTGCGCAACAATCTTCTTGATGGTGGCAAAAAACACCGGACGTGCGGTCAGTATGACGAGCTGGTTGTAGCACATGTGTAATGTGCAGCAAGCGGGATCAAGCATCGCCTGACCAGAGGGCATCTGGAGCACCACTGGAAGCCGCGAATGCCAGCTGTGAAGCATCTTCAAAGCCGCATCAACATTCGCCTCGGATCCGGTGGCTCGGGGGTAGCGCGGTGCAATTCCGTAGTTCTCGCGCACAATAAATCCGGAAATCCGCGCGAGCTCAATGTTTGCACAGAGACCTACACTTGAGGGCATGGAGCTGCTAGATTTAGTACGTACGTCTTTAGCCATTGTAAGGTCTAACTTACGGTGTATCAACAGGAAGCGGAATTCGGATCGCTTCGTCCGGTATTATCGGAGGCCTCCCCATTAGCATGCTGATCCACCTGTCCAGGATGTACAATGTCCAATATGTCCGCTTACTGCCTTCGTCGACGGTGCGTGTGAACGACCCATGTATGATCGCGATGTGGACTGCTAAGCACACATACATGTACGCCGCATCCCTCCGATTGACTTCGATGAGATAGTATCCCATTAAAGACAAAGCAGGGACGTCGGTCAATGCGAAGCGAACAGTATCCATGGGGTTCCCCAACAACTCTCGGGCACGCTTAAAGTATGCCTCTCCGGGTTGTTGATCCTGCAAATGCAAAGAGATATGTCCAATTGAGGCTGACAGCGCAAAACAAACATTGTAGAACGCAAGATGGCGATGCGATTCTTGCGTTGTCAGCCCGGTAATCGAAGAAGAGCTTGCTAGCGGTGTTGGGACAGTCCGAAGATCCCCCCACCAGTGTATCCCACCCGAAGCAAAAGCACCATTACCGTCTTGTGCGCCGCCGTCTTGCACGTATTGACGAAGCTCCTGGAGCATCAACGCCATGTCCGGCTGCGAAGGCAGCCAAAAAGGATTGACATTAGGGTTCGGCAATGGCCGTGAATCAAACGTCTGATAGTGCCCAATCGAAGCCACAAAGGTAGAGCCATCTCCGGGATCAGGACCTAACGTTAAGCCATCCATCAAGGTACGCATAAAATGTTTCAACTGGTCGAGAAAGGTTGCACCAGATGATTCGCCCAGGTATCTGACGGTACCGTCTGGATCGAAAAGCAAACGTCCTACAGCTCTATCAGGCTCAGGGGTGCCTAGAGGCGCTGCTGGGAAGGGAACAAGAGCATCCCAGCTTGGCGGCTCGCCATGCTCTAGCTGTTGGAGTAGGTCTGGAGCTTGATGCGGCGCCATTGTCTTCAGACCTTCTTCTAGTGCCGCACAGCGGGCTCTCAACCGTTCCACCTCGTCTTTCATCGAAGTTCGATCTGTCGCAACTGCGGGATATTCGCATATCCGGGATGTTTTGATGCATTTCTGGCAAGGCTGTTCGCCTGAGCACTTGATGCGGCGATTGTTGCACGCGTTACACCTACCCAAAGATGTCAGCGCCGAATTTACCTACGGAACATGCCCGGCATAGTTTGATATATGAAGGTTAACTTCGAGGTTATCCCAAAGTGTCGGTGTGAAGCGTGGCCATGTCCAACTTACGCTCTGACTACGCGCTTTCGTTGCTCCGGGGCAACTTTATGCCGACGAGGATTGACAGGAAGCCGCCTTGACGAAGGAGTTGAGCTATCAGAGACCGCATCAACACTCCTGTCCATTATGTGCAGAGACTAAGTGCATCGTTAGCCTCAAGTTGCGTTGGTGGATACCGGATGTGAGCGTATGGGAGGCGGTGACGCGCATGATCCTGCGAGCCGCGTTGGGCCCCGCCACGAAATTCTCCGTATCCCCGTCGGAAATACAGTACAGTCGACTGCAAGAACGAGCTCAGTGAATAACATGACAGGTACAACAGGTGCTGATTGAGATGGAAAGCTTACTAGGAGTTGCTGTGGATGATTGAGGAGCAAACCCCCCGAATTGGCCCGGAAAAAACTCCGTGCGGATTTTAGCAAGCGCGATTCCATGAAGCAGTACGTTCTACTTCCTTTCGCTTACCCGTCCGAACTACAGTTATAATTTCTCATACCCGCGTTCTTTATTACATTCTGCATCATTATCGTCATACCTTGCGTCGTCTTGATAGAAGACGAAGAGAGTCACGTGATGCGATCTGTTTTATCGCACGTCATTCGGCGCAAAGGTTCCCGAGGTCTTGAGTGGAGAATCGATGTACGGCTGCATCTCTCCAAGTGCCGACTCAGAAGGGTTTTGTAGATTAAGAGGACGATACATTGTCTTTATCTCTATCATAAGTGCAATCGGAAGGTCTCGACTTCTCAGGACGGTATCAATACAGCTGCTACCTAGGTACCTAACTAACTCACAGAGCTTCAGAATAAGATGCACACAACAAGATAAGAAGCGGAACCAGGTAGCAAGGACAGTTTAACTGGTAACGGGTTTCCATCATTACCTAGGTAATAGTCCGTATCCCATACTCAAGAAAAGAAAATCAGATGTCTCGGTGGGCGCCTGTTTCCGGGTTCCGAAACAGTCCGAACGGCATTTTTGCCCCCTATACGCTAGGCTGTTGCCAGGAGAGTGTAGCTCGATCGATAAATCACTCCTGGAGTCCCATGTGCGTGTTGGTCTAAAGTCACTCTGTCATCACCTCCTTTGCTATCTAGAAACTGGCTAGGAAGACTCATGCAAGATGTTTGCCAAGGAGGTACCGCTCATTAGATGCTGCAGCGCTAATTATACCTAGTACCGCGCGCCCCATAATGATTTTGATATCTGCAACTATCACGGACACAAAAATGACGAAGTGAAGAAGGCACGTGCCTTTAGGAAAGCAGCCTGACCTGGGAGTTTTGCCATGTTGTTGTGGCCTGGCCCTCGAAGCGCTAATTTCGCGACCATTCTGGTGGGCAAAAATGGCGACCTGATTGTGCAAAAATTTCACCTTCTCATAATTGTCAACATGGCATACTAGACAATTTAGGTGGAGCAAGGACTTTTGTCGCTGTTAATGGGTTGCAATAATGTACGACTATACTGATCTACGATCAGGTTTAATTTATGATTGGTGGTGAACATCAAGTTACCAAGGAATGAATATCAAAATCCAAAGCTATTCCGCGTGGACCCCATCTCGATCGACATCGCGAGCCATTCGCTGGAACGCATCAGCTGTCTGATTCAGACTGTTGTAGATGTCTGGTATAGCAGACCGCCAATGCGCCTTAATGCGCCTTAATTGAGATGGCCTCCTCATCCTCTTCACTGTCTTCATCTTCTTCTTTTTCTTCTTCGTCATATTGCGAGGCCCCCCCTACTTCTATAACCATCTCAATAATATTGACATATGGAGCATGGTCAAGAGCCGAATCCCGCGTCTTTAACCAATATTCCGCCTGCCTATGTTTAGGAAGTACGTCAAATCTAAGACACTCATCAAGCGCCTTAGCATCTACGTGTACGCAGAAGTGATACCTTGGAGACCCTAAAATGCGCAGGTCTATAGCGGCCTGTCGCTCAGCGACTGCTTCGTCTGTTTTGCTCCAGGTTGTGAATAGATTGCGCAAATCTTCTATAGTAGCTCCGTTGAGGACATCACGGTCGTCTCTGACTTCCATTCGAGGTTTTTGATGAGTTGCCTTTCGTTCTGGTGGATAAGTGTTTCGTTCACGTGGTGGGACCACCGCTCCATGACATGCGCCCAAACTGAATCGTCACGGTAATCGCAGCGGTAGATAATGAAGCCCCATTTTGGATGATTGCGAAGACGTTTGTAGGTCTCGAGTTCAGCCAGACGCGATATCATCCTAGATGGACTTGGCGGTTGTGTGGGAAAAGGTGATTATTTGCAGCTGCGCAGTGCCAACAGAGGGTAAGTGTTGGTGATGTTGTTTTGAAAGGATGATGTATCATCGCACTCCTCGTAAGGTTGCAAGGATGTAATTGTTGTCCCTTCCAACGTTTCTTCCAGCATTATGAGGCGGACTACTTTCCGGACGATTGATTTTCCGACGACTAAGCTAAAATCGGGATAGACACATTTCAGAAGTCATCTTGTTCGCCTAATTAGATAATATCAGTGTGCTAATTACCTAAAACAACTAATCAATATCAATCACATCGAAACCTTGAACCCGAACCACTAGGCAGGCCTGTATCGAGATCTGGCAAGGTCATCTCCATGACCCTTGCCTCACAGAGATTCAGTAGGTCACCCCAGGAATCTGCCTCATCGCGGCCGACTTTACCGCCCTGAACAGCGAGCGCTAACTGTTCGTTGGCTTCTCCTATAGCAGCTGTCATCCAGCCCTGAGCGAGTTGCTCAACCGCCAAATTTCTTGGGTTTGCTGTAAGCTGTGCTGATCGTGTAGCACCTGCTAGTTCGATTGGGAAGTGCTGTTCTATGAGGTTCCACTGCGACAAACGGCCTGAAAAGGCTTTCTGGCGGCGTTCATGGAATGTAGGCATGTTCATGTATTGAAACACCGAGTAACTTCGTGAAATTTAGCGTCGAAACAGCTCAGAGAGGACATGTTTCTGCTCACTGTGTCGAAAACCGTGGCTAGGCTTTGCTGGTCTATTGTGCTTCCTTCTGCGGCACGGTTGACCATATTTTGGAGGTTTCTAGGAGCTAAAGGCCTATTATGCTCCCATATTCGGCCTTTCAATTCGTTGACGTCTCCATCTGTAGGGACGAAGACATCAGGGTTTGTGGTGGACCCAGTGGCCTCCGACAACCGCATGATAGGCTGTCGGAGGTCTGGAGAATCATGGTGATTGGACACACGTTGTAGCCCCGCAGGAAGTGAGTCTGTGAAAAAATTGTTTCTTGAGAAGTGGTCCGTCGATCGGCACGATTCCAGTGGTGCTCCCGTTCGGATACGTGCCTAGATTCAAAGCTGCACCTTCGTCTCTGATGATTTGCACCTGAGGGTATTAGTAATGCCATAAAATGACTGTACGAAATAGAATCGATCCTCACATCATCAGGGTGCTCCGTTTGCATTCTTTGCGGGATATTCGTGTAATTCTTATTTTCTGGTGCCTTCGGATTTCTTGTCGGTTGACATGACGATCTCAGTTGTCTGCCTAGTTGTTGCGGGGTAAGGTCCTCTTTGCAGCCAGTGGTAAAGGTGAGTAACCCAGATACGGCGTGCCCACGATGCGTTCAGTTGACCTCTCGATGGACAAGATCAGAGATCCCAGCTGTATTCGCCAACGCCGTCCAAATCGAAGGTCAATTTTTGTCGAGATCGTTCCTCAAGGACGGCAAACCCATCCTCGGAGGAAATGCTTCGCGACTCGACGGCGCTCGAAGTTGCCGAATCTTCGTCGTAGTTTGGCATGCATAGTCCTTTGCTTATGTCACAGTAATGCATGGTGCATTGCAACGGTTTCACTGGCGGAGGTGTCTGCACACGACAGCAAAGTGACCTGTTTCTGCCCCCTTATCAGATATTAGCGCTAAGAGCTTACAGGCGTATTGAACCGCTTACAGTTACACATTTTCAAGTGTTCGCTCCTATGTGCGTTGTCCCAAGGATCTAGGTCGACCGATACTTCTGTTGCATCGCATTTGGCGTCTGCACAATCGATGGCTGGTTAACGTGTTAGGAGAGACGATTATAGGATGACACTGAATACATACGAGTGCCTTTCCACTTGCAATCGACAAAAGGTGCTGGCTTTTTACAGCAGTATCTCGCAGGTGCGTCGGATATCCCTTTTGTGGCTACTTCTGTTTCGTCGGACTTACAAGGCCCTTCAATAGGCTGCCTTCTGTCTCCGATGTAGTTCCTGTACACTAGCGTCAGCTTGCTCCTGTTGAAAAGTAATTGTACTCCTCACGCCGGAATAAGTTGTGAGATGTGTGACGCAGTGAGGAATGAGAGTGACGCGAGAGTCCTCCAGAACAGTGCAATGTGCACAAGTTGGACTATTTGGATACATGTGAGAGTATCGTTGCCGAGTATGGCATCAGCGAACACCAGTTCCTGGCTTGGAATGCGAACATCAACTCTCTGTGCTTTAATCTCCACGACTATCCGGATAGCTACCTCTGCGTTGGGTTTGTCAATAAAAATTCCAATTGGAAGGAAGTGCATCAAGCTAACATCTTCGAAGACCTCATGGTGACACGCTTGCAGCCACTGCAGCCACAACGCCTACAGCAAGCATGCCGGTAGTGATACCTACAACCGCTGCTGAGATACCATCAAATGCTCACCCTGAGTCAAACAAGAAATGAGGACGCTGGTACGAGGTAAGAACAACGATTATATTAACAGGATTACCAGTAACTAACAATTGAACAGATCCATAAAGGCGATGTGTGTGATGCATTGTCAGTAGAGTTTGGGATAAGTCTCAGAGCCTTCTATTTCTTGAACCCCCAGATCGACAAGAACTGTAGAAACCTCTGGCTAGAGACCTCTTATTGTGTCAAACCGGTGGGAGATATGACTGAATACCCGGGGTTCTCGACTTCCAACTTCATCACGCTTGCACCGGCGACATACACAACTGCCACATCCTCCGCACCACCAACCTTGGCTTTTACACTCACAGTGCCCACACAGCTCCGTCGGGCTTCTGCAACAGTTCCAAGCTGCCACCGGTATCATAATTATATCCCGATCCCACCTATCACGGACCAGTCTCATTCAGCAAAGGCGCCCAATGTTGACCCCTCCATAAACTCATGTCGGATTGTGCGACAAATATATGGAATCGACAAAGGTGATCTTCTGGAATGGAATCCGTCTCTTGATGCGGACATCATCAGGTGTGAATTGCAAGAAGGATTAAGCTATTGCGTGTTAAAAGACGAAGATTCAGGAAGCGGTAAGTCTGGCTTGTTCAGTCGCTGCACAGGACAGTTCTCACACAAACAGAGGATGCATCATGGCACTCGAAATGTCTTTCGCTGGATAGTATTCCCTCTATCGTGATCACAGAGGGACAGATCCTAAGTGCGACTGCTTTGCGCGAATCGACGGCGATGAGGTTGGGACCGAAGACGGTACGTCTAGCCTAAAATTGCCTCGTCGCGCTACTAACATTCTTAGTCATGCTCTGCGAGTTTCTAGTTGAAAATCTCGGTCTCCCTGTCGAAAACATCCGCAAGTACAATTCCTGGATCGGCGCAGACTGCGATGGCTCGCTCTATGCCGGGCTTGCTGCAGGTCAAACACGAGCAGTTTGCATCGGCACCGGTATCCTGCCGAAACCAAAGAGAACACGCACATCTACCCGTACAACAAATTTTCCGACCTCATTTGCATCAGCTGGGCTGCCAATCTGCTCGTTCGATGCGAAGAAGGGGGAGTACGTGTGCCCCAAGTTGACTGAAGCATCCACCACATCGTCCAAAACCTCCTCCACAGCATCTTCCAAGGCATCTTCAAGCGCACCATCTGCGACCTATTTTCCCATCTCCACAGACTGCTCATGCGGAACCGGATCCCCCTTCAATGCCACTTGCGTAGGCAGCACCTTCGGGCCGTGCTGCAGCAACTACGGGTGGTGCGGCGATACGATCGACCACTGCACTGCGCCCAATTGCTATTCCGGAGCTTGCACGCTGCCAGCGAACAATGATGGACCACCTATCTCTACTGACGGTTTCTGCGGAACAGCCTCGCCAAACAATGCTACGTGCATTGGAAGCACGTATTTCCCGTGCTGCAGCATGTACGGATACTGTGGAGATACTGAGGCTCATTGTGGTACCAGTGCATGGTCACTGAGATTATCACACAGCTTTGTAGAGGCTGTTTAGTAATGGTGTTTACATGTAGCTTCAAGGTCGGTAATACCTAATTCCTTCAGGCAAAGACCTTTCCATGTATATCTTTACTTTCCCGTCTTTCCGAACTGTCTCGGCCATCCGAATTTATCTGAACACTTTTAGTTTTAGAACAATAACTCTCGACATTCGCACACCACTTCTACCATAGTTGTGACTGATTTGAATACGTTGTGGCGCAGCTGAATGTCCCCCAGACCGCCACTTCTGTCGAACTAGACATTTATAGCCAACCATAGGCAATTGCAGCTGATCAGGTCTTTCAAAAGGGCCTCTGCACATCTTAACAAGCACCGATACCGCGGAGACCAAAAAAAAGATCATTTACGCTGATCTGGATCTCTTTAAAAAAAAGGAGAATCTCAGAACCTAGTGAGAACAACAGGACATAGATATCAGTGAAAGTGACCTAAAGGTCGAGTGCTCAGCCTATCTGCTACGACTGTTAGCCGATAGCGCTAAGCCGCCATATCAACGAAAGTAGCCGTCACGTCAACTCTAGTTATTATCTCACCTGCAACTTACGCCCCCCGCCCCCCTGTTGTTCTTTGGGACATTTGCCGCAAAGTATGCGTCGCTCTCACACTCATCAAGCTTTCAACGCGAATGAATATGAAATCTTTGTCATTGGTGAGTAATTCATCTCAGACAGCTCAGAATTATCCCGTCCTCTTCGAACTCTACAGCCATCAAGTCTGCCTCGGTCCGCCCTACTCTATCACGATAGCGAAGCCAAGTAACAACTTGTCTAAGCATGATATACCACCCATGTCGTAAAGGGTAATCTTCAGATTCTTCGTGCGTTGGCTTTACCACAAAGTCTTCGCTGCGGATGACAACGTGCTTTTGGAACTGCTAAAAGAGTGGAGACTGAAGACGTAGACGCCATTAAAACTGAAGGCTTGATCTCTCTGTACCTTCAAAGTGACGATTATGGTATTGCAGATCCCAGGTTTTCCCGTTGAAGGAGCTATTCGCCTCCCTGGACGTCCCTGATACAAGGATTTCCGATTACGCGCAAGTCAACTATGCGTACGAGAAACTTGACATCTCGTCTGGCAGTTTTTCCGACAGCTTCCTCTCTTGACCCCAGGGGCAATTGAATCCCTACTAAGCGATCTCATATGCTGTGCTTTGGCCTCCGTCGCGTCAAGGGATTGGCAAATTTCTTGAGTAGTCATGGTCAAATCTTCGACCTGGTTGGCAACCTCATCCTTTACCAGTCCGTTGTGTGAAAGGCTGCTGAGATAGAACCATGTAGCTTGCTTCCATGCCATTAACGGAGGGATCACCGGGGCAAGTGATGATCTTCCATCTCAAGCACATTGCGCAGACTTTGGTAAAAGACTCTATAGTACAGACAGAGACTGGATTTACTGGGTCTAACGGTGACAAGGAGTTGCCACATGTTTTTGTAGAGCAGGAGATACTTCAGAGCTCACGGATACTTGAGTCCACCTAGCTACTAATCCACCGGTACGTTGCTTAAATAGGGCTGAGCGAACGGGAAGCCTTGTTGTCTCCTGGCCGTCTGACACAAACGGCTAAATCTACTGTTTTCGGGATCCGTGATACAGGCAGCTAGTGACTAAGAAGGGAGGATTAGTGCTTGGTACAGATACAAATAGAACGGGCCAGTCTAAGCGCACCTAAAACGTGCAACCAACAAGCGCGCCACTAGCGGCCCCCATACCCGCCCCGCTCCTCCAGATCCTCCAGTGGCAGATGCTCGTACGCGGTCTCGACTGCCGTAAGCGACGCGGAAGCCTTTTCTGCATCCCTTCGTCGCACTATCGCCAGCGCGGCCCTGCTTCCCTCGAACCTGACCTCGTCCATGTGGGTGAAGAACGGCGCCTTCTCGACGCCGACATGGACGGCGCCGTCGGCGCCGACGTAGCTACCGTAGCCGTAGCGGCACGCGAGGCGCGCGAGGTAACTCTCGCGGTCTGCGTTGGTGAGGGCGCTGGTGCCGCGGAGGTCAGCGAGCGCGGAGCTTGAGGCGAAGAGCGCGATGATGGCGCCGAGGGACGTGGGCATGCGCGCGAGGTAGCGGCCGGGGCGCCGCAGGTAGACGACGATCGATACCGCGATGTAGACGGCTAGGATGGCGAGCGAGATTGCGAACAGCGGCGTAACGAAGAAGATGCGCTCTTCAGGTGCGAGGAGGGTGCTCGGGACCTGCACGGTTGCGGTAGTGGCGGGCACGAACAGGTGGTCTTTGTTGATGCCGAGCCAGACGGCGAAGAGGCGCGTGTACGCCTTCTTCATGGGCGCGTCGACGTCTGCAAATGTCGGCAGCGCGGCGCTGGGGTCCGCGAGCCGCAGCGATGTGTCGGCGCGGTGCATGAAGTAGTGGATGAACTCGCTGGCGAACGTGTCGTTGTGCCACCACGGCTTCAGCGTCCGGAACATGAACAAGTTAGACTGCGAGATCAAGTTGGTCGCGCCGTTAGAAAAGTACGGCGCGAGAGCTTCTGTATCTTGATTAGGGTTTAGCGTGTGGTCCTCTGCGGGCTTCTGCAGCACACCCGCTGCATCGACCAGCACCGACGCTTCGCCCACACGCATCTCGGGCTGGCACAGCATGAAGAAGGTGTTTTCGCTGTCAGCGTCCTCGAATCCTCGGAACGTGGAATTCTTCCAGTCCTTGGGCGGCGTGCGGTCGCAGTATTTCTGGTTTGTCCGCATCCAGCCAACAGCAACAGCAGACCTGCACGTTTCTTGCTCGGATGCAATGGCGTTTGGCCCTGCAACAAGGGTCGTCGCCATCTCCGCGGCTGTTCTGCCGTTGCGGCAGCTCATTCCGCCCGAGGCCTCGAGCTGCCACATGCTGTTCAGCCCGTAGTTGTTGATGAAACGGTTCTTGTCGGCCCCGTAGCACGTAGTCTCAGTCCCGTTCGACGAGGCCACCTTGACGCTAAACGAATTGAGCGGATCTTCCCTAGCAAACGGCCACAAATGCATGTAAAAGTCTTTGTCGAAGGACAAAGGTCTGCATCGAGGATCTGCGGTAAAGTACTTTGTGCGAGCTCGGTAGGTCTTGTCTGCTGCCGCGCCTGCAGACTCAGTCGTCTTGAATGGTAGATACATGGCAGTCTCATCTGTCCACGAAGGCAGTGATGTGTTTCGAGTCAGATTAGACTCTGAGAGCAGAAAGTGGCTCTCGCCTGCCGAGTTCCGATAGGCACCCGAGATTTCTATAGGGTCGTTGTAGTATGGGGATGTCTCGATAGGTGGTCCCGATGTGCTGTTGATGTTGATGAACTTCGACTCAAAGGGTGGCGACGACATTGTCGCATAAGGGAGCAACGAAGTCGAATGAAAAAACAATCCTGCAAACGCGGTCGCCAGGAGGTTTGCCAACAAGCTCATTGCGCAGACAGCCGAAAGAAGGTAATGTTTGTTTTTAGCGGCCTTGAACAGTGTAAGCTGGGGCGGGAGGGAGCTATAGTTGAGGGTAATGCTTTGTGAGGCAGCAGTCCCCGCGCCCCGCATTTGCTCGAGAGGCTGCAGGACGCAGAGGAGCCGGTTGATAACGATCCACATAGGCTCTATGAGAGTAGCGATAGCCGTGGGGAGATAGTCGGTAACGAGGTTCTGCACAACAGGGTCCTTTGACGGCAGAGGCAGGCCTAAAACAACACGTTAGCACATCCTATACGTATCGAGTGCGCATCACAACCCACCATTCGGCTTAGCAAGAGCGAAGAAAACAGTGAGGATAACGGTGAGCGCCACAAAAAGGCCTATGAACGGGACAGCCGTCGCAGCGTGGAACTCGGTAGGTCTCACGGGCTTCGGCAGCCGGTGTGCGCCCTTCTTCTCCAAATCCGAAGACGCGAGTAAGGGCCGTTGGGCCTCGGAGCTGAGCTCTACGGTAGTAATGCTGCGGTTGGTCAACTACATTGAGTCGAGGACGTCCAGGCTCGTCCCTACCAGTGGTTCGACGAAGCATTCCCGAACTTGTAGGCGCTTGCGCTAAGCTTCTGATAGAAGTACTGCTCAGGCGCACAATCCAGTTCGGCGAACTTGTCCAGCAGAGCCTCGTCGTCGGCGACCATGGACATGGTAGTCGCCATGGACGCTAGTGCGGGTTAGCAGACAGGGTCGCGAAACAAACAGCAAAGGCAGCATGCTTACCGGGATCATCGACGAGTCTGCTGCTCGCGCGTTCGGTGAAGCCAATATACATGAGCGCGAGGATCGCCAGCGAGACGACTCCGAGCAGGCTCTCGACCAGGTACACAAAGACGGGCTCGAGCACGACTGCCTCGGTACGCGAGTGGAGCTGCCCCGCCGTGACTCTCGCCGCCGCGGTGAAGTCGGGGCGGAGGATATCGGTCATTGCGCGCGCGAAGAGCAGCCGGTAGACCGTCTCGTAGGCCTGGCTCAGCTTCTCCGGGTCCAGCAGATCCGGGAGCCCATCTTTGGCGTGCGACATGACGGTCGTCATGATGGGTGGGGTGGCGAAGACGGCAGGCGTCAGGTCCAAGTCGTACAGGTCTTCAGAATGGCGGGGGATCGAGATGCCCGGCAGGCTGTCTTGTCTTGTCTGGATCTGGCGCTCGCCCGATGCAATCGTGTCTTCAAAGACGGTCGAATTGAAGAGGCCTGGGGAGATTGGGCGCCTCTCCCCGATCAAGTTTACATTTGTTGGCGCCCCGGTCATCGAGTCTACAGTCGCCTCAACGTCCTGCTCGTAGTAGGACGGCCTGCAGAATATGGCTGTAATCTCATTGTCGGCATCGACGTCCGTCTTCTTGTTCTGGGTGAAGAGGGCAAAAAACGTGTGGTTCCCCCGGTCGCCACAGGCCGGACTGCTTCGGAGGTTGCCTGAGATGGACCCAGTCGCGAGCGAAGACGAGAACCAGCCCTTGTAGTTGGTGGAATATTTTCGGTAGTACTGCTCAACCGGCTTCCCGTTCACAGTGACCTGCGCTCCGTCGGTGTTGTTGTTGAGTCGCCTGTGGGGCACATAGCAGCCTGTCGAGCTGTTGAAGCCGGCGTCGTTGATGGTGGTATACGTGACATTTTCGGTCTTTTTGATCGGAGGGCCGCTGTCAGGCGAGGCGTAGTACTTTTCCTCTTGCACCACAACTGTCGTATTCCTCTCGCCAGCGGCCTCAGCCCTATCACACTGCAAATCCATGCTGTACAGCGTGCTATTCGCTGTCCACGACTCGCCCGCCGCCGCCTCGCGCCCCGCAGCCGCGAACGGTCTGAGCGTGTAGTTGCGCGCCGTGAATGGCGGCAGCGTCTCATTGAAGTTCAAGATGGCGTACGCAGATTGGGCGTAGGCGAGGCTCAACGAGCGCTCCTGCCCAGACGAGTGCAGAAACGCATTCGAGACAGCAAAGTCGTGCGCAGAGCCGCGCTCAATAGCGCGCGTGGAAAAAAGACCAGCCTGCAGCGGCACAACGCCAAACGACATGAGCACGCTTGCGCTTGCCGCCCAAAACACCAGCCAATGCCTGGACAACGCTTTAGCACCCGCACACGTCTCTCTCTCTCTTGCTCATTCGTTTCTCCCCCTAAGAACAAAACAAAAGAAAAACTCACCCCCTCCTGGCCGCAACAAACGGCGCAAACGGCGCAAACTCAAACGGATACGCAACCAGCAGTGAATCGCGCGCGCCCGCACCGCGCCCTTGCCTCGCCATCTGCCGGTAGGGCTCGAAGCGCTTGGCATCGTGGTCGATCCAGACCAGGCAGACGCCAAACAGCACCGCGACGAGCGTCGGGGCGTAGCGGTACGCAAACGCACGGCGCAGCGGGACGTCGTTGACGTCGGGCGCGAACAGCACGCCGCCGTGGGTTGTGCTCTGGTGCGCAAAGTACGCCAGCACGGCCATCAGCACCCACGTGGTTACGACGGCGGCGACGAGCGAGGGCCAGCCGAGAGCGGGTGGGTACCAGGGTGGCGCGGGGTTGAGCGTCTTGCGACGCATCATGGACGTATATATGGGTGCGTGCGTGTGGATGGGAGCAACGTAGGGCTGCCGCGCTTTTGAGAGGGTGTCGCCGCCTCGTTCGCATGGCCGCGCTGCTGACGGTGGTGCTTGGCGGGTTGGGGGCCTTGTGTAACGAGGCAACCCCTCGTTCCATCCCGACTTCACAAGTCAACTCCTTCAGGGCATCGCATCCCGAACCTGGTCTGAACTCTGTCACTGCTGCGCTGATGAACCGGTTTAGGGCACCATAGCTATAGTTGTGGCTAGGGTTGGGTCGTAGCTTCGTAGGTCGAGGTTGGTGTTGGGTTCGCCACTACTCCAGTTTAGTGCCACTAGTGTCAATTCGCACCAACTATACGTGCCGCGTAACGACTACGCGCATCAACTGCTTATGTCCACTGGTACTAAATAGCACTACTTATAGCGCGCAAGTCAGTACGCAGCCTATACGTTAAAAGTCAAAAACAGAGTACAATATTCCTGAAAGAGCCTGGGTTGCTAACAAGCGTGACTGCCGAAAACACAAAGGTGAATCACAGTTTACCTAAAGTGGACCCCTGGGGACGTGGTTGAGTGGACAGGAGAACTTGTTTTCAACGTCCTGTGGTCGTATGTGAAAGTCATCGCTGCAAGAACATATATATACCTATCATTCTAGCCTGCAGCGACTTGGCAAGAATAGTGCGCACGGCCTTTGCAAACACTCACTACCACAATGTCAGGCACAACTTCACCTATGATAATGTGGTTGCAAGGATTAGTAGCAGCTTGAAAGGACAGTCTTAAGAGTAGGAAGGTACATTACGACTCGAACTCAAGCTAAGCAACCGCTTCTGGTCCAATGACACTTCGTTCTGCACGATATCCCACTCTTCCTCGTGGGTCCCTCCTGCATAAACTGTGCTTGGCAAAGACACTTTGTTCCCTATTGTAGATGTGAATAAATCTAAGCTAATTAATTAAGCAGCAAAGCCTGTGTCCCATCATAGAGCTATAGTGCCACCAATTCCACAAACCGTTCGTTCTAAGCGTAGCTCCCTGACCCAGAACCTTCCAGAACACAGTCGCCATGGTCTTGGGTAAGAGAAACACAGGCCAGCGACCGCAGATAGCGAAATCTAGTTCCGAGAGAAGTAGCAGTTTAAGCCTTGATAGGACGCTCTCCATTACCAAAGTGCAGGGTATGTTGAGGTCATGGTGGTTATCGTTGCAAAGACCAATCGCCTGGCCCTGGCCGAGGCACTGCATGCGAATGCAATGCCGGGCCCTTGCGCCGCAGTTCGCAATGCCCCGGAGGTTGCGGACAGCCTGTTCGGTCGCAACAGTTCCTACCTGTCCGAAGCGCGTGTCGCAGTTCAAGTTACGCTAAGCACAATCAAGGGTTGCAGACAATATGCAGAATAGCAACACTCACCTTCTCGAGCTGGCCGCGTGCGACAACAGCGGGATCGACAGAGACCTCGGGCGCTCCCTGTACGTCGTCTGTGTATATAGAGAAGTCGGGATTGTACTGCTCCCGGATTTTGGTTTGAATCTCCTGTAAATTGACTGTCAGCACATATGCAATATTGTCGCGACTAATTAATGTTCATCACTTGTATCGTGCACTTGCCTCAAAGCTCCGTCCCCAAACTTTGACCTCAGGTCCTCCGGGGCTGATAACGCCTTGCCAGCTGATTTCACCCAGAGGAAGGGGCAAGGAAGCAGGCATGGCCACGACGGCGGCAGTGACCGCAGAAACAGTAAAACCGATGATCAAAGCTGTCAAACGCATGTTGACTCGTAACAGGAAGGCCGGATATAATCGTATAGCAGTCAAGGCTGGAGAGTCTGATAGGTTTTATCTGTCCAGCAGGTCTTCTATTTTATATACACCCACTGAGCCTAGGAAGTCAGTTGCTGTCTTAGCTTATCTGTACACTTCAAGTGATGAGACGTTTACTCTGTAGTGACCTATCTCCTAAATGCATGTTCGTAAGGGTTATTCTCCTCGCTGGATGTAACGTCTTTGGATATCTGCCTGAGACCTTTGATATTTTTCCTTGGTGAAATTGTCGTATTCTTCCATGTTGCGAAATCTCGGTGATAGACCAGATCCTAAAGCAACGCCCAGTATCTTGATATATATCTTTTGGTATGATACCCCGGCCAACAAAGAACAGGGGAGGTTTCTGTTGTGGTAGGGACACCGAATTTCCCTGGGAATTTGAGAACTCCAGAGGAATAGAAATTCGTTCCCCTCAGTAAGCGTAGACTTAATTATGGCACCCTGACATACGTTGCGCAAAGCCACAGGGGTGGCATTTTTCTTATAGATCTTCCCTTTGCGAGTGCCTGAGACTTTGACAGACCTCTCTACCATTGTTGCGGCGCAGGATCATATGCTCGTTCGGCTTCTTGACTAAATTTGGTTATACCTTCCGCGCGGCCCAACTCAATTACTTGTGTCTGGCTGCCGACTTGTGCTTCGGCCAGAGACGGTTTTGCACATAACAAGAGAAATACAGAGTGACGTAAGTCCCAGGCACAACAGCTTGCTAATTGCTACTATTGTACACGCACTACATTTTGTCCAGCAGAAGAGTATTGAAGAGGTAGAGTATGTAGTAAAATTGTAAAGTTACCTGTTTAGGCCCCAATAGATCATATCTGGGTAGCTTCTAGGATGCGGTCTAGACACTAAGATCTAATTTGGGGCGCGAAGATCTAACCCCTAATATTTTTACAGCTATCTTAACAAGCGTGAACTGAGCCTACTTATAGAGTGCTGCGTGTGGCTGTGATTAGGGGCTGTTCAGATATGCTTCTAAAGATTACACAGTACGGACTGTACAACAAAAAAAATTTGCTCCTTTAAAATTAGTAGGAAGGGAGGAGTTGCCCGTGGTTATCCACCTAACTACTAATCCGCCGGTACGTTGCTTAGGTCGGGCTGAGCAAACGGGAAGCCTTGTCTTCCACGTCCTATGCTCGCATGTAAAAGTGAATGATAAAACATGCGTAGCCATCTTGATTGATAGTCGCCGATCGAACGCTTTTCATGTCGTTTTGAATTTCGAACACGCTTTCCAACTTTCGAACACCATCCCCAAGCGTCACACTCCTCGCTGGACCCAACTCCCTTTCACGCTTCCCTGTAATTTATCTTGAGTTCCTTCCTACAAATTCATGATCATTCTTCCCGCGATGATCCTTTCCGTCAGCTTCGATGAACAAGCGATCACCACGATCATTGCGAAGGCGGCGAGTGTGCTCGAACAAGATATCCGTTTCCCTCTCGCTCATCTCTCTCAGCACAATAATGTAGTTTGGATCATGGTCGTACTCATATGGGATGTCGTAATAGTGCAGGGTCTCGATGTCCAGGTATTCTCGTCTGATCTTTGCATAGGTGGGTTTGGGAGCCCCCGCCTGCTGCTGTTCTAGCTTCTTTTGCTCTTCCGGGTGGAACATGGCCTCTATTTGGTTCTCTTGGAAGCCAAACTCTGCAAGACGCTTGCGCATGGCTGCGTCTAACTCTTTATCAGTGGCCTCTTTTTCCGCTAGGGCTTCCTGCATAATGCGTTGCGTTTCTTCTTTTTCTCTGGCCTGAGCCTCATCTTCATGGCCGTGCTGCTCTCGGCCTTTAAGCTTCCCATCCCTTGCTTTATTTTCTCGTTCATACTCAGCTTCATACTTAGCAAGGATCGCTTCGCGTTCTTGCTTCCTCTTTGCTTCCTCTATGTCTACCTTGGCTCGACCCTCTACAAGTATACTTGCGCCCCTATCTGCCCCGTCACGAAGGGTACGCTCACGCGCTAGTTCTTCCCTCTCGTGCTTCAGCTCCAGGTCCACCCGATGGCGTTTCTCCTGGCGCTTGATACGTGCTTCTTCGTCCGTGCGTACTTGTCGATCCTTGATATATTCGAGTTCAAGCTTCCGTCTTGCTATTTCTTCTCGCCTATCTGCTTGCTCTTCCTGTCTTTCTGCTTCAAGCCTAGCTTCAGCTTCTCGGAGTTTCTGCTCTGCTAGTGAAAACTTGAGTCGATCCTCATTGGGTGGATGATCTGGTGGGTTTTGATCAACGTCTCGCACACGCCTTTCCTTGATTATTTCAAGTCGAAGCTCTTCAATCTCGTCTTCCAGGCTCCACTCTCCTGGCAATTGTCGATCGCTACGCTCGTGATTCTCACCTTTCGGACGGGTTGTGTTGTGGATCGTCTCATGCTCATCAACTCTCCCACTAGTTGTATTGTGGATAATCACTTTGGGAGCAGACGGCTGACTCGAGGGTCGGGTTCCAGGGTCAAGGTACTCAGAGCTGCGGTGGTCGGAATGCTCACGGGTCTGCCTATTAGGAACATAGCGAGTGCCATCTTGGACATCCTTGGCGTACCGACCATCTTGGTCAGAAACATCGTAATGTCCACCGTCGTGATGGTTGTGAAGACCTCGGGCATCGAGAATGGGTTCTGCATGCATCCCTGATTTACGTAGCATTAGCCTCTCGATACTGGAAAATGGAATGTCTCTCAGACCCTGATATTGTGTCGCTGCCTCTGGTTCAATGACAAAATCTGTTTCTTGGGTCCTTTCGGTGGAGTGGTGGTCCAGTTTTGCTGTTTCGATATTCTCACCCAGAGCTGGGTCTTCTCCGTCGGAAGCGTCACTTGTGTCTGTTGCCTCTTCAGCTTCTTCGTCATAAAATTCAAGCCGCACCAACGACTCGTGCTCTTCGTCATCTTGATCATCTTCTGACTCGTCTAGATTAACTGGGAGAGCGAACAATGCAAGCTGCTCCTGATGATGACCGAGATGTTTCTGAAGAGCTCGAAGCATCATCCGTCTGCCGCACAAACAACACGTCACCACTTCTGTCAGGGCTGAGGTCTTGGCTGAAGTCTTCTTGAGTGCAGAGTATATGTCCGGTGCTGCAAAATCATCATGGTCTAACTGGACATGGTTTCGAAATTCGATTTCGGTCCGAAAGATCTTGGAGCAGCCATCGACACACTGAAAGATAGAATAGTGAGCCCCAAGCTCATGCGCAAACCAAGCATGGCGGGAGACAAAGAGTCTGTCTGCAGTTGCACAGCTTTCAAAAGTACAACAATATGGGTGCAGATCATGATACACGTGTCGTCTATCAAGGTCAGGGCTGCTCTGTAAAGCTCAGCTGTTTCACTTACTTCCACTCTGCTCTGGTGTGTATTGCCACTAGGTCGTGACAGAAAGGGCAGCTGTAGTGCTCTTTCTCACGAGCTTCCCTTGGTAGACTTGGCGCTCTGACTGTGGCGTTGATCGAAGTTGCAAACGATGTCATGGAAACAGCATCTTCTCCATCGTCTATCATTTTGAGGGTGTCTCTGCGTTGTAGATTGGTTGCTTCTGTTGAGTTCGTGGTAAACTCTGTCTTTGGTGCTTCGTATCCCAGCTTAGATATTCCGCTTGCTAATTTCTCATGGTGTTCCTCTCGATATGTCAAGTACCGTCGCCGACTTGTTATAGCGAGACCTAGTCGCTCGCACAAGTAGGATGGAGCAGTAGGGAACTTGTCCTGGACGTGTTGCTCATCAACTTTCTCAAAATGAGATTTATCTATGCTCCTTGGTTGTATAGCCTGAGCTGGTTCGCGAATGGCCAAAGAGATTCGCATCAATGAAGTTATGGCTGTGTGGATACTCCCATATAATTGCTTCAACTCTGTTTCGTCCTCGCTGTCAAAGCTGCCGTCATCACTGTCCGAGTGACCTTCGCCGTCGTCCGAGCCTATCACTTCATCCCAAGGCGCGCGTTGGCCTTCGACAATAGCCAGAGCTGAGACCTTTAGGACTTGAAGCCAGATGCAAAGAAGCTTCGTATCATACCTTGTTGCTGACTATCAGAGAGAAATTCTAATTGCTCGAGAGTATCTGCTTTCAGTCGAGGAGCATCGCGAAGTCTGTTTTGTAGTGATCTGCGTCCTTTGTCTGAAGTCAACAGCAAGCATTAGAAACTGTGAATGTAGACTCAGTCCAACCTTTTCGGTGTGCAGCAATGTTACCTGCCCTGTAGACCTAGTTAGGAGTGATGATCATCGTGATTTGAGATAGCGCCCCTACCATAGCTTTAAGCGATCGAACTCATCTGCCATCAGTCCGGCCGTTACCTGATCTGAGAACCGCGAAGGCACCTCTAATAGTTCAATGAGGCTGATAAAATTGCGGGCGCACCCATCGACCGCCATGGGGATCGAGGTAGTTGGTTCCATCCTGTTGCCGCAACCAAAACGATCGAAGTAGGGAAAATCAGAAGATGGGATACTTGTTGAAACTATCAAGCCGCAGGCGAAGCGCCAGATTCTGCTGGAGGATTGAGGGGTGGTGGCCTGTCGTGTCAATTTTGAGGTCTCATGCATGCATTGTCAGCATACGCAAGGCGAGGCCTGTGGGGGCCAGAACGCCAGAACCCCGCTTACGCGCCTGCCCATCAGCACGACTTCCTGATCGCACACTTTGGTCCTTTATCTTGACTTCCATACCAGTATCGAATCGTTCGACTCTGTCGCTGCAGCACGTGCAGTAATTTGATAAGGTCTAGGTATAGGCAAATCAGAACATACTTTCCAGGCTTTGCTGAGCTGAGGCCTAAGAACTGCGAGGCTTCAGCAGCCCTCAGTGTAAGCAAAGAGCAAAGAATGGCAACTGGGATTGAAATTGCCGGTTTGGTCTTGGGGGCGCTACCTCTACTGTTGGAGGGGTTGAAGTTCTATGCAGAAGGCGTTGACACAGCGATACGATTTATCAAATACCGACAGGGGGTCAAAAGGCTTATATCTGAGCTCGGTGCAGAACAGACTATCTATCATAACAGCATCAAGATCATGTTTCATGGTGTCATACAAGCCCGAGATATCGAGGACTTTCTTACAAAACCTGGTGTCGAGCTTTACGACAAACGAAGGTCCGAGGAGAAGCTGAAGCAACGCCTAGGCTCAAGCTTTGATGCGTACCTGGACACAATGCTTCGAATGAAGGATGCCGTTGACGCCTTCAAGACTAAATTAAAGCTCAACGACAAGGGCAAGGTAAGTATCGACCCGACAATATTGAGGTTTTCCGTTAAAAGATCGCAGCCACAATTCACCGAAAATGACAAGAACACCTTCAGCAAGAACTACGATCGGCTTAAATTCAGTCTGAAGAGAACATCGTATGTCGATTTGATGGAGCAGATTCGACGACTGAACTCCACCTTGAAAGATTTAACGTTTCAGCGGCAAAATATAGCTCAGCAACAACTTACCACACGACTGCATGTGCCGAACTTCGAAAGCATCAATAGGCGAGCGCAAGGATGCTACTCAGCCATAAGATCGGGCTGGACGTGCGCTTGCCACCAACAACATAGCATTAGCCTCCGCTTGGAACCTCGGATGAACGACTGTTGGAGTGACGACGAAGAGGATGAAGCACCAATGCAGGATCCGTTCCACGTGTTCTTCCAATACGGACATGACCAACCGGCGGGGCTGACTGGCAATGTCAGCACTTGGCTCTGGGATGAAGCAGACATTCAGGTCACATGCGAACGGCTCAGGCCATCACACGCGACCTCACCAGCGCAAGCATCTAGTAGCAGGATTGTGCGCTTCGCAAACCAAGCACAAAGTGTAGCACCGAATCCAGCGCAAAATGCAACGCAAATTGCAGTCAAGGCTGCCCTGGACCATAATTCAGAGCTTCAACCCATCAAGGACTTGTGTGCAGCGATCGGTAATCTTCAAGGCGCACAGCGTGAAGTTTGCCTGACTCTTTTGCATAACGAAATTGCCAGACAAAAGTTTGGGCTTAAAATTTTTCCAACCAGAATAGCCCCGCACGACACTGAGCTTTGGTCAGTTTCAACTCTTCAAAGCGCTCTACAGCGTGGACATCATTTTCGAAAACGCGATCGTCTCCAGTTGGGGGTCACGCTTGCTTCTAGCGTCTTGCAACTGTATGAGACAGCTTGGCTTGATGAAGATTGGGGTATTGATAACATTTTTGTTATCAAGCGTCCCGGCACGAGCGTCTATGACCACTTCTTTGTGTCAAGACGTTTTGATCAAACCATGGTTAGCCCAAAACGAACCACCACGAGATCTATTGCGCGACTAATCCGCAATCGGACTCTGTTTGCGCTTGGTGTAGCGCTGATTGAGCTTTGGCATGGTCGGAAACTGGCTGAGCTACAAATCCCTGAGGATGAAGAGCAATCTCTGGCTACGCCTGAAGAATCGGCCTTGTTGACTAGATACAACACAGCAGACAGATTAGCCGATGAGCTCGAGTACGATGCCGAGGCAGGCTACAGTGGTGCGGTTCGACGATGCATTCGATGTACGTTCGACGCAGGGGTCAATAGATTCGAGGACGTCAAGTTTCGGAAGGCAGTCTTTCAAGACGTTGTCATGCAACTCCAGAAGAACTACAAGTTCACGATAGGAGACGGCGAAACTTGACTTGGGTGTAGTCTGAACTCTGACTGCTAAAAAGAGGCCCGTCTGTCGTAAGAACTATCCCTGTCCCTATTTCTAAGCACTGCGTCTGTTGTTTCTCCGTCAATTCCGCTTGAAAAATTCCTGCAAGATGAAGATAGTAACATTATGTTGGTGGCCGCGCTTCGGGGAGATGGGCTGCTGAGGTTGTTGACGTTCTGTAAGTATACCATTTCAAGAATGAGTAGAGAGGGCATACGAACAATCAAGACGGCTGTCTGATGGAATTTGACAGCTAAATGCGGCGAGCTAAATAATATCAACGGAGATTGAGATGGAACATGTAACAGGCAGAAACTATAACAGAAAAGCAAATTCTATCCTAGTCTATATTTACATCACAGCAAGGCCAGCTTGTGTAGGAAAACCAAGTAACGCCTATCCTTCCTGTACCGAAAATGAACTGCGTCAAGATTAACATTGATGTCAAAGGTTATCGGATTAGCCATGTTTGGCAAATGTCACTCGCACAGCGTAGGTCACGCGTTGTCGACATCAAATCCGTTATGACCTCTTGCGTTCTGGCGCGTGAAACTGAAAACATGAGTCCATCGTTGAGACCAACTTCAAGAAGGTCCGATAGGCATCAAACTTTCTGTGATGTCGGGATTGAAGGTAAGTTGCTCCATTTTTCTTGAGACAACGACTTTGTACCCAGCAGTGTTATCTTGATAGGTATACGGTTTCACCTTGGGAATAACACCGTGTGTGCTGTACATGTCTTTGATGGCTTTTTGGTCTTTATCCGGCAGGCTGTCTTTGTAGAAAAAGTATCCTCCTTTCCTATGGGTACTGTCGGAGGGCGCCACGGAATTTGTTCAGATACCATGCTATAAGTGGACCCTCATCAACTTGCTGTGGCTGCAGCTGACCAGGAGGAATGTGCGCAGCAAGAAACTGGTTCTGATCCCAGATTGCAACGAATGTACAAGCAGACAGCTGCTCAGTCCCAATCGTATCACCGGCTTCCCAAGAGTGTGTCTCGAAGGCGTACATGGGGATATTGTAATTTGCACGGTTCACAAGTTCTACGCTTTCAGTGACTTTTGAAGCGACGACGTCAAAGTTGCGTTTGCATTGTTGTCCTTTCTTTGGTATGCACTTCGGGGCGGGCTTAGGACCCACTTTTGGGGTTTGTGGTTTGTGTGGAGTCGGTGTGACTGTCTTGGGCGGACTGGGAGCAGGCTTCGAGGGTGATGGTGTCTGTGAAGGAGGGCATTTCTTACCCTTTCCGGGTAGACAGACTTTCCAAGATTTTGTGATGATGAGTTTCGCCTTGGAGCAATTGGTACAGAGGAGAGGACTCTTTCCGCAGACTGAATCCGTTGGCGCACGTCGCGTAAGTTCGTTCGATCAAATGGAGTATTCCGATAATGAATTCGCATAACTATTGTTTCCTGATTAGTTAACGTATAAACAGTGACGCCGAATTTCTAGGTTGCGCACCTGGTCTTTGGGATTGCAGCTGCGCTCACTATGCCAAGATAGCTCGAGGCAAGTACGATTGCTTGAAGGATATGCATTTTTTTTTTTTTTTTTTTTTTTTTTTTTTTTTGCAAATCAGGGCAACTAATCCGCAATGGCTAGTCGTAAAGCAAATCCAAGATAAAGACGAGCTGGAAAAGGTTTAGGAAGGGAGGGAAGGATAGACCAAGAGTCGTTGGTTTTGAGATTGGGATGTTGCATATGGTTTGATCTAAGGTTATGACAATTGTATTATTTCTTATATATGATCAATTGCCTGATGACTCGCAATGTTACTGTCTGCCGCTTGGTCCAACGGAGTTGAACTGGGATTGGCAGTCCCAGAAAACTACATTCTTCGATGTAGTCGGGTGGACTGACTAGAAACTGTTATCTGTGCTGGCCATGACTGGTGGTAAACTGCAGAATCCCCCGACAAAGGAGATGATGTCTCGGCTCTCACTTGTCAAGTGGGCTGAGCAAGCCGTGATGCGCGAGGCCCTATGGCTCCGATATTGAACATTCCATACTTATCTTCAGAAGCTTCCATTGAATTATGGGATTCATGGTGAGCATTGCATGAGCTGGCGCTCGTCTATAATAAGAGCTAGAAAGATGCTGCATTGCACAATGTTGCTCAATTTAGCATCCATCTGCATCCAAGATTGATCAAAAGGTCCATGGGCCGGAAAAGAACAAGGATAAGGAAAGTTTGGGACGTTTCACAATAGCGCGCAGGAAAGCAGATGGATGATGCGGGCGGAGTAGAGAAGACGTAGAGTGGTGTTTTTAATGCCCGATAATGTTGCTAATGCACCATTGCGGCGCGACCCAACAAACCCGCCGGCTCACGGTTAGGTTAAAGAGGGACATTTCACCCCTTCCCAATTTCACCATTCACTACTTTTGCAATCTCCTCAATCATGTCTCAAGGTACGACATTAACTGTCGATGACTTGCCCACATCTCCCACGTCACCGCGATGGGAAGAACCCAGACGATCAACTGCTCCGACCCGTGAACGACCGATCGCCTTCATCAGTCTCGGGAAACCAAAGCAGCCTCTCGGTCAGGAATTGAAGAAGTTGACCTTCCAGTTCTGCGGTCTGGTCCGTAGTAACCCAACAATTACAGCGGTCAATAATTTCTTGGCTAAATGGGTCGTTGATACGTCTGACCTTAACAATGTCTCTAGATTGCATCCATTAGTTCTGGAGTGGTTTAGCGAATCAAGTGCCATGGAGGACTGCTTCGAATTGGAGCCAGAGCGTAAGGACCTCGCACAGCTGCTTCTTGCATACGGAATCCATGTCAACGACCGTGCAATGGGAGCCTTGGTGGTATTGATGATGAAGTCGAAGGACACGGAGATCCTACAGTGGCTCATGGATCATGGGAAGTGGGATATCAACAGACCCGTGCTTGGGATTGGTAATACCGCATTAGGGTGAGTGTTGGCCCAGGTTCCTGCTTGAGAGGCTTAGGCCTGCACGATGAATCACTGTCTAATGAATGACAGCTGTCTGTCTCACGATGAGGCACTGGTTCGTTGGTGTTTGGCTCGTGGCGCTAACCCCAATGCTCCGAGCCTAAGACCCCAATACACAACGCTTCATCAAGCTGCTCGAGTTGCATCGCTCTCTACATTGGCCTTGATCGTTGAGGCTGGTGGTGACATATCTCCTACAGGTCCGTCCGCAGGGCTTGTCGGATATGCTGTAAGCACACATTCTGCTTCAAACGATCAAAGACCCGTCATTCAATACCTCTTGGATCAGGGTGCCGGAATCGACATCCTCCGCAGTGCTAATATTGATTGGATGAACGATTTTAGCGGCGATCTACATCAGTGGGGCAAGATGAACGCGCTGCATCAGGCAGTACAGTACGGCAAGAAGGATTTAGTCGAGCTTTTGTTGGAAAGAGGCGCAGACGTGAATATCACAGCATGGGGCCTTGATACTAAGTTGAAGGACATCAGCGTGGATGAACTGGCAAGAATGTGGGGCCATGACGACATTGTCGAGATTCTGGAGAATCACAGAGCAAGTAAGCTTCGATAGTGGGATGGCTAGGTAGTATGATAGTTTCTTCAATATTGATGGCGTTGCGTAGTTATACTTGACATAAAGATCTCCCAATTGGCGCGCTGCGCGTGAATCTGCATGCATGTCTTCTTTCAGCGCGGAAATTACCCATCATGCAAGCATAAGGAGAACGAATTGACCTTGGATGAAGCCTCGAAACGGACCGTCGAGCCAAACTCTCTAGGCACCACTCCTCCTGACATGATGCAGCTGAATCTCAGGAGCCAGATATACCAATATCATCGTGATACATACGCAAAGGACTCTACTACGACTAGTTCATTTCAAACTTTACCGATACGCACTTCGACGCAACAGACTGGCCGGATTAGGTTGCTAGTGCTGGAGCATAATATCTCGTCCCGGTCACTTGTAAGATTGCACTTTATTTAGTAGCAGCGAGTTACTTGAGCAGCACTAACACCATTATTGTACAAAGCCTCATGATGGTTGGTCGCTCTCAACATGGCCGAGTTAGTTAGCCGGTGATCCACTGTACACTACGACCAAAAGCGGAACTTCATCAAAGAACTGCTCGATAATGCCAAGGAACAGCACCCAACAATCCAACGAGATACGCATTATTACGTCGAATTCAAACTTCGTGATAATATTAGCGAACCAGGAAGATACTTCAGTATGCCAGAATGGTTCAAGTCAGCCTACGTGTCCATCGACTGGGACCAAAACTAACAAGGGAACTACTACGACCGCCCGCCTACGTACCCTTACACTTACCAGTTTATCAAATAACTGGCTACGTAGAGCCAGACAATCTCATGAAAGATATTCTAAATCCTCAAATGGAGACCTTGATCTACAACCACGACACCGAAATCCTGTGGTGCGATAGTGGCCGACCCAAAAAGGCATCAATTTTCTCAGGCAAAAGGTTCGAGGGCAACAAAGGCATAGATCCTTCCTGTTTGGATAAAACCTACATAACAAAAGACACTGACTACATGACAGGCGAGGACATCGTGCTGGATTTGGCCAACATTGTTGTTAACAACAGTATGTTACTACTCCGCCAAGGACTTAGGATTGGCGTTTGATTTTTGACCTAAGTAATAGTATCGTAAACCGCGACAAGTATGTTTGGACATTCAAGATTACTTGTGCGAAGCAAGCATAAGCACTGGTTGTGTAATACACTATTAGCATAGCTTGTCCTTGCATTAATCTACTTCGCTAAATAGTCAAGTGTAGCTATGGCTCACGGTACAGCTCTATCGATAAGTCAGTTCACGTATATTCCGATATAAGCCACTGAGATGCTTAACACGGTATGTTTCCTTGGTAACAACCAAAAGCCACAGCTTATTACAACAATGGAATTCACAGCTTTCTAATAGCCTATTCCCACACCCACCAACAAACCACACGCTCATCGCAGATATCGGTGCTGCCCTCCGCGGAACAGCATCGGCAAGCCCCATTAGTACCGTGCGGTCGTTGATAGGTCTCCACTTGCACAGCCATTTGCGCCGCACGCCCGCGCTAAGGCATCGTGCTCGGCATCTGGACTCCCGACACGCGGGGAAGGTCCAGCGCATCGAAAGGTAACCGAGATCCCAAGGCCATGGTAAATTCTCTGCTGTGCGAATGTAGAGCCTGATCTGCGGTCTGGTCGTATATTGGCAGTGGCAATGGCAAAGTCACTCAGGGTTAGTTACATCTCGACCAGATCTGTACCTGCGTCTGGAACACGTGCTGTCAGTGTTGCGGGGTGAAGTACCGGTACCTGGATCTCTTTCGCAAACTTTATCAAGTCGCCTGTCTCCAGTACCGAGTTCGAGACCAAAGAGGAAGTGGGTGAGATTGCCAAGCATACTGGATTCGGTATCTATGGTACCGACTTTGGTGAGAAGCTTGGCAGCGGCAGTCTTGGCGGTGGTGGCTGCATTGGAAAGCAGTGCAGTCGAGACTGGGTATGTGGATGTCCATGGTGTCGACCATTCTAGGCTAATGAGTAAAGGTGCTATACACCTCAACCTAGAGAATATCAAATACGCATGGATGCTGCCAGCGCAGTAGAGTTGAGACGAGTGGGTTTCGTCCCTTCGACGGTGACTGGAGTCGAACAGTGTGGGAGGGCGAACTATTACATGCCAGCAGTAGAGTGGCTGTCTGCGACCGCACAGTATTCAGCTAGCCTACTACAAAACTCCAAAGCCATCCTTCCAGCCTACAAATCACATCATCATTCACCGTCCAGCGTCTGCGTACAACGAAGTAGCACCAAAGCGTCTCTTTGTAGACTAATGCATAGCCGAACTTTGTGTTCCGACGCTGTGTTTTACGGATGTCTGTACCGACCTGTCAAACGGCAGTCGCGGTAATGTTGCGCAATTCTGCGTGGGAGGATTCGTGATTGGCCTCTGATAACGCAGTGAGAAACGGGGATCTCAATCGAGAGACGCCTCGACAGGAACAGATCGGCAATTACATGAAGTCATTGACCCGTGGGATCTGCGGTTTACGCTACTGACGCTTCCGGACCACGATTCTGCATGATCGCCCACTCCGAGTTCGCGGCTGAGAAAGAGGGCATGGCTTTTTGCGATCTGCTCAGCGCAGCCAATCCGCATGCATTCTTTTCGGCTGTAGAAACCGTCGAAGAATCTCGTTGGTCATTGCTCAACTCTATGCTTTCGAATTGTCCAGCGAATCCAGCAAAGCTTTCTGAGTCTCGGCTACGCGGGGCCGATATCAGACGTCGAGCCCAGATGCAGCTGAGCGATAGTCGTGACGGCTTCGACAATCTCGAGCTGAAGACACGGCACGGTGCTGGCGAGGCGGATTCGCCTTGCAGGCGGGTGATCTCGACTATCTATACAGCTCGCGATGTGTAGCGACCGACCGTGAGGCCAGAAGGCTACGCGAGGCTGGCGTACCAGATTTCCCACCGGCGTCTGTTCTGGACCGTGCGGCCGTCGTGGCAGCCTCGCTGAGGTCGCGCGCGTCCGTGCTGGCTGCCGTCGAGTGGGCCCGCTGATCTTCCCAAGATGGTGACGAGTGCCGGATGCAGCAAACACCGGGACGCTAGTGGGCTGCGAATGCGGTGCATTCCATCATGCCTGAGCAATTCTGCAAAGGCCCTCCAGCAAGCGCGGGGCTTGTGCTTGTTTTGTGCCGTTCCCGTCTCTTGGAGGGGTTCCTGACCCTGGGATTTGGCCGAGCGTGCAGCACTTGGCAGGTCAAGACAGGGATAGCAACCTAAAGAACGCGAGCTCAGCGAGCTCAGCGTCAGCCTACGAAAACCGTGGCGGGGCGGGCTGAGTCGAGATCCTGGCAAGATATGCTGATTGCTGATGTGCATATACGATAGAACCCCATCCATTCTCAGCTTCGCTATTCTTGCTTTTCGACCTCTCCACTGCCGTCGCTCGTACCTGAACTAAGGCACCGCCTGACAGAAGCAAAGTTTGGATCAATATTTCGACATGTTGGCTATCGACACCACCCCGCAGCCTCCGCTGCTATTCAAGAAGGCATCCATCTTTCGACGCTTCACCGGACGAGAGAGGCCTCTCGTAATATCAAGTCCCATCATCGACACACCGAGCGAGCCTCAATCACCACAATCACCACCGCCTCCATCGCCGCGAAAGCTCGTACGGCGGTCGCCTGAACGACAGCCTGAACGCCCATTCAACCGCGTCCCCACCTCACCACCCTCTCTCCCACCCCTCGACACCAAGCCAACAAGACACACCCGCAACGACTCAGCCTCGTTCCCAGATCTTCCCATCTCCAACCAATTCTCCCGCGTACCAATTTCACCCACCCGCTCAAACCACTCCAGCCACTCCAGCCGTCGCAGCACAGACACCACATCCTCCACCCACTCTCGCACCCCTCGCACCGCCCATCCCGCCTCCCCATTCCCACACAACACCCGCATCGGGCCGTGGGACCTCTTCCTCCCGCCCTCCCAAGTCCACGCGCTCTACACCGGCATCGCGCCCGAGTACCTCACGGACCAGTGGTTCGTTTTCTCCGAGGGCCCAGATGTCAACGGCAAGCTGAAAGTGCACTTCCACCGCGCGTGGACGGGGTTGAAGGTAGCGGAGCTGTTTGTCGTGATGGATCTGAAGGGTGAGGGGGCCGGGAAGGTGGTCGGGATCAAGTGGAATGGGAGTGAACAGACAAGTCGAATGGTGGAGAGTGAGGCGAAGAGGACAGTGAGGGCAGCGTGTAGAGGAGCGTTGGGGGTTGAGCTTGAAGGGGGAGTTTTCTAATCACATTCACGACTGTGATGTGGTTCTGGGTGGTGTTTGCAGACTGTTACAGGTCTGATCACGCGTTCAGCAAGCGCGTTATCCTTCCTTTATTTTCTTTCTTCTCAAGTTGAGATGAGGCGGTTGGGTCCTGTCGAGGTACGACATAGGCGTTGGGTGGGTTACCATACCTACTTCTATCTATGCTGGCATAGCACCAGCCTTAATGTCTTACTACAATTCACCATTTACCTTGTTCACATTCACATCCATCGTCCATCATACAACTATGCACTCATGATACCATCCACATTGAACTCGCCATGACATCATCCCACATCCTCATCAGCCATACCCACCTAACGTGCACAACCCAGTTACCTGTCCTTCACATAAAAGTAACATCACCATAAATTCTCTTATAGCGAGCCATAAATAATCCCACAAAACTCCACTGTAATGTTACCAGATTCTACGTAAGTTTACTACACCAACTTAAGTTTCTTCCTAGTCGGCCGCCGATCTCCCGCATGACGCAACCACCCAAACTCCGCACAGCGATCTTCAGGGTCCGCATCGACGAATTGACACTACCAGATCGCGAACGAGTCTGCTGTACGATGACGACGGTGCTAACGTTAAGGGTTCTGAAACACCTGCAGCGAGGGTTGGTGGTTGTGAGTCTGGGTGAGGGATGAGGGATGACGTATGCATGCATGTAGCCACTCCTTTCGCTGATGCTCACTTTTTCTGACACACGACATAAGCTTCGATAAGCTTCAGTCAGACCCTTGACGCAAACTGTCCTTCTCCGCGCAAGCTTCAGTCAAGCCTTCGACGCAAGACAGCTGCAGTCTACTGCGAGCTCCCCTCCTTCGTCTCTGTCTCCAACGCACGATGCAGAGTGAGGTCAGACATTCTAGAGCAGAGAATGTGGATGGAGCAGCGCACGCGAGCTCAGCTCACCACAGCACAGCACACCGAACCTCAAGATTGCGAAGAACCTTTCCTTACAAGCTCGATTCTTGCAATTAAACGCCTGTAGAACGCTACCTTACTTCTAGAGCAAAACAGAACGCCTGCGCTATAGGAGAAGAATTTGCTAAACAAGACAGTATTATTATATTGATGCTTATATTTATAGTCAGCTTTGAATATCTTAACTTCCAGGCTTAGAGCATTATTGCGTTGTAGACAAAAGGAGACATGTAGGGCTCAAAGCCGCTGGAAGCAATTGGCCAACCAGGACAAGTTCCTATCAAGAGTTAGATGGCGGGCAAGCTTCGACGAGCTTCCAGTCAAAGCCTTCGACGAGCTTCCAGTCAAAGCCTTCGACGTAGATGCCAAAGTGGGGTGGGGTCAAACATTCTAGAACAGAGAGCGTGGATGCACACGTGAGAGCTTGAGTTCAGGCCAGCCACAGCTACTTACAGTACACAGTCGCTGGGTCGTATACTCAAGCTACGCAAGCACTCAGATTTGGACAAAACGTGGCAGGTGGGGTAGGTTAGACGTTGACGATGGTGCGGCCACGTGAGAACTTAAGTTCAGCTCACCACAGCCCACGTCTAAATCTACCGTTACTGGAGCTTAATCCTTGATTGGGTCGTACACTTACTGTACTGTACGCTATGCGAGTGCGCAAGTACCAACGAGTGGGGCCAGGTATTCTAGAACAGAGTGGTGTAGTTGTAGTCACGGACGACCACGTGAGCTTGAGTCCAGCTTTCTACAATCTACAGTCTACCGTCGCTGGAGCTTTACTTTTGCTTGGTCGTACACTTACTGTAAGCTACGCAAGCACGCAAGCTCCGGCGATTGGGGTAGGCTAGAGTAACCAGCCACGTGCGAGCTCAGCTTAGCCACAGTCCACTGGTATACCACAGTCCAAGCACACAGCATTGAGCTTGCACCGAATGCTAAGCTGCGCTGGATATTAGCTTGCTAGATGTTACACTTCAATAAGCACGAGAGAAGACCTTGATCTCAGCTCAACCACATCTCAGTGCACGTCCATAGTACACAGTCGCTACACCTTATGCTTAACCTTTGGCTGGATCTTACACTTACTCCAAGCTACGCACACACGCAAGTATGCAAGCTCCGACAAGAAGTGGAGTATCTAGAAATTCACGTTGGTGAATGTCCACGTGTGCGCTTGAGCTAGGATTCAGCTTGCCAGTCCACGTCCACAGTCCGCATCCATAGAACTTGCGGGGTTTGTACCGTAGTGTAGTGTTGTGCTGTCTTGTGCTGGAGTCTCCTGGGACTTGTTCAGTTCAGCTCCCGACCCTCCGTACGAAAGTAGAGGAGGAAACTGCTGTGGCTCACGCGTCGGGCGTAGAACCACGCCCATTACTTACATACACTCTCATTCGTTTGGTTACGCAGTCCCTCCACGGAGGTCAGTTGGTGGATTCGTTCGTCAAAAGTCGTTGACAAATTGTTAATCGTACGTGCGTGCTCGAGACCGAGACGTAAGTGTAAATTGAAGAATACACCAGGTTCATAGACTCCTGCTTCACTAATCCACTACTTCAATACCTTACTGCTTCACAACCTCAACTGCACGACTCTCCATCCGGGAATCTAGATGAACCAATCAATCAATCAGACCACGAAGTTTTCTACCTGCTCTGCCAATCTATCGTACCCACCCCTATAGTAGATTTATTCATCACAAGCCGTTGACAAATTATCAATCAAACACATACTCAAACCCTACGCATAACTTATCAAAAACCCGTCCATACACTTGCTCCACCACCCACTACTTGACCTCCTATTTACACCTCAACTGCACGCCCTCTATTAGGATTAAAACGAAACCTCCCATCCTTTCACGTGGTTTTCAACTCATTTGCTGGGGTAATTATTGCCGAAGTTTTGTATCGATGACCACTGTAAAGTCGTTAATAAATAAGGTAGTCAAGGTAGTAAGTTTGCTAGTACAAATGAGGTTTAAAAGTACTTAAGAATGGTAAGACTTACATGTCTATCGCACGGCGCTTGGCTTTTATCTTGTACATCTATGTAGATATGCTGTGGGAAGTGGATTGACATTGTATGTCTAGACGGTAGGGAATGCGTGTTAGTATGGTGCGGGGGATAGTAAGGTAGTAAGGAGATGGGGAGGGGAGTGTATATATGATGGATGGATGGATGGATAGATGGATTGATAGATGGTAGGCGGGGATGTAAGAGTGTTTGACTATATACAGTTTACTACACTCTTCTACACTTACTACATCTATTAAGATAGATAATAATCCCAATTATAATCCCGATTGTAGTGCTATCTCAATTGTGATCCTACCTAGACACCACACCATACGTACACACTACATGTACACTGCAGACGGACGCAGTAGAAGAATCAAGTATTTTACCCCCCTCCTTTCCCTCACTCGTTGTTCGTTTCTTTTCTATTTCCTATGCCTGATCCTTTTCCTTGCTTATTCCATTTCCTTATCCCTGACTCCGTATCACGTAGTTGAACAAACGTGAACACTTCTCCATCTTACGCACTGCACTACGTCCACATCACCCACAGACCGAGGGAAGAATAGATAGATATCAGCGTGTGCAAAGATGTATATATATAGACGTATATATCCCACTATGGCATCTATATTTCGCTGGTCTACCCTCCCCTCCAACTTTCGCTTTATCCCGCTCCCCTACCACGCGCTTCGTTTTGTTTCGCGTCACTACACTCCGCTTCGCTTCGCTCCGCTCCACTACAACACAATCAAATTCTCAATCCTCACCCCCTGACTCCTAACAAACCACCTCCGTCTAACCCCCACCCCTTTCGCTCTCCCCAACAACCCCAGCGTTTCTTCCCCCCCACCAACCATAACCATCGCCACGGGATGCGGCCGCAGTAAACCTGCCGCCGTATACTGCTCCCTCTCAAGAAGAGGCTGCACCAGATTTCCCACTTCATCTGCATCGCTCCCCCTTCGTTTCGACGACGATGAAGAGCGCTGTTGTGCGTCGAAACTCACGATGACGACGAGTTGGAGGGATGTGGGTGAGGGTGGGTAGACGGGGATGTTGCGGAGTTTGGTGTCGAAACTGCAGCCTCCGCGGCGGACGACGATGATTTGGTTCTCCTTTGCGGTTTGGAGGGGGAGGACGTCGGTGCATAGGTCGGTGGGGTGGATGTATATCTTGGTCCATGCTAGTGGGTCGGTCGCGCTGTAGGTGAGGTCTGGGTCCGAGGTGTCTGGCAATGGGGCGGCGCCTGCGCCGGTGGGGAGGGTGCCGGGGACGGCGTGGCGGGTGGGATTGCGGGTGGTGGGTGTGCTGGTTGGGGAGGGGGGAGTCAGGAGGTTTTGTAGCGACGAGAGCAGGTTTGACAAGTATGATGGTTCATCATCAAGGGCGTCGGGGTGGGCGTCGAGATCGTCGAGGGCGTCGGCAATGTCGAGGGTCGTGAGGTTTCCAAACTCGTCGGGTGAGATGTCGAGGAGGGAGGAGAGCGTGTCGGATGGTGGTTCTGCGGGCACGTCGATGACGAGGTCGATGGTGTGGGCGTCGCGGGTGCGGGTGAAGTAGGGGTCGAGCGGGTTGTAGCTCTCGATTGTGGCGCGGGAGAGGAAGACCTTTTCGTCTCGGCCTAGGGCGACGTTGGAGATTGCGTAGATGCGGAAGTGTTCGTCCATCTGGATGAGCTGGTCCTGCTCGCGGACCATGCCAAGACGCAGTCCGCTCATGGAGTTGACCAGAATGCCCTCAGATATGCGCTGCATGTTCCCGAGCTGTGGGCTGTTGGGCATGTTGGGGAATGACAAGTCAAACGTCGTGCGCATGGCTAGTGGCGAACTCATCGCGTTTCGCGGTATGTATTCCAGCGGCAGGGTCCATGGGTAGTACGTGTAGTTGGAGGGTGATCGCACGTCCGCCATGGATATGCTGGGGTGTGCAGCGTTGAACTCAATCAGTGGCGACTCGAGCGTCTCGATCGTCGGCATGAGGTGCAGACGGGCCAGGCTGGCCGCATGGAAGACATCAGGCCGTGCGGCCGTGGCAGAGATGCTGAATGGTAGAATAGCAGGCGGCAGAGGGCATGTTCCAGGTGCTGGCTGCCAATCTGGTAGGGGGGCTTGTCGCTGGGCTTTCGCCGGGCGCAGGCGTTTCGGAACGACGAGCGGATGTCCTTCTGTGGTGAAGACGTACGGGGCGTCCCACGTGTTTAGTGGGTGGGATGGGTCGAAGAGAAGGAAGAGGTACTTTGCGGTCTCTCCCAGAAAAAAGCTCTCCATGCGGTCGGTCAGCTCGCCCGTGCGAATGTCTTGCAGGCCGGCCCAGCCGCACTTGGTCCAGCACCGTCGCTTGATATCACGAAGCGTCATCTCGCCGACGTGGAGGTACCAGGGGTCTTTGGTGGTGTGGTAGAGATACCAGGTAGACTCGATGAACTCTGGCCGGCCACCCCACCAGCGCAGGCCGTGCTCGATGTTACCGGTCGCCGTCGACCATCTTTCAGGCATGGCGGAGTACCTGGTCCATAGGGCGGTATACAAAAGATGTGTCTCGACGGCCTCGTTGATGTAGCCAGCCATGGCGAGCAGGCCCTGGTAGAAGGCGCTCAAGCTGTCGATCCAGAAGGCGCGCAGGGCGCCGGTGTACAAGTCGACCTGGGCGTAGTGGGGGTGCTGGTGCTGGGCGCCGCGATAGATCTGGCGCTTGATGCCGTCGTGGGCCTCTTCCCAGGCGAGCAGGAATGCATCAGGCGAGTCGATGCTGGCATTGGCGGGGTTGTAAGGCAGGCCGGAGAGCAGAATGTGCGTCTTCAGGGCGTACTCGAAGAAGCTGTCGATGCCTGCGCCAATGCCCGTGTACGGCGAGACCCACTGGCCAGTCTCCGCGTCGATGCCTGCGCCGAGGAGGCCAATGCTGCTGCGGCGGTGCCAGACAGCCCAGAAGGCGTTCTTGGCCACCCTCTCGTACTTGGGGTCACCCGTCAGCCGGCTGAGGGTGGAGAACTCGAGCACGAGGCTGCCGGCGCCCGCCGTGCACGTCTCGGTGACCTCGGTGCCCTTGTCGTTGGGGTCGCTGCTGCACTGGCCGTGCTCGGGGTCCATGTTGAGGGGGGAGTTGGCGTAGAAGGGCACGCCGTGGCGGAGGTTGACGCGCGGGTAGGGCAGGCCGGTGGGCGTGTGGAAGGCGGGCAGGAGGCGGTTCGCGAGGTCGGTAGCTAGTCGAAGCAGCTGTCCGTCGTATACCAGACCATTGCGCCAGAAGATGCCCCTTCTCCCCCGGCGCACCTCCTCTGTTGCATCGTAGCCTCTGATGGGCAGGTCGCCCACGGCGAACTGGTGGGCGCTCAGCAGGCCGCCCACGCCGCGGATGGTCGTCTCGAAGACCTGCACCTTGCTGTCGAGGTCGAATCCCCGCGCACGCTTGCCCTCGCCGGCGGGCCCATCGGTCCCGTCGCCGTAGTGGTCGACCAGGGCCTGGATGCCGTCCTGGAAGTCGGCGAGGGCCTTGTTGCGGTGCCTGTTGCGGCCATGGCGGGGCGCGGGCGTCGAGGCGAAGATGGCGAGGGTGGAGAGGCTGTCGACGAGGGTGAGCGAGTAGTTGCCCAGCACGTCGTTGACCTCGATGTGGGCCGGGTTCTGGCGGTCGCGTGTGAGGGGGCCGCAGGTCAGTGGGCGCAGCTCGTCCTCGGGGAAGGCATGGGTCATGTAGCTGTCGAAGCCGTGGTAGAAGATGTCGCGCGTCTCTTGCCTGGCCGTGTTAGACTATGACTACAAGTAGTATGCATGCTATCACCTCAGGTCGGCAATGGTCTCATCTGTCATGCCACGCGCGCAAGCTATCCAGCACACGACGCACAGCAGCAGCCATGGGGGCGCGAGGGCTGCGCGTTGCATTGGCCGCGCAGTCAGTCGCATGCCCGAGAGAGTCTCTGTGCAGCGACATGGACGCCATGCATGCAGCGGCGGGTGGAGCCTGCGTGGGATGCCACCTGGTATCAACTAGCATGCTCGACCGCAGATGACGGAGTGCTTGGCGCCGGCATGTCAGTCCATCAAAACTTTCGGGACGCCGCAGCTGTCACCACCGAGCTCGCGACTCCGCGCATCGTCTCTTTCTTCGCTGTATTGTGGACGAGCATTTATTCGTAATACCCTAGTTCCTCTCCTACTTGTACACACACATTGCTGCCATGCTCCCGCGAGCAGCGTTCCGCGCGCTGCGCACCCGCCCTGCAGCTCCGCGCATAGCTCCCATCACCTCGACCCAGCCATGGATGCGCGCGTACGCAAAGGTCGGGAAACCGCGCAGCCCGCAGATGGCCGAGGAGACGCCCAAGCCGCGCCCCAGTCCTGTCAGGCCCGAGGCGAAGACAGCATCGGCAGACACAGACACAGCATCGCCAGGCACAGAGCCCGCATCGACATCCACAGAGCCCGCATCGCCAGACACAGAGCCCGCGCCGCAAGAGACCCAAAAGCCGCTGCCCGACCTGCGCTTCGGCATCCCCTCGACCTTTGCCGCCGAGCAGGAAGCAGAGGCGAGGGCGAAGCGCGACCCCAACGCCCCTCACGACCCCAATGCCTCCGAGCCTGAGCACCCCGAGCATCCCTCCTTTGGCGGCGCCGGCCGCGAGCTGCCTAAGTCGGCCTACGAGACGAGCACCGACCGCCGCCGAAACCGCGTCGCCAACTGGGGCTACCTCGCGACCCTGCTCTTCGGCACCCTGGGCGCCGCCTACATGGGCCGCCCGTGGGAGAGCGACGACGAGGAGAAGGCACACCCGGACATCCCCAACGGCTGGACTCCCGGCCTAATGTATGCCCGCGCCGCCGCCCGCATCAACGGCCAAAAGGCCTACTACACCGAGCCCACCTTCCAGAAGCTGCTGCCAGACAAGGACAAGATTCCCGGCGGCGCGCCTGAGCTGACGCTGGTGCTGTCGCTGGAGGACTTGCTGCTGCATTCTGAGTGGAGCACCAAGCATGGATACCGTCTGGCGAAGCGTCCTGGGCTTGATTACTTCCTGCGCTACCTCAGCTCCCAGTACGAGCTTGTCATCTTCACCTCGGTCAAGAGCATGGATGCCGACCCCATCATCCGCAAGCTCGACCCCTTCCGCCTCGTCATGTGGCCGCTGTTCCGTGAAGCCACTCGCTTTGAGAATGGCGAGTACATCAAGGTACGTTGAAGTGACTAGATGCAAAACCCCCTACTAATCCAAACAGGACCTCTCCTACCTCAACCGCGACCCCTCCAAGGTCATCGTCATCGACACCGACCCCTCTCACGTCAAGCTGCAGCCCGAAAACGCAATCATCCTGCCCAAGTGGAAGGGCGAGACCGGCGACAAGGGCCTCGTCGCCATGATCCCCTTCCTCGAGTACCTCGCCATGATGTCGCAGACCGGCCAGCCCGTCGACGTCCGCAAGGTCCTCGAATCCATGAAGGGCAAGGACATCCCCGCCGAGTACGCCCGCCGCGAAGCCAAGCTGCGCGACGCCTTCCAGCAGGACCTCGCCGACCAGAAGAAGAAGACAAAGTCCAGCGCCGGCGGCATGTTCATGAAGTCCCTTGGCCTCGACGCAGCCAAGTCCCCCGGCCTGCAGCTCGGCGACCAGAACATCTCCCAGGGCATGAACGACGGCAAGATGATGATCGACATGTACCGCGACTTCAACATCCAAAACTACCAGCACCTCGACAAGCAGATCCGCGAGAACGGCGATCAATGGCTGAAGGAGATGGCGGATGAGGAGAAGAAGATGCAGGAGGCCGCCATGAAGGATATGAAGGCTGGTGCGTTCAGCTGGCTCGGCGCTGCCCCTCAGAGTGCGGCGGTGCCGTCGGCGGCGTCAGCACCGGAGGCGGCGACTGCGCATGCGGGTGTGCCGCCGTCGCAGACAAAGTAGTGTGGGATGTGTTTTTTTGGCGCATGGTTGGACGCTGGATGGCGTGTGTAAAGAATTGTACTATATGTCAAAATAGCATGAGCATTGATACCAGCTGTATGAGAACTGTAGTCTTGGATTTGAATACTGAATCACCTACTACACCAGAGCCTATACCGTGTTTTGAGAGATGCTATTAGCGGTCCAGTATGTCGAGATATAGTGGATTGAAAGGCCACCACATGAAAGAACAAGCATCTTCGTACTTAAGGCCATCAATTATTCTAGACTCAACTAAAGGCCCAAAGCATCGACTAAATGAACTGTCTAAGCTGTAGGCGTTTCAAGTCTTCGTCGCATCATCTCGTTGAAACATCTACAACCACCTCGGTTCGGACATACCCACTATCCCCGGCCCCGCATATCGCTACCGTCACACGATCTGATACCTCCACCACAGCGACAACCGCGCCCGCATGTTCCAATTCCACTCCATCCCCGCCCTCGACCGCCTCCGCCAGCCCCCGTACCGCGACATGGCGTCTGCGCCGACATCCTCCGCCACACCAACATCCCCTCCATCCGCCACACCAACATCCCCTCCACCCGCCCCACATCTATCTGATGCGCCATTCCGCTTCCTCGACCTCCCCCTCGAACTGCGCGAGCAGGTCTACTCGCTGTACTTCCGGCCGGCAGACCGTCTGCACAAGTCAGTCGCGCTAGAAAGCCAGGGGTTCTTTGGGGGCGTATATGAGTTCGAGGTGAAAATATTCGGGGTATGCTGGCAGCTCGCAAAAGAAGCCCGTCGAGTATGGAGGCGGGAAGTGCGAACCGTGAAAATAGGAACGCCCTGGCCCAGCGCAGTAAACCACATATCATCCGAAGGCCTGGTCCCCATCGTCTGCACCGACCGCCGCGCAGACAGCTTCACCGACCACCACGCGCTGATCCAAATCACCGCGCCCTTCCACCAGACGGTGCCGGAATACACGGTCGTCCTCTTGCTCGAAGACATCCACCTCTTCACGCAAACATGGTACTACTCGGCGCTCAGCTACCCCCTGCTAAACGACCGGCTATCAACCTCCTTCACCCTCCGAGACCCAGACATGGACGACATCGACACCCCCACCGAAAACCTCATCCCGCTGCCCCTCCAACGCGCCCTCCTCCTCCCCTTCAGCCAAGTAAAAGGCCTCTACAGCCTCTCAATCCACGGCTTCCACCCCACCGTCGAACACACCCTCCGCACAGAAATGGCAATCCCACCCCCCACCCTCGCCCAATCCTGCGACTCCGCCACCCGCCTACAGTGCGAAGGCGACACCCACCTCTCCCGCGGATCCGCCGGCGCACCCGCAGCACTGCAAAGTTACACCGCCGCCTTCCACGCAATCCACATCCTTGTCTCCGGCCGCACGCGTCGCGTCCTCGCAGATACGTTTTTCCACGCCCCGATCACCACCGGGCCGTACGCAGGGCAAACCGGGATGACAGTCCGGGTTATTCTGCGGTTACGTCTCGTCTCGCGCACGGTGGCTGCGCACCTTGCGTTGGGTGCGTGGGGGGATGCGGCGTTTTGGGGGATGCGGAGTGTGCGGATTATGAGTGAGGCTATGGATACGGAGTTTGAGGATTTTCTGGCGGATTTAGTCGGGGGGGATGATGTCGGTCTTGTTTACGTGAGGGCTGGCATTGCACTTTTCAAGATGCGGGAGAGGCCTGAGGAGTGGAAAGAGGAGTTGGCGCTGTATGAGGGGGAGGAGGCGGCGAGGGAGGGGGTGTTGTGGAAGTGCAGTTTGAAGCATTTTAAGCGGGGGAGGGAGGGCGCGAGGAGGGAGTTGGAGAGGTATGGGTTGCAGAGTGGGGTTTTTGGCGAGGAGGAGGGGAGTGAGGCGGGGAGTGTGACGGTTAATGTTGATCCGTCGGAGCATGTTGGTGTTGGGGGGGTTGGGGGATGGTTTTGAGGGTGATTTTGAGAGGTGGGTGTGTATAAACGCACATGTATTCATCTGGCATGTCGACATGTACAAAATATCTTATTTTCACTAATAACGACTACACAGCCAAGTCGAGCCAAGCTGAGTCTTTCTGGAAGCCGAAAGGGCTAAATACAAGATACATTCATCGCACCTCGTTGACTAGACAAGCTCTGATGTATAATGTGAGACGCACGAGTAGCCTGGTGTATTAGCTGGATATGCATTATACTCCGTCTTAGTAACCTTGAGCTTGAATATTGGGATTGCAATCGCAGGCGAGGGATAAGGGAAGGGGGTATTGTAGAGGGGTTAGTCTTACATTAATTGCAGTATGACATATTCAACGCGCAAGCTATTGACTTGAGACACTCTGTATATGTGATGGACCAGGTGTTTATTAAGTAAGTTGAATGTGCGGTATACTTTCCTTATGGAACGGGAATGTTGAGTGGAGATGAGGGAAGAAACTAATCGCGAATAGGGGGTGTAGAAGCTATTCCGTGTGTTTAACTCCAAGAGGAATAGTTATTGCGGCAAGGTAGTAGAAGGGTCTTTTTCTACCATCCTAAAGAGGGCGGGGGATGTAGTGCAAAATTACATTAAAGCGAGAATGTAGCATGAAATTTCGTTAACAAGAGCGTAGTAAGAATACTATGTTTTGTTTATTTATAAAGAATGCTTTATCGGGTTACTCTATGGCTTGAGCCCTGCCAGATAAGCTTTAAACGTTTAGGAGCAATCTAAAAAGACAGGCTAGGGGCTAGTAGGTTTAGTTCTTGTTAACGTTCAAAGAACGATTCGATTGAGATATGTGGACTAGTACGTTGTGTCCTGAGATTCATGAAATCCGAACAGCACAAATCTATTACTTGCCCTTATTAGAGTATTGCGCTACAAAGTGTATGATTTTATTTTTCAAGTTTAAAAGAAGTAGCACAAGAAGAATTGTAGTAGTTGAGTTTTTCAAGCGTATTGTCTTAGTGTTTCTAAGAGAAAGAAATCGAAAAGAGCAAGCTTCTTTGTATCAGGTAACCGAATATCGATATCACGAGGCAAATTAGGAAAGTACAAAGTAACTTTCGAGCTTAAGATGCGCTTTGAGTTTAATTTATAAATGGTTGTTGTAAGAGATTAGAGAAGACTTCCGCTCTGAAGAGTAGGCGCAGAATAAGCACACATAATGGTCTTGCACGTGTATCGGGGAGAAGAAAGAGCTTCTTCGTAAATACTATTAATATTAGCTTATCTCCTCCAATGCGGTGCTGAGAAACCCGATCGTTTACCCCTTGAGCATGAATAGTTTGTGTCAGCGTTGAGGTGCATGGCCCGGAGATCATGCCTGTATCCTACCTCTGGAAGGTGCATAGCTATCGTGATTAGTAACATCATTAAAAGGCTTTACAAAGGACATTGTGATGGCTAGCGAGGGCCTGTAAATTGTTCAAAGCAAGCCTCATCACGGAGTAGTAGGCCTCAGGATTTGACAAAACTTCATCAGCAGTGTATGCAGGAACGAATTGGATTACCCCAGAATGTTAATTGTAACAAGCAGCAGATGTTTAATGGTAATCGAGACACGCACAGGGAAGCGTTTGAGGCAAGCTCCGGTGGTGGTTCTAGGCCGGTGAGGCTCACCAGCAAACCTCATCACCAGTATATGAGCTAATCATCGGTACATAGATGTCAGCTACAATGACTTAGTTCAATCTACAACCTCACAAGATTTCTTTGATCTTCATGTAATTGTCATCAGTGTGAGCATACTTATTCTCGTCGCTATTGCCCGTCGCTCAAGGCGGCGAGCTTCTCGCTGCCTGCAGTGTGGGAGCCGCACTCTTTTTCCAGACATACTGAGTATCGAACTTGACCCATTACCTTGGAGAGTTAAACATCTCTACCCAAGAACGCGTCGAGCTAGTTATAGTGCGTCGGGTTGTGTTCGAGGAACTCAAAGTAAGCACAGCCCGATTGGTCACGCTAGTGACTTTTCAGGCGTTCCGCGTCGTCAACCTCAGCCACTCGTCGTCTCCACGCGCTCAACGCCTTATCTCAGCGCCGCAGCCACAGTCATGCTCATTTCGTCCTTATTCAAACGACGTTCCGACTATCTGAAAAATGGTGTATCGCGGCAGGCCTTCAACGGGTTGCAAGAACTGCCGTGAGCGTAAGATCAAGGTCAGCAGGGTCTACATTTTCCACCAACGCAACTGACATGCATCAAGTGCGACGAAACCCCTGGAGGGTGCTTAAAATGCTCCAAAGCCAGAATCCTCTGCCCTGGCTATGACCGCAACGTGGACGTCTTCTTTCATGATGAGACGGCCCGGACTGAAATCAAAGCAAAGAAAGCCAAAGCAAAGGCTATTGCGCTACGCGATGTGCGCAATCCAAACAGCAGGGCCTCGTCTGTGGCTTCAGATGAATTGATTCCATCACATTTCGCAGCTCAAAATTCGCCCGATGGGAAGGCCTTCAGCAAAGATTTACTGGGCAATTTACTGATAGCTCCTCTGATCGATCAAGGCATTGCCTACTTTATGTCTCATTATGCTATTGGCCTGGACCAGCCTTCAATCCATTCTGAGGCATATAACAAGTACCTCGCAACGAATGGCTTCCATCCTCTCGTTGCAACATCGATGACTGCGCTCGGTCTTGCAGGCGTGGCCAACATCTACCGTGACACTGCACTCAAAGGCAAAGCTACTAGGTGGTATCTTGATGCCATTAAGATGACGAACAACGCCATCATGCATCCCAAGGAAGTAACATCAGATACTACGCTGCTGGCTATCAGCCTGTTGGGCATGTTCGAGGCTACCTCCAACGAATACACCCTTCACGCTTGGGCCGAGCACGTTGCAGGCGCCGCCTCTCTTGTCAAAATGCGTGGAATGAATCAATTTGCATCTCCAGCAGGCCGTCGAATGTATCTGCACGCGATCGGACTTCTCACGATGAACTGCTTGGGAGAGGGTACTGCCTTGCCATCTTACGTACAAGACATGAACGAGCAAATCATGCAATATTCCGATAATACGGACCCTAGAATGCGGTTCTTTTTCCTCCAACAAGATGTCATCAACCTCCGCGCGGACATCATAGGGGACTCAACTTTGAGTCTCAAAAGCATACTCGATCGCGCACTTCAGCTTGATGCTCAAGCAGAAAGAGTCTTCCAGGATGCAGGGCCAGAGTGGAGTTATGAAGAAGTCTCACTTACGGAGCCCAGTCCTTTCGTCTTCGGCACAATATATCACATCTACCCTAGCCATGCAACAGCGCAGACTTGGAATTGGCTCCGCTACACAAAAATATACTTACACGATATCATCCGCAACACCGTTCTTGCTGGGCTTGCCACATCGCCTCCAGTCTTCACTGATACTGAGCACCTTCAGCAGCTTGCGAGGAGCATTGAACAGCTTCAGAAAGCACAGTCTGATATATTAGCAAGCGCGCCGCAGTTCCTCCACGACGTACCAAAAGTTGCCCCGCCTTCAAAAGTCTACCCCACACCCATCCCATCACCGTCGCCTAGTTTATCACACGGCCCGTCGTTCTCCTCAGCAGACTCAATCGCCGGCCCATGCTTCGACACCGACCCATCCTCCTGCTCGCCAGCCCCCTTCTCGAAGCCCCATAAACTCTTTTTTGAGAACTTCCGCAGCGAGAGCGTGCCGCCCGACAGATCGCTTGTCTCCTCCTCCGGCATTACCGACCAGCTCCCCGTCGTTCGCATCTCTGGCGGTCACTCTACGCTTTGGGCGCTGTTCATAGCTGGCTCAATGCCCACCGCCAAGCGTCCGACGCAGGAGTTCATCATCAGGTGTTTGGGCAGGTTCGAGAGAGAGTTTGGCATCATGCAGGCGAAGGTGCTGGCGGCGGCGCTGAGGTTGAAGATGGTGCGCCCAGATGTGGATGGGATTTGTCCAAGTTATTTGCCCAAGCAGGCAGGGCCTTATGTTGTGCCGCCTGAGGTGAGGGAGGGTAGGGTGGAGGAGTTGCGTTGAGTCGGGGTGGTCTCATCTCCAACATGGTTGCCTGAAACTTTTTCGGTGAAGTCCATTTTCACCTTCACTTCGAAAATTCGGCCTCGATTATATATAACGGCGCCAAACCCCAGGCGACTGACCTTTCCACTTCTTCTCATTATATATCAAGAGCTCGATAGCTTTCAGAGTTCGCAGCTATATATCCGCACCATATGGACAACCACAATAGTATCGACATGTCTGAGGCCCATACCTCGCCGCCTTCGGTACGTATAATCCGTTTTCATCAAATCCGCGTCTTACGAGATATTGCAGTTAAACTCTTCGGTCGCTCAAGCTCAGGAGTCCTATACTACAGTCCCAGATGGCGTCCGTCTCGATCCTTCCAGGCCATCCTTTCTCGACCTCCCCCCGGAGATCCAGAACAATGTCTATGATTTACTCTTCCGACATCATGAATCCATCGAACTTTACAAGAGGTCGTACTGGCTCCGCTCCGCCCTCAAATATCCCACCCTCGCACATCCAGTCGCTGGCATCAACCTCCTACTTACATGCCAGCAAATACACGCACAAGCGTCAAGCGTTCTTTATTCGACCAATATCTTTGTGTTCCCTTTCGAGGCGAATGATTACGATGCATCTAGAGTCGCCGGCAACGCTGGTGTCTGGTTTGAGACCATTGGTGAGAGGCATCAGAAGCTCTTACGTCGAGTTAGACTCGATGTCAGTACCTCACTCGAATGTGTCAGTATCTTACCTTTAGCGCGCATTATCGTCTTCGCCCAAAAACGTCCAGTCCTCCGGCCCAAGCTTCGCTTAGTTTTCTGCGTATCTCCCTGCTCCGAACTTGTTGCTGCAGATGAACTCGAATCTTTCAACAAGACCCTACACGTTCTGATGGATCCATGCCGTGTTCCTTCAGATCTGAAGACTCTCTTCCGTTGCCGGAGATCATTGGCTAGCCTAGACCTATATGGAAATGGTCGATTTATTGGGTTAGACGTACAGCCAGGTCTAGGTTGGACAGACTATCCTGATGACGACGATGATTGGGACGATCGCGAGTTCAGCCCATTCGAAACTGTTTACGAACTATCATTCGACGGTCATGTCAAACGCCTCGAGGAGGTACTACCGGCTGCTAGCGTTCGCTTAATGGATGATTCTTACATCTTGAAGAATATTATCAACGAGGCCATACCGCACAGGCGGCCCCCGTGCGGTCTTCACTATAGCAATATTGCGACAGAGTCACTACAATTATTGCACGTCAACCGCAAATGGCGGCAGCTCGCTTTTCATGCGCTTAGGGAGCGCAGATATGTAGCCAAGCTGACATCGAAGAAGTCGATCACAACATTTGAAAACTTCAATGCTCTCGATAACTGGACCTGGGACCTCCGTTCAGGTTTCCTTGTCCATGACTGGGGAGAGGCTTATACTTTCGACAACGAAATCGTGCTTCAATTCGATTTGGAGAGAAAAGTAAAATACCGAGATATTCGAATCGAGATCAACAATCTGGTATTACGTACCAATGAGTGGGAACCAAATACAACTGTCTCTGTGCTCCTCCACGGTACCGAAGGCACAACTATGGCACTTCATACCCTTCGAGCTCAGCTTTTGCGAGCCCTCTCCAGGGTCATTGACCAGTTTCCCGATCAACTTTTGCTGAAATGTCCAACTGTCTGGGTGGATGGAGATGGGTGCGTGCGCTGCGTGCAATTCGAGAAGGAGGATGGCACTACCGAAAGCATCCATTTGAAGATAGATTTGCTAGACTGGGGCGTCGCCGAACTCGAAGAGACAGGTCGATTTGAGCGTCTGTATTTTGGCTTAACCTCAAGTCCTGGACCAGAGACATTGCTTGGCCTCGCATGGAGTGTCCTCGAGAATAATTAATGGCGCTCGAAATGCTGCTCACTATGTGCTCTCCTGCCATCCATCCTCAGTAAGTCTTCCCTCGAACGACAGAAACAGTTACTAACGTCAGCATGTGCAGGTCTCTGAGCCAACGGTGCGAGCACGTTATGAATTCTACCTATCAGCTCGTTGCTGAAAATGGCCACGAAATGGATTAGCTACGTGAATGGGAACAGGGAAACGCGTGGTGTAGAAGTTGCACAAGCGGAGCAAACAGGTCCTCTTTTGGCGACCGAACGATTACCAATGGCAAAATATAAATATTATGTTTTGCACAACCTACGCTGTACTCTGTCTTGTTCGTGCTTTTGGGAAGACGTCCCTTCCATCTACGTCTCGAGCAAAGCTATTGTCCTGGACACCAACTTCAGTTATGGACACGCCGCCGCTTTTCTCCAGATTAACCCCGCCCAACGCATTTCGTAGAACGGTAAGTCTTTGCGACCCGGGGGTTATCTGGTAATCCGGATCCTCGAAGCCGAGGTGCTCATCGCCCAGCTCGCGCTGGAGATAGACATCAATCGTCCATTCGCCAACTGACGTGGAATTTACGGCTGAGTTCCCACTTTGCGACGTGCTGTGACGCCGGTGCGCGTGTAGTGCAGGCATAGACGCGTGATTGTTGTGTTTCTGCCAGGCTCGTTGCGCGGGTATTGTGCTTGCCCAGAATGATTTGTGGAACACTGTGAGCAGGTCAATGTCTTTGTGCGCAATATCACGATCGAAAGACGGGACATACTTGGACGAAGACTCGCAGCGTTGACCGCGACGATGGCGATGCAGGACTCTCGAATGCCCCAGCGAGCGATAACGAGAAAAGAGACGTTAGGGACGACGGTGAGAGACACGCGAATTATACTTTGTTCACTCGTTAGACTGGCCAGTTCGATGGTGATGGAATTAATGTAGTGCTCACCAAGCTGCGAGGACAAATATGCCAGAGGATAGAATCAAGAAAACGGCGATACGGCTACTACTGTGAGTGGAAGTCGGACTGATCAGGGGCTTGAAACATACGTCCTAAGTGGCCTTTTCAAGTTCCAGAGTAGTGAGATGGGAGCACTAAGTAGCTGCAGCTTATTAGTTGCTGCAGACCTTTGTTACTTGACGAGGAGAACATACAAATACGTCTGTTAATGCGTTTATGCAACTCGTAGTAATGAGTACCTCAGGTGCTGCAGTACATCTTATCGGTGGAAGAGGCACAATCTGCCACGTCTCACGGTAGGGCAGGCACCTGAGGCTGAGAGCTAATGATAATCCAACAAAGCCAGACACACAAAGGGTGGCCGTGATGCGCAGTACCAAAATCTGCCAAGTCTGCTGGAAGATGCGTTGATACAAGATCAAGACGATGCCTTTGAGTGCGAAGACCAAGACAAGGCTTCCACATATCAGTTCTATGCCTTGCACCGCAGCTGTATCTACTTACTAGCCGTACCATGACCCCAGAAACAGTTTGCTGGCGTACTCGACTTCATTGAACTTCTCCTGGTCGAATTTCGCGACCTCTGCTGCGGTAAAGTCTGCGTTCGTGCCTGTGTGGTATGTACCCTGGGTAATGGCGCATAAAAACGTCCAAGAGAACAGTGCAGCAAAAGCAAGACCGTCGTCAAGCCGTAGTCCTTGAATGCCATGTGTGTGAATTCGTACGGCGAACCTTAGAAGAATCCATATGGTGCCGAGAGAATATAGGATCCAGACCTCTGGTAGGAACTCTTTATCACGTGCAGGTGCCATGCCTAGGCCGTGGAGTAAACGTAGTATGCTGCTTGAAAAGATCGTAGATGCTCGAGGAGATCAGAGCGGCGCGCGATGTTTTTTGGACCCTGAGACCATGCGGTTGTTGTCACGGCTTGCATTTCGGAATTCAAGCATCCCGCGGAAGGAACTGTAATGACAAGACTGCAAGATTCTCGTACCTGCATATTGAGCGGTTGAAACTCAGTTGGTGGCTGCTATGCAGTAGCATCGTATAAGGAGCGCCACAAGGCTCTGCCGTCCGTTCTGCTGCCTTTTGTCTGTGGAAAATTTGTGGAACTAGAATCTCACTTCACTACTTCTCTGATGCTGGCATCACCGTTGTAGATCTTCCAGTAAGCTTTGGGCATCGCGTGTGAACATGTTCCGAGTTTGGAGTCATCATGAGTGAGATAGAGTTGCGGAATTATTCCCGATGTCAACTTTGGTCTGAACTTGATTCTAGAACGCGTACGCCTTGCCCAACCACGTAGCAGGTCTATAACGGTCAGGCGTATCGGTGCAGATTCTGGAAGGTTTGGCGACATGGCAATGCTGATGATCTCGAGAGGTATTGTAATGCACGACCATCGAGGTGCTCAGTAGATATCCAGCCACCGCTTACAGCTTTGACTTCAGCTCCTCTGCGCGCTTATCCCATTCCCAGTATTCGCCTTTGAAACTTGTTCTCTCCCACTCTTCGTAGATTGCCGTCCGCTCTTCGTCTGACTTGCTCTTACACATCTTTTCCCATATCAACAGCTGCTCCTTGAACCCTGGATTCGGATCGCACACAGGCCTGCCCTCGCACAGCTGGTTTAGCGCCATTTCCGCACTAAGGTGGTACTTCCACATCAAATAGGCTACTACAAGAGTAGCTGAGCGCGATTTGCCCATTGCGCAATGCACGAAAACACCTCCGGCATCATCGGTGCCATCTTGAGATGCAGGATTTTCGGTTCTCTCAACCTTCTGGACTTTTTTCAGCGCTTGATCGATGTACTCGACAGCCTCCGGAATGTGTTGGAGTAGATTCTCATTGGGATGATCGTCCGCCCGAATGTGAAGGTGTTTTAGATGTGAGAACTTGTCCTGGAGTAACGGATCGTAGTCGATTACAGATAGTACATGTGTTATCCCAGCCGCGCGTATCAAGTCGGTCTGATAAAGCGCATAGAGCCCGCCGATGTAAAGCTTTCCCGCGCGTGGTACCTGATCGACCCAACCCATACCAGTGTGCGAAGTGCTGCCGTGTAGTAGATATGACATGGGCTCAAGACCGCATGAACAGAGGCGCATGTAGATATCTAGGTCTCTGCGAGTTGTGTGAAGGCAAAGGTGTGAGGAGTACGAACACGGCAATGGAGCAACCTTTGTGCCGAGGTCCATGTACAGTTCACAACCAGCCAGCCGAGCTCCAACACCATGCGTGGAGGTTACAGTCTCGTCATCTGATACAAGTTGCTGTATGCTCAGTAGTAAATAGTGTAGGTCAACTTAGGTGTATTGACATTCCTCTCGTGTTTTACAATAGGAAACCTACCTCGAAGGGCGCACCAGCGAGCTGTCCTTCCTTTCTAGCGCGGTTTTCTGCGCCGCCCCGTCATGGTCTGAACGTCACTTCCTCATCGATTCACCACTCTGCCACACTTCAACAGACCAAGATCTGATATACTCCTCAACCTTCACTGTATCTACACAAAATCCAATTATAAGCTTCCTTTTTCCCTTCTCACTGTCTGATACAATGCCCATCACTTCAATGCATCTTGATCTCATACGTCCCACTTCCGAAAATGCCTCCTCTCTCTCTCTCTCACACACTCGTGATCTCAGTTTCATCTCGATCATGAGAGGTTGCGACGGCTCGGAAAAGTACCTTTTCGGCAGGCCCAGTCCTACAATCACAATATCACGATGTTGCTTCAGAGCCATTATCGTAGGTAAAAGGCGTCTTCTGCGCATGGAGTGAGCGCCTGATACAAGGGTTACACTGCACTGTTAGACAACCAGTGTTTGAAACACCGACTGCTTACTCACTATCTGCCTGTGCCTTAGGTCCTGCAGCGGAATATGCCACAGCCAATCCAAACACATACTGGTCCTGCAAAGGTGTTATGTGCTGGGTGCTGCTGGTTGGACAGAGAGATGTGAAATGACAGCTTTCATCCTGTCACAACAGCATGGGCGGGGTACCTGTCTCCATATCCAACTAATCAGAGACCAGCCAAACGCGGGTCTGCAGGGTATGCTCTGCACACGGGCAGCAGACTTCATCGGTGAAGTGAAGAAATGAGAAAAGTTTTGCAGCCAGCGCATTGCTTTTAACAAACGCGCTATCCTTTCCCTCTTTCTCTTACTACTCTCTATCGTATCCTAAAGAGCAGACTCATTCCATCACCGAGAACGACAGTGCAGCCAGCAGCATGTCGCTGAAGCCGGTGCACATCGCGCAAAATCCGTATCTGTATCCAGTCGGGAACACACCAGCCGTTTGCTTGACAGACGGGATCCCACCTGAGGTGGATGCCACTGTGCTTTTGCTAGGTTGCGGCGATATTCGCAATGTTCTCTTCACCATGTACAGTGGCCCAGGATTAGGTACTTCATCCCCTCCCCTAACTCATCACTAGCCTAGTGCCCTCTTGCATGATGTTCTGACTCTGTAATAGCCAGTCGCAAGCTCGACTTCACCTGCTGTGATCTGGAAGCGGAGATCATTGCCCGCAACACCATTACTCTGACCCTTATAGCCAATGACAAGGAGGGTGCTCACCTTGAACATATTTGGAATCTTTACTACCACGTGTTCATCGATCCCCAATCTATGGCGGTTCTGCAATCGCACACTAGGAGCCTCCTCGACCATGCTCAGTCGCTGAACACCTGGAACGAGGGCCCCTATGCCACATGGATGCGCTTCTGCAATGAAAGCACGTTCCAAACTCTGGAAGCTGTATGCCACAGAGCCTTCATCAGCAGAATACGCGAACATTCAAGCCCTGCTGAGAGCTCAGTGGAAAGCTTCTCAACGCTATCAGGACGAGATGGTGGCCGCTGGTACTGTTCTAGACGGCCTGCGTGCAGCTTCCCCTATGGCGTTCGAGGCGCTTGCAGATGTGGAGAAGCTATATCGCACGTTCTGGAGTACGGGCACGTGTCTAGATGACAGACAGGTCATTTCTAAGTTTACCATTGCCAACCCCATGTTCGGATGTCTCCGCAGTGGTCTCATCCTGCACTATGGGCAATGTCCACTTGCAGGTTTTCACCTGGCACCGGCTTACACACAGCTCACAACAGATTCCCCACTGTTCACAAAATTAGCCAAGACCATGTGGCCATCCGCATCGAAAGAGTTGCAAGTGGCATTCGAGCAGTTCATGGCATGGTGCAGCGCATTCCGCAAGGGCATTAGAAAAGTCACTGTTCGCTTTGTCAACGCCGATGCAATTGCTCTGTGCCATGTCCTTCAGCATCAGCAGGTTCATGGCCAGACTGGGGATGCACACTGGTATCGTAGCGCCTGGAGTTTCGACGAACTTCATCTCATCACGAGTGACTCCATCACAGGAAATTCGGCGCCTACTTGCTTCAACGTGATAGATACCTCGAACTTGATTGATCATCTTGGAAGTATCAATGTCCTCGCCGCTGCGGCCCCGCTCCTCGAGCGCGGATCGATTTCCACGCTTCGCACCGAAATGCTCCTTCCGCGAGAAGCCAACGTTGCAGAATCTGCAAAGATATTGCTTTGCGGTGACCTCTCAACAGTGGCTTTACTACTTGGTATTAAGCCTATTCAGTATTGGATGAACGCCACAGCCTCGTGGAATATCAACGAAGACTTACTGTCGGACCTTCCGCACAGCCATGGAGCTGTGGACAAGTTGTGTAAACCCATCATCCTTTGGAAGCTTGTCGATCCTATCTGGCTCGCTTCCTCTACGGGATCTACCTGGAGATGTTTGCAGATGAGAGTTGGGCTGGCCGTTTCGCGATGCTTGGTCTGCAGAACAAAGACCAATTGCGGAAGAAGCTGCAAGCCTATGAGGTGTACACACGAGCCAGCTTAATAGCTCTGCTGCGATGTGTCAAGATCTCAAACGTAGTTGACTCGCTACCTTTCACGGAAGAACTTATTGGGGGCCTCATCCTGAACGATCAGTCCCTCAACATAGGATCACACCAATTCCAGTCTCTCTGTGTCTATCTTGACATGCTCTCCCTCGTGGAGCTGGATCAGATCTTTGATTGGTGGCACCCACGTACCTTTCCTCAAGACCTTCGAGGTCCCTTCCGGTCATGGACGAACATTCCACCTACCGTCTGCGTCACGTTGGTGGTCCCTCGCAAGTCAGTCCTCATGTTCGAAAATATTCACAATAAGAATGGAACTCCTCTGTGCGAGATGCAGGTGCAGTCATCTAAATCTGGTAAGGAAGCGATCTACGCTGGTCTCAAAATGGAATTCGGCACCGTCACGACATCCGGGAAAGCGTTCACCAATCAGTACAGCGTAACTGTTACCCCAGATACCGCGGGTTGGAAAGGCAAGTCGCCGCTTATTGTGTCTACAATGGTATCTACTTGCTCTCTCGTAGAATATGGAGATACAGCCGCTCGCGTGGTCTTTGCACTCAAGAACACACCCGCGGCTGCGGCTCACTTTATGTTGAAGCTAGGAATGTTCCTTCACCTGCATCAGTCGTCTGTTGGCCGGAAGGATGTTTATATATCGCAGTACCGTCCAAATACCACTGGTCATATGTCCGTCGGCGCTGTTATCCCACCTGGACGGGTTTCAGGTACGTCTACTCCTTAACACTCATAATTAATAGACTAATTGAACAAATCAGATGGCATTGCGACTGTTACTATCACACCATCCCTAACGAGCACACACATTGCCTCCCTTCAAGTCCGCTACGATATTGTGTCCGATGATGCGAAAGTACTTTTACAAAATGCAGCACCCGTTGCTATTGAGCACCCCAGTCCTTTTGAACTAAAGCTCAATATCGATTCGGTAATTGAACAGCGCCTGGGCATACCGTTACCCGTGAAGTCTACAGTTGCCAAGACCAGAATTTCACGAAGTCAGCTATGGATTGAGTTCACAGTCCCTGTTGCGGGCCTCCAGGTCCTGGCCGCACGACCGGACGCTGTATTCCCAATTTATATGCACCGAGGGTATTGTGCCCTTATTTCATTTACGAACTTTAGAGCAGAGTCTGACTTATTCAATAGAACGACACCTTCGCTCGACCATCTGCCATATGTTGTCCCGGACTCCCTACCGAAACTTCGCGTCGACACCGCTAGCTGGTTAGCTATGCACACGACGTATCTAGCAACCATGTCGGGTTCCGAATACAAGGAGTACGACGAGGTTAGGGCGAACAAGACTCTCACTATGCCTGGTCGCTTGTGATTGAAAGATAGCTTGCATATCATGTACATGGCCATGGCGGGACTTCAAGGACCGCAAAGGTCGAATTGGTTCGGCTTGATTTCGCCTTCCGGGTTGGTCGGCATTATTCTCGTTGACTGCATCCGTATGGATCTGTCCCACCAGACAGTGTTCTTGGACGCTACCCTGCTTCCACCTCAGCCTGATGGTGGGTGTACTTACCTGGCGCCCGTTATGGCTGCTCTGTCCAACAATCTTGTCGGTATCAACATTAACGACGGTGAGACGTTGTTTTGGAAGCATCTCCTCCCCGCTTTTGCTGAGCGATGCCGCCAGTGGACGCACAAGGACTCGTGCGAGTACCAAGTTAAAGGCTGCATTCCTCTCTCCACGGAAGCTGACAAGCCCTTCGTGTGCAGCTGCGGTACTGGTATCTTCCCAGACAAGTACCTCGCCAGCACGAACTGCTTCAAGAGCGTCATCCACCTCGCGGTGCGCGTCGCCATTCCAGTCATCTTCGCCTCTCCCATCAGCAAGGACGACGTCGGCACCGTTGCTGTTCGGTCCTCCTCGACTCGACCGCAGCGGTACGGGAATGGTTCTCGCACGGAAGTTACCAAGGCTAAGAAAGATGAATGTCTCAAGTGCGGCGCTGCGACTACAAAGGCCGGCAACTCACTGCTGAAGTGCGCCAAGTGTAAGACTGCTCCATACTGCTCGCCCGACTGCCAGAAGAAGGACTGGAAGAAGCACAAGCAGATGTGCAAGCAGGTGCAAGAGAAGGCGGTGGGGGACGATGCGGCTTAGTTGACTGGCTAGAAGCTAGACATCGTGATACAGCGCTGGAATGGAGGGTGCGCCTGAACGTAGTGTGTGGAGGTGTGAAAACACCAGGACTGTCCTGGACTGAATGGTTGCAAAGTAAGCACATTGAGAGTGTCAAAAGAGTTGGTCAAGGTTGTTTGAGATATTCAGACCTTTGGTTTTGGAAAAAGTTACACGACTCATGGAATGGTCGCAGGGTCATGCTTGACGAGTGATACGAAGGAATGCATCAGCATCCAATAAGCAAAACGGAATTTTGGTTTGAGAATAATTGCCTAAACGCACGAGCTTGCCACGATCGAGCATTGCATGTGACCTGTGAGGCCTGCCACGGAGATCATCACGACGGCGCTGAGATATTTCTTGGTGTTGTGCTCGTACTCGGCAGCCGCATTTCCGGTCAGTCAGGGGCGACTGCCACAGCCCGCACGAGCAAGAGGAATGCTGTTTCGTTTTGCAGCCATTGCAGCACGCGGCAGCCGTCATGACGCAGGCAAAACAAAACACAGTCTGACAGATGCACATTCCAGGGTTTGTTGGGGTACAGAGCGCGTGGGGCGCGGGGTTGTGCGATGCAGGGCTGCTCGGGTGGTGTTGTCGATAGGCCGACCAAAAATAACTGGACGCTATTGAGATTGCGCTAGAGGGCTGCTAACAGCTGCAGGGTGGCGATGCAGGGTAAAAAGTATCGCAGACATCGGCCTGAAGAGCAATTGACCGTGCGATTGTGCGACTGGGCGCGCTGACAAGCACTCAGGCAAGCAGCGGGCCTGCGCCGCTCGTGATGGCAAAGTGGAAGGCATAACCAGGCGCAAATCGTGAGACGCGGTTCGCGGATTGACATTAACAGCAGCTCGATGGGGTGCTAGCGCACACCGAATGGGAAGGGGACCCTCGGCGCTTTGTGTCACGGACTTGGATAGCACCTTCCCTGGGGCCCAATCCGCTTAAGCGCACCTCGTACTCCCTCCCTCGTCGCTGCCGCGCCCTCATACAAAGCCTCTCTCACCTGCACCGCCGCGTGTTTCGTTCCTCGTCCGTCGCTTTCCTACTACTAATCCCCAGGTCGCTGCAAACGTGACCTACGACACTCGCTACAGCACCCGACGGCTCCACTACGCTTCAGGGGCACACACCCTCGTAATACCCACCCTTCGACCACTGCCCCATTCGCTTGCTCCCCCGGATCTCTTCACGCCTGCCTGTTCATCAACATCCTTGGAAGGCACGTCCGGCGCATCATTCGCACGTCCGTCCCGGTTGGAGTGGTGACCGTTTTTTGACAGCTGCACGCTGCACGAGCTGCTCTTTTAGCATCCTTACACGACATCCCCGCGATAATGGTTCGCGGCGCTTTTTCCGCCGTCCTCGCTGCGGCAACCCTCGCGGGCACCGCCTATGCCGGCGCAAAATGCACAAAGAACAGCCACTGCCCGGAGGACACACCATGCTGCTCACGTGCGTCCTTTTCCACCCCGGCGCCCGTGTTGCGCTGCTAACAGCCTTGCAGTGTACGGTGATTGCGGTGTTGGCGCTTTCTGCCTCGGCGGTTGCGACCCGCTCATGTCGCACTCTTTCGACTCCTGCGTGCCCGGCCCCGTCTGCAAGTCTGGCACATACTCGCTCGACTCGCTCAGCAATGTCCAGAGCATCGACAAGTACCTCGGCGACTCGTCCAAGATCGACTGGCAGTCGCAGGGCATGCCCGCCATCTACACCGACCCCAGCAGCGGCAAGAAGTCGACGCTCCTGACTATGGCCCAGGGCACAGTCGGAACACTGCTGGCCTCGACACATTACGTGTGGTACGGCAAGATCTGTGCCAAGGCCACCACTGCCCAGGGCAAGGGTGTTGTCACAGCCTTCATTCTCATGTCTGATGCCAAGGACGAGATCGATTTCGAGTGGGTCGGTGTTGACACTGGCCACGTTCAGTCCAACTTCTACTCCCAGGGTGTCACAGTTTGTAGGTAGCCTGGTGTACGATGCAATGATCAAGCTAACACCATGCAGACACGAACGGTAAGAACCTGACTGTACCTGGAGGCAACACTGTCCAGAACATGCACGAGTACTGCGTCGACTGGAAGCAGGATTCGCTCACATGGTCCATCGACGGCAACGACCTGCGCACACTCAACCGCAAGGACACCTGGAACGGCACCTCCGGCCGCTTCGACTACCCCCAGACACCCTCCCGCATCATGCTTTCCCTCTGGCCTGCCGGTCTGCCCACCAACGAGAAGGGTACCATCGACTGGGCCGGTGGTGAGATCGACTGGAACAGCCCCTACATGCAGAACGGCTACTACTACGCCCGCTTCCAGGAAGTCACCGTCGACTGCTACGACCCTCCTTCCGGCATCAAGAAGTCGGGCTCGAAGAGCTACAAGTACACTGATTATGCCGGCACCAACAACACGGTCGAGATCACAAACGATCAAGTCATCCTCGGCTCGCTCATGGGCACTGGCGAGAAGCCTGGTGAGGCTCCCAAGTCTGGCGATCCCAAGGCATCGCAGACTGCAGATGTCGCCAACGTCCCCGGTGGTAATGTAGGAGGCGGCAACCGCGCTGAGGAGACATCGACACAAGCTTCCGCGACAGGAAGCGGTGCTCAGGCCACAGGAGACGCTGGCAATACTGTCGGCGGCGGCGGCTCCACCGATTTCAGCCAAGGCGGCAGCTCCAGCGGACAGAACAGCAGTTCCGGAGCAGCAAGCATCGAGCCCCGGCTCGCCGGCTCCATCCTCGCCGTCGTCGTCGCCATTGCTGGCCTGGCCGCTGGCTTGTAGATAGTATCTTGAGTCCGTCACGTTTCATGTCCATCATTGGTGTTTGGGAAAAGAGAGCAGTGCATACGGTCCTTTTTGCTATTTATATCTGTCCATACCAAGCGAGTGTTGAGTCGAGGCGGAGCAGTTCCTTTCTTGCATATCCCTTGAATCCATACCATATTAAAATTCTTTTATTTATCCAGCACATACCGCGAGGCGAGGCGAGGCGAGGCGAGAGGAGAGAGCATGGCGTAATGAGGCCTACGTGCCGTTGCACTCCTTGTTGTATTGAATTGGATTGGATGGTGCCAGCAGGGAAGGGAAGAAGTGGATAGTAATTTGAGTGTATCATCTGATTGACATTGCTGTATGTTGAATGTGATGTTGGTTGTTGGATGTGATGTTAGATGTTAGTTCCTCGGTGTTGGTGTGATGTAAGCGGTACGCGCTGGGTAGGGTGTGTGAAGGAGTAAAGAAATGTCTGTGCTGTGGGAGAGCTTGAGATGCTGAAGATAATGTTCCTGGCTTCTCTCATGCAAATTCTTGTCAAGTCTGGCTGTGCGAAACCTTTTCTGTGTCTAGGATTAGTTCAAGGTATATAGTAGGGAAAATGCATAGTTAAAGGAGTAGGCACTTGGGGTATGGAGCTGCTGTGTTAAGAGCATGGTGGCAATGGCAATTCTTTTTTGAATCTTTTGTACCATGTACTAATGCGCAGCGATAGAGCCCTCCACACGCCAACGTTTGGAGTGGCTTGCATTAATTGTATGATGTCTATTCACAAGAAGCAATGTCCGCCAACCCATATCCCCGCAGACGTGAACTGCCCTCTCATTGTCATCTAATTGCATGTAATGGTCTCGCTGAGTGAATAAAGGTAACGGTACCGCAACGTTATAGCTGCTCGTGGCTGGGCAGTCGCAGGTACTGGATCTTTGCGTTTGTGCCCTGAATTCTACCAGTTCCGGTGTTGTTGGTAACGTCCATGTTGTTCATCTCAGTACTGGGTCTGACCAAGCGAGTATGTTTCGGGTTGCTGGTGTCATAGATGCCAAGAACTTCTCCTGCGTTCGTCACTGGCACTGGCTCGTCCGTTCGTTTCCAAGTTCCCAGCCCGAGATTCTCGTGTGCGATGCGTTGGAGTTGCAGCGTAGAGCCCGATTGCCATTCAGCATGACCATGGACCAGCGTCTTGTGCCTCCCTAGGCGGGTGTGGTTTAGAAGTAGATCGACGATGGCTTCCATGTAGTGTGCTATGAGCATGATGATAGTTCCCAAGCCCAAGGTGAAGAAAAGCTTCCATGCTCTGAAGGAGTGGAACCTTGATGATCGGATTCTCTGCATTGCGTTAACGGAGCTCAGGAGTACTGCGTCACAACCTTACCTGACTGTAGCAAGTTCGTTCACATAGGAAATCCTCGTCACAGTTGGAACGACCATACCAGGAGCCCCTCGCATATTGGACCAGACTAGATTGCCAAGAGGCAAGCGTTGCTTTGAATAGATGCTCGCGCTCAAACTGCCATTGATTGAATGGCAGCGTCGCTTCTTGTCGCCCCCTATCTAAGCTGTTGCGTGCTAGAAGTGTCGGTGCACCCGACATTCTGTACAAAACCTCAGACATACCTCTACCCATGCTGTACTGATATTGCGCTACGAGTATCGGATAAAGCTGTTGCTGATCTCGAGGATCTGACCACGCTGCTTTAACACCTGTAATCGGATGTTGCAGCGAGTTTGGGCATTTAGATGGAGAGTCAGGGTTGCAGAAGAAAAGCTGTGTTGTACAGCCCATTACACCGACAGGCTCATCTGCAAAGTAGAAGAAATCGCCGCTTGCCAGTCTGCTAGCGTTGGTAGTAGACGGCGTAGTAGCAGAGAACCAAGGGTCGTCAGTTTTGTTGGCATACCAGACGTCTGACGAGTCTAAGAATACTAATGATACCGTTACGTTTGGTTGCTCGAGCTGTGGTATAAGCTCCACATCTGAGGTGTAAGCTACAACACTTCTGTACTTGTGTTACTATAGTTCAGCAAAGATCGTTCCGATGACCTCAGCGACTTACGAAATCTTGTATGTGCCCCCGATTAGGTTCCGCGCTCGAAACCGCTCAGCGTCTTCCTCGATTATGTGGACCCAGGAGTAGTTGTCTTTACTTCCATAATCGTAGCTCCTGAAACTCCTTGTAGAATTACGCACTTGTGTAACGTGTGTGAAGCCTTTCGTAACTAACGGTGCACAGTGGGCTCGATATCTCAGTGTAAATCTAGGACCCTTGTTCAGCCCTAGCTGCTTCACCGAGTCAAGCTCACCAGTATCGAGGATTAGGTTGCCGTAGGGCATCTTGCACATCTCAGGTGCGAAAGGGCAAGAAGCATTGCCTTCAAATGTGTACGGCAGAGACTGTTCGACGAATCTCTGGCAGTCATTACTCGTTTCGTTGCTATAGCAGCGTGTCGCGTATAGGATATCCTCAGAAGACTTTTGAGTTTGGTAACGTATCACAGCTCCAGCTACAGCGTCTTCATCAGGAGGAAGGCCGAACGGCAGAACACCGCAATGTCGGCCTTTGATCAAAACCTCGCTAGGAGAGCTATCGAACAGTTGTGATGAGAGAAATCCTAATCATGGTTAGGCCTAATTTCTATAGAACAATATAAGATGAACTCACCTGCTGCCGTGGTAGATATAGAGACCAAAACGGCCAGTATACAAAGCGGTAGAATTCGTTTTGTTATGCTGCCGTGGGATCGGTGACGCCACACATGGCTGATCTCTAACAATTGTATAGCGGCATCGGTGGCAAGCGATGTATTGCGCAATACAGCCTGTCTCTGATGATATATCCCATCCAGACCAATGGTTGTTGAGCAATGTTGGTGGAGTACATATCGGATCAATTTCCAGACGCTCCGAGCGGTCGCGCCAACGAACAAAGCTATGAATGCGATCAAGTAATTCCACGTGCTTTGATTGAGGGTGATTGTGGCAGCGCGAAACTTGCCGAGAGACTGATTAATCCAGAATCCTGTATAGACGTCTTCATCGATAGGCCAGTCCGGCAGGACAGGAGCCATGACGTTGAGCTACTTCTCCGACACTGCGGAGCGAGGTGTAAGCTGAAGGCGATAAGTTGGAGCTGATATAACACGCGAGGGCTTTTATTCCAAAACGGTCGGCTCGAAGATTGGAGAGCGCAAGGCATGTAGTCAGGAACGGTCTTGCGGTGTACAGCGTTAATAATTGTGTAAGAGAGCTAGGTGGTCAGCAAGCGTGGTGATCAGGCTGAGAGTGCCCATCGTAGCCTGGTACATGTGAGCACATGTTCCAAACTGCACAAGTGGTACGACTTGGCGGACGCCACGCCTTGCTAGCGAACACTGCAGGTGGCGTTGGAACTCTTGGATGAGTTGGGGGCCGAGAGGATGAGTTCTAGGAAGATCATGCATATAAGATAATTGAGAAAAGACCATCGCGCGGAGAAACTTCGGGTGAGAAGAAGTGTTATAATGACGGCTGAATATACCCAGACAGACGCGTTAGTGTAGAGTGTTGTGAATGCAGAGTATTGTGAAATCTCGCTAGTGACAATGGAGGCTGTGACACCAGAGGGCCAGAACGCTCTTCAGCCTTGTCAGCATACATGCACTCACTGGGAAGCACAGGAAACACCACACTTTTGCACTGTAGATATAGCATCGATGTGAATAATGTTATGGAGAAGTGGGTCTATTGTGAGGCGCTGTGACCGTTCAACTCTTCACTTCACCAGGACAACCGCTTACCAACATGGCAGCTTACCATTCACCACTAGCATGGTATGAAGATTAAAAGAATACATTTCCCCGCTTTGTCTTACTCAAAAAGCTTGCTGTGATCATTAATGCCACAGCATCGCATAATTCGCAGCGATGCACCATCGCCATCCAGCCGCCGCTCCCAACCCGAAGTCTTTGCCGCGAGCCCCATCCTGTTCATCCCCAAGCCCCAACTCCTCGAGCACACCTTGCGTACATTTACTGTCACTAAAACTCCACACACATCCTCTCATAAAGCTAACCTCCTTGCGCGTTCGCGTCTCCAAGCATCAGCGACTCACACTCCATCTCTCCCACTAACGTTCCATTGGCGTTGCTGTCACGCTGCTTGCCACGCCACCAACAGTTATAGCACAGCCACACATTTCAAATGTCTGCGTTACATTCGCGGACCGCACGACACGTGGCATTGGACACCCAGCTATAGACTTCAACAGTGCAGAGAGTGTAGGCACCAAGCATGCGAGATTTGCCTGCTGCTACAAGTTGAAGGCCAAAGCGAGTGGAAAGGGGAGGATGCTGAGAAACAGTTTGGTGAGACGAGTGATGTTGGGATATGGAGGAGAATCGGCATTTTGGGAGAAAATGACACACCAAGAACGAAGCATAAGGAGATTGCTAGATAGTTATAAGATGTTCTTTGCTCGTGATACTTGGGAAGCCTGGAAAACATACTTCGCATGTGATTTGAATGTAATATTAATGTTAGATTTGGCAGCCTTTCGTTCGATTGTAAAAAAGCTAAAGTAGACCACTAGTATTCATACTGTACAATACAAGTGGGCATCACCTTACCCCTAGCATACGTCTCCTAAGATGCCGAGTAAGTAGACAGAAAATAAACACGTGTCAACTTATTCGTGTTTATTGTACACCTTCACGTATCGCACGTGCTCAATGCCTTGTGCATCTTCGTGTCGTTGTGCAACAATCTTGTACCCTCCCAGCTTAGGCCATACCTTGGTCCAGCAGAACCAGTAGAATACACCAAGCAGCAAGACACCGACGCCAACGATCGGAAAGACGTAGTACGGGTAGCCGTCCGCGTTCCAGGGGCCGGATGGCGGGATGAAAGGTACGAGGGCCAGAAAGATGTTTGCAGCGAGATAGAGGACAGCGACTGGGAGGTATGTGTGCCAAGGCGACTCCCAGCGTTCTTTCTTAGAGTAGTGGAGGTAGATAAGACCGGCAGTGACAAAACCATTGATCCATGCTCCAGGGTAGGTGTACAGATCGGTGATGAAGTTGTACGCGGGACCGGCTGGAGGAGCAACAAGGACGATAACAGTGATGAGCCAGTGTAGAAAGAGAGCGGGTGCCGGAGCGTTGAAAGGTCTCATGGACGCCCAAAACTTGCTAAAAGGCAAGAGGCCTTCCTTTGCGAACTCTTGGTTCAGACGTGCGTGGGCAAAGCTGACTGCGAGAACATTACCAAGGTTGCTGAGCGCGACAAAAGCAGGAAGGCTGCGAGCTCCAGCACTGTCACCAAAGACATTGCGGAAGAATACGCCTGCAACGATGGCTTCACTTCCAGCCAAATCTTCCTTTGAGATGGCGGCAAAGTAGGCAACGTTCGCAAGTACGTAGAGAATTGTAGTGCCACCAATTGCGAGAGGTGCCGCCCAAGTAAGCGTCTTCTTGGGGTTCTTGATCTCGCCTAGTACGTAGTTGGCGTTCTCCCAGCCTTTGTATGAGTAGATGATCCGGAGCAGTGCTTGGCAATACTCGTACGCACCGCCTCCACCGTAACCTTCACCAACGTTAAGCTTGAACGCATTGTCGAAGTTGTGTGGGTTGGGGACCCTGCGGTGTCCAGCAAGAGCAGCGAAGCCCGAGAAGACGATGAACAACAGAATGAAGACCTTGAACACTCCAAGTACGTTGAACAAGCGAATCCCCCACTTGGGCGCAACCGAATGTAGTGTGACGGAGAAGGTGATGCACGCAATTGCAATACCGCGAGCGACCCATCCGTCGACGGTGCTGCCGGAGGCCAACAAGCAATAGCGTCCAAAGGCCAGGGCGTTACCAGACGAGAATCCGAGCAGGAGCATTTGAGCTGCGAGGACGCAAGTTGCAACGTATTTCGGGTGTCGGTATACTCGTTCCAGGTAGTTCTTTTCACCTCCCGAGCGAGGAATGGCAAGACCAAATTCGATGAATACTGACAGACCAGCGAAAGTGAGGATGCCGCCAATGATCCATAGAAAGAGTGAGACGCCGACTGAACCGGACACTGCAAAAATACCAGATGGGGTAGAGAAGACTGAAGCTTTTGTCAGACCTGTGCTATCGTAATTGCAGAATTTCACCTACTTCCAGTACCGATCATCTTGTTCAAGATGACGAAAACAGTAGCAGTATAGCCCAACTTCTGACTGTCATCGTAAACAAAGGCTTGGTCTGTTTGAACGCTGACATGATCCTCCGCATAGCCTGGCGGTGGAGGCGAGGCTTCGTGATCGATTTCACGCGCGACCTTGCGGTCTTCTTCCTCGAATTTCGTAGTCATACTGCGTCCTGTCGTTCTTCAAAGCCCTGCAAGGTACCTGTGGTACAGCAGAGGTCAAAACAAAGTCGTGACGCTAGTGCAGCCGTTGTGCAGTGGGTGGGCTGTAAGTGGGAACCAGTGGAGCGGATGCGCTACACTTTCTAGAAGTTCTTGAGATTGGACTGGGGTCATATACATACCTGCCATTGCGTGCTTTTCTCTCGAAGATCGATTGAATGATCCTTCTTCAGGCTGCATGGTCTCTGCGTAGAACGCCTACATCTCGCGATCGGCAGACGGATTGACGTTTTAAGGCTTGGGTTACATGGCAGCCAAACAGTCGGAATGTTTTATCAGCGCTGAGTGGTTGGAAAATACCCAATCAGGAAGGTCAAGCAAATGCTTTGGTGAAGCTCTCTTGGTATGCGCTCTGAGCGGTGCGCAAAGTGATCAGCTCCGATGTCGTGATTGCTCGGCGTAATTCGTTCTACCGTAAAAGCGCATAGGGCATCTTGGCAGGTATGAAGTATGGCAATGTCTGGACAGAAAACTTTGTTGGTGGCTGTGGCAATTGCTTGTCGTCCGCGACACAATTGTTCGAGATAGGAGCTCGGTACACCAGAGGAAGGTGCTCGAGTCCTTCCGAAGCGTTTGTGGAAGCAGCGGAACGTTGCCAAGCAATCGCCTTGGTGTCGCAATAGCTCGACACCCATCACCATCTCACTGCAACTTGAAGACGCGTGAGCTCACCAGCGGGTGTGTTTGGCGTCTGGGCGCACCCTTGCGCTTTCTCCACGTGCACCCTCCCGCCTTCTCCACGTGCTTCCGCTTGTTTGAGAAATCGCGCTAGCCATGTCCAACTCTTCACATTTGCACAATCGCTCTTCATTGAAGACCGATGGAATTTATTCCACAAGATAACGAAAGTGACGTATAGTTACCTCTTTTCCTTATTTGTCTGCCCTCAATATACCATACGTTGGTGGCCAGAGCATGTCCCGCTCTGCCCATGTGATCCATGAACGAAAACTCGCACGCCTGCGACCTCAGAGCGACCTGCAAGTACGCAAATGAGGAAGCATAGCCACTGAACTTAGCTTATAATCGATTCTTTACGGCCATGGCGAGGTGGCTCCCATCGGCTACAAAATAATAAAATTGTCAAGCTTTGCGCGCACGCCATACTATAAAGCTTGACCCGCGGGACGGCAGCCACAACGCAGGAACGGGATGGTGGCTGTCATGAATTTTACTCGGCCTCCAGGACAGATGACAGTACTCACATAGATAATGGATGCGAAATATGCCTCGCACTCATCTCGGTTCGGCCAAACCGGGTGCCTTTTGGCTCAACACCTCATTGGTGGATCATCTTCACCCACACTCCCCACAATCTCCAGGAATCACGATGTGGAGTATCAAGCCACACCCCGCGTTCGGTCAACATCTTGGGGTGTTTGATTGGACTATTCACCGGATCGTGAGTCGCACGTTTGTTTTCCGCGGCTCAAGGGGCGGCAGGTTTGCAGACTTTCAGGAGATTGCTTTGCGCTTCCAACCAGCGGGCATGATAGACACCGAGTACCCATGCTCCAGTTTTCCCGTTAATGCAATGTTGTAGCTGCAATATTCCCACTAGAACAAACATCTTCGGGCTATATAAGACGCTATGCCCAGACATTTAACATATTGTTTGCATCATATCAGTGATTTAACGATTCCTTGCGCCTGAACAGCTTTCTATACACAGGGCTATAACCTCAGGATGCGTCTTAGCTTCGTATTTGCTTCGCTTCTCGAGGCATGCTCAGCGTTGTCAGCAGTCAACCGCAAAGCATGCCAACAGCCTACCAGAAACCCTCTGGATGGCTGCCCCAAGAACACATTACTCGTCGGTCCTGGCCAGACATACGCCACTGTTCAGTCTGCTATCTTGAGTCTACCGAATAATACAGACGCTTCTCATATCCTCGTCCTTCCTGGCAACTATACTGAACAGGTTAACGTCACCCGCCCAGGCCCAGTATATTTATTTGGCCAGACGGAGCATCCGAACGAGCAGCGCAAGAATACAGTCAACATCATCTGGCATAATGCTACCGGAAGCGGCATCACACCAAACATCGACAATGCCTACACATCTACGCTGACAGTAGCACCCACATTCAATTCCAGCACGACCGGCAGTGGACCTACTGGAAACCCCGTTCCAGCTGATACACCATTTGGTAACATTGACTTCAGAGCATACAATCTGAATTTTGTCAATGACTACAGGCCGTACTCAGCTGGTCCATCACTTGCTGTTTCTGTGAGCTATGCGAATACTGGTTTCTACTTCTGCGGGTTCTACTCGTATCAGGACACAGTAAGTATTGGATTCTCCCGGTTTATATTATGCGTGCCTAACATTGGCTTTAGGTGTACATTGGCAAACTTGGCAATGCGTACTTTTACAAGAACGAAATTGCTGGGCAGACTGACTTCTTCTATGGATTTGGCACGGCCTGGATTCAGTCCAGTCTGGTAACCCTACGAAACTGCGGCGGAGGTATCACGGCCTGGAAGGGTACTAACACGACATTCGTCAATAAATATGTATGCGATATGATGCGCCATAATTTCCACAATGCTGACTAGCGCTAGGGAGTCTATATCCACGATTCCAAGGTAAAAAAGGCGAATGAGTCGCTCGCCTTAACTGGAAAGTGTGCGCTTGGTCGACCCTGGAACGCTCTGCACCGCTCCATCTTTGCAAACACTTTCCTCGACGACTCGATTAAGCCCAGCGGCTACATCGAGTGGAGCACTTCCGAGCCCCGTGTCAATGCTAACACGACAATGGCCGAGTACAAGACTCACGGACCTGGTTTCAACGCTACTGGAAGAGCCGAAGGGAAGGTTACTATTGTTATGAACAATAAGCAGTACGAGCCATATTCGACAGTCGACAAGGTCTTCCAATACCCTTTTACCAGCAACTTTGGTAACACCGTGTGGATCGACAGAGATCCCGAACGATAGTCTCGGGGCATGCTGTGTTGAGTAGAACTCGCAAAAAATGAATAGCAATGATTGTATTGATTTTTTTCATTATTGAAAGACTGCATTCTGTTTCATGACCACTTCTGTCTGCGTGCAATAGTACCCACATGAAAAACACTGCTTACGTCAAGATAGTCCCAGTAACGTGCGATCTTGTCATTTCTAACGACAGTGATATTTGCAGCCCCATCACGAACAATGTTCGTGTGACTCGGGATTTGTACCGATATAGGTTGCAGTAGTGAACAAATCAAGGTGCGTAGGCTGAGAGCGTGAATTCCTTACCAACTAAAACTCTGCTCGGCTGCCGCAGCTAGCCTTCCTACAGGCATCTTTCAAATGTGGCAGTGACAAAGTGTTCGAGTGCGTTCAAAACCCTGAACGGTGTTGCAAGCTTGCTGTATTGGTAATGGAACTAATCCGGTAGGCCGAGCATGAGCATCTTCATTTTCGAGGCCTGATCGAGGCTCAGCCCGCACGCTACCTTGAGGAACCTTGTCTTTATCCTTGTCATTATCGTATTAGCACTAACAGTTACAATAGATTAGTAGGAAAATGCCTCCACATGGAGCTGGAAAATAGTCTTAGTCCCTCTACCCATCCCAGAAACAATCTCTCTTGTTGTATCACACATTCCCGCAGGACCACAAACTACAACGCTAACCTTCTGATGACCAGCCTCAACTTCTCTTTGAATGAGCGCCTTGATGTCGAATCGTTGTCCGATTATGACTTCCTTGTCTGTGAGGTTATCGAGGACGTGGGACACCTCGTCGACAAGCGCTTCGGCCTGGGAATTTACACTCCAGGCTAATTTAACGTTAGGATGGGATTGCGTCCAGGTAAGAAGCCCGGTGATCCCGATGCCGCCACCGATCAAGAGTAAACGATCAGCTTTGAGGGCGTCAGTGCTGGATGAGTGTGGGTAGGGCCCATCAAGGATAGTGAGTACCCGGGAACTCTTGCTTAGCAGTTTGGTCATGCCAGACTTCTTCTTGATAATAAAGGAGACGCCCGCTGTGGTACTTGGGGTTGTAACGTTAGTGACAACAGGGTCAGCTGTTGTTTTATCGCCTCCGGACAACCCTGCTTCGGTACCTTTCTCAGAAATCGAGCTGCTTGAGTGATCCGACGCAAGCGCATGCCTGTAGCTCCGAAACAATGCAGTAGGAATGATTGAGAAAGGATGATTTTCCCATGGTCTGGTCAGGTGTAGTCTTGGAAAGCCCACGTAACCAATTTGTCCTGGTGTGCTAGCCCATCGTACTCCAGGAACATCCACGCGGACGTATTGGCCTGCAATCTCTGTGACGGTGGCATATCGCAGCCCGTTTTTGAGGACCCGCATCAGACGGATAGCCCGATCGAAGAACCACACTGCTATAGCAGCAAACAACCAATTGTCGTAGAAATTGTAGCCCCATTTCAGCACTACGTGGTACCAGCAACCTACAATGACCAAGATAGCAAAAAGTATGTGGACGACGAGGAACAGTTCGTATGCAATGCGGCGGAAGTATAGGATACTAAGAACGAGCATCGCGCATGTCAATACTGTTGCGACAATACCCCATGACCAATACGGCTTGACGGACTCCGCGGTGTAGGTCCCATTCCCTTGGTATTCTAGTAAGAGCAAAATACTGTGAATGATGGCCTGGATGGCAAAAATACGAGCAACCCAGCGGTGTAGCAGGATGTATGTGCTATGAGACCAGTTTGTCACCCAGAGCAAAAAGTTGTTGCGACTGGAGAACAGAATGACAAGCGGCAGCAAAGCGTATGCAATGTGTCCGGTACGGTACCCGATATACGAAAGCATCTCTTCTCGCGGCTTGAAATACCAAGGATGGGGCTGGCTACTATCGTAATTGACCGCGCTGAGAATGACGTTCAGGCAGAAAAATACGAATATGTAGATGGCTTGCCCAACAGTCGGTGCATTTCCAATGAGCCATGGTAGGGGGCGAACTTGGTATGAACCAATTAGAGAAGGGTAGACGAGATATGGTTTGAGCTTGTCGATAACTCCGGTAATGTATGGTAGCTTTAGCAGCAGGGTGCACAGGATCGGAATGCCAAATCCAAGGACGACGAGGACGATTCTGAAATTCCGTTAGCATAAGTCTTCCTCGCGTCGCCGTGGATGCACTTACGCATATCTTGCTTGTAGCATTTCAAGGTAGTCGAAATTTTGATTGAAGTTAAATTGTTTGTCGTAGTCGGCATCGCTAATCACCACGGTCCTGTCCATTATTGCTTTCGAACTTGCGTTGTAGAACGTGCTCGGTGTGGAGTTGCCGAGTGCTGCGAGCGACTCAGAGTAAGTCAAGTCAGGCTGCACCATACCACTGCCGATCATCTTTGTTTCCCAGAACTGTTCCCTTTTCCAGACAGGGACATTTGAATCACCGCATCTTGTGCTCATGCAGTAAGCTACCGTGGTTAAGAATGGCTTGTTCTGTGCTTGACAATCTGGCGAAGTTCCTGACATGTCGCCATGAGAGTGACCGCCGGACTCGTCCATGGTAGGGCATGAGAGAGTTGCACCAGATACTGCATTGTAACAAGAAAATCCGCAGTTAGGGTCGTACCAAGAAAAACCGTAGCCGGGAAACTTAAGAGATGCCAAGTGTGAGTGCGCAGCAGGAATTGCCGCAAGAAAAGCGAGCAGAACCGATAACTTCATTGTTTCTTGAACAACTGGTGTCTGATCAAGTCGAGCAATGTGTGAACGCGGATCATGCAGTGGATAAGTATGATGATATTTTTGAGGCAAGATCTGTGGCTGATGTAGCGCGAGCGCCACGCCACTACCTAGATAATCTTGTCCAATGAGTAGCTGAACATTAATGAGCAGATTATGAGCAATTATTGCAACCGTCGATTTTTGTGAAACCCAGGCTGCCAGACCCCATTGTCCATCCTGCGAGCAGTCGCTTGCAGGAGGTGGATGCAAGAACCATAAGTCGGGACTAGCCTGCATGCAGATAAGCAAGTTTGCGCAAATTAATCGCCAACACTGGTATAGCTATCGGTAGACTGCCGAGACAAAGGCGGCCAAGGGTTGCATTGCCCCCGCGGCCCGTGTTCCCTAGCCTATTGCGCAAACATCTTCGCAGGGAGGATTTCTTTTCAAGGTTGTCAAGCGAGAAATGTGCTTGGCGAAGCCATCATGTGTAGCGATGAGGGCCTTAGTTTTGTTTCAGTTTTGAAGCCTGACTTGATAGCCACAAAAGAAAAGCACAGAACCTGGACGCGAAAAGCCATTCACAAGAGGGAAGTCTGAACACTGTCTGACTAGCGAGACAGTACCAGTTAACAGCTCCAAGAAGAAGAAAGGGTCACTAAGGATTTTACGGTACGCTGATAGTACCAGCAGCGACGTAAGTTTCAAGTATACATTACAAAATAAACATACACGATCATGGATCGTATTCAGGGAGCTACTTACGTTACCAAAATTTCAAAGGCAGGTCAAGAACGCTGGGCAACCTCGTTTTGGTTGCCTACTGTCGACTTTCAACCAAGTTCCATCTCGTAATTGTAGCAAAGGGCGAACGACCACCGAGAACCTAAGGGTGAACCCGACTCTAAGACCACCGAATCTAGAGCATGGTTATCAAATTCGTGCAAGTTGTTCAAAAGATTCCGTTATTGAACGCAGAGTAGATATCACATTATACTGCTTCACATTATTTCACACCGCATATGGGCACTTTCGACCTGCTTCGGAAGTTACAAGTTTAATTGTAGGGTGCTAATTGAGCTAAGGAGCTTGGTACCCTGTGACTCCATCTTCGCGTGCATAGTTTGGGCTCGAGGGAAGCGCAATGTTTTACGCGGGAAGTACTCGTATCAAGTGAGACAGTCTATCTACTTAGTTGGCTGGCCAGAGTCAGGGCCTTGCTAATAAAAGTATCTCATTTGGGTGCCTACACTTTGGCTTGTTGTCAATGGCAAAGATCTTGCCCTTGGTGTTGGATGCATGGGTACCGTAGGATCGCTGAAGATCCATCTCTTCGGGAGTAAGCTCAACCTGAGCCGCGGCGTTTTCCTGAGGAGGCCAAAATGCCTTCCATGGCTGATTTTTGGAAGAGGCGGCAGAAGGCATTGTTCGATAAGGAAGTTTCAAGAGAGGCTTGGTTGAGGTTGGATGAAACTGATTTGTTTCAATTTTAGGAGCAGAGTTGCCGCCCTTTTAACTTCTTCGAGAGTGATGGAGTATCATATGTCTTTTTGTTTACTATCGCCAAGAGATGCATCATGTTTAGATGAGGAAAGAGCTGCATAAGGCTCATGTATTGTTTAGGAAAAGTTTACCGACCTTGAGCACATTTCAATCAATGTGCTTACAGGCACTGACGAAGCCGTTCAGTTATGAGCGTATGATAGATTGATACCAGTTCAAAGGTCTCCATAAACACATATACCCCGCATCAGCTGGCACTGTAGTTGAGTATGTGTAAACATCCTACTGGCTCTCGACATCTGGGCGCACGTACCCGCATCTTGGGGTGGCAGATAGGTTGCCGATTCTGGTGTATGAGCCAATCAATGCCGACACTCGTTCATGACGTTATCGCTTCTCTTGGAAACTAAGCTATTTGCAGGTTGGAAAAGGTCTCAGGTCAATCATAATCATTGTACTGTATCGTCGTGGTGGTTTGCCCCCACTGCCCTTCCGTGTGAGTGGTGCTTGGAAAGATATCAGGGTCTTTTGCAGCCCCGAATTTCAAGTACTGATTAAGTACACTGCACTTCTTCGCGCTCTTATCTTCCAATCTACAATAATCCATCATCATGCCACTCCTAGGACACAGAGATCCGTTAAATGATCCTGAGGATACCATCCAAACAATCAGATATGCTCGAGCTGACAACAATGCTTTAAAGGACGAGAAGGCGTACGTCTTGAACTACGATCCACCACCAGGTGTTCCGAAGAGCAATTTCGTCATCGACTACTACCCAGGTATAAAGATTCGTAATTTGAGAAGTGCGGACCTAAGCTTCCAGGAGAATGGCATAACGATGACCGATCTGCATGAATGCATGCCAAAGGAGGACTTTGACGATGAGTCGAAAGTTGAAGAGTGCTATCTTCCTCAAGTCCATGCCTGCCTCCGCGAGACGCTAGGCGCCGAAGAAGTATACATATTCGACTACATGATCAGGAAACGAGAAGCAGGCTTTCCGTTTCAGCCCAAGGGAAAAGACAAGTCCCCTCAACCGGCGCTGTCTGCTCATATTGGTAGGTTGCACAACTTCAGGTCCATGCAAAATTGGTCTGAGAACCGTAGATTATACCACAGACGAGATCAAAGGACGAGTGCAAAAGTACTTCAAGGATCGCACGGAAGAGTTCAGGAGCCGTCCTTTCCAGATAGTGAAGTGAGTCTCGAAGGACTCTCAATCATTGCTAGCTGATGTTTTATAAGTGCATGGAAACCTCTAAATGGACCCCTTCGAGACTACCCAATGGCGTACTGCGATGCAACGAGCATGAACCCGTCTACCGATCTTCTTTGCGTCGACGAAGTGTTCCCGACAGTGGCAAACGAAGTGTATCAAGTTTTGCACAACCCCAACCATGCTTGGTACTATATCCCTGATCAGTCGGAGACAGAGATTGCAATATTTGCGGGATATGACTCCCAGAGTGGTCAAGATTTGGCTGTACCACATTGTGCTTTTGATCTTGGTGAATCAGGCTCAGGGGATCCGCGACAGAGTATTGAAGTGAGAGCCTTTGTATTTTACGGGTCAGGGGAAACATAACGAGGTCGCTTGGTTGATTAATTGGCTTTCTGTTTTCATTATTCTTGACTATTCAGCCCTGTTGCTCATTTTAGCGTGAACAACAGCAAGAAAAGGTCTGTCTAAGAATGCTTGCCAAAAGTCTCGATTGTTCTCCACCATTTCAGCCTTTTCATATGGTACGATAGAAACATCAGTCAATCCAAACTTCTCGTACATTTCAGTAGAACCTGAGTAGATGGTCTCCATCGATGAACTTACAAACTTGATCGGAGGATTGCTGTTCAGAACACAGAGGTATTGTATCCCACCAGGTATCTCTTTCATCCACTCGCAGTAACCTCCATATTTACGGCTCTCCAATGCAGGACTCCATGGGTCTGCATCGCGGACACCAATGAAGCGACCACCAGGTTTAAGGTGATTGGTAATGTTCCTGAACATGCTCTCCACCACCTCAATACTATCAGCAAAGCTGAGTATCCAGTTACCCATGACAATGTCATAACCCTCCTCTTGCAGTGGCAGATGTGAAAGCGGTTTCGATACATCCCCTTGGAAAAATCGTACTCTGGGCGAACCCGCACTATTCAATCCTTCTTGGCGACTCCTTCCAACTTCCAGCATTTTACTGGAAACATCGATAACGTCTACAAGTGATGCTCCCAGCTCGATTGCCTCGCGTGCATGCAGTCCGGTACCTCCACCTAGGTCCAAAACACTTAGATTGGTACAATCGCCCAAGGCGATTTTTATCAGTTCTGATTCAAGATGACCAGATGGTAGTAGATTGTAGTCATCGTATACGGCTGCGGAATCGTCGTAGTCTCTTTGCGCTTGTTCAGGTGCTGACATGGTGTTTAAAGTGCAACACGTGGGGTACGACGATACGTGAATTTAGTATAGGAATAATGGCGACTCTTTGAGAAACCCGTAAAATCCTATTGGTACTCAATGTGTGATGGTATGAGGCTGTATCGACCTGGGAATCTTCGTTATCAGTGAAAGCCGCCAGAACACATGTGCTGACACTGACGTCCGACGAGTTACAATTATCGCGCCCACCGTTCATGATCGATGAAAGACTATGTATTAAACATGCTCAAATGTGCTCAAAAATTGGCGATACAGTTTACCCTCCTTCCCGGTTAAATGTGTAAAGTGCCAAGTTGTCAGCCCGCAGAAGATACGCTGCTAAATCGAGCATTTAAGCGAGCTCTAGGTTTCGATAATGCAACGAAAGACTACCAGACCAGGTTTAGTGTTTCGCAACGTAAAGTAGCAAAGTTGCCACTGAGGGACTATCCGCGTACGGTAGACACACTCGATAACATGATCGGGGAGATCTATCGATACGAACCTGGGCCCAAAGTGCTAGCTTAAATGATACTAAGACCTCTCACCCGATGTAAGCAGTCTGTGCCCTGACATTTTGAAAGCAATGAATCGTTTCACTAGACCTCACTTCGATCTGGAGAAGTCTCGCATAGTGGTACCTCATGTGGGCGAAGGTAGAGTTCTTTGCAGCGTCCACGGTACGATCGACAACCCCGCAGTGAGTGATTATAACAATGAAGATGGCCAGGAGAAAATAGAGCACGTCTAATGCACACGGAAGCCGCCGAATATCAGGCTCGTCATTGGAATAACTCATAAGCAGCGGCCTATAGCTGCATGTATCTCGTCTTGAAGGCTGTCTGAAAGCCGGTAAAGCAAGCAGGTAAAGGAGGGCTCTCCTTTCTTGGACTGGGACAGGTTCTATACTCGGGCATTACCACAGTGTGGAATTACGGCGAACTCAACAGCGATCAGCAAGTCGACAAGGAATTACACCTGGAATCAGCCAATGCCACCCACTTCTGGGACTCGAATTAGCATGGAGTTGTAGATGGCGGCCTCTACGGATGGAACACGCACTGCGGCTGGGCATGGCTTTTTGAACAACACGCGACCCAACCTTCAACCACAATCGTTCTGGTTCAACGTCCGGACTCTTGCCGAAAACTAAACTTGCATACCCGGTGCAGCAATGGAAGTACAGATTCAAGCAATGTTACAGCAGGGAATTGCCTAGACTTCTATCGCAGACACTTCTGTTGCCGAAGAAGTCCTCTACTGGGCCGACCCGGTATCACAAGCTATCACCCGCTTTTTCGACCAACACCTCATCACGAGTGACACCCGTCTTACGCTCGGAATTTCCGGATCAACATTCAAGTGTACTGCTAACGCAGCCTTAAAGATGAACCTCTCCGGCACCTCTCCTTCCCAGCCAATCGCTGCGAGCTCTCCGTACAAGTTCCCTTGACAATTACTGAAGTCTTCCTTACGATGCATTACTACCCCAGCAAATGTAACGATGTCCAAGGTTTAGAATGAAGAGATCGCGGTTCGGAGCGCGCGATGCGGAGTCGTGCGTTTCAGCCTTACACTATCCGTTCCCCATTCGGCATGTCGATCTCCGTCCGATGCAACTATGAGCGGTCAGCACCGTTATGGTTTGAACGAAGAGAAGAGGATATCAAGGACTTTGTGATAGCTATTGAGTATCGATCTTTGAAAACAACAATTCGACAGGCATCATGAAGTTCTCAACTTTGCTGACCGGAGCGCTCTTCAGCCTCGCATCCTTCCACACCGCGTTTGCTGCAAAGTCCTTTTCCGCATCCAATCTATACTACGCAGCTGGCTTGAAAGAGGCCCAACAGACCACTCTCCTCGAAGGCTTGCAGAGCGCCGGCGTAAAAGTACTACGCGTGTGGCTCGACGGTAGCTTCACCCCCAGCCCTCCCACCAACAACACTGACACTCTCAGGCCAAACCCAAACCACAAAGGGCACCCCCATCGACACCTTCCCCAGCCTCCAAGACGACTCCCCCTCAGCATGGAACGACACGGTACTCAACCGGCTCGACAAAATTAATGGTAAAAGCGCACACCTACGGGATAAAACTCCTCATCTCAATACACAGCTACAACTCGCTCGAAGCCAACAGCGACTTCTACGGGAAATGGTACGGCACGGGGGACTTCTATACCAACGCCGACGCAATCGCGCAGTTCAAGACGCGCATAGCCCACGTCCTCGCGCACGTGAATCCCACGAATGGGAAAACGTGGGCGCAGAGTTCAGAGTATATATTCGCGTTTGAAGCGCAGAATGAAGCCATGCACCCACAGGTAAATACACAAACCCACCAATCTAACCAACCGATCCACTCAAAACACAACTAATGTATGAATGCAGGGCAACCCCTCCGCCCTCGCATCATGGCAATGCACCATGGCCAACACCCTACAATCCTCTCTCTCAGGAAACAAAAACATCCTCATCTCCACCGGCGGCGGCGCCTACCTCGCAAACTCGCTGCTAGACGCCTACTTTTCCTGCGCCGCGCTGGACGTCCTCGCCATCCACGCCTATGGAGTCGGCGACTTGGACACCGCCAAGTTGAAAACGTATGTTGATCGCGCCCAGGCCGCAGGGAAGAAACTCATTATGCAGGAGTGGGGTGCGTGCTATACGGATGCTAGCAATAATAACTGCAATGGTGGGAGTCCGCTCGGTGTCAGCACGCGGGATGCGAGTATAAAGAATTGGGCTGCTCAGATTGATGGCGCGGGGATTCCGTGGTTCTACTGGCAGATTTTGCCGAATGCTGATCCGCACCAGGGGTGGGACTATGAGGTTGGAATCAATGATGTTAATTGGCGAAGCTTGAAAGCGGCAGGACTTGCAGCTGGGAAGGCCGAGAGTGCGTTTGACTTTGGGAAGTGGTTACTGCCGTTATAGTACGGAAGATTGCTGCAAAGTAAAAGAAACTCACATCACTTCACTGACGATAGTCTCATCCAATTTCATTGCGCTCTATCCAATACAACTATAATCAAACGAATGCCAACCCTAACTTTATACCAAAGCCACTCCCAAAGACCGGCGGACATGCCTTTGAAGTACATATCCAATACCAATAAGTTTGATCCAACTCCCCAAAAGAGCGACTGCCTTTCCAGAATCACTTTGTGGTGTATTCAATGGTCTGGCTCACAAGTGTTGCAGGCTTGACCACCACCTTGTTCAGCGGCCCTTTCAATCTCGATTGTACCACAAGCCTGAGTTCCAACTGTGTATCCTACGTATGCCTTGTGGCCGCTGCTGACATGTTCGGCGGGACGCCCCATTGGCGGAAGAGGGGAAGGGAAGGGGACAGTTGCGTATAGGGGTACGCCAACATTGCCGCGACCGCCGTACAGCCCATTGCCAGCTTGTCGATAGCCGCGACGTCGAGAAGGCACTGTGTTGTAGCCTTGAATGTGACTCTGGTTTGAAGGAACCTGTAAGGGAACGTTTCGTATGGCTGTCAGGTCAACCTGTGGACGTCGTGTAGTGTTGGGGCTTATTTGAAATGTAGCTTGGCGAGAAATCATGTCGAACTGCGTGGAGAAGGGGATGTCAGAGGGCTGTACATAGGTCTCGGCATCTGAGGCAGACACCTTCATTGAAGCAGCTGCGGGATCCTGGAGATGGGATGTGGCTCTATGCTCGCTGGTCTCCTCAAGCTGGTAGGCAGATACAACGGGAGTACACGCCGAAGCTCCCGCCCTCATAGCTGGGAGCTCATCGTACCGGCCGTTCGTATCGCCGAGAGGTAAGATCAAATTTGAGCGCTGCTTCCGGGGTCGAAGCTTCTTCGGTGATTTCGGCCGGCCACTTGTATATATGGGAGGAAAGATGTATGGAACTGGGTACATGTGGTAGAACCAAGGAATGCCATAGCCATCCAATGCATACATATCGGGTAGAGAAGGGGTTTCAGCAGCCTCGTCGTGAACAAGGTCTATTAGAGCAAGATTAGTATTCTTGTAGTGAAGAGTAGAGGTCTTAACGTACTCTTAGGTTCCAAAGTGCCAGCAGGAACAAACTCTCTTGCGGTAGCGCGCAAGTCGGAGGCTGAACTAGACTGCATGGATGCCTCGCTGGGGGTCGGACAACGCAAGCTGGGACTGTACTGTGCACTTCCACCCTTTGATAGTAGAACATTATTCAGGTCGTCATTTGCGCTTCTTGCAGAGAATGCAGAGTCGTCGTACTCATCGTCTGCGTCGCTCGAGTGAACATTGACTGCATTCGTCAGTTTGTATACCACACCCAAAGACTGATTTCTGGAAGATGACGTACCTACTCCCTCTACCTTCCTTGGACCATAGTTGGAGGGAGAGTCGTTGTCAGCTTCAGGTGCTCTGACAGTAGAGTTGCTTGTTGCTCGTGACTGTGTCGAAGATGCAGGAGGACAGTCACCTGATTCAAGAACTCCAAGCGCCGTGTCCTGCAGATATGAAGTGAGCAGATGAACATCGCCAGTGCACACTGTAAGTTCTGTTCCTGGTGCCACTGCTCTAACGAGACCTACGGGTATGCGGGAGTTACAACTCACACGGTCAGATTGAACTGGCGTCGAGCCTGTGCTGTCAACAGTGCGAACATGACGCATAGGCTTCATCCCGATAGCCTTGGATTTAATCCCGCGATCCGTATCTACTCTGTCTTTGGTAGTCTTGGGTGTTCGCAAGGTTTGAGTAGACTTCGTTTGCTTCAAGGTCGAACTCAAAGTAGGAGCACGAGCACTGCTACCTTTACTTATAGACATGCGGGGAATGCGAGACGACCGTGGCGCGGTGCCTAGAGCCTGGAGATTGTAGGTGTAGTCACGTCCCGGACTCTGGCTTTGACCGAAGCTCGTACCTGAACTGCTTGTGTTTGATGCTAGAGTAGAGGCGGATTCCTGTTCAGCATCGATTATAGTGTCTGGGGGTGGAATGACGATCGAAAGGTCTGGTCTCGTGGCTCTCTTTCGAAGACTTGTTGGTCTGAATGTGCTCGGTTTGGGCTTGCTGCTGAGATCGTTAATCTGCTCAACATTAACGTCAGCCATGGCATGGAAGTATTCCGAGTGTGGTTTGCCGGAGTCCTCCTCGGCTGATGAGAAGCTGGTATGCGAAAATGCAGGACTCCTTACCGGCGAGCCATGCGCGGTATGGAAGGAAGTAGCCCCAGTAGAGACAATGCTACTAGGCGCACGCCTATGCTCGACCGCTACATGAGTAGCAAGATTGGTTGTTCGTGGCGGCGATGATTTAGTGGGTGATATGGCGCCGTGGCGTAGCATTCCTATCGTCGGTGACACAGATGGTCTGTTCCAAGGTACTTTCGTTGGCGAGCGTTGGATCTTGCTTGGACTGTGTCGTAGTGTGGAGGACGTGATGTTGGCGTCAACAGCATCGAGAGCCTCTTTGGTAAGATAAGAAGCTCTGTCTGCGTGCCCTTTTCCAATTTCAAATGAACTGCGCGCAGCTCGAATGGTCTTGCAATCGACCGGGAAGCCACTCACGGGGTCCTTTGTGCCGTCGTGAGCTCTTGCCCGTGGCGTGGTCGTAGGAAGGTCTGAGCTGGACGGGGGCAGCCATTGCGAAGGAAGGGGCTTGCGTGGGCTGGCCGATTTGACATCTCCGTATGAGCTGGTCTGTCGCTCTGTGATGATGTCGACACTAGTCTCAGACGATCCTTGGATAGTATCTACCTCGGAGTCGCAAGCATTGTGGGCTAAAGTGCTAGTAGTCGATGTGGCTTTGTGATATGAATCTGGGACTGAGTTAGATGACATCGATCAAATAGCATTGGCCAGCGAATGATGAGTGAATGTGTACCTTGGTGAGTGCCTTCTGCAGAAAGCCAGAATGCGCCGTCGCGTGAACTCTCAATGTTGAATGCCTGCATGGCGTCCGCTGCCGACAACGATGTTGTTTGTGGGGAGTTGTTAGCTGAACCTTGCCAGCCAGGTTCTGGAAGAGCGGAACGTGGGACAAGAGCAGCGCGCTGAGGCGAGTGGTTTTCGCGGTTGATTGGAGGTGGACCACAACCGGGTGCTGTACGAGCCTTGGAGGGGGATAATGTTGCCATGATGCGATGCTGTTGTTGCTGCTGCTGAGTATGTGAATGTGAAGCGCTACGATTGCTTGCAGAGGCGGGCTTGGGCGGGCGGTATGATGGCGAGAATGTGTCTGGCTTTTGGTTGTTGTCGCTGCCGGCGCCAATGTCGTGCTGCGAAAGATTGTCTCTGCGGGCTGTTAGTGATTGCCAGCATGTTGATTGACGTATACGTACCGCTCGCCTACGCCATGTGCCTTCACCTTATCGCAATAGGTGATCAGGCTGAGTTCGCCGTGCTGACAGGATGAAAAGTAAAGGTAGTGATACAAACACATAACGGCTGGTAGCGATTGTCGCCTGCGACGCACTGCAAGGTCAAGGTTGCCAAGTTGACTGAACAAGAAAGTGGATTCTATCAGCAAGTGCAGCGTCGGGGTGAAGAGATGGGAAGGCACGCTAGCGACTCAAGTGCGACGAAACGAGAAGTAAGTGAAAGAGACTGGCAAAACAAGTAGAACAAGACGATCTGCTATGAACACGCTGAAGCGTCCAGGGACGACAAAGGGCGTGGTAGATCACGAACAAGGTATCCTGCCACTGTAAGATCTTGCTATGTGGCGGTGTGGTATACATGTCACTGGAGAGTCTCTCCAATCGTGAAAAGGTGTACTTCGACAGTCGAAGTCGGACATCTGGATCAAACAAGGGCCAAGACATGGACAACCTACTCTAGACGGAAGGCACTGTAGAGAATTCGCGCTGCTATGCTTATATGGGGGGTATCTAGTCACGCGCTATATCCTAGAAACGCTTTTTCTTCTTGTGCTGTGCCTGTTTCTTCGCAATCTCCTCATTTCTGCGTTTGAGCTCAGCTCTCTTACGCTCGGCCTTCTCCTCTGGCGTCTCCTCGTGTACTTCCGCTGCAGGCGTTGCATCTCTCTGGACTTCTTGTGGCATCGGTGGTGGCGAGGATTTTGGTGTTGGTGAGTGGGCATCTCTGAAGCGGCTTGTAGTTGGTGATGCCGTAGTATACTGCTGCGATGAGGCAGCTTCTTGACCAGCTTTGTTCCTGCCTCCAATCCTGAATGGCTTTCTTGGCTTCTTGGGCGATGTACCAACTTGTGAGTCCACATGAGAAGGCGGCGGCACCAAAGCTTGAGGCGGGTCTTCTGGCACGACTTCCTCATGCTTCGCGGCTTCCGGCGTATCTTTCTTTGCTTTCCCTCCTATGCGAAAGCCTTTGCCTTTGGCCTTGTTGACTGGCGGCGGAGATGTTGCGGGTTCTGCCGGCGCTTGTGGAGACGGGGACAGGTTGTGTTGCCGTGTCTGCGGCGGCGAACGGCGAAGAGACTGGCTGTGGCTTTGGCTCTGACTTTTTGATGGCGCGTCAAGGTCCTCATCGTCCTCGGTAGAGTCCCCCTCATCAGCGGCGTTCTTTCCTTTGGCTGGCGGCGGTGAGGGCTCGCGTGCTTTGGTAGTTTTCTTGGGCATAGTTCGTGTCTGTGTCCACCGTCAGTACTGATTGGTGCTGTTGATGTTAGATCTTACGGACCTTGAAATTCTCATGTACCTCGAACTCATCTTCAGTGTCGTCATCCACAGGGCTCGACTCGTGACCGTGCTTCGGTGGCTCGAAAACAGGCGCCGGCTCTCTTGTCCTGATCTTGACGGCAGGTTTGGCGTAGGTCAAACGACTCGGTACTGTCGACAGCCAGTGTTCGGCGCCAGGTTCTGCTTGTAGACTCGAGGGCACATCCGGTGCACACTGCACGAGCGCTTCCTGGAACAGGCCTAGCGATGTGACATCCGAGTCTGCCAATTGTGCTGTCTCTTCCCTCCAGGCATCGGTTTGGAAAGGTCTGAGGGCGGGTACGTGCCTGGCTGCTTGCTCACGTTTGATCAACTTGCGGCCCGTCTTCAAGCCTCCTATGCTTGGGAAAGCGGCAGCAAGATCCAGATTGCTGGATTCGAATTGATCGACCATTCGAGTAATGGCCTTGTCCTTGTTCTCGATGGTGGTGACAAGGTCATTGATTCGTTCATACTGGATGTGCGACGAAACAAGCAGTGGGAGGATCAGCTCGTTTTTTAGAGTCACCGCTGTCCGCTTCTGCAGGTGGAACTTCCAGGTCAAGGAGTCCAGCGGCTCAGGCAGACAAGCAGTGGTGTGCAGCGTAATTCCATCGGCCCCGTCACGCGTGAGACGACACTCGGTATCATCTGAGCTACCGAGGGAGTTCTGGACATGGTCGAGAAGGATAGCAAGCTGGGCCGTGTCTTGTGTGCTGACTTCGATGGGCGACTGCTGCTGGACAGCTCGGTCCACGATTGCGGATAGGTCTAGCTCCTCACTCCAGATGTTGGTCAAGCACGTGAGATGGACTGTGTACGAGTCCGACTTGAAGGCTGGCTTGACGAGCAGCTGTGGGATGGGCTCGCCGTCAGGCTGCTCTGAGAGCTCCAAGACGCGCCAGGACGACATGGCACTCACGGTCTAGCAGAAAAGTGTGTGGATTCACGGCGCGCTCTCTTCATTACATGTATCCAAGGCCCGCGTACCATTATGCTGCCTACAGCTGGGTGCGAGTCGAAGTGGGTCGAGGTGCAAGGCTGCCGAGGCGCTAGGCGGCAGGGCCCGGGCGGTGAAGGCGACTGCGGCAGGTACGTCACGGCTGCCAAAGATTTCGAGATGGTCAACAGTGTGACGAGCATATCACACAACAACAACACACACCATACAGCATGTCATCACGCAATCCCCCGCCCTGGGAACGCAACGGCCGCGACCGGCCTCCCCAGCGACCACCGCCGTCGTCGACTATCCCAGCAAAGCGCTCGGCGGACTCGAGATCACACGACAATGCAGCGAAGCGGTCGACGAATGCCGCAGAAGAGGCCTGGGTCGCCGACGAGGACCGCTTTGTGCTGCAGCAGGCGAAGAAGAAGGCCGCCCTGCGCGTCAAGGGCGGCCGCGCCAAGCCCATCGACTGGCTTGCAGTGACGCTGCGCTTCATCGACCCGACCAAGTCCATCCACGACGAAGAGGTCGAAGACCACGAGCTGGACGTCGTCGACCCGGAAGGTGTGCTGGAAGGTCTTGGCGCCGAGGAGCTGTCGGAGTTGGAGAAGGAGATTGCAAACTACCTCACGCTGGAGACGCACCGCAGCAATAGAGAGTACTGGAGCGTGAGTAGCCATGGCTTACTCAATCCCGGGCCACGTCGCTAACTGCTACAGTCCCTCAAGACCATCTGCAAGGACCTCCGCCGCAAGTCGAGCACGTCACGCGACTCGCGCAGCACCAATTCCGTGTCCGCCGACATCGACAAGCTGCTCGCGCCCAAGACATACGAGCAGCTTGATACGCTCGAGGTGCAGGTGAAGAAGAAGCTCGACTCGGACGAGGATATCGACTTCGACTACTGGGAGCAGCTGCTGCGGAACCTGCGCATATGGAAGGCCAAGGCCAAGCTGCGGCGCGTGTCGCAGGAGATCGTCAAGGAGCGGCTACAGGCGCTGCGAAAACAACAGGCAGAGGCTGCCCTGTCCGTGCAGGAGAAGCTACAGGAGAAACTAGGGGACATTTCAACGACTGCAGTCGCGTACGATGGCTCTCTCGACCCTAAGCCGTCGCTGAAGCTGAATGCCGAGGACAAGACGCTCGTGCAGATGGACGAGAAGAAGTTTTTGGACGATATTGTGAGTGCCGTGCCCCTCCCAATCGCCCGCCAGTACTGACACAACCAGGCCAGCGAGCGACGAAAGATCCAGAAACTCGGCTACGTCCCATCGCAGAACGCCGCCTCAGATCAAGTGACGATCAACAACAAGCCGGCCAGCAGCGGCGCAGCTACCGTCAGCGCGTCACGCTTTGCGCCCGTCGAGAAGGAGGACTACTCGCAGGCAACCATGGCCCTCTACGAACGCGAGGTTGCACGCGGCGTCGAAGAGGGCGAGGAGGTCTTCACGGCCGAGGAACAGCTCACCACGGCACGACCGCAGTGGGCTGGCACGTACAAGCCGCGGAAGCCGCGCTACTTCAACCGTGTGCAGATGGGCTACGAGTGGAACAAGTACAACCAGACCCACTACGACCACGACAACCCACCACCCAAGGTCGTCCAGGGCTACAAGTTCAACATCTTCTACCCAGACCTCGTCGACAAAGCAAAAGCCCCCACGTACAGGATCGAACGCGAGAACGGACGCAGGCGTGGCGAGTCCTTTGCTCCTGCTGGTGAGGAGGACACGTGCCTGATCCGATTCATCGCCGGCCCACCCTATGAGGATCTGGCCTTCCGCATCGTGGACAAGGAGTGGGACTACAGTGCCAAACGGGAGCGCGGCTTCAAAAGCAGTTTCGACAAGGTGAGTGCCTGACAGCTCAGTCGTACTACGCCACCTCACGCTACTGATATCATCCACCGAATACACTGGCTAACGCGGCGCAGGGCATATTGCAACTGCACTTCCAGTTCAAAAAGGCAAGTCCTCTTGGTGTCACATTGGCGCTCATGCTGACTCTTTGCAGGTCTACTATCGAAAGTAGCTGGCCATATCCCGGCTCGCGAACAACCTCATCGTGTGTGCGTTGTTACGGCTACACAGATATCCATCGATCCATACACAGCTCATCTTCACCCGATCCCTCTCCTTGCCAATGCACAGGAAAACGTGTCAGCGATGTCGGTCGGTGAGCTCCTCGTATCAGAGCAGCCAGACCTCTAGGTACCTTATCCGATACTCACGATCTATCGGCTACTAGCAGTGTATGTACTCTTCGAGCGGTGACGAATGCACCGAAACTGATGGCCAATCAGGTGCATATGTCGCCGCTGTTAGTGCAAATGAGGCAATACCAATGAAGCTTTCACCGGACAGTTTCTGTGTCACAATTCCGTGCGATACCCTCAAACGGGACGCTGCTCATCTCTTAGCCAGTCTGGGCTTAGCAAGACCTGCAGGGTACCTGCCTGAGTCGATATGCATGTCAACGGCCACTGCATAAGCTTCTTTGCTCAAGTTTGCAAGTGAGCTTGGTGGAAGCCAACGACAACTGCTTGCTGGGAACAATTGTGTGCCTACGAAGCGCCCTGTCTGCGCTGCAAATGTCACAGAGCGAGACGGGATGGAAGTGGCGGCAGTGACGTAAATTTAACGTCCTCTTTCTCAAGAAGGGAATTTTGAAGGAAACAGAGGCAGAGTGGTCTAAGCGGTCAATCCATCGCTCAATGCGTAGCACTTTTGATGTTACACGTGGGTCTGGGCATGCATGCACCCGTTCCCCAGCCCTGCCGATTCACCTCATCCAGAAAATTGTTGGTTTCTCCTGTGGGACTGCATATGCATCCAACTGTCACCGCGGTAGTGTAATGCAGCGTCAGTTGGATGCATAGCCATGATCTCCATCTCATCGACGTCCGGTCATTCCACGCTGTGTGACCATGTCTGCATCTGCCTTCAAGCATCACCATGAGGCCCCTCGACTTCTTGTTTGCCGGTGGGCCATGTATACCCGCAGCATCAAGCTACGCTGCTATCCGCGGAGGGACAACGAGCTTTCTACCCAGTGCGTGATGACCGTGCCCGGGTACGCATACAAATGTCTTGATTGTCGCTTCACTTCCAGATCCGATATTCTGTGGTCCTTCGTTGGATTAGATTTTTGCCAGTCCTTTCGTCTCACAAATTCCGTTGGCCAGCACATCGCGCTTGACTATCGATAGACCACACTGTCGGACTAGGTAGCCAGCACAACGGCAATGTCACTTGGGACTTCGCCTCGTCTTCTACCGCCTGCCGAGATATCTGGTGATGCTCAACCACACGAGGAACAGAAACGCTCCTTCTGTACTGAGCTCCCCGTCCGCACCAAAGTTTCACCGCCTCCCACATTTCCTCAGTCAATGACAGAGATATCATCTATGACTGGCAACCGAGCAATTCCACCCTCCGAAAGCTACTACACAAAGCAAGCAGCCATGGATCTCGACGCCGAATTGTTGCAGTGGCCAGCTCAAGGCCGCTATGCTCAACACAACTTCGCCCCGGACGCCACCACTTTCTGCACGCCCACACTCTTTGCACAGAGTCCAGGTTGCGTTGGGTACCCGCAGCAGGTCCAAAATGGCATGTCATACAACGACAACTCCGCCTTCAGCTACCAAACTCTCTACCAACGCAGCTGTCCTCGAATGTACGATGGCAACGACCTCACAGGCCTCCCCAGCGACGTGACCTCTTCCTATCCACCTGCAACCTTCTTCAACAATCCACCACACATCCAAAACCCCACTTCACTCCCTAACACATCCACGCCTGAGCTTATCCAACTAAATGACGACTATGAAATCCACTACAGCGCCCATCTCCAGCATCAAGAGCCGCTTGGATACAACAGTCCATATTCTAACATGTCTCGCGCTTCGACTCCGTACTCTATTGGCCATGAGGAGGATAATCCGATCGACAAGGAGCAACCATATGCGCAGTTAATCTACCGTGCTCTGCTTGATGCTCCAGAGCACACTATGGTCCTTCGCGACATCTACGACTGGTTCCGGAGGTATACCGACAAAGCTACTCACAGCGAGACAAAGGGATGGCAGAATAGCATCAGACATAACCTCAGCATGAACGGCGTAAGTCTAACCCTCTCTTTCAGCCATTCTTCGTCACCTTTCTTGTTCTGATTCCTTCCCTATCCCTCCCATCTATTCCAATCTCAGTGGTGATGTGAGTAACAACCAGTTTACTGACACTTTCAGGCCTTTGAAAAAGTCGACTCGCCTTCTGAAACAACCACAAAAGGCTTCATGTGGCGTCTCACTCCTGCTGCCTTGCGCGAAGGCGTCAAATCCACAACCCGCTACCGGAGCAAAGCCCCCAACAAACGTTCCTCCAGTCGCACGCAGCCCCTTGCTCAGCGTCAAGCGTCCGGCTCAAAAGGCGGTCACGCCGCGCGCCGTGCAGCCAACCTTCGTCGCTCCCAGCGTGCTCGAGAGTCTCTGTACCGCAGCGACCCTCGTAGCGAACCTTACACCAGCTTGGGTACTGAATGGGATGACCCCGCCCTCTACTCCCCTGACCCTTCCTTCCCTCCTCCCGTCGATACCCTGTACAGCACGTATCCCCGCAGCGACTTGGCTTTCTCCCCGTACCACGCGCCCACTGACAACGATGCCTTCCGCCCAATGCAAAGCATGGCATCACACCTCATCTCCCCACCACGCAGCTATGCCTCTACTCCTGCCATGCCCAGTACGCCAATCAGTCAACCGAGCTGGATGGGTGCCGACGCCGCGTATGTTCTTGAGCAGGCGCCCGGTGAGCCGCTGTTCGGCGCGAGCCCAACTCCCAGTGCAGACGAGCCGATCACTCCCACCGAGGGGCATGGGGGATGGGGACAGGATATCGCTATGGGGATTGATGTGTATGATGAGCTGGCCTTTGGGCACGGAGTGTAGGTATGCCCGTGTCTCCACATGAACCTGACATCTGGGTAAACTTTTGTTGTTGTTTTATTTCGATTTTCTTCCTTTGTAGATTGGCCAGGACGACATGTATGGGTGCATTGGGTCAGCGTTGTGTGAGAGTGGGTATACCCTATGATTGTCTTTCACTTGTAAATTGTCTGCAGTACATGTAGGCGTGTTGTGCGATTGATTGTATTAGCTCAAACTTACATAGAAACAAAATTGTACATACAAATAACTTCATTCTGTGGATCAGAAGGGGGATTGATCGTCCTTCCCATTCTAACATTGCCACAGGACCACCCTTGTCGCACATATTATCTCAACACACCCATACCGCAAGCCAGTCTTCTAGCAGTGTATCAATCGAAGTACCTCACATTACATCAATCTACACCATTTTAAGCAATCTCGACCCTTAAATCCTATCAACGACGTTGTAACAAGATCGCCTCCCTCAACAAGGAACCCCGCAAACCAGGCCAGCGGTAAGTGGATCCCTGCACTGTGGCCAACTTCATTGCATACATGATCACCGCCTCGCGCCATCACTTACACAGACGAGACACCGAACATGCTCCCAGACCGCATTGCGAGGAATAGCAATAGCTATACAACTAGCCATAGTTGATGTACAATCTACTAAACAACACCACGCGACGGTCCTAACCCCCGTAGCAAAGCGCTGGGTTGTGAGTTTGGGGTTTGACAGGGTCCCCGGTCGTTCTTAACACACCCAAGCCTTGGCACCCACGCAATCACACTGGAGTTGTATGCAAGACATGCTCGCTTCCGCGGGTGTGGTGCTGTATCGGTCCGGGGAGTTGGGGTCTTGTGTGTTGGGATGGGGGTCTGGCAGTGTGCTGGGTGTAATGATATCGATTTTGACTGAAGGGATGTGGATTATTTGGGTTGTTGAGTGTTTACGGAGCTATGGTTTGTGCTTGGATTCGTTTTGATGATATTGGATAGATCTACTCAGTGACGGTACTATGGTTAGTGTTATGCGATTGAAGTTTTGCCTCACACACAGTAACGATGGTGGAATAATGGAAAGGTCGAAGGATGTGGGCTGGAAATGGAACAGCAAGGCTGAAGGGAGCAACTGAGGTATCGAAGTGAAGACGGCACGAGCGTGATCACGTTCAGGTTCCTATCCAGGTCAACATCTAGAAGAATTCATCAATACCTAGGTACCATCGAAGCATTCCATGCAGCGATGAAGATTTGGCACCAATAGTTAAAAAATAATCAGGCCAGTCAAAGGCATGTGACTACAGCCAATTCTACGGCATTCAATCCCTCCGCGGTTGCTCGGTTTGGATGGGCTTGGCGCGCGCGTTCCTGAGAGCGTCGTCAGTGAATCTGGGGTCATTGTCAGCCCCAGCATCACGAGGTCCTGATTGAGTAGCGATAACGCGGCGATTATCCCAGGATGGGGTCCGAGCTACCGGCTTGGTGCGGGTTTCGGGAAGATTGATAGGTCTGGGGTAGAGAACTTCCACCAGTAAGAACGCCAAGCTCATTTCCCGTCGCCCAGCATGCTTGCAGGAGCTAAGCTTTCACCCGTTAGCGCCACCCACTAGCCACCATCCCCACATGGAAAACATCCTGGAGAAACCCACCAAACATCCACCAGGAAACCAAATCGTGGGGAGAGCCGCAATAGTTTCTCCGGACTCATCTCCCGTCCCGATGCTTTGGGCGAGCATTGATGCGCAATGACGGAACGAGATGAGTATATTAAGGGGAACCAGCACCTCAATTGCACAAGTACCGGATCTTAGCCTCATCTTCCCGGACATCGTACTACATTCGCAAACATGCGTGCCTCTGAGCTTCTCACATTTGCGCTCGCATCTGCGGCGCTCGCGTCGCCTATTGAGGAACGTGATGGAAAGGTCACTCCTTCAGTACGCCCAAATTGCAAGGTCGAGCCACACCACCCAGGAAAGCCATTTCCCACTTCGCCAAAGCGCACAAGGACTTGCGTTGTCAAGGCGAACGGCAATGGCACGGATGACTCCACGAATATCCTGAGCGCCATCAAGAGCTGCAACAACGGCGGCCATGTAGTCTTCCCCAAGAGCAAGAACTACACCATTGGCACTGCGCTTGATCTCACCTTCCTCAAGCACATCGATCTTGGTGAGTATCGAAATGCAAATCGCTGAAAAATTACACTAATCACTCTTATAGACATCCAGGGAACCATCAAGTTCACCAACGACACAGACTACTGGCAGAAGAACGCATTTTACCAGACCTTCCAAAACGCCACCACCTTCTTCCAGCTCGGTGGAGAAGATGTCAATGTCTATGGTGGCGGCACCCTCGACGGTAATGGCCAGGCCTGGTACGACCTCTACGCCAAGGACATCTACATTCTGCGCCCCATCCTCTTCGGTGCCATCGGTCTCAAGGGCGCTAAAATTGAGGACCTGAAGTTCCGATACAGCCCGCAGTGGTACACACTCGTCGCTAACTCCACCGACGTCGTTTTCTCCAATATCGACATCTTCGGTGGCAGCACGAGCAAGAACCCTGCCAAGAACACCGATGGCTGGGACACATACCGCAGCAGCAACATTGTAATTCAGAATTCGAACATTGACAACGGTGACGACTGCGTGTCTTTCAAGCCCAACTCCACCAACATTGTTGTACAGAACCTTGTCTGCAACGGCTCCCACGGTATCTCTGTCGGCTCGCTCGGCCAATACCCGAACGAGGTCGATATTGTCAAGAACATCTACGTTGCCAACATCTCCATGTCCAACGCCTCTGATGGTGCGCGCATCAAGGTCTGGCCCGGTGCCGCATCCGCCCTTTCTGGTGATCTACAGGGTGGAGGTGGTTCCGGCGAAGTTTCCAACATCACATACGATGGCATGACCGTCTCCAACGTCGACTACGCCATTGAGATCACCCAGTGCTACGGACAAAAGAACATCACCCTCTGCAACCAGTTCCCATCGAAACTGACAATCTCCGATGTCACCATCAAGAACTTCAAGGGCACCACGAGCAAGAAGTACGACCCTCTCATCGGCTACCTGCAGTGCTCCAGCCCGACAGTGTGCAAGAACATCAACGTCAGCAACATCGATGTCAAGAGCCCCAGCGGAACAAATCTGTACAGCTGTGGTAGCATTAGCGGTATTGAGAAGCAGGTGAACTGCACCACCACCGGTAGCAAGGGCGGTAATTCGTAGATGTATATATATGTATTATAATTGAAAAATTTACGCTCGCAGCGGTGCATCCAACCGCAGAAAGTTGCTCGACTATTCAAACTGGCTCTTTTGAAAAGGTGATCTGCCCTTCAAAGCCTCCTTTGTCTGGCACAATACCATCTGCGTGAGCCTCACTTGATCGACTAGCCACAAACCGTGTAGGCTAGCATCTTGCATTATTGTGCGAAATGATCATTTTTGTCGCTATATGACTACTGCATGAAGTAAAGCTCCGGAACGAGATGAGGATCTGGGGATGAAAGCCGTACATCCGACAAGCTGAGTTTCCAGTACGCCCTTTAGGCTTCGCAATCAATCAAGTGAGTGATTGCAAGACTAATGAGCTCTTTGACTTTGGCTAATCAGGACATCATATGCGCAGTACTTGTACATGGAACAAGGCGAGAATGGATCTGAATTTTACAAGCTATCCTCGCCCCATTACTTGAAACCCTAACTATGTAATAATATCCGGCTGCTGCACGGCCCTGAAGAAAGAATATGAACATTTGAAATTGCAGTCGACATGATTCAAGTACTTTAAGAGCCGGAAACGGTGTACTTGGAGTTGCCGCCAGCGTTGCCCCAACCCTCGGTGGCCAGAGTCTGGTAGTTGTGCGTTCCCAGGTTGAGGCCAAGCTTGGCCCACGCATCGAAGTGGCACTTGGTAGTCACTGTGCCGCTGCCGGGCCTCTTGTTCTGCCTGTTGCTGATGTACTGCGTGAAGGTAGTCGTGCCGACAATAGAAGGCTGGTTGACCTGAGTGTGCTTCCAGATGTCGTAGGTAGAGCCATCGCAGGTCACGGAGCCGACCTTGGTGCCCTGAGCAGATCCGGAGCCGTTGCTGGTGTACTCCTGGATGTAGTACTCGATAAGAGGGCTCGTGGTCCAGCCATAGACAGAGACGAGAACGGTACCAGCTGTGGCGCTAGTGGAGCCGCTGAAATTGATATTGCTGGCCCAAGTGTTAGTTTCCAAACAACCATTCTCGGTGCGATTCAAACATACCGGGTGGTACCCTTTGACCATCCCTTACCAACGACAAAGTCACCGGCATTGGAGAATGAAACTGAGTATCCGTTGCTGGTGGGGCTGAAGTTTACGTTGCCGCTCGTCTTGTAGTTCTGATTGTAGTCCTGGCGGCGCACGAGACTGTTGGCAGCGGTGAGCTCGAAGTCGGGAAGGTCCGCGACAGGATCGGCAGCTGGGGCAGCGAAAGCGCCAGCGACTGCAGAGAGCGCAACGGCGACGTATGAGAATGCAACCATTTTGAGTGTAGAAGCGAGTGTTGCTGTGAGAATGTGTGTGAATGCTTGGTGAGTGCTTGACAGGACCAAGACCTCGATCTATATCTTAGCAAAGCTTGTCCACCGGCTAAGATGTTGAACATGATGATCCCTATCCACTATACATCTCGTGTTGTGGTTGATTGCAGGGCATTTGAGCCAGATTGAAATTGATTAGGCCGTCAGACCCAAATCCACATTTGGTATATTCGACATCTCCTAATGAGCGACGTATCGACGCATCCTTGTTGAAATGTGGGGAAAGGACCGAAGTGTGACGTGGGTAACTATTCATATTACTTTCAAACGCCGCGGATGTTTCAAAGCGTTGTTTTCACCAGCCACCGGTTCAATGCATCTTCGAGAAACACAAACCACGAACGCAGAGGCAAAACGACAATGACAACGATAAAATGGCTGTTTTGATGATGTCACAGCTTGTTTTGCATTGGTTGTTCCTTCGAGGCTTTGAGGCGGCGGCTATCAGGAGGTAATAATACGTTTCGACGTTGGAATTCCCCTTGCTAATTTTGAAGAATGGACAGATCAGCCGCGATGGAACATTTGCCGTACATGCACTGACAGCTGTTCCCACTTGGCGAGGCTTACGACTGCTCGGCAGGAGCTTGAACCGATTACTACGTGATTGGCATAGGAACATTGTTTGCGCTGAATAGTTCGGCACTGCACACGTGCACAACTGCCGGCTCGGTAAAAATGCTCTTGGGTGATTTGTACTCTTTCTTGTCATTATGCCAAGCACAAGGTGCGGTCATCGTCCATCCCCCCTTTCGTTTTGTCATTACAGGACCAACCCTCCACCTTTCTTTCTCTTTCACACAATTTTTGCACTGTTAGTTGAATGATGTGGACGCTGAACAACAAGCAAACACGCTGCCTGCAATTGACAACATGGAGTCCACGGTGGTATTATGATAGCTGCGCTGTCCTCGGACAATTGGTTCGGACGAGGACGCTTCCTTCCATGGCTGATATATAGATGATATGATTAGTAATAACGTCGACTTCAGTTTTGTTCTGGTTCATGAACTCAATAATACAAAGAGGACCCAAAGTAGTGTGACGACACTCAGAATTTGCGGCTGAAGCTGACGTGAGCGCGCTCGGTGTCAGGAGCATGAAATGATTGGCCTGTCACCCAGAGTCTGAAGGATGGCTCTTGAAGTATTGGCTGCAAAGCTGTTGCCTGGTGCTGGTACTTCGCTTCGCGTTTTGGTGGGGTGCTGCTTCGAGCGATACCCCCGCAGCCGAAGCGCATGCGGGACACCTGAACTATGCGAACGGAAATCAGACAGCTATATAGTATGCATCGCCACGAAGGCAGCTAAAAGGTCGTTTACTAACGTGTCGGTTCAAAGCCTTCAACCCTTTATTAGAACAGTTAGCTCGTAATCTCACTTGCTCAATCCAACGTTCACCGCCGACGACATGCTTGACCACCTCGGCATTTCTGCGCCGGCAATCTCCTTTGTCGAAGTCGTTGCATTCTACGATGCTGCACTCTTGCCATTAGGATATAAGAGGAAGGAATTCATCCCTGGTGTACTGATGGGCTATTTCACTGATCCAACGAGCTACGACTTCTGGATCCACAGAACTGACGAGCAGGCTAGACCGCCTGTACACTTTGCCTTCCGAGCTCAGAGTCATGCGCAAGTGGATGCTTTCCATTCAGAAGCACTGAAAGCTGGAGGAACGGACAATGGAAATCCGGGCATCAGGGAGATGTACCATCCGCACTACTATGGCGCCTTTGTGAAGGACCCTTGTGGGTGAGTGTCGTGCGCTTGGAGATGTAGAGCGAGCATGTAGCAGAGATTAACGGCGAACAGAAACAATGTTGAGGTTGTGATCCATACCCCTCGCGACTCATAGGCCTTCAAATAGAGACTGTTTTTGATATGGATTGAAAGCACTATCACCAGCCAATAACGAGAAAACGGGGTTCGTGCGTGGAGGCTCACTAAAGAACACTATAGCTCATATTGGTGGAATACATGCTTTTTCTACCGAAGAATGATGAATTACGACAACCGCGAGAACCTGACTGGTGACGTATTGAATATGCAGAAATGGCATGTCTCTGCAAGTGGAAGGTCAATCACTGAACCTTCCTGGCCCTCCACTCAGCAGCCCTCTCCTTGCAGAATTTGACCGCTTGCAGGTGGCCCTCATCGGAAATTCCACCAGCAGAGACGCATGCCCTGTTCGCTTGAGCACGCTTGGTGGCGCACCTATTTGATTCATTAGCTGCTAGGTCATCATGATACATCAAGCTCATTTATACATACTCAGAGTAACCATCGACGCACTTCGTCTTCAAATCCTCCTTTGCTTTCTTGTCTCCACCCTTCTTTTGAAAGGTAGTCAGGGCATTAGAAGGGCACTTCTTCTCAGCGGTCTTGTACTCCGCCGTCAACTCCTTCATTTTCTTTAGAGATTCCTGCTGCTTTTTCTTGGTCTCTGGGTCGCTGGAATACACAGGGTTGCAGGTAGGGTCATCTCGAGCAAAGATGCCGTTGACAGCGCTGACGGCATTGCCATTGACCACTGGAGCAGCGAAGACGATAGTGGGGGCTGCCAGCAAAAGAGTGGCGAGGAGAGCTGTAATCTGCATGTTGGAAAGGAAAGAAGAGCGAGTGTGGGTTTTTGGATTGGTAAAGAGCGTGTGAAGGTCTGGAGATTGAGTTCGTATGAATTGCAATGATGCTCTGAGTGTGCTAATGGGTTGATCTTTATACTGCAGTGTTCGTGCTCCTACTCTCCTCAGGGTCTACACTATGGTCACAGCTTTGCAACATCACCGCCGAGCTGCGGTGGAATATCAACACCGTGCAGGCCTTGATTGTCAGTCGACAACTTCGTGGGCAATGCTTCATTTCGGCATAACTCAGCGGCCCGTTGACGTTCGGTGGACTATGTGATCGAGAAGTAGTGGCACTTATGGCGTTCCCTAACTGTCTATGTACCTAGATCAGTACTCGACTGTACCCAAAATTCGTCGATGTCGCTGCTAGTGGCGATTTGCATTAGGATTCTGAGGCAGTATGTTTGCTACAGTCAGCTAAATCTGCATTTTTGCTGTGATGGTGGTCGGCATGTTCAGCGCATGATGAGCATTGATCGCGCACAGAGGCATAAACGCACAGGTCGAGTTTCGTCAGGATAAGTGGATCGGAGCGGTCCGAAGGCTGATCTATTTTGGTGGGGCTGTTTGGCTGCGCCCTCTCGCAACTGCGTCTTTCCCTGCAAAACAATCGTAACATAAGACACAGATAACCATCTGTACGGTAAAACATCAAACATCCTTGTAGAATAGTCTCTATAGCCTAGTTATACATGGCTCAATGTTGCTCTCCGTGTTTCAAGTATAGGGTGCGTTGGAAGGGCCGTTTCAGAAAACCTCTGCATTTGCGTTGTTTGTCACGTGGTTGCGCGATCTTTTTGACTATGTACCTAGTAGCTGCCAAGCGCCCAATGTATATTGCATACGATAGACAGTCACTTTTCATCTTGTCTGCGGTTACGAATTTCATTTACATCGGCCTTGGCAAGGATCTTCCAGTGCCCACGTACGGACCTACTGTATATGCTTGCGCCTTGCCCTTGATACTCTCCCGTCAGTCATTCCGTGAAGACACTCACTGACAACACGAACGATTTCGATCTCATCGACGTCCATTGACTTTTCGGCTTCGGCTTATTATTATCTTCCAATCACACCGTGCTACGCAGCCTTTAAATGCCGCAATCCGCATCCATCGTATTGAACTACATTTGCTTGGAATAATGCATCGCGCCCTACGGCTCCCCGAGGTCATCGCCGCGATTTTGCAAGCCGGTAGGGAAGAGCCTGAATTATTATACAACAGTCTTCGTGTCAATAAACTCTTTTTTCTGGAATCAAGCCGAATACTTTGGGGCACATGCGACTCCTCCGAAGGCGCAGGGCGAACGCACCCCGACATTCACCACCTTGGGGCACTTGTGCTGCAAGATAATTCAGGGTTTCCCCGCGCACAGCTATATGCCAATCTCATCCGAAATCTTTCCTTCCATTACGAATACGATTCCTATACGGACCAGACCAGTTGGCATGATGTCTTGTGTCAGCTCCAGTTTCCAAAATTGGTTTCTGTTTGGTTCTGGGAGACAGATCGCGCAGCAACACTGAACACTGAGAACGTGATACTACACTACGCAAAATCTAAGCTTCATTCTTTGCAGGTCGATGTGTGCAGTGTACTGTCCGACTACTTCTTCGATACACTAGCCGGAATATGCTCCAATCTGCAGCATTTGACTTTACGTCCAACTGCGGTCACTGCATCTGTAGACACTGTTGTATGCGTCTTAGAGAAACTACCGCTAATTAAGGACCTTGATCTTGGTAAAGATTTCCAAGAACTTATCTCCCCAAAGCTACTCAACGCAGTAGCATCTTGTCAGAATCTCGAGCAGGTTACCCTTCCATACATACCGGCGGACTGTCTCGTCGCACTCGGTAAATATTCAACGGAACCTTTGTTTCCAAGGCTGAAATACCTATATACCGGCGCTACCGCAACCTCTTTGGAACTACTTCATCCAATTGTCCCAGGGCTAGAGGCACTGGGTTTGTCAAACGAGGAAATTGGTATCACCAACAGCATACTAGCTGCGTCATCGAGCTTCCGGCAGCTCAGGTCCTTCACTGTTCAACTCAACGCGAGCAGTTCCATTCGGGGTGCCGAGATTCTGCAGCTGGCCCAAGGCTGCCCGCACCTCGAGGAATTGAAGATAGGCATCGATAGCTGGTGTGAGACAGTACCGTCGGCAACGGGCGTAACAGACGACCTCATCCGGAAACTGGCTCCAAATTTGTCGAACCTGACACAGCTTTCACTTCTTTTCCATTCGGATACCCGCCCAGGAGCTGTAAAAACTCTTCAGGCCCTGAGTGATCATTGTACAAAGCTACAGGAGTTAGCCTTCTCGTGCACAGCAGACTGGCAATCGATTTCAGATCTTGTAAGGATTCCTTTGTTGGCCAATCTTGAGCAACTGCAGCTCCTTCCCAACGAGCACATGGGCCAATGCCTCACTAAAGAAGAGCACAGTCGACTACTGGGTGCTTGGAAAGCAAACGCCGCCACTTGGCTGCCTCGGATGAACTTTATGATTATCCATCATGCAGATGATTGGGAAGAGAAGTTCGTAAAAGTTCTGTGTCCTGGGGACGACGAAGATGATGGTGCCACTGACGACGGCAACGATAATAGCGCCTTCCTACCTCCTGGCACGTCTGAGCAAATTGGCGTTGGGAATGTCGGTGAAGAGTGAATACAAATACAGCAAAGCGAGTATGAACGGTACCCCAGGCACCGTGAAAACTTTAGTGGGCTAGATCCACGTGGTGGTGCACGTACTGAGCTTATAAGATTGCAAGGCCGTACACCCGTACTACTGGCTACTGCTTGCGTCAGCTACCCATCGATGTGTATAATGAGCGTGCCTTATATCAACCTTACGCACTGTGAAGTAGCAAGGCTGACAGCGGAAGGGCGAACTGAATCTTGTCATGGAAGGCAAAGTCATATATTTTAAATTGCCAGGGAATCAATGGTTAAACAGCTTGCACATTGATGCCTTCTTTCATAAGCGCCACGACATGCACTTTGTATGCAATGAGCGTAGGTTATTTACAACGATGAACCTTCCCGTCCTACTCCATCCATCTAGGCCTTCTGCTTAGAAGGTGAGCTTATTACCGGCGTTGGCTTTGACAGCTGCTTTGACACTGGCACTGCCAAGCTTGGTGTACGAGTACGGAACGGAGCTCAATGTACCCTTGGGCGCGGTATTTGTCCCAGATCCGAGGCTGACGTCATTGGCGAGAGCATAGCCAGTGACTTTGCCATCGTAGAAGCCAATGTCTTCAGCAGTGTTTTCGAAAACGGTGCTCTCGACGAGGATCTGTGCCCCCTCCCGAGTGTCGATGCCATTAGTAAAGATACCGTTGTAGTAGCCTGCTTAAGTTAGCAAATGCAGGAATTCATAAAACAATGAATATTTACTATTGAAGATGTGGCCAGTTCCGAATCGGATAGAAGGCGTACGGGAGCTAATATTGTTCCAGTAGTTGTTGGCATAGGTCACATGCAAATGACCGGTGTCTTCGGCGCCGTTGCTGTCGGAGTGGCCAACGAGGGATGCCTTGTAGTGGTCGTGAATGTAACTGTTGGAGACAGTGACCCAGTCGGAGGCATGGGTGATGTCGATCAGGCCGTCATAATAGTCCTTGCCATGGTCAATGTCGGATGAAACATCAACATGGTCCACCCAGACGTTGGTAGATGCTTGGATGCCAATTGCATCACCATTTGTGGCCAAGACCTTCGAGATCTTGAGGTTTTGAACAATGACGTTCTTTGACTTGTCAATGTATAAACCCACACCAGTGAGAGATGCACTAGAGTCGATACCGATGATGGACTTGTTGGACCCAATATTGACTTTGGCGGAACCAGTGATGGCGCCTTTAATGTAGATGACCTTGGCACTTGTATCCGTTTTCTTTCCGACGGCAGCGGTGAATTCGGCCAAGGACGCTACGGTGGTCGTGGTGCCGCCTTTTCCGCCTGTGGTGCCTCCATTCTGAGAAGCATATCCAACGGGACTACCTTGCTGACCAACAGCGATGGTTACGAGGAGGGAAAGGACAGCAGTGATTGAGTTCTTCATTTTGAGAATTATACAAGACAGTTTGTAACGAATACTTACTCACTTGCGCGAGGATACTTGGCTTTTAAGACAATCCATGTGATATCACCAAGACTCGTGGCAGACCAAGAAGGATGTGTGAACCAAGCAACATTGGCAAAGCTTCTCGATGACAAGGTGAAGATCATCTTCGGAACAATTTAGTTGGCAAACGATGTCTGTTCTTCGCACAAACAATGCATGGCAGATTCCGCCAATCAAAACCGCCGACCGTGTACGCGATGTGGCGTAAGAGTCATTCAAGATGATGCAAAGCCATTGGAATAGGCCTGGTTTGCCCTCAGCTTGATGCGAACATCTGATTGTGTTGTGTACTTCTCATACCCTGATGACTGAATAATTGTCAACTGGCATGCTAATTAGCGGGATCTCAAATATTGTGTACTTCCCGCCTGCGTTTCTGACGGGTTATAAATTGAACATTAATGAAATATGGGCGGATGGACAATACGATCTTCCGATTCGCGTAGGAACGGCCACAGTACCCCGCTCAGTGTCTGTTTACTGATGGGGTTTTTGCGTGGTTTATTTCCGCCATTGTCGTGCAATGTAACGTTGCACAACTCTAATCAACTCGTTGCACAGCCACCTTTAGACCTCCCTTGAAATGAACATCTTGTGCTCTATGCGAAGGATCAGAAGCAGACGGTAAGATAACAAGTCTCGCTCAGTGAGATTACATGAAAGTTTAAGATAGGTTACCGTGTCTGTGGACCGAATGCTTGCGGTCAGTCAGTGCACAAGCAGCACCGATGCAGGATACTCATGGAACCCAGTGGCCATCTTTTCTTAGTTTATGTGATTAGTAGTAATACGCTAGTATTGAACACAGGGATACGATGAAGCAGACAGCTAGCCTGGCTTTTGGCATCTGTGTAGAGGTCGACCCTCCTGCATTGACAGTTACTTCCGAGGTAGGCACCGACTCAAAACCTGGTACATCTGAGCTCTGCACTAGCGACTATCCTCGATAAGCGCACACGCATATATCAAACATGTAGACTCATTCTCCCACCAGCAATTTCACTGCCGTCCGAATTGTATACGTCTACGTGCGCTCTCTGCTCCAGACACAACTGGAGATCTCGTCATGACTAATTGATAGCGTTGCATCGAGCTGTGTACCGGTTGAGCACGATGTAGGTGTCGTATCCAGCCTCTACTTCGACGCTAACACAACATGCGAACAAGTGAAACCCAGGCTGGGTTTCACCAACGTTACTGGTTGCGCATGGGGCACTCCGACTGTAGGGGTTCTGTGTTTGGGAGCTTGGGCGAGCATATTCTTGTCGGGGACGACGTCGCTGGAGTAGTTGCCGCTGTTGCAAAGGCGGAACGCTGGGTATTTCAGCCGTGCACGAAGGTCGCCATGAAAGCACGGCGTTGGCGATGCTTCGCGAGCTGAAGGGGGGCGTGTCACGACCAGATCAAAAATATTCAAATATGGTTGTGGTAAAGCAATCGGTCCGACGATATGCTCTCAGGAAGCAACAGCTTGTACAGCTCACTAGTACTATCCCAGGGCCCTACTTGGGATCAGCCCTGACCCCAGATAATCTGGTGCTGCAATATACACATTTAACTAGGTTCAATTCGTCACGGGGGGCTCATCCCAGAAGACTTCAGGGTGCTAGACTAGTTAGGTTCCTGCTGTCTAATAGCTCTAAAACTTAGATATATTAATTAGCGCGTTAAGCTGCACGTTAACACCTATTTACAGCCCTATAGCTAATGTAGATAATAGTGTTAGGGTTTTATATTTATAGTTAGGGTAATAGTTTTTATTGTAATACCCTAGACAGCTAGGTTTAGAGTTGTTCTAAGATTATAACTAGCTATTACTAAAAGCAAAGACACGTCTATTATATAAGATATAAAGTTGTGTCTATAGCCTAATATAGCTTATTTAAACTATTATTTGCAGACTAAGTTGTAAAATTTAATTATTATTATAACTATCCTATAATTATAGCAGAGAGCAGCGTTAGGGGCTAGTATTTTAAGTATTTAGTTAAGTATATATTAGCTATGTGCAAAGAGTGTAGACACAGTATTTTACCTAGCTATATTAAGAACTATATATAGCAGGCGCACCCTACTAAGCAGAAGCAAGCCAAAGCTATAGCAGAGGAAGTAGGCAATTAGGCTAGTTTAATCTAGTATACTAGTAAGCTAGAGGTGCCTAGCTAGGTTATTAAGCCTATCTATTAGTTGCCTATATATAAGGATAGGTTAATGTACTAGGTTAACCCCTACTATTATTACTAAATATTTAGAAAGCTAGAGGGTATAAGGAAGTATTAGCAAGATATCTATAGTTGGTTGGCAGTAGGGAAGGGCAGACACCTAACCTAAGAGAAGTAGAAGGAGATATAAGAGCGTGTTAGCTAGCATTGCAAGAAAGTGTATTACTAGTAGTTATTAGTCTAGGGCTAGAGGTTGTAGTATTTCTAGGTCTAGCAGCCTAGTAATAATAGCCTAGAGGCAGTGCCTATCTATAGCAATGCAGCGTAGACGCAGGTAGGCAAGCAGATAGCTAAGGCGTAGGCAAATGTTAAGATGTAGGCGCAGAGCACTATCTAGGCAGGTAAGCGTAACAAGGTAAACCTGTAGCTAGAGTAGATATAGTAGCTGCTGTATTTAGTTAGTATAGAGCGGCTAGAGTTGTTAGCATGCATTAAAGAGCCCGTGGCAGAGCTAGATCCTAGGCAGGAGCAGCAGGCTGAGCCTATAGAGGCAGCAATATAGGATGCTATAGATAGATTAGTATAGTTTAGTTAAACGTCTGTTATCTGCTGTATTGGCGTGTTTGTGCAGTTAGAGGCTATCTAGACAGAGAAGCACTAGACATAGTACTAGCTATTATAGCTATATATAGACAAGCAGTTAATTATAAAGCATGTGCAGTTATAGTAGCAGATAGTAATGTTTTTTATATAGACCTAGCGTAAGCATATATAGAAGAGCCCCTAGTACTAGTTTACATGCTAGTAGTAAGATGCGTAGGAGGCGTTTATTAAGGAGGCAGAGAGGGTTATAGGAGGGGAGGCTAGAGAGCAAGAGCAAGAAGGGGAAGAGATAGATATAGACAATAGTAAAGAGGGTATAGTAGACAATATTAATAAGGGTATTAACAAGATAGAGATAGTGTAAGATATAGCCTCTAATACTATTATTAAGCTAACTAAGTTATTAGGCATCTAGCAGGCGTGTTTAGAGTTTTATATTATATTAATAAGCTATAAGATTATAAGTAGAGAGTATAACAGCGTGTTAGTATATATATTAGCTATATTAGGTGTAAAGGAAGATAGTTAGAAGGGCGCTAAGTAGTATTTGCCTATTTTATTAGCTATTATTAAGGTAGTATAGTTTATAGTTATATAGTAGGCGTTAGAGTTATTAGGTATGTCTAATAATAGTAAGGAAGACAAGTTAGATAGTTTTAATAGTAATAGTATATATAAGAGTAACAGCAGCCTGCCCTAATACTAGTGTAAAGGATATTTATAGTTTATATAGAAAATAATAGACTAGTTTATAGTGCGCAGCAGCTATAGCCTAATATAGTAGATATTAGATTTGCAGATATATAGGTTAAAGATTTATTATAATATAATATTATGTAGGTATATTAAGTAGGTTAGTAGAGAGGAGTTATTATATAAAGATTTATAGTTTAGTATAGCCTAGTTCTGTAGTATAATTTATAAACTAGTAATAGAAAGCTAGTAATTATTAATAGACAAGCTATTGTTTAGTAGTAGTAAAGGTAACAAGCCTGTACCTAGTATACTATAGGACAGCTTGTATAATAACTTAACTAATAAGTAGCCTAGGTAGAATTTTTTAAAGGACTACTGCACCTATATACCTATTAATAGTAAGAGTTAGTTGTTTAAGCAGGTAGAGAAGGATACTACTATTAGAGACTAGTTTATAAAATAAGGGGTGTAATTAGGTATTAATATATATAAGGTAGAGTAATATATAGATTAAGTAGTAGCGTTCTAGAAAAAGTTAATAGTATTAATATATATAGCGTACAGGCAGCTAGTAAGGTAGCTAGAGTTAGGTAGTGTTTAATATAGCAACACTATTAAGGGGGGTTACTATAATATATTTATTAAGGATAGTATAGTAGTTATTGCTATATAATACTATAAGGGTTACTATATAAGTAGTAATATAAAGATTATTTATAGGTATTTGCTGCGCAAAGTAGGCAAGCTAGTAGTATATTATATATAGTTAGTATTGCTGTTTTAGTAGCAGTTAGAAGCTATAGTATAGGAGAAGAAGGTAATATTATTGTATATATAGCTAGCAGACCTAAGTAGGCGCAAGTAGACAGGCAACTAGTTTAGAGAGGTGTTAAAGTATAAGAGTAAGATTAGGATAGGATTAGAGTTAACTATAGTAGTGTACTATAAGATTACTATTAGTATTAGCTAGTAGTTTTTATATAGGTCTACTGCGTTCTGTGCAGATAAGGGAGATAATAATAAGGTATAGGAGGAGGAGAATGTATAGTTAGTAATTGCTAATATATAGGCTAGGCATATAATATATATTATAGGTATAATATATACGCAAGGTATTATAGAGTAGGCAGGTACTATAGCTAATAAGAGGTAGTAGTTCTATATATTAAGTACAGAGTAGCACTAATTTTTAAGATTCTAGGTTAATAGTAAGGATAATAGTAAGTGCAAGAAGTAGAAGAGAGCACTGTTTAAGACTAAGGTAGATAAGGTAAGAATTAATTAATAGGGCTAGTTAAAGAAAATAAATATAACAGCGCAGCTTTAGTATATAATAGGCAAGATAGCTAAGTTTTAAGGCATGTAGAAAGAGGTAGTTAATACTATTATTACTAGATAGAGTTATATTATAGTAGTAATACTAATAGGGGCAGGTAAGAGTATATTATTTATATTACCTGTGTAGGCAGAGCAGGGGGGCACTATAGTTGTTATTGTACTATTAATTATATTATAGGGGGATATAATATAGTAATATAGGAAGTTAGAAATATTATATGCTAAGTAGGATAGCTGCTGCCTGCTAGATATAGCTATAGTTATATTAGTAACGCCTAAGTTAGTAGTTAGGGAAGAGTTTATAACGTTTTTAAACTAATTATAAGCAATATAATAGTTAGACTAGATTATAATTAACAAGTGTTATATTATATTAAACTGCTAGTATAATTTCTATAAAGAGATATAGAAGTTAGGCAAGTTAGCATCTACTAAGATGTAGATAGTAATATTAATAGTAATATTGCTACTAAGTAAGGAGGATAAGTTATTCTAGTAGATATATATTAAGCAAGATTAGGTTAATTTATTCTAAGCTAAAACTATAAGGACGAATATAGTATACTATGTAATTAGAGTAGGTAAGGCAGTAAAGAAGAAGGAAGTAGAAGAGATAGTGTTAGGCATAGTATAGTAGAAGTTATATAAGTATAAGATAGGCAAGGTTGTAGTATATAGCAATTTAGTACTAAAGGTTAAGGAGTTAGCAAAGAAGTTAGGTTGTTATATATACTATTATAAGGCTGTAGGCAAAGTAAGCATGTTAGAAGAATTTACTACTAGTAAGAAGTATATAATTATAGTAATAAGCATGTTAGGAATAGGCGTTAATATACTAGATATCTAGTGTATTATATATATTAATTAGCTATTTACTATATTAGATTATGCACAGGAAAGTAGGCGTGTAGGATAAGACAGGTTATATAGTAAGGCAGTTATAATTGTATAGGAAGGAGAGTAGCAGGCAGCTAAGGATAAGTAAGTAGAGGTAGAGCAGCAGCTAGTGCAAGTATATATTAAAGGTATAGATAAGATAGTAATATGTAGGCAGGTAGTATTAGACAGGTATTTAGATAGGTAAGAGAAAGAGTAGGTAGTATGCAAAGAAGGAGAGGAGAAGTATAATATATATAAAAGAGTAGATAGTAAGGAAGATAATAAGGAGGAGATAGAGGAGGAAGAGAGTAAGGGGGATAAGGGAGGTAGTAGTAATATAGAGGATATAGATATAGTTAAGGTAGAGTAAGAGGAGGTATAGTAGGTATTTAAGTAGTAGTAACAAGTATAATATAGCCTATAATAGACGTTAATATAGTAGCAGTAGTAAGAGTTTACTAATATAGAGTAGTTGCACAGGTAGTTAGTGTAGTAGACAAAGTAGTGTAGTATATATAAGGTAGTAGGCAACAGAAAGAGTAGGTATAATATATAGAAGTATTAGAGGCTAGAGAGTTAGTAGGTAAAGGAGATAATTAAGGTAGTAGAGGAGAAGATATAGTTTAAGGAGTATTTAGGTTGTTTTTAGTATAGAGTACTGTAGGAGGTATACAACCAATAGAAAGATAATAAATATAGATAGTATTAGAGGGCAGACAGAAGGGATTGTTAATACTAAGGGGTGTTAGTAGTAGGATTATTAGGATTAGTATATAGTAGCAAGTAAGGAGTAGTAGAGTAATAGGTTATATAGTTAGTAGAGTAGAGTATAGATATAAGTTTAATAGAAGGATTAGTTAGGTATTTAGGGTATAAATAAGTATTAGAATATATTAAAAGTAATAGGCTAGTAGGGGAGTTTTGTTAGATTATATAGCTAATAGTAGAGTAGAAGTAGTAGGTATAGTAGTAGCAAATAAAAGAATTTTTTATTTTATAATTTATAGAAGTAGTGCAGCTAAGTTAGGTTTAGGCTAGGATATAGGTTAAGGGTAGTAGAGTTGCAGTTAGGCCTAGATATAAGTTAGAATAGAGTTAGAGTTTGCTATATTTAGGTTAAGTAGACAATAGTATATAGAAGGATATAGAAGCTAATAAGAAGACCTATAACCTAAGTAGTTTCTTAAGTAGTAACCTAAGTAGTGTAATAGGTAAGATGCTACCCTAAATAGTTCTCTATATAGTGCACTAAGTAGCGTACTACTCTAAGTAGTTTAAAAGTAGTCTAACTTAATCTAAGTAGCCTAAAAGTAGTCCTCTTAAGCTAAGAGAGCTTATATTAGTACTCCTAAATAGTAAGAGCTAATTATTTAAGAAGAGTTTCTAACCTAGGAAGAGCCTGCAGTCTAGAGAGAGTAGACTAAAACTAAGTAAGTTCTTAACTTAAAGCAGCTATATATATTAATAAAAGTTAGGGTTAGTAGAGTAGTTAAGAAAGATATATATAATAGGTAGAAAAGCTAGCAGGATAGTAGATAGAAGAGGCATAAGGAGTTATTTGTATATAAGGGCGTCTATTATATTAATTGCACTAATTTAGATTAGGTAGAGTAGGTTATTTTATAGATTAGGTGCAAGAATAAATAGTAGAGGGGAAAGTTATTAGGTAGTTTAGAAAGATAGAGTAGGATAAAAGGGATATATAATAAGGTATTTTAGGCATTTATAGAGTATTATTATAAGATAGAAAAGTAGTTAGGGAAGTTTAGTAAATCTAATTATAGTACTATAGCTAGAAAGGTATTTCTAAACCTATAGATATTATAGTATATAAGAGAAGAGTAGGTTATAGGCCTATTAAGTATTATACAAGAGTAAAGAGGCAGGTATAGAGTTAGATATAAAAGTATAAAAGAGGGTAAGAGTTAGAGTTACTAGTATTTAGAGTAAGTAGATAAAGGAATAGAGGCCTATAGGGAGATCTATAATAGAAGAGTAAGAGAGAGAAGAGGGGTAGGTAGTAGGCCTATTAGGTATTATAGAGAAGCTAAGTATAGTAGTAAAGTAGAAGGAGTAGGTAGAAGGCCTATAGGGAGGTATAAGAAGTGCAGCAGTTAAGAAAAGAGAAGAGGCAGGTAATAAAGCTATAATAAAGTATTACTAAGAGGTTAGTAAAGTAAAGTAAGTTAGAGTTAAAGAGGATAGGTTTAGAAGTAAGCTATAATAAGGTATAATAAAGACGCTAAGTATAGTAGTTAAGAGAATAGATAATAGTATAGAATAAAAAGAGGTTAATAGTAAAGTATATAAATAGTAGAGGTGCCCCTAAGCCTATAGAGAGGTCTATAACTTATAAAGAGGCCCCTATAACCTGTATAATAGTAAGATATAAAGAGGGTATAGTAGATACCTGTCTATATAGCAGGGGCGCGTAGAAAGGCTCTAGATATATAAAGAGTGTAAAGTAGAGCAGTTTAAGAGTATAGCAAGAGTAGGAAAGAGTAAAGTAAAGAAGAAAAGAGTAGTAACCTATAGTAGAGGGTAGAATATAGGTATAAGGCCTTATAAGCTAAAGAGGTTTATAGTTAGTAGTAGATAGTAGAGATTATATTATTAAGGTGTTAGGGAGAGTAAGAAGAGAAGTAGAAGGTAGAGGGTAAGTAGAGAGCCTATAAGGTGTTTAAAGAGCCTGCAAGGTGTTTATAGTATAAAGTTAGGTTTAGGGCTAGATATAAGTTAGAGTTAGAGTTATCTATATTTAGAGAAAGTAAATAATAGAATAGAAGCAAATATAGAGGCTAGAACTTAGATCCTGTTAGCTGTTATCTATTTTAGTAGTCTGCAAGCATAACCTATTAAATTTAAGGAAAGTTAAAAAGTTTAAGAAGTTTAAGAGTTTAGTAGTTTAAAAGGTTTAAGAAGTTTAAGAAGTTTAAGAAGTTTAAAAGTTTAAAAGTTTAAAAGTTTAAAAGTTTAAAAGTTTAAAAGTTTAAGAAGTTTAAGAAGTTTAAAAGTTTAAGAAGTTTAAGAAGTTTAAGAAAAGTTAAGTTTAAGGAAAGTTTAAGAAGAGAGAAAAGATAAGCAGAGTAAAGAGAGTAAAGAAGAGAGTTAAAGTTAAAAGATTAAAGAAAGCAGGTAAGTAAGAGGGGGTAAAATTAAAAAAGATTAGTAGTTTAGAGAAATTAGTAAAGAGAGAAAAAAAGATTAGATAATAGAGTATAAAGGATTTTAAAGAATTTTCTAACCCAGATGGGTAGGCCAACCATTCCAATGGTTGATTTAGGGGTACGGATTTGTTAGGGACCAGGGCTACAGATTTGCCGCGGATATCTTATCATGGGTACGGTTGGTTTTTCTCCCAACTACGGTCGTTCTGCAACAACAGATTGGATCTGCTTCAAACTTGGACATATGTTTTGCGACAATAACCCGCATTACCTGTGCAAGTTGTAGCGAAATCGGCTTTGTAAATCATGGGGGTAGGGTTTAATGTTGTGGTTAGGGTTGCGCTAGCGCGCGGACAACAACTGCATCAACACAGCAGAACATCAACACTGTAAACACCAACGCAAGAAAGTAACACACTAAATGCACAGCACAGAGCAATTGATTACAGCACACTATGTGCCTGCAAAAGGCTTACAGAGCTCGATCAAGGTAAGCTGGCGCATTGCACGGGCGGCCGCAGGGCTGTTTGTAGTCCTTTGGGAGGGCGCAGGCTTGACGCTGTGGTTGTCACCATCTTCGCCGTCTTCCAGCTCGCTGTCTTCAATCTCCTCCACTTGCGTCGCTGATGTCGGCGTGTTTGCCTCGATCGACAGCGTTGCCTTCTCGCTGATGGATCCGCCAGAGATGCCTTCTGAGCCTAGCCAGGCGTCCAAGGCCATGCTTGCTTTGTGGGCCACCGGATTCGCCTTCGCAACCAACGTGAGCCAGATGTGCCAGAAGGGGATGCGGAGATCGTTCTCGACCCACGAGTTGGAGATGATGTCGTGCGGCATCAGGCAGAGCATACCCCAGCCAAGCTGCTTGGCTGCTTCGTACCAGCGGAGCGCTTGGTGCAGCCGCTTCTTGAATCGCTGACGCTGCTGACGCCCCGACGTAGCGGTGACGGACAGCAGCAGGGCGTCCATGGCCTCGGAGCTGACTTTGCCCCTGCCGCCTCGGTTCTTGGCATCCCTGCTGCGGGCGACGTCTTGCTCCTTGATCTGGTCCATCCTCTCGGTGTACGCCTTGCCGAGGAAAGCCATGGCCCAGCGGTACTTGATATGGATGATATCCAGCTCCTGCTCGTAGCGATCGCACAGGCTCCAGGCGGAGGCGAGCGCGCTCTTCGGCACCGTCGAGGCACTGCTCTTCTGCGACAGCGACCAGCGGGTGCGCGAGGAAGCGGGCGGGCGATCCTCCACGGACTCCTGCGCAAAGGGTGAACCTTGTGTGCGCCAGCTCCGCAGAAAGGCAGCCGCAGAGGCCTGGGAGGTATTATTGCCGATGGAGCGGGCCTTGTCGAGCATGCCAGAAGCTGTCAGGTAAGGCGCTGGGGCACTGCTGTACAGGTTGTCGCCATCATCGACCGGCTGCTTGAGGATCCAAGAGATGAACGGCTCATCCTGCCGCGAGATGGAGGCATAGGCACCGTGTTCCCTGCGAGACGCTGAGTCGGGCGGCGGTACCAACCCAAGGTCCTGTTTCTTCTGCGCTCGTATGAGCTCCAGCTTCCTGGCGCGCTCCCGCTCAGCACGGCGGTTTTTGTTAGAGACGCTTGTGATCTGGGCGGGTTCCTCCTGTCCAACCTGTCCATGGACGGGCTCTTTGGGGTCCTCGGCCGCCTCGGGTTCGCAGGGCGGCGCAAGCTGCTCAGGTTCCTCCGCTTCGTCCTCTGCTTCCAGCGGCGTCGCAGGGCTGGGAGGCTCGGTGGCTTGTCGGAGGCGCTTCAACGGCCGCGCTGAGCTGGATGCAGCAGCACGCTTTGTCGACGGTGGTGGGGAATCGCGGGGCCGCTGCGCTGAAGGGGGTTCCTTCTGGAAGCCGTCGCTCGGGCTGCTGGCAAGATCCTGCGCTGCAGAGACCAGCCGGGCCCAAGCATCAGCAGGCAGCGCGTCCTCGTCGAGCGTCTCCTTCAACAGCCATATCGCCGACAGCGCGGAGTGGGCGACAAAGACAGGCTTGCAGACACTCGTCTCGGCCGGAATCAGCCAGCCTGCGCTGTGCGGGCGCAATAGAGCATCACGCTGCGAGTCCGAGACAGTGGCCTTGTTCCAAAACAGCTTTCGGTAGTCCAGGTTCGGCGGGTCGTATGCGAGCCTGTGGGCAAAGCTCGACTCGCTGGCTAGCGGGAAGCTCCGGGGCCCGCCATCGAATTGCTCGGCGGCATCTTCCAACGCGGAGATCCAGGGTAGATTAGATGGTGACATAACTGTTTGTTTGTTGATGTAGGAGATACGGCGGAAGAAGAAGGATGTTCGTTGGGTTCAGCCCCTGACCAGGGTAACGGACCGAACGGAGATCAGCCCGTACAACATGAGCGGGCGCACAAGCTGGGGTGCGAAACTCAACATAATTCAGAGATAAGAGCAGTCGCCTCAAGGAAAAAAAACACACACAGAGGCTCGCAGAGGACCGCTAACATGTCAGAAGCCACCGTTGAGCATCAGTACTTTGAGCACTTGGCTGAGTACCAGGTAGCAGTGTGCAAGGAGTGCCGGTACGCAGTATGGCCGGACCAGATCGAGAGCCACTTGCAGAAGCAACACAAGAGGCCGCCAAAAAACGTTAGAGCTGTAGGGGATGCCGTCCGTCAGTGGGCGGGCTTGCTACAGTACCCCAGCGAGTGGACGGTACCAGACAACAACGTGCAGCCCATCCCCCAGCTGCCAGTATACGACGACGGCTTGCTGTGCCAACTTGAGCCCGAAAAATGCCGGCACATTGCAAGAACCATCGACTCGATCAAAAAGCACTGGCGCAAAGACCACAACGGCTGGTCGCTGGGAAAAAGGCAAGGACGCCCCAGCCGAACTCGGGCAGGGGCGTTGCAAGCCCAGATGGAAGACGGCTGCAAGCGCGTACACTGCCAGCGACTTTTCGGCAGCCGGCACGGATCACAGTACTTCGAGGTGCGTCACAACCCAGACAGCGGTCCGCAACCCGTCCCCACAGAGGGCGAGGCGGCGTGGGCGCGCGTGGGCGAGGAGATGGCCAAGACGTGGGCCAACGTCGAGGACCGGGCGAAGACAACGATCGAAGACGGGGAGAAGGACGAGGCGGCCCCATGGCTGGAGCGGACTGGGTGGCTGCCGTACTTGAACAAACTGGATCGTCCCGAATTGCTGGCGAGCATTGAGGAGCCCAACATAGACCCGGAGAAGGACGAGGAACCCGTCGAGGCTGCAATTTGGAACGCCATGGACGGACTGGCCCGCGTGAGCCAGGCGTCGGTCATCGAACGGACGGGCATATTCGTGCGTATGGAGGCGATCCGGACAGAGAAGCATCAGACCAGGTACACGCCGCTGCAGGCGTACATGGACGACAAGTCGATCAAAGAGCGATCACGCCCGTGGAAGCAGATACTGATGTTTTTTGCACGGACGCAGAGGGAGCACCGTTGGAAGAGCCCCAAGTACCGCTTCACACAGCAGCAGCGCGAGGCGTGGGAGGCATTGATCGAGCAGGCAGAGAGAGACGTAGGTGGGGTAGAGATGGGGGTAGCCGACGAGGACCAGAACGAGGACGGGGAGGACGAGGAGGACGAGATGATGATCGATGAGCTGGACGACGAGCAGGACCCGTCCGAACGCGACAATGAGCCCGAGCACGCGAAGCTGGGGCCGGTCGAAAAAGCGTGCTTGGACTTTTGCATGGCGCTGCTCAAACAGACCATCCGCCGCAAGGAGTACGACTGCGCGCTGGTGTGCGCGTTGGCTGTGCTTGGCGTCAAGGAGGACGGTTGGAAGGGCCCCGAGCTGTACCCGCCGATCTTGTCGTCCGTGATCAAAATCACCCGTTTCATGGTCGTGCAGCACGCACTGGAGCTGTCCGAGCCGTTTGAAGAGGAGGTGTTCGACGACGACAGCGCGTACGGGGGGAGCGACAGCGGCAGCAGTCCCCCCAGCCCGCGTCGACCAAAAGGCTGCTTGGAGTTTGTGCAGCAGATGATGGACAGCTTCATGGTGCGAGGCAGCCACAGCCCGATGCAGTGGATGCTCGACTTACGCACGTACGGGCTGAAGGTGCACTACAACACCACGTCGCGTGGCCACGTCGAGTGGATGGGGAAGGATGAGCTGCTGTACAAGAACTTGCACTTCACCATGGCCCAGTTCCGCGGGATGGTGCACGGTATGCAGGCGGAGGCTAAGCGGCTACTGGTGGAGGAGTTGCTGTTTTGCGGCAAGCAGACAGCAGGCCAAGTGCCCCAGATCCCGTGGGAGCAGCTGCGCGACAACCCGACCGATGAGCGGCCAGGGTGGAACTTTTTGAAAGACCACCGCACGCGCATGCCCGTAGATGGGGAGAAGTGGTTGTTTGAGCGCGCGGGGCAGGACGCCAACGTCAGGGAAAGGTTCATCAAGCCAGGAAGCCGTTCAGGCATCGACCGGAAAGAGGTGGAGCGGTACATGGATCGAGTGATTGCGTTTCGAGAGAAGCTGGCCGCGTTGGTGCACATGGCAGAAGGGCAACCCGCAAGGTGGCCAGAGCTGGGCAGCGTTCGACACAGCAACACCATCAAGGGGGGCCACCGAAACATTTTCATCGAGGACGGCATGGTCGCGTTCGTTACGCGGTATCACAAAGGGTATGCCGTGAGCGGCGATGTCAAGATCATCCACCGGTACTTGCCGCGCGAGGTGGGCGAGCTGGTGGTGTATTACATGTGGTTGGTGTTGCCGTTCCAGCAGCGGTTGGAGGCGATGGTGTGGGAGAAGGAGGCGATATCATCGCACATGTGGCCAGCCGACCCCAGCGGACGGAAGTGGACAAGCGACCGATTTCGGGAAATATTGAAGCGTGAAAGCAGAGTAGGTTTAAAGCAAGAGTTGACGATTGCAGCATACCGTGAGATTGCCATCGGCATCAGCCGGAGGTTTTTGCGGCCATCGTCGGCATTTCGAGCAGAGGAGGCAGAGGAGAACGAGGAGTGGAACGAGGAGAATATGCTCGCCACCATCCAGGACGAGCAGGCCGGCCACAGCGCGCACGTAGCCGGCATGGTATACGCGCGCGGGATCATGGAGATGGCAGGCGTCACAGCAGACAGGCGGCAGTTGTTCCGCAACTCGAGCACCGATTGGCACCGGTTTTTGGGTTTCCAGTCCGCCGTAGACGCAGTGGCAGACGTCAAGAAGCGGAAGAAGGCGCCGTTCGAGAGCGAGGCGGACGAGGCAAGGATAGAGAGGCTGGAGCGGCTGAGGAAGATGGACCCGGCAGCGCAACTCCAGCGAATGAAGGGCAAGAAAGCAAAGTTCAGAGGCGTGCAGAAGGAGGCCATCGAGGCGATCATTGCCGGCGAGAGCCCCGTCGTGGCCGTGATGCCGACTGGCGCAGGCAAGAGCATGTTGTTTATGTTGCCGGGGTGGGCAGAGCAAGGTGGAACGACGGTCGTCGTCGTGCCGTTGGTTTCGCTGCGTGGAGACATGATGCGGCGGTGCAAGGAGCTGGGGATATCGTGCGCCGAGTGGGAGAGTCGCTGCCCGCCCGACGCAGCAGCCATCGTGTTCGTAACGCCCGAGTCGGCCGTGGGAGAAGCGTTCGCGACATTTTTGAACCGGCTGCGAGCGACGCGGCAGCTGGACCGTATCGTGATCGACGAGTGTCACATTGTGTTGAACCGTCGATACACATTCCGCAAGCAGATGCAACAGCTCGGCAGGCTGGCAGCAGCCGAGACGCAGATGGTGCTGTTGACAGCAACGTTGCCGCCGACCGAAGAAGACGAGCTGTATCGACGGATGCATTACCAGCGAGGGCAGGTCAAGATGTTCAGACAACCGACCACAAGGACGAACGTGGCGTATCAGACCATCAAGATCAGCCGGTCCGTGAAGAAGAAGGACGTCGAGTCGATGGTCATCAAGACAGTGTGGCAGAAAATGCGGAAGTACAGGACAGGCAAGCTCATCGTGTACGGCAATTCGAAGCCGAAGGTGAAGGCGTTGGCAGAGCAATTAGATTGTCACGCGTATCACGCGGATGCCGTGGGCAAGGCGAGCATGTTAGCGGACTTCATGGCAGGCAAGCAGCGCGTGATCGTGGCAACGAGCGCGTTGGGAATGGGCGTGGACATACCGGATGTACGGTGCATCATTCACATCGATTGGCCGTTCACCATGTTGGATTACGCACAGGAGAGCGGCAGGGCAGGCCGGGACGGGTTGCGAAGCGAGGCGGTTTTGATCGTTCAGGATGGGAAACAACGCACCGAAGACAACGAGACAGAAGCCGAGCGGCAGTTGGTGAGGGAGTATGTTGAAGGTGGTGAGAGCGGGGCGGCTAGCTGCAGGAGGGAGGTGTTGGACGGGTATTTGGATGGGAGGAAGGATCGAGCAGGGTGTAGAGAGGAGGACAACGAGGAGATGTGCGACGTGTGCCGAGGGATAGATGGGCAGTTGGAGGAGGTGGTTGAAGAAGAAACAGAAGAAGAGAGCGAGACAGACGACAACAGTAACGATGGAGAAGAAATGGACGTCGTCGAAGCGGAGCGGGAAGAGATGCGGCGGGTGTTTCAACAGCAGGAGCAGGCGCGCCGGGGGCCGTGGCAGACGTTGACTGAGCATCGACAGCAGGAGTTTGCCGACGTAGAGTGGGTGCGCAGGCAGTTGGCGTGGTGGGCGAATCGCTGCGGGATTTGCGAGGGAGCAGGCGATCCACAGAGCGGACACGACATACGGCAGTGTTGGAGGGCAGAAAGCAAAACAGCGAAGGAGATGGTACAGAAGATAGACGACCAGGTTCGGTTCCACATGTTTTCAGGTTGCTTCCCGTGTGGTGGCGTACCGCAGGAAATTTGCAACAGCTGGGAGCCGAACGAGAAAGGGAAGTATCGAAGGGTAGGGGGAGGGACTTGTCAATACAGCGGGGTGTTGAGCGCAGGATTAACAGGCATAGTATTCGGTTACACGGAGGCAAACGCCCGATGGCAGGCCCGATTAGCGGAGTTTGGGGTGGACGATGCAGGACCGGGTAGGATGTTAATCGAATATTTAGGGAAGAAGCAGCCGCTGGACAACGTGGAGAGCAACAACTTGGTAAAGGAGTTTTGTTGGATTACACGGCTGTTGGCTGAGTAGGCGCAGTAGTAGCAAATGAAAGATTTTCCGTTCGCGATTCGCTGTGCAGCAGAGTTTGGTTCGGGCCGGGACGCAAGTTGGGGTAGTGGAGTTTCGGTTGGGCCCGGACGCAAGTCAGGGTGGGGTTACCGGTGTTTACGGCACGCAGATTATCAACAAGACAGACAAAGAAGCTGAGTGTGTAGGGAGCGCAGACAACGCGCATACGAGCGCAGAGAGTGTGAGCAGAGAGGGCAGTAGAGACAAGAGGAGGTGTTAGAGCTTGCAGTCAGGCCAGGACGCAAGTCAAGATTGAGATAGGGTTATACGTGGTTTGGTCAAGCGGGCAACAGCATACAGCATTGTAAAAGAACACAGCAGCCAGCAAGAGGTGCCCACCAACCCGAGTGGTTCCCCAAGTGGTTCCCCAAGTAGTTCCCCACGTGGTTCCCCAAGTAGCGCGCCACCCCAAGTGGTCCGAAAGTAGTCCCACCAGCCCAAGTGGCCCGAAAGTGGTCCCCCGCCCAACCAAGTGAGTCCACATCAGTGACGCCAAATTAGTAAGAGCCGATTATTTAAGAAAAACCAACAGCCAAGAAAGAGCGCGCAACCCAAGAAGAGCCCACAATCCAGGCAGAGCACCCGAAACCAAGTGAGTCCCCAACCCAAAGCACCCGTTTGTATTGAAAAGAAAGCGCAGGATCAAGACAGCGAAAATTTGGGAAAAGTAAGATGCGGAGAGGAGGCATTTGAAAAGGTCACCAGGGGGTTTAGGCAGATGGATCGGGATGGGGACAACATGTAAAAAGGTGTTTTGGGCGTTTAGAGAGGATTGTCACAAGATAGAACAGAAGCTAGGGGAAGTTTGGCAAACCCGATTGTGGTGCCGCAGCCAGAAAGGCATTCCCAAGCCCGTAGATGCCGTAGTGCGTGAGAGAAGGGTGGACAGTGGGCCCGCCAGGTGTCACACGAGAGCGAAGAGGCAGGTGCAGAGTTGGTTGGAGGAGCGGATGCAGGTTAGGGTTAGGGTTACCGGTATTTGGGGCAAGCCGACAAAGGAACAGAGGCCCGTAGAGAGACCCGTAGCCCGTGGAGGTGCCCCCGAACGCGTAGAAAGACAGGCAACAGGCAGGAAACAGCCGCAACCCGCGAAGATGCCCCCGAACCGGTGAAGAGACCGGTAATGCGAGGGTAAGAGAGAGAAGGGGGGGTGGGCGGTGGGCCCGTGGCAAGGTATCAGAGGGGGTAGAGACAAAAGGGCGGGCGGTAGGCCCGTAGAGAGGTATCAGAGGGACGAAGAGGGGTTGGCGGTGGGCCCCGTCAGGGCAGAAAAACAAGGCGAAGACCCGTAGGTGATTAGAGGGCTAAGAAGTGTTAAGGAGTGCGAGGAGAAGGGTTAGAGAGAAAGGGGATTGCGGTGGGCCCCGTTCAAGACAGAAGAGCAGGGCGAAGACCCGTTAGCGAGTGTGAAGATGTAAGAATGTAGGGGTGGGCGGTGGGCCCGTCAGGTGTCACAAAGCAGGCGGGCGGGGCGGTAGAGGATGAAGGAGAAAGAGGGGAGGTGGGTGGGGCCGTGATAAGGTATCACGAGCCGAGGGTGAGGGAGGCAAGAAGGGAGAAGAGAGTCGTTGAGGAGAAGGCAGAAGAGGGCGGGCGATGGGCCCGTCAGGTGTCACAGAGAAGCCGAGCGCAGCGGTGAAGTAGAAGGGGTGGGCGGAAGGCCCGTGGGGAGGCACAAGAAGCGCCGCGGTTGAGAAAAGAGAAGAGGCAGGCGACGAAGTCGTGGTGAGGTATTACCGAGAGGTCCGCAACCCGTGAAGAGGCCCCCGTAACCCGTGCGATAGTGACATGTAAAAGAGGGTGCAGCAGATACCCGTCCGAGTGGCAGGAGCCCGTAGAAAGGCCCCGGAGGCGCAAAGAGCGTAACGTAGAGCGGTTCAAGAGCGCAGCAAGGGTAGGAAAGAGCGAAGTAAAGAAGAAAAGAGCGGCAACCGGTAGCTGAGGGTAGGACGCAGGTAGAGGGTAGGACGCAGTTACAAGGCCCCGCAAGCCGAGGAGGTTTGCGGTCAGTAGCAGACAGCAGGGATCACATCATCAAGGCGTCAGGGAGGGCAAGAAGAGAAGTAGAAGGTAGAGGGTGAGCGGAGAGCCGGCAAGGTGTTTACAGCGTGAAGTTGGGTTCAGGGCCGGACGCAAGTCAGGGTTAGGGTTATCCGTATTTGGGGAAAGTAGACAACAGGACAGAAGCAAACGCGGAGGCCGAAACCCGGATCCCGTTAGCCGTTATCCGTTTCGGCAGTCCGCAAGCGCAAACCGTTGAATTCAAGGAAAGTTCAAAAGTTCAGCAGCTCAAAAGTTCAGCAGTTCAAAAGTTGAAAAGTTCAAAAGTTCAAGAAGTTCAAGAAGTTCAAGAAAAGTCAAGTTCAAGGAAAGTTCGAGAAGAGAGAAAAGATAAGCAGAGGAAAGGGAGTAAAGAAGAGAGTTGAAGTTAAAAGATCAAAGAAAGCGGGTGGGTAAGAGGGCGTAAAATTGAAAAGAAACGTTAAAGGTAAAAAGAAAAAATAAGCAGTTTAGTAGTTTAGAGAAATCAGTAAAGAGAAGAAAAAAGGATTAGAGAACACAGTAGAAAGGATTTGAAAGATTTTTTTCAAAGATAAAGAGAGTTTCAAAGAAGAGTTAGCAAGTAAGTGTTGAGAAATAAATAATAACAAAGAAAAGAGGTAAAGTTATAGGAAAGAAGTAAAGAGGAATAAGAAAAGAAATAGAAATACACAGGCAAACAGAAGAAACAAGTAGTTTAGTAGTTATAAAAAAAAAATCAAGGGAAGATGAAAAAGTTAAAGAGTTACAAAACGTGTTTAATAGAGAGAAGGCAAGGTAGAAACAAAGCAAGAAGGGGGATTAATGGTTTCAAAAGAAAGTTGACAAGAATAAGCAGGGGTTAAAGTAGCAAAAGAGGATAGAAGAGAGTGTTTTAAAGGAGGTGAAAGAAAGAAGATAAAGAAAGTAGTAAAGAAAAGAGAGGAAAGATTGAAATGAAAAAGATAGAGGGAGAATTAGGACAGAGGTAAAAGAGAAAGAAAAAAGGTTAGTTAAGAAAAGGGTGAGGGTAGAGACAATAGTAAGAGTAAGAAAGAAAAGAAGAATAAGTAGAATAAGTAGAAAAGAGATTCAGATTAGAATAGATTTAGAGATACAAAAGAAAGAAAGTGCAAAGTATTGTCAAAAAGTAGTAGGAAAAGAAGAGCGGGGTTAGGGTTTTATAGTTATAAGGAAAAAGAGATAAGAAGAAAGGAGGAAAGAAGTAATAAAGTAGATAAAAGACAGAATAAAAAGAAGTACAAATAAGTTTAAGTAGGGGTAAAAAACACGGAAAGAAATACAAGCAGAGGCGAGTATAGATACAAAGAAAAGGTGTAAACAAGTGAGGAGGTGTAAACAAGTGAGGAGGTGTAAACAAGTGAGGAGGTGTAAACAAGTGAGGAGGTGTAAACAAGTGAGGAGGTGTAAACAAGTGAGGAGGTGTAAACAAATGAGGAGGTGTAAACAAGTAAAAAAGGTAGAAAAGAAAAGAAAGAGTAGGCAGTAGGCCCGTAGGGTGTTTAAGAGAGCAGTTATTAGTTAGTTACAGTAGGGGATGTGGGTGGGGAGCCCGTCCGAGGGTGAGGGAGAGAGAGAGAGAGAGAGAGAGTGAGAGTGAGGGTGATGGAGAGAGTGAGAGTGAGAGTGAGGGTGAGAGAGAGAGTGAGAGAGAGAGTGAGAGTGAGGGTGAGAGAGAGAGTGAGAGAGAGAGTGAGAGTGAGAGTGAGAGTGAGGGTGAGAGAGAGAGTGAGAGTGAGGGTGAGGGAGAGAGTGAGAGAGAGAGTGAGAGTGAGGGTGAGGGAGAGAGTGAGGGTGAGAGAGAGAGTGAGGGTGAGGGAGAGAGAGAGAGTGAGAGAGAGAGTGAGAGAGAGGGTTAGGGTTAGGGTTAGGGTTAGGGTTAGGGTTAGGGTTAGGGTTAGGGTTAGGGTTAGGGTAGGGTTAGGGTTAGGGGTCGGGTTAGGGTGG